>JAOEGL010000011.1:24657414-25257414 GCA_034509955.1 Urosaurus nigricauda | reverse complement strand
ATACCACAAGACAGTGTATTACAATATTTAGCAAATAACCATTAAAAAAATATTTGCAGGCAGACCTTGTTTGCTGCAGCTGCTAAAATACCGCAGTTACATTTTCAGAAATGTGACTCTGCAGATGCCCTTATTTGATTTTCCTCGCTTGTATGGCAACTTGTGTCAAGGCTTTTATGGATGCATTAACTTCTACCTTTGTATTTATGTCCAACAGACTGGGCTTGTTCTTTTATAGGTCTTGTATGTGTGCAAAGTCATCGGACCAGAGGCAATAAACTTGTACCCAAAGGTAGAATCATAGAATCACAGAGTTGGAAGAGACCACAAGGGCCCTGATACAGTCCAACCCCATTCTGCCATGCAGGAACTCTCCATCAAAGCATCCCCGACAGATGGCCATCCAGATTATCTGTCCCAGGTAAAACACCATTTTACCTTTGGTCTAGTTTCAAGAGAGATGGAAAAGTTACCAGTGCTCCAGAATGGCCATTATTCTGGTTTCACCTCCCTTCCCATGAGTCTCAGAATAGTGTGCATGTGCATATACACAGATATATACCAATTTTAGCATATATCAGCTCACCATTTAATATTAATAATCATCATAATAGGATTTATTTCTATTCCACCTTTTCCGGTGGGGAATCAAAGCGGATTACAGCAGTCATTAAAAACAGATTTTTAAACAAACAGTTAAGATAATATGGCTTGTAAGGCTAAATTTGGCCTGATGATAATGGCCAAGATGCTGCATTTGGGGACATAGGCTGCAATGTTGCGTAACTTTTTGCATACTTAGCTATATGGCAGAGGTGATGCAGATGTTCTGTCTTTTGTTGTTGTTAACTGCCTTTGCGTCGACCTCAAAGGCAGTTAACAACAACAAAAGACAGAACATCTGCACCACCTCTGCTAAGTAACTATGTATGCGTAAAGTTACGCAACACAGATCATGGATCACAGCCTACGTTTTCCTACTTCCCATATTGCTTTTTCCAAGAAAACATGTTTCTAGGAACTGGAAAGCACTGGTTTGTCAGGCCTCATTTGGTCTTGGTCAGAAATGATAGTTGATCAGAATGGAGACTGCAGTCAAGAAATCAGAGGAAGACTAGGAACGGGAAGGGCGGCCATGGAAGAAGTAGATAAGATCCCAAAGTAAAGATATACAACTGAGGATCATCCAAGCCATCATATTCCCCATTACCACACACATGGAAGTGAAAGCTGGACAGTGAAGAAAACAAATAAGAAGAATATCAAGTAATTTGAGATATGGTGCTGGTGACCCTGTGGATGAAACATCTCCAAGACCCTTGTCCTCCATTGCTTTGCTTAGCTCTAGCAAATCCATGCCCATGATTTTCCAATGATTCATTCCTTCTCATGATGTGGCCAAAGTATGGCAGCCTCAGTTTTGTCATCTTGGCTTCCAGGGAGATTTCAGGCTTGATCTGTTCAAGGACCCATTTGTTGGTGTTTTTGTCCATCCAGAGTATCCTCAGCACTCTCCTCCAGCACCGTATCTCAAATTAAGTTCATATTCTTCTTATCTGCTTTCTTCACTGTCCAGCTCTCACTTCCATAGATGGTGATGAGGAATATGATTGGCTTGGATGGTCCTCGTTTCTATATCTTTACTCTTTAAGATCTTGTCTGGTTCTTTCATAGCTGCCCTTCTCATTCCTAATCCTCTCCAGTTCCTTGAAACATATTTTCTTGGAAAAAGCAACGTAGGAAGTAGGACAACTGAAGGGGAGAAGGTCAACTGTAGCTGTTGAGGACAACATTGCCCATGCTAAGTGGTTGTTTATTTATTCATATCTTTTATTAAAGCTTTCCTATCCCACCCTTTTATCACAGGATCTCAGGGCGGTGTACAACATCAACAATGTAAAACCTTTCCAGATTTAAAACGTAAATAATCTGAACAAGGTAAAAACATATTAAAGATAGCTGTGAAGAGGGAAAACCTGGGAAAACCTGGTCAGAACCAACCAATTTCAGCTGCAAAAGATGCTGCGGAGGGGAAAGGGTTGCAACCTGCGAAGGGGAAAGGCATTTAGATAGGACCAGGTAGAAACAGAGTTCGGGGAACAGGACTTGAGAAGATTTGAACTTCACTGTTGTGTAATAAATCTTTACTGGTTTTACTATTTATTTATTGTTTTACAATTGTGTTTGCTTCCACAAAAGAATTAACAAGGGAGAACTGGTCACGCTTTACCACTCTGAATAAAAGTAGACACTTGGAAAGAGGTCACCTTGAGACCAGGTTCGGACTTCCAGAGAGGGATATCTCAAGAACGGAAGGGCAAAAGGGAATGGCAGGAGCCCAAAGGGTTGGAAATGTGGGGCCAGTCGCAATAGTTAAAGCCACTTCTAAAACTTGTGTGGTGTGGGTCGCTTGCCTTCAAGTCATCTCCAACTTATGGTGACCCTAAGGTGAACCGATCACAGGGTTTTTCTTGGGAAGTTTCTTCAAAGGGGGTTTGCCACTGCCACCCTCAGAAGCTGAGAAAGTGTGACTTGTCCAAGGTCACCCAGTGGGTTTTTTTATGGTGGAGCAGGTATTCGAATCCTGCTCTCCGGAGTCATAGTCCAACGTTCAAGCCACTACAACACACTAACTTCTAAAACTACAAACAACTGAAAACCATGGACGTGTAGACTTGAAATACATTAGTCCCTGAAAATATGTTGGTCCCATGTTTGGCATGGTGATGGAGGAGAATTAGTCCCACAATTGGGGTGCCACAACCAAGAAGGCCCTGCTCCCATACCTTCCCTTTTGGTATTGCCCTCATTGATGGGACTCAGAGGAGGGTTGCTGGGGGGGGTTAATGTTTGGACTACAACTCCCAGAATCCTTCAGCTGGCTTGGACAAGATCTTCAGCAGTGCAACTCTAAGACATCCAAACCAACCAAGAGGGGGATTTGGGGAGTTACAGTCCAAAACAAAAAAAGGAAACATTTGCAAGACCTTTTGCTGTGCGACCCTGAGAACAGCTTAACTACAGAGAGGCAAAAACAGGATGAAAACTATCCTCAAATGAAATGTAACAAAATCATTGTTAAGGGGTCCAAAGGGGCAATTCCTAACTCCTAAACAGTTGCTAAGCCCCTGCAGCAGGTGGAGTATTTTGTCTCCTTTCCTTCCAACAATGACTCTCAAGTTATGTAAGCAGCCAAACTTTCAACCTGAGGCTGCTTGGAGAGACGGCCGTGTTGGATACCTCCTGGCTGTCAACAAAAGCCGCTTTTCAGGCTTAGAGGTAAAGCATTTACACCGGTGTAGATTATAGGAGTTTAAAAAATTCACCAAGAGCATATGGGAAAAGCTTAAGAACATTTGTGCACATTGACTGTGCATTTATGGAATCTCTGTTTTCCATCATCCAAGATGCTCAGAATTGCTTTTCTAACTTGGCTCACCGCTGTTAGCAAAGGGGTAGTTTTTTGGGGGCAATATGAGAGCACTGCCCCTTCCAAATAAGACTACTTTGCCCAGTGAATTTTTCCTTCAGGCCCCTGATTTCTAGCATGGGTACAATAACAACTTGACTTCAGCATTATGCAGAAATGCAGTTTTGGCATCCAAAGAAAAAGGGGCAACAAAATGACCCAGGGAACACAAACGCAGCAAAGAGTAGAACAGGGTTACATGGGTGCAAATAAATCTGGCTAAGAAAACCTTAGGAAAGGGTCACCATAAGTCTGAGACAACTTAAAAGCATGTAAAAACAGCAAAAAATGGGGGGGGGGGAGTTGTGTGTTTCTTCAAGGTGACCAAGAGACCTGATAAAAATCCCGAGGAACAGGGGAAGGGACTCGGTTGACCCTCCATCCATTTTGTCAGCCTAGCAATCATGATGTCTCTCTCCATTCCTTCCTCCCCATCATATCTCTGTTTTTTGTAGCATTGTGGGTTGGACAAAGACGGAGGCCCCTGGCCTTGATTTCCGCTCTCATTTCGACTGTATGGGGTTTATTTACTCACAGAATTAGGTCCAAAACAAAGGAGCACCTGCCGGCCCTTCAGAGCACCTTGCATTAGATTTATAACGGCAGCTAACCCCAAAAGGGTTCATCGTCTAAGCCAGCAACATCTGAGGCAGTAATTTTGTTAAAAGGGCCATCTGCCTTGTCCTTTCCTGACGGTGGCGGTGGGAAATTACCCTGTCTCTTGGACAGGCAGCGTATCTTGTTACAAGAGGCAAATTGTTTTGCACATGCATGCCACAAGGCGGTTTTGATCCTCTTCGCCCGGATGACAAACTCATGCGCTAATGGGCTCAGGATCTTTAGAAGTGTCCATGGATTCCTGAATCCGGCTCCTTTCAAACTATGCAAAATGTTTTTTCCGGTTCCCGTGGCACGCATGCCGATAAATCGTTCCTGGTTCCCAGCCTCTTGCTCTGCAGCAGAGGCAGGGGATCCATACCCTCCAGTTTCCCCGGTTTGGCACAAACAGTCCCAATGAAACATTCTTTTAAAATGTCCCAGTTTCTGTCTCCTCCTCCCACTTTCTCCCTTGGTCTTGTCTTTGAACTTTATTCACTCAGCAACAGGAGAAGGCAGAAGGGACAGGATCTCACTCTTTTCTGTAGACTCAGGCAAAGCAACGGAGAGGAAATGGCCAAGAGATAGGGAGGAAACGGATGAGAAACAGGGAGGAAGGGGCTGAGAGACCGGGTGGAAAGTGCTGAAAGATGAGGAAATGGCCAAGAGAGGAGGAGGAAATGGCCAAGAAAGGAGGAGGAAATGGCCCAAGGATGGCAAGGAAGTGGCCGAGAGATGGGAAGGAAGAAGTTGAGAGACAGGGAGAAAAGGCCGAGAGACAGCAGCAGTAACCATTTGTGAAAAGGAATGATTTCCAGTGAACTCGAATTGGGCAAAATCCAGTTGGTGTCTTATGCAGGAATATAATTCAACACTTATTTTCTTCTCAAAGGAAGCAACGGGTAATTTTTAGCCGTTTTCTCTCCACTGCAAGAAAGTCTCCAAAAACCGTGCAGCTTTGGAACCCTATTCGCAATTCGGGAGCTATTCTGTGCAAAATTCACACCTGGCTGTTTTTGCACAGAAAACTGCATTTTCTGTGCAGGAAACTGCTTTTTCTGTAACGGTCCAGGCCAGTTGAAGGATCATATCTTCCCAATAATCTTCCCTTTCAAAATGTGGTTCTGACAAAGCTGGTCCTTTGGAAAACTGCGTATGTGTCAGGCACTTTCTGTCTGTCTCTTTTTTCGTGGAATCTGCTGATGGCAACGTTTGAAATCTTTGGGCCGCCTCTGTCAAATTGCGCACTTTTGTGTAAATGCAGATGAAAAAGGAAAGGAGGGGAAGACAAAGGAAGGAGAGGAGGGGGAATTATTTATGGGTTCCTTTTAGATAAAAATCAAACACTATCAGGATGAAGGGACGGGGCTTAGGGTCCCTCCGCTTTCCTTGGCTTCTCTGTTTTCACCTCATGGCTGGTGATTTATGGATTACAAGAGTTGCTTTGCAAAGTAAAATCCTTCCAAAAAGGGGCCCAGGAGTGAGGAAAAGTTCACCAGCTATTCTATGGAGATTATATATCTCCGTAAGTGAAATCCTCCCTTTCTTCTATGGCCAGAAAAAAAAGAGGATGGAAAAGGGAAGTCTGGAAGGGACAGAAGTTGCAAAACTACCCTTTGAGTAGTTACCTAATATCAGGTAAGGAGACAAGTGAGCCACCAGGAGACACCCTCAAGAATAATAATCATCATCATCATCATCAAAATATCCATTTAGTGGAAACAGTGATACCTTTGTGAAGTCGAAGGCTTTCATGGCCAGCATCCATAGTTTTTTGTGGGTTTTTCAGGCTATTTGGCCATGTTCTAGAAGCTCCGCTCTGGGCCCCACAACAAACTACAATTCCCAGAATTTCACAGCATTGACCCATGGCACTTAAACCAGTTGACTTGCCCAGTCTCCTTTAACTGGCAGCAACTCTCCAGGCTCTGCCTGGCAAAGGTCTTCTCCAGCCCAAGATCCATGAAGCCAGAGGTGCCAAGAGCCGAACCCTGGACCTTTGGCATGAAAAATGGATGCTCTGCCACGAAGCTCTTTTATGGTCAGATAAACAAAAACAAAAACAAAAACAAAAACAAAAAAAAACCCTTGCAAGCTGCAATGCCCAGAAGCCAAAGGCTGGAGATCAGACCAGGCTGGTAGCATTTATACTCCACTCCTGAGGCTCCGCCCTCCTTAGGCCACACCCCTTTTTCTGGGAAGCCTTAAAGGGACGGGCGTCTGGTCCAGAGCTTGGTCCTCTTCCATTGACCATGCAGCTCTTTGGGTGCTTAGCACTTCATGGAACGGCTTCATATCTCTGTATTCAGCCGAGTTATTGGTTATTGTTTCATTTTCCCCTTCTACTTTTCTATCTTTTTTTTCTTTTCCCCAAGGGCCTTAATAATAATAATAATAATAATAATTATTATTATTATTATTATTATTCTGCCCCTCTGCGCAGCGCAACCGAGGCGGCTTACAACATTAAAATATACATTCTAAGCGTAACCCCCAATCCCACCCACCCCCTTAAAATACAATTGAACTATTTGCATTTTAAAACATACTGAAAACCGTAACAGCAATAACAAATAGACAGCGACTATAGCAAAATCAGGGGTCGGCAGGTTATGTTTTCTTTTTGGCCTTCCGTTCCAAGCCCCTGCTGCACAAGAATAGACAGGAAAAGCCCTCCCTGAGAGGTTAACCATCCAACCTTTTCTCAAAGACCTCCGAAAAAGGAGAGCCCACCAACCTTCAAGGCAGCCTATTCCACTTTTGGAAAAGGATCTTTCCTTTGGTGAGTGTCCAAAGAGTACAGCTGCTAGAGCGGTCCCCAAACTGTGTCCCTTTAAAAGATTTTGGACTTCAGCTCCCAGAAGCCTCAGCCATGTTGGCCAACAGTCTGGAACGCTGGGAGCTGAAGTCCAAAATCCCTTAAAGGGCACAGTTTGGGATCTGGGAGGAACCAGGACTTACTTACAAGTCATGCACCAGGAGGATTCCAGCCATCTATGTCATTTGCTACAATTAAAGGAAAATCCAAGGATGTACTGTATTGAAAAACTGTTTCTGGTCAAGATGAGTTAAATTGGTCTCAAGGTGCTACAACTGCGTACAACAGAAATGTCTGGAGACGTCTGACTGTACGGTTCTGTGTACCTAGACATCCCCCTGACATGCTCTGTGTCATGTGTTGTTTACAAATATTTCGAAAACCACATTTGCACAAATAGACCAGGCAGACAAGGGTTGCTAAGTGCATTTCTTTTAATCCACGGAAACTCGATAAACATAATTACAACTAATCTACTCGTTTTAACAAACAAACAATACATCGGATGGAAAAATCGCTCAAGTGCTTTGAAATTCACAGAGTAGGGAGTTGAATTGTTGGACGCCTTTAGCTTAGGAGGACAAGCCGGCTTGAGGAATGATGGACCAACTACACACCTGTGAATGCTTGGAAGTCACCACGATGCCCACCATGGGCCTTGCTCCCCAAATCTACGCAAAGGAAATAACCACAAGAATTCGATTCCAAATGCCACAATCACCTTCACATAGCAATTGCTGGTCCCTAGTCTCCATCGCATCTTTTAATCTGTTCCTCCGGTCACTTTTCATTCACTGACCAGAAGTATTTGTATAATCCATAATCTGGTTCCTTGGAATTATGGACAGACTACAATGAATTTAGCTTGAGACCTTTGTTTGGTCCAAAACATCGCCAACACAGTAACAGCAAAGCTTTGATAAGAACCGGGAAGGGATGAGCAATGTATGGTCCTCTGGATATTTTTTGTCTTTAGATCCCACCATCCCTCATCATTAGTTACGCAGATGTGGAATGATGGGATCCGCAGTCCAAGGGTATCTTCTTCACTGTAATGTAAACATTTGCCTATACAACAATGAATGACCTCAGGACTGCAGAAAGAAAAGAAATGATTTCTCCTCAATGTCACACATTCCAAAATGTGGAATTATTCCATGCAGAAATACACATGTATTTTTTTTTTCTCGAGAAAAACACCATGTTTCCTATGCAGAAAACAGGTTTTTCCATGCCCAAAATGTGAATTTTCTGCAGGAAAAAAACAACAACCCATTGTTACTTCTGTGCAGAATCACAACCAATTTGCATCCTTAACTATGAAGACTCTTTCATGGACAAGAGACATATGTTTGTTCAAGGTCACTTACTCTCAAGAAGTATGCAAAGATGACAGATTCACTATTTCTTGGACAACAATTATCCCACAATATTGGATAGTGACACTTCTTAATGCTGGAGCATTTCATTACACTTAGGTGAATCCTAAGGAGGCTCAATTACATAGGAGTCTGGATGGTCCAATTTTGTCAGATCATTGAGGAGGGACCATCATCCCTATTGATTTTGGGGGCTCCAATATCCCTTCCCTCCCATTTTGGGGTCCATAGAATCACAAAAATACGGAGCTGAAGGAGGCTCCAAGGGCCATCTACTCCAATCTTCTGCCATGCAAAAAGACACAACTAAATCATGCCTGGAAGATCCACGACAAACAGGTGGAAACATTAAGAGACCATATCGACATGGGTACGCAGTGCATCTTTTTCTTTTCTTCGGCAACCATCGTGAATGTGTGAGCAGAGACACAACGCACACATAGGACTGACAGAGAGCAAATTGTGGAGGTCTCCGGGGACAGGGTGCTGCAAAAAAGCCAACATTGTGCCTATGAAAGAAGCAGGTGTCATCGGGCTGCCCTCGAAAGGTGGGCAACCCTTTTGGCAAAGCATTGCCTGGGAAAGACTCCTAGAATGCACCACCTGGACAATGGCAACTTTGGTCCCCAGAAACCGTCCTGGGCCACATTCTTCAAAGCAACTGAACTGTAAACAGAAAGCTGTTGGTGGATGGGATGGAGATTTTTCAGAGCTTTTGTAAAGATGCCGTCACTCTCGACCAAGTTTGGGCAACTCTTTGAAGCTAAGGACTTCGAGGGACCTTGGAAAACTGTATAATCACAAATGATGCCAACATCCTTGAGGAGGACATTTCAATACCTTTTTGGCCCTCTGAGCTGTTCCAGTCCCAAGAGAGACTTTTCTTTTCCTAACAGAAAGTTGAATTCTGGGTCACTTCCTTTTGGGAAAAAAAGGCTTCTCCTGGTTCTAAAACAGTGACAGGGAACAAGTATCAAAATTGCCTCCTACACCCCAAGGGAGCATTTAAAAATTGGACCATGGTCCCCCAAAAATAGCCCTATGTGGCTTACAAGCAGTTATCCCTGTCCATAAGGATTCATGTTGGATCCAAAGAAGGAGCATCTTCAATTAAACATCTCATTGTTCAATTTCTCTCATAGTCAAGAGACTTCTATGCATGTTTGTAAGACAGCCTAGGCTTTCAACGCAGCCTCTCTATTGTATCGGCTCCAGGACTGCTAGCAAGATAATAATATTTATTTTTACAAAATGGCACTAAACAGTCATCTTGCCTCATTCCACTTCAAGCTGGAAGCCGCTCCTCATGTGGAAAGCAGCTTAAGGAAGGGTGGAATGGAGGCCAATGTAAGTCACAGAGACAAAGCTATATCCATTACCGACAGCTGCTTTGGAGGTTACCGAAAATGCCACCCGACGGAATGTGCGAAGGATTCCTTCAACGTACCGACACCGTAAGAGTCGCAGCTTTAAAGGATTTCACATTCATATGAAGAGTTGAGCAAGGTATCTACATTCCCACCCTTGCCCTTGAATATCTGCATTTTGTACAAAGCCAAGTATTGGATGGAAAACACACTGACAGGCGGATCTATCTTGCCAGGAGAGTTTTCAGCATTTTATCAAGAGGAGACTTGTCGCTGCAAGTCTGGACAGACACACAACACTGTAGAAAATTTAAAATACAAAAAAGGGTGGGTGGGTAGAGAACTTAAAACAACTCAACACAGCCAGTGCATTAACATCAAGAAATAGTCCCAAAGCAGACCCTTCTGGGATAGGAAAGCCCAGGACGTAAAATCCTAGGAGATCATTGTCAAGAAGAGGATTGTGGAAGAGGCTGGTTTGTATTGTTTTGCACCATCAACGGTCAAGCTGCACCATGCGAACATCAGCCTCTGCACAGCATTCGACGGAAAAGCCAAGCCATGCTCTTTGGACACAAGAAACGGCAGAAACTTGGAGGAGAGGAGGAAGGAATGAGTGCCGGCAAGGGTGCTTTTCTTCAACTCCAAGACAGAAATATTCTTCCCTGAGAATATTCCCGTCTTTTGCAGCAATAGAAGCTGTTCACAACAGTAGCCTCCAAGGACACAATCCTGCATTATAGCTGGTCTTAAAACAGCTAGAGATCTGGAAGGCAGGACGATCCATTTGGGGAGCCGGGACCAATTTTCCAGGAACCAGCCAGGATCCGACAAGGAAAAACCTGAGGAAAGAAGACATGGAATATCTTATAACTCAGAACGACGGACTCTAGAAATCATTTCTGATCCTGTCTGGCAGGATCTGCGTCCCATTTCAGAAGAAGATGAAAGGTAAATCCCAGGCTGGGGATTCTTCCACTCTCATCTCTCCCTGCGCACCCAAAATATCACCAGAAATCACATTCGCTTGGAAGGACCGCTGGCTTTTTGTGAAACGAAAGCATACCTCTTGGCTCTCAGCCTTCATCGCTTGGGAGCCTGCCTTGAGGTGATGAAGAGCTGGAAAGGAAGGGAGAGAGACAAGTCATAAGACCCTTTGACTGCCATGGGTCCATCCTATCAAACCCTGAGGTCCGTAGTCTAGGAAATTGGCATTTGCAGTTCTCAGAAAAAGAGCTCAGTTAGAGATCCCAGGTATCTACAGAATGCAGCTGTGTCAGTTCAAGAAGTCTTCAGTCTTCAAGAAATCCTACCATGGATAGGGTCATTTTGTTTTAGGTAGTTTGGCCACTTCTTGTAACTACATTTTAGCAATTTAACAGATTTCATGACTTAAAGTTAACAAATGCAATTTTTTTCCCCTTTGGTTCGAGGATCAATAATACATCAGCATTCTCCCTAATGTTACTGAGTTCTGGTTTCCACAGAACTTTTAGGCTGCTTTGGGAAAAGGGAATTTCTCCAGAATTTCCACTCTGAGTCCCAGAATTTGCTTCATGGCCACTTTTATGTGTTGAAAAGTCAATTCTGCCTCTGAATGGTCCCAGCCAAGCCTTACCTGCCTCTTCTGAAAGAAGCCGTTTCAAAGAATTTTGTTCTAGAAGCAACCCTGAAAAAGAATAACCAAAACAGACCATTCACTTTCCATGCAACGATGAGGATACACTCTTGGAAACACTTCTCAGATCAACCACACAACAGAAATGGCAAAGAATTGGAGTGGCCCAACCATTATTCACCCTATTTTATTTTATTTTATTTCTATCCCCCTTTTCTCCCAAAAAGGGACCCAAGGCAGCTCACAATATAAAACATATTAAAACAACATATTTTTTAAAAAATTAAAATAATCTAATTAAAAGACTAGAAAGTTAAAATTCAAAACAAACTGAAGTTAAATAAAATAATCTAAACCAACCTTCCTCCAAATAAAACCAGACTAAAACTAATGGTACAAAATCTGGATCACCTGTGCCAATTTGGAAGCAAAAATGGAGCCACTCCAAAACAAGACTGTGGGTGTATCTACACCATAGAAATAATGCAGTTTGACAGCCCTTTATGTGCTGTAGCTCCATCCTATGGAATCCTGGGATTTGTAGTTTTACAGGGTCTTTAACTTTCTCTGCTAGAGAGAAGCTGGTGTTTGCCAAAACAATAAAAAATAGAAGAGAAACATGGTCTTTTGAGTGCTGAGAAACCAGTCTATGCAAAAAATTGCATGTATTTATTTTGTACAGGAAACAATATTTTCTGCACAGGAAACAGCATTTTCTGTGCAAGACATTTCTGTGCAGAAAATGCTGTAGTTGAGGATGCATTCTGTGCAAAACGTGCATTTTCTGCACAGAGTACAACCTTGTGAGAATTTTTCGCAACACAAGCCCCAAATTGCAAACAGTCTTGAAAAACTAAGCAGTTTTTGAAAACATTCTCACAGTGGGGGGAAAAAATGACAAAACTCAACTCGTTGCTTTGTTCAAAAAGAACATTAGCAAAGAGTTATATCCCTAATAAAGATGACAGAATCAGATTGTGATCAACCGTTCCCACAAAATCACCGGATTGGATTTCAAATGGCATTTGGCCTATTCATTGTTCAATGCAACATAATAACGGAGGCATCTGTCTTCATTTCTGATTATAGAAAGAGAGAAGGAAATTTCCCTTCCTGAAAACAAATTCTTATTCTGGATCTTATTCACTGCAATGCCTGGTGAAGTTATTCACTTTTAAAGCTCACATTCACTATGCTTCACATCTTGTTTTAGATAAGCCATTTTATGTATTTGAAATTATATATGTTCGATAAGCCATTTCAACAAAATTTGTGGGCTGTGCTGTTTTCCTTACTATACTTCTTTGGTTTCATTGCCTGCATCATAAAAAGAAAGATGGATCCAGGATTCTGTTTGTGGTGGGCAGTCTTTAGATTGCCGTTTACACACTTCATTTCGTTTTTGTGAGGCATAGACTACCCTACGCACATATATTTGAGACAGTCCTGCCAAGACCACACTTCTGGGTGCTTTCTTTGCCCATCTGGCATAAAACATGCCACCATTTCTAGCTTATTCGGCAGTTCACCAGGGAATGATACTTGCGCTAAAGAGCAGTGGTTCCTAGCCTCCATTTGGCTTTGGACTTCAGCTTCCATAATTCCTGATCGTTCGCCAAGTTGTCTGAGGATTCTGGGAACTGAAGTCCAAAACAAATGGAGGACAAATATTGGAAACCACTGCTACAGAACATGATGTTGAAAGGCCAACTTTTGTCCTTCCAGACGTTCTGGACTTCAGCTCCTATATTCTCCGACTGTTGGTCAAGTTAGTTAGGATGTCCAGGAGCTGGACTCCAAAACAAACGGAGGACCAAAAGTTAGAAACCGCTGCTAGAGCGCACGATGTTGAAAGGCCAACTTTTAGTTCTGGACTTCAGTTCCTGTAATGCATGACTGTTGGCCAAATTGGCCAGGACGACAGGGATCTGAAGTCCAAGACAAATGGAGGACCCAAAGTTGGGAACCGCTGCTAGAGACCATGCTGTTGAAAGGCCAACTTTTGGTCTTCCAGATGTTCTGGACTTCAGCTCCTGACTTTTTGGGTAAGTTGGTTAGGACACCTGGGATCTGAAGTCCAAAACAAATGGAGGACCAAAGGTTGGAAGCCACTGCTATAGAGCATGATGTTGAAAGGCCATCCTTTGGATGTAAGGAAATGTCGGTGGAGAAATGGAGGGTGAACCAGGAGGCAGACAGTCCCAGCCTTGCTACTTGACCTCTCTCTCTTGAGGAATGTCTAATGCAAAGACAAATAAGCTCTTGAAGCATTTAACCGCTTGTGGCCAAGTGCCAGAAGCATCTTCCGCAAGGAAGAAATCCTTGGCTGAAAAGCCACTGAGCAGCCCTTTGTCTGATCTTCCGCCTTTCCTTGAAAGAGCTTATATGTATTCATTCAAACATTTCTCTTCTGCCCTGCATCTAAAGCTATTAGGGCCGCACGCAGGTAGCATCAGTGCTAACCATTTAAAACATGAAAGACTAATATTAGACCAATTAACTAGTTAAAACAGGTCTGGAAGAGTAAAAAAAAAAGGTTCAAAATCCCTGAGCAGAGCAGCTAAAATAAATCAGTGAGGCCCAAAGGGTTTAATAAACAAACAGGTTTTTGACTTGGCACTTAGATTTCTAAACAGGCAACTGATGTTTTAAGTCCCTGCAAGGCTAAAAATTTGGGGACTGAAGGGAAATGCCACTATGGGGCAAAAAATTGATTTTGGAGGGCAAAACGCACCTATCCAGTTACATCTTTGTTGTATACCAAAAATAAAAGCTATCCCCAAATATATATCTTTTGCAATCCCAGATCAGTTATGTTCTCTAAACGATTTTTCTAAGCTTTGATAAGAATTTTAGGATTTCTTTTTTTCTTTTTTAACTCAAGTGTCTTCTGGTGGTGGGCAGGATAATAAAAATTCCCAGGATATTGCTATATATTTGCTGAAGACCTCCGATCCCCATATTTAGAGGTTTATCGCAAGACCTGGGACGAGTGTCAAAGTGAAGGCAAGTCCACTTGTTGCATGCGGTGTGTCTTGCAAAGTATCTGTCTAAATAAATATTTGTGAAAATGCATTTGCAGCTGTGCTCTGGCATCCTCATTTTTAAATATTAAAAAACATATCATTTTTGGCACAATCTGAATGTCAAGATTGTACCCAGCGCAGAAGCTTCTACAGTACTTTCTGAATGGGAGAATGGAAACCCAAGAAAAATATAAAGGACCTGATCCATCCGGAGAGCAGCCATCCTCTAGTCTCCCTGAAGATTATTATTCATCCTATCCAAGTGTAGTCTGTTGCAACTTTTACTCCACTTTGCTACTCACACAGAGGAAGACGCCTCTCCAGTTCCACCAATGATCAAATCGGGCTTTGGCTCCGTTTTTTGGGGCGTAGGGACTTTGCACGGAGGGTCTGGAGGTCTCATTGGAGGACGCATTATCACCGGCTTCTCTCCAGGCGATCGCGCTTTGACAAAACCTTCATATTCACCTGTGTTTGCAAAGTTACAAACAACCCTCCATCATGAAAGATAACAACAATACACAGAGGGAGTTGCAACACAGATTAGCGGAACTTCCTTTTTGACTGGGGTGGGCAACTATCAAGGGTTTGAGAGTATCATTGGCCACAACAAAGTCACATTTTTTTTAACTACAACTCCCAGAAGGCAATTTCCATACCGTTGGATGTTGCCTTGAGTCCAAAAGTGGGGAAAATGCAAGATATAAATAAATGTTAAAAAAACAGCAACACCACAAATGACACCTTGGGGCCAAAGGGAGTTTGGCCCTTGCAAATTAACTCCATCTTCATGCTAAATATTTTGCAAGACCCACAAGGAGGAGAATGCAAGGAGAAGACTCACCTTCTTTGGCGATCATCCCAGGCCTTGGGGCTGGCCTCTTCACGTGGAGATTGGAGGCCTTCAGGGAGCCAGTAACAGGCACAACCCCATTGGCAGCTTTGTTGGCGAACTTCGCTCCACCGTCTTGGAGTCTGGAGACCAGTTTCCCCACATCCACCTCTGAGCACGGTTCTGGTTTGCTTTCCAAGCTGGGCTTTGCAGGGTCAAGTTCTCCCATCCGGTGCGAAGGCAGTCGGCTGCGTTGGAGTGGCTTCGGAGCTTCACCATAGTTGGGCATGACCAGGCCATTGGGAGTAAGGCCTTGGCCAAACTCTGCCAAAGAGAACCCAAACAGTAAGAAGAAACAATGGACAAAAAGGCCCAAGACACACTTGGACAAGTACAATGAACCTTTGGTAACTGCTGGGGTTTGTTTCCAGAAGCCTCCATGGATATCAGACTCTGTGGATGCTCAAGTGGTAATATACATACATACATACATGCATGCATACATAATTGTATAAAAATACAATGATGTAGTAAAATTGTGTCCCTTATATACAATGGTAAAATTAGTTTTGCTTCATACACACACACACACACACACACACACACAGTATGCCTGTGTCATATGCGGGCACACCTTACGTGGCTTCCAACATACACTGGAAGCCCGTGCCAGAGGAAGCCTCGGTGCCCCAGGAAGAAGTAATGGGGCATGCACCTGCCCCGCAGCATCCTGTGGGCACTAGCCCATTGCTTCTAGTGGAGCTCAAGTATACACATTTTTTCGGAACGAATTCCCCGCGTAAGGGAAGGGCCCACTGTATTAATGCCATGAATGGTTAATTCCATGGATAAGGAATCCATGGGTATGGAGGGCTCGCTGTGCTTAATTTCAGAGAGTAGATAACAGATGATAGGTGATAGAGAGATAAGAGAGATAGGGAGATAAGGAGAAAGATAGATATTGTGATCTATCCATGCCAATCTATAGGGCTCTTCTAAAAATTTAAGAGGATAGATCCATGCTGTGGGGAGTTGCACAGTGATTCTCGGGGCAGAGAGGACTGGTCCTGGTCCTTGTGCAGTTGTCCAACCCGACTGTATTGGATGGGACCAAGATATTTCAGTTTAAAGTTCTTCACTGCCGGTAACTAAGCCTTAGGAATAACAATTCAACTTTGCAAATCACGGAGGAACAACATACAAAAAATAAACTACCAAATGATTGTGTCTTGAGGAAGGGTGAAGCCCCAGGAGCCACATGGGGTCACAATGATGGCCACATATGGCCAAGGTCTAGCAATTCATAATTTATATAAACAGAACATCTTTTTGTGAAAAGCAAACCCAGATTAATTTTGGTCACTGGAGGCTGGTGAGGCGCCAGCCAGAGGAGCTCCACTAACCTTCGCTTTCTTCCACAGACCCTCCAAAGAAGACCGGCCTTGCCCTCAAGGGCCTCTTGGAGATGGTGATGGGTTTGTGGCGCCGGGTGGCCACCCGCGGAGGAGGCACCGGGGGTGCGGCGTTGTCTTCTGGAGGGCCAGAATATATCTGGGGGAAGAATTAAGACGACCATGACTCCACGGAGTCTCTTCTGCATCTTGCAGCATCCATCAAGTCTTCCACATCAAGGTTTCCCTGATGATGGTGCAAAAACTGACTTCTGGATTATATGCAGGTTTAGTTCACCAAAGAAGATTTGGTTATGATTAGAGACTATGGAGGGGGGCCCAGGGTTCAAATCCCCACTCAGCCATGGAAACCCACTTGGTGATCTTGGGCAAATCTTGCCAAGGAAACCCTATGCCTTAGGGCTGCCATAACTCACAAACAAGTTGAAGGAACCCAACAACCAATTAATGGCAAATGTGGGGATCTAAGCCAAGGACAGAAACCATCAGCAATCAGAAATCAAAACCACTATGATCCATATACTGTTGGGACGGACTGGATAACTCCTAGTGGTCCCGATTGTCTTGATGGTCCTATAATTAACTAGGTCCAACCTCGTCCTCAATCCCTTCTACATTCAAGCTTCTTCTTCACAATTTTGAGGCTGGGCTCCTTCCCTTAAATCTCCTTGCAAACCACACCCACTTCATTAGCTAGAAGAAGCGGAAAGAAATTAAAACTAAACAAGCCTGAATGCAGTACTGTTTGAATTGATTTACGGATACACGAGAAAGCAGATGGTTTTCCACACGGTTGACACAGAGAAATACTGTTTTCTGCTCAATTACACAAACAAATGCCCGTATTGTTTGGAACCGGGATCGGAACCTAGAGATTCACGGATGATACGGTTGTCAGCGCCAATCAAAGCTTCCAATTATCTGTTAACTGCAATTTGCATGATCTATCAACTCAGTCGATGTTCCCAGGCAGATTACGAAAGGAAGAAAAATGTCTCTCTTTGATAAACGACTACGTTTCAGGAGGTGGGGAGCAGCTTTGGCTGAGACCATTTTGTGCAGCTTGCTGTTGTTGCGTGCCTTCACGTTGTTTCCAACTCAACCCATGATGAAGCCATCATGGGGTTTTCTGGGGCAAAGTGGGGACTCTTGATCTCCAGGGTCATAGTCCAGCATGAAAACCACTACACCTCTGAAGAATCTTGCCAAGAAAACTCCTATATAAGTTGGAAACAACTTGAAGGCACACAACAGCAACAGAAGGCCAGATATATCTCCGATCTTCCTTTCCTCTTTTCAGAAGATGGTCCAAACCTTCCACAGTTGTAAACTGGGCACTTTGGGAAGGGAGTAAAGGGATCTGGAGAAGGCTGGCCCTTTGACAAGAGGACAGCGCCGTTTACATCCCGGTTACTTTTAGTCTTCTGGTCTCTGTTCCACTGAACTTAGTGGCCAATAAATCTTCATTCCTGCCATTTGACAGGTAGCCTTTTTGGAACGGGTTATTGAGCCATCGCAGCTGGGGATCTTCCTCTCCATTTGTCCGCTGTAATTTACAACTGGGCTGTTTGTGCCAACAAGAGAGTATGAGAACGGCAGATGAAAAGAGAACCGCTGGTCCTGTTTCCAGCCCTGTTTTTGATCCATCAAGCTGGTGTGTAACTATGTTAAAACTCAAGCAATTACTTCCTTCCTGACCCCTAAATCCAGATTGTTGTCTTTATTATTATTATTTAAGCGATTTAAAGATTTCAGGGAGTGGAAACCAGACAAGATCACGGAACCGTGCCATGCCACCATAATACCATCCATATTCTCCACGGATCATGAAGGCCTGCCAGAATATTTAGACGCAACAACAGACTGGCAGCATCGTTGCCCTTTTACTCCCAGGGGAGCTCATTTGAAAGACTGGCACATGAGCTGCAAAGAAGCGGTGGCCCCAGTGGCACCATTTAAGCAAGCACTAAGAGCGTCACCCTTTTTAAAATGGCCATTTATTACTTTCTCAGGCTGCAACACAAACACATAAGCTGTCAACAGTGAGCTCTCTGGGGCTGGGGAGTTTCCACCCCTCTCCCTCCAGCCAACATAAAATATCTTCCATGCTCGGCAACTGAACGTGGGCAGAAGTTTGCTTCCAGAGGGGCTGGGCATGGAGAGCGTTTTAACAATGGCATCTAAATTTTGTTTTGTTGAACTTTTCTGTACCTAGAGCCCCAAAAGTGCATAAAACAAACACTAAACTCCAGTGTGGCACAGTGGTCTGAGCAATGGACTCTGGAGACCAGGGTGGGTCCAATTGCCAGCTCCATTGTAAAACCTCCTGGGTGACTTTGAGCAAGTCACATCCTCTCAGCCTCACAGGATGGAAATGGCAAACCTTCTCTGAGCAAATCCTGCCAAGAAAACCCCATGAAAGGTCTCCATAAGTCAGAAACAACTTGAAGGCACACAAGAACAACACAATCTCCTATAAACCTGGACACCGGAGAAGTGGTGGGTTCGTAATGTCTCTGGCACATGAATCCCCTCCAGGTTTTCATCCAAACTTTACCTTTAAAGAAGGTGTCTGAGGTGCTAAAACCTGACCCCCTAAAATAGCTTCAAGACCTTGGATAGCTCCTTTAAGATTTGTTGGCATGAAAGCAACCATCCATCTCAATGGATCAACAAAACAATTGAATTGTTGTAAATGGTTTCCATTACAGATGAATTGCATTTAAATGAAAACTTTGTGTTTTATCTATGTCTTTTTAAATATTCTTCGACTGTATTCACACTGCAGAAATAATCCAGTTTGACAATGCTTTAACTGCCATGGCTCAATGCTATGGGATCCTGGGAATTGTAGTTTTGTGAGGCATTTAACCTTCTCTGTCAGAGAGATCCAGTGCCACAACAAACTACAGTTCCCAGGATTCCATAGGATATAGTGGTGTCAAACTGGATTATTTCTGCAGGGCATATGCAGCCTGAGCTCTTTTTTAATCTCTATAAAAACAATCTGAAAAGACATCACCATCTAAACCTATCCAAAATGCTTGCACGGTCCTGTACTCCCAGTAGGTTTGCACCACATTATTGGTGCAATAAAAGCCCCATTTAAATTATTCAGAAGCACTGCGATACTGTCCCAGTCCTAAGTATGAAGCGGAGGGGTTTGTGTAACACCATCGAAAATCTGTTTCCAGAGGGATCAACTTTTTAATTTAGCGGTAGCGCTCAGGTTTAAAGCCGCGGGAAGAATAATCACCCACACCAACTCACTCAACAACTTGCCTGTCCTTTGAGTTTTCATAATTCACGGCATAAATAATATATCATGCCAGCCTGAATCTCATTTGAAGTGTTTGCTTATGTTGGAGCTGAAACGTTTTCCACACCGAGACCACACTTACCAGCGCCAAACCTAATAAAATGTTACTAGCTTAACCTTATCGCAGCAGAAATTAAAGACTAGGAAGAAGTGCTGTAGACTCACTTTTAATTAAAAGAGCTCATCCTGGAGATGAGAAGTAGCTTGTTCGTCTTCTCTCCCAACCTCCCTCTGAAGACCAGAATCCCTTGAGTCAAGGAGGACTTGGAAAGCAGTTATGGGAAGACCATTGAAGAGGAGACAGGAGACGTCTATTATTTTTAAATTACTAGAGGATAGATTTTGATGGACCAATGCAAGGAACTTCTTGAGGCTAAGAGTAGTTGACCAACTGCCTGGAGAGGCAATGGGGTCACCTTCTTGAGATGTCTCCCAAAAGAGTTTGGATAGCTCCTTACTGGGGATGCTCTAGCTGGAGATCCTGCATTGAGTGAAGGTTGAATTAGAGGGTCCATAGAACACCTTCCAAATCTATGGTCCTATAAAAATGGAGCAGATCTCTGAGGCCATTCCTGAAATCTGTGTTTCTTGCACCCGTTGGCCATCCATGCTTAGCACAGTCGCAAACCCTTGTTTCAAAGGAAGGAGCAGAAAACCCATCCCCGTCGTCGCCTTTACTCATCGTCAGCTTCAATTCTGCTGCCATCTCAGAAAATAGAAGCTACTGGCTGGGGTTTTGGACCATCCGTGATTGAGGTTCTATCCAAGAATCGAGGAATCCAAGAAGTATCATCAGAAAATGTAGCCCCTTCCAAGCAGGGTCGCTTTTGAAAGAGGGTTTTCTCCTCCTTCATCTGCAACAAGGGTTTGCAACTGTGTTAAGCACGGATGGCCAAGGGATGAAAGAAACACAGATTTCATGAATGGTCTCAGAGGTCTGCTCCATTTTCACAGCATCATAGAGTTGGAAAGGGTTCTCTGGGCCATCTAGTCCAACCCTTCGCTCAATGCAGGATCTCCAAATACAGCATCCCCTGTAAGGACCTATCCAGCCTCTTTTGGAAGACATCTAGACATCTTTGTGCAGTTGTGCTCTTGGGCTCCCATCGGTGGCAATATCATGCAGATGTTTGGTCAGTCCATTTGGAATTGCTTTCCAAATATTTCTCACCTTGGAACATCAGTGTAAGAGGGATCTTGTAGCACTCTTGTAGCGAAAGACGTTGGAGCATCATTTTCGTAGACTTGGTCTGCTTCCTCAGATGCATGCAGTGAAATGGTGCCCAAGAAGGACCTCAGGTTTTGTGTAGTTTAGAGGAACAACGTGCCCTAAAATCAAACTGCTTTATTTTTTCCAAAAAATGATGGTGCTGGAAGACTTTCAAAGGTAGGTTAGGGCTTCAGAGCCCACAAAAGTGAGGTTGCTTCTGCACTCTTTCCCTTAAAGGTGGCCAGAACTCTTTTAAATGAACGAATGGGTTTGCCCAATGTCGAGTAAATATGGGTGTGGCGTAGTGGTTTGAGCACTGGATTACAACGCTGGAAACCAGGGTTCGATTCCCTGCTTGGCTACAGAAACCCAATGGGTGACCTTCAGCGAGTCACACAATCTCAGCCCCAGAAAAACCCATGGGTCACAATAAGTCAGAAGTAACGTGAAGGCACACAACAACAACAACAACATTTCTGCCTAGCCCCGAGGACTCAGGAAAGGGTCTCTGTTATCTCAGGGAGGGCCCTACCTTGTCGAAGTGCTCAATGAGGATCTCCACCACAATGTTCTGGAACTTGATGTTCATCATGGCCGCCACGGTGTCCTCTTGGGCTCGCATGAGAGTGGGGCCAAATATCACCCCCATGTTCGACGGAGACATCAGGTTCTCCTTGCTGTGTTCGCAGACACTGTCAAAAGGAAGCAGGCGTTGGGTTCGAGAGAACAAGGTCAGGAGAAACCAACCGTGCAGGAGACAAAGAAAGGCGGAGGTTGTGGTGAATCTGAAGGTGGGACAAGGCTCTCCGCAGCTTATTATAAGCTGAGTCTCCCTTCTCCAAAATGCTTGGGACCAGAACTGTTTCCATTTCAGATTTATTTATTTTGGGGTTGGGTTTTTTTTGGAACAAATGTGTCCAAACACATAATTCATTTGTGTTTCGTATACACCTTATCCACATAGTCTAGAGGTAATTTTATACATTTAATAATTGTGTGCATGAAACTA
Organism: Urosaurus nigricauda; assembly: GCA_034509955.1. NCBI lineage: Eukaryota > Metazoa > Chordata > Lepidosauria > Squamata > Phrynosomatidae > Urosaurus > Urosaurus nigricauda. The sequence continues at coordinate 25,235,358 of JAOEGL010000011.1, read as the reverse complement.
AGTTTGTACACACAGAACTTATCAGAAAGCAAAGGTGTCACTATCTCAGCCACCCACAAAAAACACTGACTATTGAGTATTTCAGAATTTCTGGATAAAGGAGACTCAGTCTCTGCAGCTATTCTGCTGTAATATTTAGATGAACTGCCAAGTGCCTCTGTTTGCCTAATGAAGACACATGTGAGTTTCAAAAGCTTGCGCGGAGAATTCAGTGCCCTTTCCGTTGGCTTAATAAAGGGATGATCACAATGCCTTCATTTGCCTGATGAAGAACCATCTGTATTTCAAAACTTTGCATGCAGAATAGTTGACCCTTTTGGGTAGCCTAACAGGAGGTTTTACCACAATACTTTTATTGCCTGATGAAGACACAAGTGTGTGTCAAAAGCTTCCATAGAGAATTCTATGCCCCTTTCCAATGAATATCTTCATTCGCTTGGTGAAGAAACGTGTGTGTTTCAAAACCTTGCACAGCAAACTTTGTGTCTTTTGGGCTGGTCTAATAAAAGCATGGCCACACTACTTTCATATTTGTCTAGCGAAGAAGTATTTCTAAAGACTGCACAGAAAGTTTTGTGCTTTTGTTGGTTGGCGCACTAAAAGGATTACTACAGTATCAACTCAGGGGTAGAGTAAGGAAAGGCATTAAATGAAGTGTGATCTATTTCTTCCCAAGGGCTCCTGTTGGTCACATGTACAGTTGAAGCCACATTTGCTACACAACACATACACAACACGGTCCCAGCTTTGGATCTGGTGTATGGCCTCCATCTTACAAAGCATCCCCTTGAACTTACTGGACAAGGTGCCTGATGAGAAGCTCCAGCATTTCTCGGTTCTTGTCTGGGAGTTTATAAATCAAGGAATGGATGGCTCCCAGCCTATAATCCAAGTTTTCAGATTCTAGAGAAAGGAAGAAAAGGATCCAAGAAGAAAGACATTTAGGAGAGCAGTCAAGAAAGGAAAGGGTTTTGTTAATAATAAGTGGGTTCCATTTTAATTAATGTTGCTTTAAATATCCTGAAGATCCCACCTGATCTTTGGAGCTAAGCAGGGTCAGCCCTGGCTAGTCCTTGGATGGAAGGCCGCCAAGGAAGACCAGGTGCTGTAGGCTCTATTACAGAGGAAGGAACTATAAAAACCACTTGTAAGTATTCCTTGCCTGTGTAAAACCTATGAAATTCATAGGTTCTGTATTATTTTTAACTGATTATATAGCTAATTTTGGTCTGTTTTACATCTTCAAATGTCATTATTTCCCTCTGAGGACAACAATTGCTTTCCTCTTTCCCAGGAGCCAAGTTCTCTGGTTGCACGTCAACAACCCCATCATTCATTTTTATGTATTTTTTAACTAATTTAAAAAACCAAACCAAAAGGGCCTTTAATAATGTGCTGCATTAAAGGGCCCTTTGACGATGTGCTCTATAGTTGATATTTGCCATTTCTCTTTTTTATTGGCCATGCTTTCAATGTACTTTTAATCCTATCGCATTACTGTGATCCACTTAAAACTACATAAAATTCGACATGGATGCCTCCAAACGATGCTGCAAGGGCTTTGATGAAACAGGAGACTATCAATATATAGGTAGCTCCTCCAAAAAATTGCCATTTGGGGGGAGAAAATATTAAACTAGATAAGTCAAATGTTAGTGTTCCCCCACACAAATGTCAATTAAAAATAAATAAAAACCCACCCATTTTTATCCCCATTTTACCACCAGCTTTCATGACTGGATCCATTCCTATTCACTCTTTATCAAAGGATCTTAGGGCAGCATGCAAAATATTTTTTAAAAACCAAACACTTCCAGATTAAGAGCATCAACCATTTGGGGAAAAAAATACAAAAATGAAAAAGAAAAAAAATATTAAGCACAGTGATGCTCAAAACCACTTCAAAAGCACCTTCAAAAGCAATTTAAAACCTTGTTCAAGTTGCATCTCACTTATCCAAAATACTTGGGACCAGAAAGGTTTTGGATTTCAGATTTTGGAATATTTGCATCTACATAATAGGAAAGGGTACCCAAGTTTAAAGAAACAAAAAAAATGTTTATGTTTCATATACATCTTTCACACACATAACGTGAAGGTAAATTTATACATAACATTTTCAATAATTTTGTGCATGAACCAAAGTTTGGGTATGCTGAAGGTCTTTGGAAAGCAAAGAGGTCACTATCTCAGTCGCTTGTGTGGGCCATTTTGGATTTTGAAGTATTTCAGGATTCTGGATAAGAGAGAATCAGCCTGTATATGAATGCTTAAAATAAATTAAGTCTCGAAAGGCTTTAATAAAAAAAAGGCATGTTTTACATTGGCACCAGGATGAAATTCATAACGGCGCCACTTGGATCTCCAAGAAGAAGGCATTCAAAAATAGGAGGGCCACAGCAGAAAATGACCTCTCCAACATCCATACTGGTTGGACACCAAATAGGACCCCTCCAATAGACCTCTGCCAGATATGGGAAGAGGTTCCCCTTCAAATCCCAAGGGCCCATGCCATTGAGGGTTTCAAATGTCAGAGATTGGGCCACGTTGGGTACCAATATCACGTTACAGGGGTTGAAATAAACCCAACCCCATTCCCTCTCCCTCCCCACCGGCCACTTCTCCTTGACACTTACTGGCAGCCGAGACCAATTCTTTGTGGAGTTTGTACGTCATGACAGGTTCGGAGAGGTTCCTGCAAAGGAAGGCGACAAGGCAAAAGTGACCCGATGGCCATGTTTAAGTATCTGAAAGGATGCTATACAGAAAAAGGAGCAAGGTTGCATCCACACTGGAGAAATAACCTGGTTTGGCACCGCTTTGTCTTGGCTCAAGGCTATGGGATTCTGGGAGTTGGGAGTATGTTGTGGGGTCCACTTTTTTGGTTGTTGGAAAAGGTGGCATTCTCTACGGCATAATGGCCCAAATCCCAAAATCTACATCTTTTCTGCGGCTCTTCCGTGGTGAGTCATGAGTCAAGAGAGCAGCGGAGATGCAGTGACATCATCCTCGGCAATGACATCATCCTCAGCAATGACATCATCCTCAGCAATGACATCATCCTCAACAATGACATCATCCGCAGCAATGACATCATCCTTGGGGACCTCGGGAGGACCTCTGGGGTGTCCAGGCGCATGCCTGTTGGTACGTGTTTATCTACAGGAAAACAGGTACCCTGTTTCCCCAAAAATAAGACATCCCCATAAAATAAGACCTAATAGATGTTTTGCTGAATTGCTTAATATAATGCCTCCCCCAAAAGTAAGACCCAGCAAAGTTTTTGTATATATGTATGTGTGTGTGTGTGTGTGTGTGTATACACAGTATATAATAAATGTTCAAATTTTTTTTGTTCAACAAGAAATATGAATTCTTCTTCATGGAAAAATAAGGCATCCCTCAAAATAAGACCTAGCGCATCTTTGTGAGCAAAAATTAATATAAGACACTGTCTTATTTTCGAGGGAAACGCGGTATATACCTCTCCACCATTCCCCTACTCAGTATTGGCTAAGTAACAGCCACGCTGGGGGACTACAGCAGCGAAAAGGTGGAAGGAAGATATAGCGTAATTGAACAGGTTTATTATGAAAACATTTCATGGCAGCACAAGACTAAGTGGTTAATTTATTAATTTGTCCTCCCGATAAGATCAAACTTAGCTTTATTAGCCTTCACGCAATTAAAAATAACAATAAACCAGCCAGCAGTGAAACTTCACCTGAGGTAGAACTTCAAGGAGCTAGTAATTGTCTTGATGTCCCAGTCGCTGTTTTGGAAATCCACATCTCCAGGGCATTTGGGATCTTGGGAAGGAAAAGGAAAGGGGCACGTTATTATTCTTTGAAATAATTGACAATTTAATGGATTACTAGGACATATTAGGCCAAAGCAACTCAGGTAAAACAGAGTCCTTCCACCAAGTTAGATTCTACAACATGCAAGGAATACAAACTATGTTACATGTTAATCAGGACTAGTTTGGTCCCATGGATGGAGAAACCAGGTTTCGTTGAGTATGGAAGGAGAGGAAGGTCTATTCTGCACTGCAGAATTAATCCAGTTAACTTTATGGCAACCTTACGGTGAAAATATCATGGGATTTTCTTGGCAAGTTTCTTCAGAGTCACCCAGTGGGTTTCCATGGCCAAGGCAGGATTCGAACCCTGATCTCCAGAGTCATAGTTCAATGCTCAAACTACTATGCCATGCTGGCTCCCCAAATTGTTTTATCGTTGGCTCACCATATTGCTTTAGCAATAGCACTGACATTTCTATACTGCTTAATGGTGAACTCAGCCCTCTCTAAGCGGTTTACAAGCTGTAAGCCAATTTGTAAAAGCCAGTTTTAGCTGTCCTGTTTTATTGTAAGCCACTTTAAATAAATAAACAAGAACATAACAATGCAGTATTTGGACCACTGATTTTAGCAAGCACTTGATGCAACTAACTCGGTCTGGACCAACCCATTTTCAAGGCTACCGTGTCACTAACACAAAGTCTTTGGGGGGGGGGGGGGGGAATGGAGATGCAACAAATATATACTGTTGCATATTCCAATTTATGCATTATACTTTGCTTAAACTTTTGGAATTAATCTCTGAAGAGAAACGATTATCCATGCATTATATTTTGTTAAAACGTTTGAAATTAATCTCTGAAGAAGAACAATGATCCATGCATTATACTTTGCTTAAACTTTTGGAATTAATCTCTGAAGAAAAACAATTATCCATGCATTATACTTTGCTTAAACTTTTGGAACCGACCTCTGCAGAGAAACAAGAAAACCCTGTGACTACAAGCCCTGCAAGACTCAACTTTGCAAGGAAACCTCAGCCTTGGAGCAACATTTCTTTCCATGATGTTCCAGTTTCCTCTTCCTATTTTTATCTCATGATCCCCAACTACACCCTGAAGGATTCCTCTTTTTCTCCGCTCAGTAGCTCCTGAAAGCTGGCCAAGGGAGAAAAAGATACACACACACAACCCATGCCCTTCATCTCTCCCCAGGCAACCACAACATTTTTGTGGTGGCAAAAGACTTAAGGGATAGGAGAGATCTGAGTGGCATCGTCCAGTTTCCGCCGGTGGAAAGCGGACGGACTTGGAAGCTGGAGAGCTCAAGCATTCAAGCAGGTCATCGCTGGAGCAACATCAAGGAGAAGGTTTTTAGAACTGCTTCCAGAATTTCTTACATATTAACTCCTGTTTTGCAAAAGCTTCACAAGACACCAGTCTGTTTCCAGGTACAATGGACTCTTCCTATCTGTTAGGCTTTGGTCCCAGGGCCTTCCATGGACACCAAAATCCATGGATGTTCAAGTCCAATAATAATAATAATAAATATTTTATTTCTATCCCGCCTCTCTGTCAGGATATACATAAAAATACAACTCTATAAAATAAACCCATTGTCCCTCCCAGCAACACATCAGTTAAAATCCCCTTATAACAGTAAAATGACATCCCATTATTAAAACCATCAAATCAATCAAACGACATAGAGAGATGGGTACGTTGAATATTCTGCATTAAATACAACGGATAGCAAAATGGGGACCCTTCTAGAAAATGGCAAAAGCGAAGTTTGCTTTTTGGAATGTAATGTAATTTTTTGGAATATTTATAAGCCATGGATGCTTGAATCTGTGGATAAAAAAAATCCATGGATATGGAAGACTGACCGAACAATTCAAAATGTTGGTTATGACTCTTAACGTAATCATATATTTTTTACCTCCAGCATGATTTTTAACCTTCATCACCTTTGCAACTGTTAGCCCTGGGGCCCATCCACACTGCAAAATTACAGACATATGATACCTCTTTAACTTCCATGGCTCCATCCTATGGAATTCAGGACTTTATAGTCTCTAGTGTTTTGAAGACCCAGCTGTCTAGATATTGCACCCCTTACTTGGTTTTATATCTGAATTCCCATGCAGACCTCTCCTCCCACAACTCTTCTTCAACGACAATTTATTATTTTCCAGGTTGAAAAGGAAGCAACTCTGAGCGGAGATACCCTTTATCTCTGGATGTGCTAATGGCCAATGCCTTCTCTTTTCGTCCTTCCATCCCTCCGGAGGCAAAACGTTGCCAACTTCCTCCGTTTCACACACTTGCCTCTTCGATCTCGATGGCTTTTGCTGGCTTCCCAACGGTCTGGAGCCTGACATCATTTTATTAATTTCATTGCTCCCTTAGGCCTCCGAAACCTGACTCTGAAACCGTCTGTAACCGTCTTTTTCCGCCTCTGAGCAGAAGTCCCGAAGGATCTGCTGCCGTTTTTCAAATTTATGCACTTGTCAAAACCAGCATCCCCTTCTTCCAGGACTCTAAACCCCGCCAACATTTCCCTCTTTTCACTTCTTCCACCTCCACTTCATTCAGCCTTTATGCTCATATTTCCCCACCCTGGTTCCCAAGACTGTAAAATTAAATCTACCCCTCTGGGCAGGTTGGGACTGAAAACGTAGACACGCACACGCTCCTGTGTTATCTCTCCTCTTCTTTTCTTCCTCGCTCATTAGATTAGCCAGCCGCAACCTAATTTGCACAGACTCTCAATGGGGACCTCGGCCAAACGGAAGGGGATTTCAGCCACTTGCACTGGCCTTGCAAGACGGAAGGGGAAATGTGAAGTCGAAGGCTTTCACCGCCAGCATCCAGAGGTTTTTGTGAGTTTTTCGGGCTATCTGGCCATGTTCTAGAAGAGTTTATTCCTGACGTTAATGAAACTAATGAACTAATTAATGAAGCTAATAAAAATCACCCAGGGTCAGGTTTTTTTCCCAGCAGACGATGGACCCCTGATCCCTTTTTGCATATCCTCCCACTGTGAGACCTTGCCATTCAACAACAGAACAACTCTATCTATCTATCTATCTATCTATCTATCCCACTCTCTTCCATGACAGCAGTCTCTGAAGATGCCAGCCCTACAGATGTAGGTGAAACATCAGGAATAAATTCTTCTAAAACATGGCCACATAGCCCCCAAAACCCAAAAGAACTAGAGGTGGAAATGTTAGGAAAAACAAACAATTTTATTTGCTTATTTTGTGGGGTTTTTTCCCATGCATGGTCATCCTTTCTTCCTACTGGTATGTATTCAAACATTACTGTCCTTTATGTTATTTTATGATATACGATCATATATCTAAACAGTAGTCACAGGTTTTTAACTCGTATAATAATTCCACTTCTAAATTTGTCTTATTTCCCCATTGTCTTATTACTCTACCTATACTTTATTTCAGTTTATTCTTACAAAATTCATCGACAGAGAGCTATTCTTCCTCTATCGTATTCATATCCTTCTGGTTCAGACGAGAGGAAGAACAAACAATTTTAGAAGTTTTCTGTTGATGCCTTGGACATTTCTGGAGTCTCCGGCTCTTATACTTTAAAATACCTCATTTACACATTGCTTGGCCTCCAGCGGTTGGGGGCCGGTGGATTCTGTATTAACTGACCTCCCCAAATGAACCCAGTACCTCGGATAGCTCCGTTAAATGTCAGATTAAGACCTGGAGTGGATTGCTTGCCCGACTGACATGGAGGGCATCGTTCTCCTGTGTCTCATGAAACCAGAAAATGAGGATCTTGAAATACAGACGTGGAATCCAGGAAGGAAGACAACAATCTGAACTTCTAGACTAAGGACTTTATCACTCCGCCTCCGGTGCCCGACGTACCTCTTCCGAATTAGAGCCAAATTGGGAAATTACCTTGATTTTATCACATGGACTTTTCCCTCAAAATTCTTCCCGTTGCCTCCAGTGTTGAATTCGGGCCCCGTAAGTCGCTCCGGCGGCCATTTTTTTCCAATTCCGAAGCTTCCGATTTGGATGCAATAAAATCAGTGTAACTTCCGAAGAAGTAAGTCGGGCACCAGAGGTGGTGCGATAAAGTCCTAAGAAAAGACTTGACTTGACTAGAAGTTCTGCTGTGCCCAATGCCTTTTACTTTTCCGGGATATTCCCCAGAGAGAGAATCAACTGACAAGGCATTACTTTTCCTTACCAAAGAAGGCATTCAGCAGCTTCTGGACCTGGATGTTGCTACCAACCGTTCGATACACACCTTCGGTTGCGATTCCTGAACGGGAAAGAAGAAAGCAAAAGGAGGACAAACAATTACTCCTAGCAAACCAAAAAGCCTTGCGTTTTGTGATCGGGAAGCTCCACAGTGCCATCTGGTGCCATCCTTCCAAAACAGAGAGGGAAAATACTTCTCAAATGATACCAACCATAGGAGCTCAGTGAGAGCAGCGTGTGTGATAAAAGGGGATCCCAGAGAGTCCAGAGACCACAGCATGATTTAAAACCATCGATGAGAACACCACAGGTGTCCAAGTACAGCCCATAAATAACTTTGCTCTGGAACTGGCACGGTTTCAGTTTCTTGAAACCAATTCATGTCTATATTAAGGGCAAACCCCGAGAGGACTTTACTCGCATGCAAAGATTTATTGGCTAGACTTGTGCGATGAAGCTCCACATCTGCACAACAGCTGCACAACCAGAGAGCGGCAATCCCTGAAACCAAAATCGGTAGCAGAGACTTTGCAATATTCCACCTTCCCCCGTCCCTTTATTTATTCCCCTGCCCTGTAGAGTTGTATTGGATTTTATTTTTGTATTATTGTACTGTATTGTATTTATTGTGATTGTAAGCCACCTCGATCCTATGGGAAGAGGCAGGATATAAATAAAAATTAATTATTATTATTGTTATTATTATTAATTGCTGGGTTCAATCTCCTATCAACAGTGGGGTCTCTGGGGTTGATGGCCACAGCAGCATCTTCCCCCCTTTTGCAGAGGCACCTTGGCTGATGGTGAGGTTTAAGATGGATGGCAAGCGACTGACCGATGGAGTGGTCATACTTTCTCTGGCCATTGACCCAGTGCGGTCCATCCTCCTCGTGCGCCCCATTGACATCTCTGCCTATCAGACCCCATTCACGAACTTTTAAATAATCCCCCTTCGGTTTCCAGCAGATGCCGCGAGAGAGGACTTACCTTTTGTCTCTACTGCGTTGATGCATTTCCTGACGAACCTGAAGCCAATTTCATTCAGCTCCACTGTTGAGGGGCAGAAACGGGAAAGGAAAGAAAATATAGTATAAACTCATGTATAAGTCTAGACATTTTAGACCCCAAAAACCTAGGTCGACTTATCCATGGGTCAATGTAAATAGCATGCTTTAACACTTTTTAAAAAGGGAACCATCCCCTGGTAAAAGGGAAGAGTGCAATATGTCCTGGAAGCACCGACCTCCCTCTGCTCTCTCTTTCATCCAGCCTTTACTGTGAGCCAAAATAGTTAAGCCTGCCATAATTTTGTAGGTTCTTTGGCATTGTTTTCCTTTGCTTCATCACTGAGATCCTTTGTTGCATGCCCCTACGTTTCACCCTCGACTTATCCAAGGGCCATATCAAAATCCGTAATTTCGCCCCTAAAACCTGTCCTTGACTTCTAGTCGAGTATATACAGCAACCACATGCAGCTTTAAGGACAAGGAAAGATTGGAAGAGGAATGGTTAAGGTTTTTCCCCAACTCCTTGCATGAATGAAGTTCCTTTCATTGAACTGGCAACTGCGTCCCCATGAATTTTGGTATAATTGTAAAGGCAGATATCACATCCATCTCCTGCTAAGTCCCACAAATGGGGAGAATATGAAATTAGGTGATGCAGAAGAGGGCCTTCTCAGAGATGGCATCCCAATGGGGGCATGCCTTGCCTTTGGGGGATCTGACTGGCCCCAAATTTGCATTCTTTCTAGAGCCAGGTCAAAACATGGCTTTGTATTAAACTCTTTCAGGACTGACATAGTTCACGTCGCTTCTCCGTCTTCTCTTCTCCAAGGTGAAGATACCCAGCTCCCTAAGTCACTCCTCATAAGGCTTGGTTTCCAGAACTTTGACCATCTTTGGTCACCCTTCCGTCGATGTGTTTCGACCGAAAGCTACCAATGCATATTATGAATTGCCTTGGGGCCCATATTGGAAGAGAACTGGGACGTTAAATAAATAAATACACAGGTGGGGAATGTGTGCGTGCAATGATGTTCCTGCTGTCTAAATGAACAGTAAGAAAAATTGTGAACCGTTGCAATATCTGCTATGACCAAGAGAGAGCAGGAGCGGACAACTCTTTGTCACAACATGCAAGAGGGATCCATTCAGTAAAATGTGTAAGAACAGGCAGAAAATTTGACTTACTTTCTTCTTGCTTTGTGATGGGACTGTGGTAGATCTAGGAAAAAATGGGAGGGGTAGGACAAATGGTCAGTTATAAAAATACGAGAAGCAGAAAAGACCTTAAAAAAAACAAATATCTACCAGAGGGGAACATAAACTCGCTAAAGTTTCACAAAGACGCCCCACAAGTATCTTTTTTCGAACAAAACTACCCATCCCTTCAAGGCAGGGAAGCCTTGGGATTTGGGCAGCTTTGACCCCAGTCTCCTCATACTCAGAAGCCATTTAACTATCTCCAAAATGAGGATATTTGACTCAGACCTTAGCGCAGTCCAAGATATTTTCTAAGTCGTGCGTAGCTTAGCCCTTAGGAACCAAATAACTCAGAAGGACTGAAAAGAAAAACAAGTTCTTCTCTCCCTCTGCATTTTGGGCTGTTGTACAGAACCAGTGGTGCAAAGACTCAGACTGTTGGACTATGACTCTGGAGACCAAGGTTCAAATCCTGGCTCAGCCATAATTCCTCTGCAGAAATCTCACCAAGAAAATCCTAGGCGTTGACTTCAAGGCACATCACAGCAACAAATCGAGAGCTTTAAGTGGCTTTGGGCAACTTGAAACAAACTAGGAATAATTTCCACTGGGTTTTCATGGCTGAAGAGGGATTCAAACCTTGGTCTCCAGAGTCATAGTCCAATGAGATCCCATCTTCAAATTGCCTTGAGTCCCTATACTGGGAGAAACGTGGGATATAAATAATATTACTACTACTACTACTACTACTACTACTATTCAAGCATCAGCCACATTGCCAGTCTTTCTCACAAGCACAAAACTGGATGTCTATGCAGAGTAACTCCTAATAAAGCAAAATCCCCTTTTTCAAGGCCAGGCAGCTTTCTTGTCCCCTTCCATCTTGTTTACTATTACTCTACAAACTCTTCCTTTGCTCTCCTACCTAGAGACTTCAGATGCTACTACGCCCTTCCTGCCCAATGTTATCCTAGCATGCAAAGCTCTGGGCTTAAGCCCAAGCAAATATATATATATATATATATATATATATCTCCATTGAGGCTTTAATTGAACTTTGAGAGCCTTCATAAATCTCTCCTGGACTTTAGCACTTCGTGGCACATTCTGGGAAAGGAGGGCTGGGATCGGACCTTAAGGAAGGAAATCAATTAGGGAAGGATAGCTGCGGAGCAAAATCAGATACAATGCAAGTAAACAGGAACAGAGCAAATGGAGAAAGAGGAGCTGCAATGGAAGGGAAAGAGGGGATGGCACAAACTGGGGAGTTGGGACTTTGTTGTTGTTGCTGTTGTGGGACTGTGTGTGTGTGTTGTGTGCCTTCAAGTCGTCTCCAACTTAGGTGACCCTAAGGCAAACCGATCATGGGGTTTTCTTGGCAAGATTTGTTCAGAGGAGGCCCAAGAATCTGAGATCTGGGATAGATGCGGGATTTGGGGAGCTCTAGTCCCATAACAGTTCTTGGCCATTAAACCCATTTGTGACCTTTGGCAAGTCACACTCTCTCAGCCTCAGAGGATGGGCATGACAAACCCTCCTCTGAAGAAACCTGCCAAGAAAAACCCTACGATAGCTTCAACTTAAGTTCACCATGAGTCAGAAATGACTTAAAGGCATGCAGTACTACACACACAACGAGTGCACCCTTCCAACCTCTGACAATTGTGAGTCTATAAGCTCTTGACGCCTGTTTTAGGAATACATACTGGCTCTTTCCCATCCATGGCCTCCATCCAGAGCCTCCGGTTTGCTTCGGACGGAGCCTGCAAAGTGATGGGCCCAGGCCTGTGAGCAAAAATAGAGGAAACTTGGTTGCAACAAGTTAAAATGAATCCAGAATAATTATTTTTAAATATTTCTTCCAATACTAAAAATAAAACGCCCGAATGACAACACTCTTAGCGCCTCCTGTCGGGAATATTACCTCTGCTGCTTGTAATGTAGTTTCATTAACAGGGAGGACTTTCAGAAAATGAAGGTAAGCAAATACACTCATCCCTCCATCTTTGCAGCTTTGATATTTGTGGATTTAATTATTCAAGGATTTGATTCATATGTTCTCTCTAGGGATATCTAGGTCCTCCAGTGCAACTCTATGGTCAACTTTAACTAAAAGTTGCGCTGGAGGACCTAGAGATTCCTAGAGAGGACGCTCTACTAGGCCTTTGTAGGTCCTCCAGCACAACTCTATGGTCAATGTCTGTCAGATGTTGACCATAAAGTTGCCCTGGAGGACCTAGAGGTTCCTAGAGAGGTGTCCTCTCTGGTAAAAACATGGTGTTTTCGTTATTTGCGGTTTTCCCATATGCACGGGGGTCTTATGCCCCTAACCTTCGTGAATATGGAGGGACGAGTGTACATCAATTGTGTTGGATGGTAGACCACCAAGTGAATTTTCCCAGTTTACTACTCCATGGACCATGAGGCTTACCCTACTTTTTACAGCCCCCAATACCCCACTCAGACTTCTAGACCCAATCCAGGCCAGTCCGTCCAAGAGCCAATAAATCAACCAAGATTTTATTCAGTCAATGACCAGCAAGAGCCAATAAAGCCACCATGTTATTTCCAAGGGTCCAATACCTATCCAAGTGGCCCAGTGTTGCTGCTGCTGCTGCTCACCTTTCAAACGTCTCGATGTCAAAGCAAAACCTTTTGTCTATCGAGTCGGTCTTCCTCCTCACGCAGGACTTGAGCATCAAATGTAAGGTACCCTGCGAAGAGCAGCAAGCAAGCAAAGAACTGTCATTTGTAAAGCAGTTGGGATGGTTCCTTTTTCACTGAAGTTACAGTACAGTTCTTGAATGGACTCATGGATAAGTCAATTCAGGTTTTTTGGGGTGAATTTTTTAACTAAAATTTCTAGACTGATACATGAGTATATACAGTTACGTTTCTCAGGTGGAGTTAGTCTGTACATTATATGCTCCCAAAGAAATCCCAGGCAAAAACTACTTACTTGCTTGGCCCCCGGCTTCTGCTCCATAGGGGTCATTCGTAACATCTTTGCCTCCTTCTCGTACTGACAGTAGTATTTGACCCATGAAATGCCCAAGGCCCCTGTAGCAAGCAAAGAATTGGGCATGTTTAACAGGGGTTGCATGCAGGTTCACCCAGATATATTTGTTCAGGACATTTGGTGCAAAAAAAAGCATTCAATAAGATCTGTTCAGACATTCCTGCTAGAAAGCCTTGAAATCCCATACTCTCTACTCAGGAATTCCTCCGGCAGAGATAGGTTGTGAAAGTATCCCATTAAAACACAATGCGACACACAGCTTGGCAGTTACCTACATTTCTCTTGGGAATACAGATATCCTTCTATCGTTGGCTTTCCAGGTAGCTTGCAGGTGAGGGGTGCCTCTTTCATCCGTTTCTTGAGGTCTTCCAACTCTTCCCGGGTACTGATGAAATGGTTCCTTGTCTGTTGAAAAAGGAAAGACTGAGTTTGTATCTGAACATATACATCTTTCCGAATGAAAAGCTCTGGAGTCAACAGATCAGCTGTATTCTCTTCAACCCAAGAGCCACCTGTCTGGACCAGAGCAAGATGTCTGTCTTGCATTCTTCTCCCCTGGGAAGCTTGGAAAGGAGATGCCAGCAGCATCCTGATGAAGGAGGAGGTCCATGGGGACATGAGATAAATCCTGAGGCTGGATCAGATTGAAAGGTTATCTAGTCTGGTGTTCTGCTCTTAAAGGGACCACTTTGTGGGCAGGCTATGAGTTGAACCAGAATCCAACTGCATCTCCCATCTCACACTCCCCAGCAACTGGGACACAGGGCCGCCTTGCCTTTGATACCGGAGATAATGCTCAGCTGTCTTGACTAGAAGCCACAGATGGCTCCATCTTCCTCCAGGAAATTAGACAATCCCCTTTTAAAGCCTGAGAAACTGGCAACCAACATCTCTTGTGCTAGTGAGTCCTACAATTTAGCTATGGGTCATACGAAGAAGGACTTCTTCTTATCTGACCTGATTCGCCCAGCTTCAGCAATGACTCTGGGTTCTTGCATTATGAAAAAGGCCCAAAACTATCCTCCTTTCTCCACCCTTCCTTCCTTCTATCCATCCCTTCTATCCTTCAACGCTTTTTACATAGACTGAAAATCATCTTGTGCCTCTGTATGGGGTATAAATCAATTGCAGCAACAACAGACTCAATTCAGAAGCACTTCTCGAGAGGAAGTGAAGAACCGAAAAGGTTTAAGCTAACTCACATTTTGCAAGCTAAGCTGAAGCTGTTGCTTATACGGAAGAAAGTCCTGTGTCAACTCCACCGTCAAGTTGTTGTAAGTGAAGAGGCTGTGAAGAAAAGCCAGCACCTGCGGAGGGAACGGAGGACAGGGGACTTGTGGAGCTACTGCAAGCACAGAGCGGCTTTGCCAAATCCGTGCCAAATCCAACAGCAAGAAATGCAATTGGAGAATTGCCAAATACAGTTGAAAGGGTTACAGCTGAATAATAAGAAAACAAAAATAATAAAATACCTCAGTTTTCTGAAGTGTTTTCTCACCAACACCTCCAGATCCAAACGCAATGGTATACGGGGGAGAAGAGGAACGGGGGAAGGAAGGAATGGCCATACTCACCGGCTCCACGATACTGAATTTCTTGCTTTCCTGCACTTCTTGGATCTGATACACATATTCCAGAGAGGATTCAAAGAAATTTTGCTGCTCTTTATCCACCTGCAAGTCAGCCTGGACGAAAAGGTTTAAGAAAGAAGGATGTCACGAGGCACGCTAACACCACAGAGACGGAAGCCATAATGCCACAAACAATCGAGAGCAACAGCTTTTAAAAAATAAATCCAATTCAGCGTGAGTTTTGCATCTTCTCGATGCTGGACTTCTCAGTCTTTACCAACGGAGAGCCTCAGCACCTACCTCCTGCAACTGAGACTCTTTCTTCTTGGAGGACAAGTTCAGATGGCGGTCCAACATGGAGTAAAACTTCTCCCCGTCCTTCTCGAATTTCTTCTTGCGTTCCTAGAAAGGGAGAATTTGAGGGAGAATTAATTCTGTGGCTGTTACTGTTTTCTAAAGGAGAGCTGTCCAGAAAGGAACAAGGGTACAAAAGACGCGAAACCAAGCCAAGAAGAAGACCAGGCGCTCTGTCTTTGCTCAAGGGACTCAGAACTCACATCACTCCATACATAAAATAAAGCCCAAGATGCCTTCAGAATGTTGTTGGACTGCAAGTCCTAGCAGCCCTGGCATTGGTGAAGAATGATAGATGGTAGAGTCCAACAACAAACGGAGTGCCACATGATTCCCATCCCTGCTCTATGCAACGCATTGCCCTGCTCCTCTCCAAATTTTATTAAGGTATTTTACTAATGAGGGATTTATATTGGAGACAGACAAAATTGGAGATTTAGGCAAAAGTGCATGTAAAATCCATACAATGGAAAAGTCTGTACATTAGCCATGGGCACACGCAAAGCAACAGCAACACCATCCTTGCAAACACAAAATGCCAAGGATGCTCAGCCAATGCACCAGCCAGCCAAAAACAGGAAGGAAGTTGTCTCCCAAGCAAAATGGACACAAAGTGGAACTAGCTACCCTCAGCAGTGAGAAAACTGAAGAGCTGGCACCGAAGAACCATCCTAAACAAAACAAAGCCTTAGAAACAGAGCTCGGAGCCAAACCACAATCGGAAACCGCAAAAGGGAAGGAGGGCACACATGCAGGATGTGTATTTATATGTGCCTACGGACGTCTGTGCCCTAACCAGAAATGTGAGTCAGCAGTGTGATGCTGCGGCGAAAACAGTTAATGCCATTTTTGCCTGCATTTCATAGAAATATGTGTTGGACAAGACTCAAGGGCCATCATCCACTCCAATACCCTGCCATGCAGGAACTCACATTCAAAGTATTTTATAGAAAATGTATAGAACCATCCATGGTTCCAAAGTCATGGGAGGGAATGACTTATATTCTTCATTATTCCCCATCTGGGTGATCTATATCCAGTTCTGGGTGTAGTGTTTAAAGAAGGACATAGACCAGCTGGACCAGATGACAATGAAAATGGACAGTGGAACAATTCCTCAAAATCTCCAAATTGATGGAAGTGGGAGTGCTAAGCCTGGAGAAGATGGCAGCGTGGTGCAGGAGTGACACTCTCCAAAGAGCTGAAGGGCTATTATGGAGAAATAGAGGTGAGAAGAATAGTTGAAAACACAACTCGGTTTTATCTGTACCTTGTTTTAAGATGTTGTAAGCCAGCTTGGGACCCATCCCAGCAAATCCATTGATTACTGATTGCTTGATTGTTTAATTGAGTGATTGTCAAGTTTGCAAAGGTCCATAAAGGGGCTGGTGCACAATGGCCCTGAGGTGCATTGGTCCCGTTGTGCATCAAGATACTGGCTTGCAAGTGCCAAGGCACATCACTACTGCCCAATACACAACGGGACACTCTTGCCAGTGTTATAAATATTTGCAGTCCGCTACCGGTCCTTCTTAATGCCTCCACTACCTAGCTTTCTTGTTGTTGTTGTGTGCCTTCAAGTCGTTTCCAGCTTATGGCAACCTTGAGGTGTACCTATCATCGGGTTTTCTTGGCAAGTTTCTTCAGAGGAGGTTTGCAATTGCCTCCTCTTGAGACTGAGAGACTGGGTTTACATGGCAGATCTGGGATTCGAACCCTGGACTCCCAGCATCCAACAGCTAAGTATACATAAAGTTAAATAATATAAACAGAGGATTCTGGCCAAACAACCATAATAATAATAATATGTCCCTGAAAGCCGCCTGGCTTTCACTTAACAGCCTCCACCCTGATATTTTATGTCCTGTATACGCAGAGTGTTTTCTCACTCATTGGTGGAGCATTTAAACCCACAACACACATACACAACAGTGTGAAGCAGCCCTGGAACAGTTGCCATCTTCCTTGGCTGTTTGTGCAAACCAGGCATCTGTGCTGACCGGAGCCATGATTGCTTTGGTGGCCAACAGCCTCCAGCAAATATAATTGCAATGCAAAACGGGGGGACACAAAGCATGGGATGCCATCTGCTCCACTAAATTGTCAAGCGCTGGGCCTCTTTCTAAGAAATTAAAGAGCTTACTGGGGGGGGGGGGCCGGGGAGGAAGGGAAGGGAGAGGCAAAAGAAGGAAGCTGTCTCCTGTTCAGGGCTTGAAAAGGCTTTTGCAACAGCTGTGGCTGCAGCACATTGGCAACCCAGAACATGCCAAATGGATTTTGTTCAGGCTTAATCCACAAACCAAACACAGCGCAAGGTTTTGGACCGGAGCCACCTGAGAGCCACTGGAAATCAGTGGGAAAGAACCCATCCACCCTGCAAAAAGTCTCCTTTTTAAGTGGTTTGTAAACTGGTTTTGGGCACGGAGAAGTAAACGTTAAATGTTTTGCCCCACAGGACATGTGCCAGCATGTATTAGCGCCCAAAGCCAACTTTATACTGCTGTCATCTGGTATTTGTTTCATTTTGACAGGGCTGGGATCGGCACATGGGGCTGAGCAAATCCAAAAAACAGAGCGAGAGGAGAAGCGGAGGGAGAGCGTATGCGCCAACAGGACCTGCGTTGTTTTGGCTTGGCCCTAATAAAGGTATTGCCTGGCTGCACATTTACAAACTTGTCACTCTACAATCCTGTCCTCCAGATGTTGCTGCTGTTATATTTATGTGTATCCTGCGTTACCTTCCAAGATTGGGACTCAAAGCGGCTCACGGTTTCAAAGAACAATATGATTAGAAACATACGAAAAGTGAATGTCGATATAGAATTAAAACTGTTTGCAATATCAAATCAGTTCACGCCTCAAGTGAGAAGAATAGGATTCAATTAAAAAGATAAAGCTGAGTTACAACAATACATAACAATGCATTGAAAAGTTAAAGAAGGGTCTCTCCTGATGGTTTCAGAGCTCATACAGGGAGGTTCAGTTTTCCAAACAGCCTGGGGCTGGGCCAAAAAGGGCTTTATAGGTTGGACTACAATTCCTTCCAGCCCCGGCTAGCATGCCCAATGGCCAGGAATGATGGGTGTTAGAGTGCAACAAGTATCTGGGGGACTATATGAATCCCTGATGGTAGAATTCAAAGACAGAGCAATGTTGATCTGGAAAATCAGTCTTGCTGTACCTTTGAGACTGACTAAAAGAGAGAAGTTGGTAGCATGAGCTTTGGTAGACTTAAGTCTATGAAGAAGACTTGAGGCTACAAAGCTTAAGGAGTAGGCTCAAGTCTACCAAAGATCATGCTAACAAGTTTTCTCTTTCAGTTAGTTTCAAAGATGCTGCAAGATCCCTTTGCAAACCGATTTGCCAGACTAACATGGCTATGTCTTCGAAGTCTCCCATCAAGGATTCATATAGTCCTCCAGATCTTGTTGCACTCGGACTTCCATCATTCCTGGCCACTGGCCATGATAGCAGGGGCTGGGAGGAGTTAGAGTCCAACCTATAAAGCCCTTTATGGCACAAGCTCATGCTACCAACTTCTATCTTTCCGTCAGTCTCAAAGGTGCACCAAGATCCCTTTTTGCATAATGATGCCCTGATTTCACCAGAAGCATTGACCAGTTTGCCTGCAGCAACTGGAGGAAGCCATTTAAATAATAATAATAATAATAATAAATAAAACTTTTATTTATATCCTGCCTATCTGTCCATGACAGTCGAGGCGGCTTACAGATTAAACGATACATACAAAACCCCATGTTGCCATTTCACTTGCTCACTTCTGAAAGAGACCCGCTTGCTAGAGCTTAAATTGCAAGGATGGGGAGAACAAGCCACCAAGTGTTTGTACAAGCCACCAAACAAGAGAGCTGGCTCTTTGAGCGCTCCCTGAAAAGCCGCCCTAAGCTTGGCTTAATCAAAAGCCCAAGGCGAGCCTGAAAAGACGAGAGGAGCAGTTTGCTTTGGGAGTCCCATTGGCAACCAAACCTGGGAGAAAGCTCTTCCCCTCCAGCCCTTCCTGGCGCATCCTTTGCTTTGGAGAAATCTTGGCACTTGGAAAGTTCGCCTCCCTAGAAAGTGGCACCGATCCAAGGCTGGGTCTGAAAGACTGGAAAGTCAATCTGGAAAAGGGGAGGGGAGCTGCGATACATGCTGCTGAGGTTCCAAAAGCAATTGAGAAACTCTGCAAAACTGATGGAAGACAGGAAGAAATCCAGCCTTATCTCTCTCTCTTGCTCTGAGTCTGCCTGCCTCTCTCTTTCTCTCTCTTTTAAAGGATGTCTGCTTTTGAGTTCCTCACAATCTGGCCACATAAAAGCTGCCAAAAGCGAACTAATTAGAAACACAGAATAAATGAAATTTAAAGTATACGACCGGCATACGTAAGGCAACATAAACTGCTTAACTCAAAAACACACTCAGAGCATCCATGGTTAAAAAAAAATGAGTCTGATGCAAAATGAAGATGAAAGCTTTCCAGGAAGGGATGGGATGAAAGACTCCAGCCTCAAACCCTTGATGTCTACAACCAGAGACAAACTGGCCCTGATGGACCAAGCATTTGACCAAGAGTTTAAGGTGGCTTCCGATGTTCATGCATTCCCAATCATACCCAATTCTGGAAGCTAAGCAGGAGCAGGGTTGGTTGGTATTTGGATGGGAGACCACCAGGATGGGAGGTTGGGGGTCTCCCGGTCAGGACTGGGGTGAAAAAAATCCTGCCTGAAACCCTTGAACTGCTGCTACCAGGCAGAGGAGGCAATGCCAGAACAGATGGACCTAGGATCTGACCCAGTACAAGGCAGCTTCTTTCACAGCCGTCCTCAGTTTTTCTAGGCCAATGTATCTTTATAGTGGAACAAATGTGGAATCCATGGCAGGAAGAAGGAAAGGGGGGAAGAAGAAGAGGATGAAGAGGTAGAGGAAAAGAATGAAGAGAAGAAGGGAGAAGGAGGAGGAATAGAATGAGAGGAGGAAGAGGAAAGGAACAAGAAGACAAAAAGGAAGAGGAGGAGGAATAGAATGAGAAGACGAAGGGGAGAAGGAGGAATAGAATGAGAGGAGGAAGAGGGAAAGGAGGAGAAAAGGAATAAGAAGAAGAAAAGGAAGAGGAGGAGGAATAGAATGAGAAGAGGAAAAGGAAAAGGAGGAAGAAAGGTAGGAAAGAAGAAGAAGGGGAGGAGAAAAGGAATGAAAAGAGAAAAAGAAGAGAAGGAGGAATGAGAGGAGGGGAGCAAGAAGAGATGATGGATGAAGAAAAGAATGAGAAGAAGAGGAGGAAGGAATGAGAAGAGGAGGAGGAGATAGAGGATGAATTATAAGAGGAGGAAAAGGAGGAAAAAGGAGAGTAAGCATAGCAGGAGATGGAGAGGGAGAGGGAACAAAGTCCCTGTAAGTTAGTCATCCTGCGAAAGAAGGCCAGGCCCACCTTACTTTCCACTCCATGGGAGGTCCTGCATTACATGCAATCTGCCCTCCCGGCTGCTTAAACGATATGCATTTTGCAGATTAATAGGAAAGGCAAAAGAAACCCTGGAAAAGGGAAACATTTGCACGCAGGGAGGAGCCTGGAGGCTTCTTTTCTGCCTTTACAAAGAGCCAAGAACTTCTCCAAAGTAACCCAAGCAAGAGAAGACAGAGGCCAGAGCACAGCGTTTGCTTTCTACCTTTCCTGGTTTGTTTTGCATCGTGGCCTGTGTTTTGAAAAACGGTGTCGCAGGGCGTGTGTGGGGCGGGAGAGGGGGGCCGAGCGTCTGCCTTGTGGTCTTGCTTAAATGTCAAGGGCTCCAGATGGGCTGGGCCAGGTCCAAGCCCTAGTCTTCCTTCTCCAAGAGGTCTCCATTTCAAAACTGGTTCGCAGCCAGAAGCTTTGGAAATGCCTGGTGACTCATACAGAACCTTGACTTTTTGATACCAGCCGAGGGAGAAAACAAAACTTCCCCGCTTATCCGAGGGAGTGCTGCTCAGCTTGCTATAGATGTATTTATTGTAAACGCTTCAACGATTCATTTAAATTAACTTTCCATTTATTGGGAAAGGTGCCGTCTGCATGTCATGTGGGCTCCATTTAGAGACGACACAAACTATGGTTTAGTGGTCTGATGTTTAATAGTGGTTTGTCCCGCTTACTGGAACAAACCATTGGGATCCTTTATTTATTTTCACCAAAAAATACCAGCAGAAATACTATGTCTTAACTTTCCAAAACCCTCCACATATAAGAGAAAGGGACAGTGTGATACAATAGACAGCCAGTGTGGTGCAGTGGTCTGAGTGCCAGGCTAGGACTCTGGGAGACCAGGGTTCAAATCCTGAAAATCCTTGGAATAAATCAGATCCCAGTGTGGTGTAGTGGTTTGCAACAGGATTCCTGGAGACCAGGGTTTGGCCTGAGAAACTCACTTAGAAAACTTGGCCAAGTCACACTCTCCCAGGCATCAAAGGAAGGCAATGGCAAATGTCTTTCCAATCAATTTTGCCAAAAGAGTCAAATGTGGTGTCATGTCATGAGTGCTAGATTAGAAATCTGGAAGACCAGGGTTCAAATCCTCACACAGCCATGGAAACCCATTGGGTGCCCTTAGGCCTGTCACACTTTCTCAGCGGACTAAGAAGAAGAAGGCAAGGACAAGCCACTCCTGAGCAAATCTTGCCAAGAGATCCCCATGACAGGTTCACTTTAGGGTTGCCTAAAAACCTGAAGGCACTCAATGACAACAACGTGTAACAGTAAACTTTCTTTTTCTAAGTGCACATAAATTGGGAAAACTTACTTTGGTGAATCCAATTTGCTCCTTGCGGAAGGTTTCCAGTGGTTTGATCAACAGGTCACTAGCATTCTGCAGCTGAGGGGAAAGGTTACCAAAAAATTAGTAAGAAGTAATTCATTTCTGGAATAATATATTACTAAACTTGGATGTAGCTTTTCAGATCTGGCCTGAGGTCATTCAAGGCAACATCTATATATCCCAAATTTTTGGACCATCCATCCATCCATCCATCCATCGAGTGGCATTTGCTGTTAGAAGAAGAGGAATTCCCCAATGACTGGCCGAACTCCACTCAGGAGAGAGAAACGACAGATCCAGTGGCCTGGTAGACAACCACAACTTTTGTGCTACTTGTACGGATATGTGAATTCCTTACCCCCCGTTCCTCCAGCATAACCACAAGGACAAGACTGTGGTTAGTGCTCCAAACCATGATGAACAACCCTCGCTTGCTCCACTAAACCACCCAACTGAGAGCATTGAGGGAGACTTGCCAGCAAGCCTGATGGGCTGGACCTACGGTGCTAGGTCTGCAAAGGGGGAAACATAAGAAAATACTCAATGCTTCATGCCAAGTCAGACCCTTGAAGGGTCCGTTTAGCCCAGCACTGCCAACTCTGACTGGCAGGAGTGGCTGTCCGGGGCTTCTCCTCCACAAAAGATGCCATTGGGAAATGAACCTGGGACCTTCTATAGAAGAACATAAGGAGCCCTCTTATACTGTGTCAGGTCCATCTAGAGCAGTAGTGCCACTCCTGACTAGTAGCCATGGCTCCCTGAACAGGTTTTGGACATATTTCTTTCCTAGCCCTAACTAGAGACCCATGATATGCCCTGATGGTCATCCATGCTGGCTTGCTTTGAAACTAGGCAGGATTGGGGGTATTCAATCTGCCGGGTGTAGTAACCATCTTGGACGTTATCTTGGGTGAGCACATCAACTTGGGGCATACAGCAGACAACTGTATGTGCAATGACCAGGTTTTCTGCATGTAGCAACATCTTTATGAGCCCACTGGAGTTGTCAGGTCTTTTGGAGAGGTCCTTCTCTCTGTCCCAACACCTTCTTAGGCTGCTTTGGTGACAACAAGGACCTTCTTGGTGGCTGCTCCCAGACCTTTGAAGGAGCTCCTTCCTTGCGCTCCTTCCATTGACAAGTCTTATATTGTTAGGCTTTTGGAATCTCACTAGAATGGGCTTCTAATGGCATGCTTTGCTATCTTATAATAGGTGCACATTGTCTTTTAACTAACTTTAATGCTTTTAGCTGTGCAAATTTTTAGTTGTCTTTTAAATAGTGTCTCTGTTTATATGTCTACTGAAGTTTTTGTACTATAAGCCATCTTGAGTTCCATTATTGGGGGAAAGGGCAGGACGTAAATGAAAAAAATAATAATCATCATCATCCTCCGAGATTGGCAAGGTGAGGGATTCAACATCGCAGAGGCCTGCCATGACTCCATCTCTCTGACCAGGTTATCCACCACGTCTTGAATGTCCCAGATGACAATACAGCCAAAATCCTCCCAACGAAGCCCTCCGCAGCCCTGGGGCCATCAAGGAAGGGAAGGGGGCTTACCATCATGGATCTCTCCAGTTCCACCTCCTGGAGCAGCTCTGCAAACTCCTTAAAGGATTCAGCTACAAAGGAGAGCAAAGAGAACAAGAAACATCAACAGTCAAAATAAAGCACTTTGGCCACACAGAGGTAAACCGGAAACCCAATGGCTAGTCTTCCCTGTTCTGAGGCTGAACTTGCATCTCCAAGGCTGAAGCAATGAAAAGAAGCAGAAATCAGGACTGTTTTGGGACCGTGCCTGTGATCTGATTCACTCTCCCTCAGATTCATGCCAACTGGCTCTTTCTGCCCATCTCCCAAGACTTCCAACGGTGCTAAAAATTTCCAGCTCATTTCGTCAGGACCAAAGGACCTCCAACGTCACCGCAAGAGCCGTTTCCAACTTCTCAAACCCCACATGGTTTCGAGAGCAGCAACAGGGAACTCAAGAGGCAGATGAATGCCCCCAATGCCAATTTTTCCCCCCAAGAAGCAAATTTAGGGAAAGCAGGAGACTGCAAACAGGTGGATTGAGTCAATGGCCCTGAGTCTGCAAGACCTGAGCATGGCCATTAATAATGTCTCTCATTCATAGAGTCACCATAAATCAAAGCCCACTTGATGGCAAAGAACAAACAAACCAAAATACATAGAAGGCACAACCTTTTAAAGCAATGGCAGCCCAAGCCAACTGCACAGAAAGCACTTACCGATATTAAGCTCATCGTCGGTCAGAGTATCCCCAATAAAATCAAACTGAAAGGACTGAAGAGTCTGAGCGAATTTCTGCACGGCTGAGGAGTAACCTATAAAAGGTACAAAGAGAGAGAAGTATTTAAGGACTGCAACTCAAGAATGGCAACGTAATCTCCACCCGCTCTACAGTCGTTCTCAATGAAGATGATGCTTTGGAGATTTCAACTCTCTTCCCCCTAAAACCAAAGGAGAACTCAGTACTGAAGACTCTCTAGGCTTCTCCTCTTTGTAAGTGAAAAGGCAGAGAATGGAGTAAACATGAAAACGGAGAGGTCTAAACAGGGAACCCATTTTCTGATGAACTGAAAATTAAATCTGAAAGCAGTCATTGAATAGTGTCCACCCAGCTTCTCATGAAGCCTACCATTTTTGAATATGTACTAAGAATATCTTAAACAATAACGTTCTTCCTTGAAAAAATATTACTAAACAGAACCTTCCTCACAACTGGCTTGGACTGTGATCTAAGATCAATAAAACTGAGTCCTTTTAATAAGCAACTGAAATCATGAGTTAAATCAAACTGGTTGAAATGAAATCGGTTCCACCCAGAAGCGTTACGCAACACAGCCTCCGAGAAGCCAAACGGCAACAATTATTCACTTGCCAAGTTGGTTTTTATGAAGTGTAGACCGAAGAAGATCAGATGCCATTGTCTGGTCTCTCATTAACATGGCAGACAAATGAAGGAAGAAAGGGGTCAGAATGAGACCCTCTGGATAAACTGGGCCCTTTATCACCAAAGACATGCGTTTGGAGCCTCATTACAAGCTGGAACTATGATCAAAGTATTTCTCCCCGCTGGCTCCCGAGCCAAAGATGGGATTAAAGAAAAGAATAAAGCAAATTAGAGGCTCCCAAAATTTCCAGCAATTTAAAGAGAGAGAGAGTTAAGAGCTTGGCCTATGAAGCACATTTCCCTACAGGAAGGATGTTTCCGAAAAGACAAAGGCAGGCATGGAATTAATTAGGACGAACGGCACTCCAGCCCAGTTCTCTCCGTCTTTAGGAGAGGAGTGGGTCAGTTCTGGTCCTCCAAACATATCTGTAGGCCAAATCCCATAAACTGATATATATTGTAGGTCCAGGCTATGGGATGGACCTTGTCTCCCTGAATAAGCCTGCCTGGACCCTGAGATTTTGGGGAGAGGACTTTCTTTCAGCTCCATCACCTTCACCAGCGATGGCTGGTGGACTCATAAAACAAAGATCTTCTCAGTGGCTGCCCCTCAACTTTGGGATTCCCCTCTGGAGCACCTCGATCCACAATGGACATTATTCAAGTCATGTTTATGGTGACCCAAAGGCGATCCTATTGTGGGGTTTCTCAGCCGGATTTATTCAGAAGAGGTTCCCCATCACTGCCTTCCTCTGAGGCTGAGAGAGTGCGACTTCCCCAAATTACGTAGTGGCCTTCCATGACCAAGTGGAGATATATATATATATATATATATAGGGCAACATTCCCATCCATCTTCACCATAAAGACTCAGTGAACCAATGTAACTACGCAAGGTTACTATTGTGCTAGACTGTTCGTTTCACGTCGAAACTGGGAGATTTCCAAGTGAAATAAAAGCAAAATAAATTGCAGAAATTGCTGGCGGCTGGAGAGGAGGGAGCTTTGGTCTCCCCACAACACAGAGAGGAAAGTCTGACTGACAAACTTCTGCTTTAATCCAATATGAAATCACGGGTTTGGAAACGCATTACGCATTGACACATACACACACCAGTTTTGGGGGGGTCAGAGGGAGGGCGCATAATAACCCCACCGCATGTTGTTCCCACTTGGTTTCTTGCACAGTTGCATCATTGCTCCAATCCATCACGCCCGCCCAGATCTAAGGCCCTTTTGCCAATTTCCACTCGCATGAGCCCTGCCTGCTTTCCATCTGTGTTTGCAGAATTGTGGGGGCTGGAAAGGGGAGGAAAAGAGAATGGAGTCCCTGGCAATATCAATGGAAAAGAAACCCCACCACCCCCCCAAAAAGAGGAATGGTCCAGCATCCATCTGCCCAGCCGTTTGGGGATTTATGGGCAGACTGTTAATCTGATTAAGAAAAAGGGAGAGAGGAGAGACAGCCCAGACCCCAACAGATGCCCCAGTCTTGTACCCTGGAAACACTTCTAACAGAAAAGTGGGGAGCATCACGGTGATTAAAGGAGTCACCGCAGACTCTTTCACGTGACGTACTTATAGCGCTACGATTCCACTTTAGCTGCCATGGCTGCATCCTACACAATCCTGGGATCTGAACTAAGGTATGTATTTATTTTATCAGTATGTGCATTTACTTATTTGGTGAGGATCAAGTAACAGTTTGAGCATTGGACGATGGCTCTGGAAACCAAGGTTTGGAATCCCAGCTCGGCCATGGAAACCCCCGGGTGACTTTGGGGAAGTCACACACTCTCAGCCTCAGAGGATGGCAATGGCAAACTCCCTCTGAAGAAACGTGCCCAGAAAACCCTGTGACACAGTCATCGTAAGTCGGAAATGACTCAAAGCACACAACAGCAGCAGCAGCAGCAAGGAACTAGAGTTCTCTGGCAGAGAATCCCTCAACTGCAAATTCCAGGATTTTACAGGATGTTGCCTTGGCAGTTAAAGTGGAATCACAGTTCAGTCCCAGGCAGGGCTCCAAGGTCCACTCAGCCTCCCATCCTTTCATAGGTCAGTAAAAGGAGTACCCTTTTGGCTTACACACTATAAATCACTTAGAGAGTGTTGAGTTCACTATGACGCAGAATAGAAATACAAATGCTATTGCCATTGCTAGTTCTCGACCACCCGTTCCTCCTTGGCATAACGGGATTCCTGTTGCTGGTGCCACCAACTCCTATACTGGCACCGTTCCACCAGCCAAGTGTGCCAAGAGGAATCTGTGCCCTCTGCTCAGCCCTGGATGGACTTTTCCTGTGGCCTCCAAGGAAATCATCATCACCTCTCAGCCCAACCTCTCCACTCAGTGTAAAAATAAACAAACCAAGACCCCTTTATTTTTAAAAAAATACAATTTGCACATTAAGGACTGTTTTGCAAAAGAGGAAGTTCCTCTGGAAAGGGAGGAGAAAGCCAAGTTCTCATCCTTCAAAAGCCCAGAGGGTGCGACTGCCACGATGCCTGGATGTGGGCCAAAATTCCCGCTAAGGATGAGCGATTCAGACACAATTTCCAAGTCAAGCCAAGTCCAAGTTCCAAACAAGCCCAGAGAGAGAGAGAAAGTCACTCAAGAGCCATGAACCTCTCAAGCAGTCTTGGGAGAAGAAGATAAAACCACCCTTAGCATGAGAGCCTTAATTCTCAGTTCTCAGTTAAGATCAATAACTTAACACAAAACCTCTATAAGACCAGCGGCTTGATTGATCTGCATCACTTCACACAACTCTTTGAAGGTTGACAACTGACATCTTCCTGTATCCTAATACCCGCTTACTCCAATATACCTATGGCTGTGCTTCCAGATCCATCCACGCATCCGAAGAGGTGGATTGATATCCAAAAAACAATGGGCTGAAATAAATCAGCCGGTCTCAACGGTATTTTTGGATTCCTCCATTCCGCCTTCCCTTTTCCATTCTATCCCAAACGAACTAACGTGGCTATCTCTTTGAAAACTCTATCAGTCACGATGGAGTTAACTCCGACATCTCAGCTTCATCTGCCTTTATTTTTCCGTGGCTTTTATTTGTCAGAGATGAAGGAACACCACGTTCCAGACTGATCAGTCCTAAATCCCAATACACCTAAGTTGAATTAATTTTGTTTTGCGTAGCTGGCTTCTCTTACCACTATTTGAATTAGTGTCATGTGAAGCATCAAATCTTTTTGTGTATGTATGTGTATATATACATATATCTCCTTATCTGAGAGGGTGCATCTTGCCCAGTTATCCATTAAGTGGATTTGCCTGGTGATCCCCTCACCTTCTTGTTTCCATCTGCCTTTCCCATTTTAAAAGCATTTTTTGTTCCTTCGCTAGATACCAAATGTATTGCTTTGAGTCTCTGCCCAGAAAAGGATTTATAATTTCTCTTCTGCTGGCTACTATAGCATCTTAAAGAATTACCTTCTGAACAGACAAAGGGCAATGGGGAAGGGGGTTGATTTTAGCGTTTCCAGGTACAAGATAATACTACAATCTGGTTTAATAAGAAAGTGAAATATACCAGGGACAGGGATCAAGAGACGATAACGGTCACATCTGTTCCAAAAGGCCATTTTACTTCGAAAGATGATGGTGATATATCCATGATGAGTATTCCATCCAAAGCTTGGCATCTCACTTACAAACCTTGTTGGCTTATTGTTCATCCTTTCTGGGAGAGGCCCAAAAGCAAAACTCCAGCCTTGCTCTGGAAGAAGAGAAGCCAGATGCAAGACTTGTAGTCTTTGTCTTCCTCCATCTATAGACGACCCGCTTCCAGCAAAGTGAGAACCAAACCAGGTGCAAACTTATATCACCACCATTTTAAAATGGAGGTCACAGTCAGAATGGCAACTTTCCTTATGGAAAGAAATGACTTGAAAGCACACAACAACAAGAACTGGCCATGCTGCAGCCAGACGTGGTGTTGTGGTTCGAGTGTTGGATCGGGGCCGGGTTCAAATCCCCGTCCGGAAGGACTTTAACTACCCCATAATCTTCTGAGCGTTAGGTCAGAGCTTATACCAAACAAAGTGGAGAAGAGCAAGTGTATGTCCTGAAGCTCCTGAGCTACCTCTCCATGGTATACAGTTACACCAACCTGTTTTCAAAACCTGGCAATGCTCACCTCAACAAAGCTGCTTTTCCAGCACAAGCGCTCCGCCACGGAGTCGCCAAACTTGTCGTACCGGTTGTGTGTTGCCAGCCGGCAAGTAAATGCTAGCCTCTCAGGGCTCCAAGCTTACAACTTGGCCTTGTCTTTTGTTACTGAGGGTTGAACACCATCAAGACTAGGGATTCATACATTCATATTTCTCATCCCCACTTTTATTTTTATCACTCTTCTTCCCCGCTGTGAGAATATATTCAAAGACTCTACGGTCCCCAAGGTCAATTCGCAGCACAAGATGTATTTTCTGAAAAATCCTTACGTGGGAGTTTTGCACAGAAAACATGAGGCCCCATATACCCATCCGTGGGGCTGGGGATTATCTGGGTAGTTTAGGGGTCCAGTTGTACCACTTGGCTGTGAGGGGATGCTGGGACATTCAGTGAAAGATGCATCCTTGCTGTTTACGATCCATAATCCTTATCTTATATGGTGCGCCTTTGGACACCGAGACCCCCTGTGGACAACAAATCTGTGGATACTCAAGTCCCATTATAGTCAATGGTGTAATAAAATGGTGTCCCTTATATAAAATGGCAAGACCAAGGCTGGCTTTTTGGATTTTTAAAAAAAAAATATTTTCAAGATGGTTGCAGATGCAGAATCCATGGATATGGATAGCCGACCGCATCACTTGGCCAATAAAGGTATCACCATTTGGTGGATTTTTGACTAGACAACTGTACCAGTCACACATATCCATGTTCAACACCAAAATAGGCCCAAAACTCAGTTCCAGCAGAAAAGACTTCCCTATGTTTCCAAATGCACCCTGTGAAAATGCTCTCCTCCAGATCTTTGGACCACTGGGCTAAAGCCCATTACGATCTCCAGATCACTGGGCTACAACCCATTTAGGACCTTCTCTGCCTGGATCCCAGGCAGACAGAATAGTCATTCCTCAAACCAGAATATTTGAAGCGGAGGGGCTGAAGGTGTCTAGCAAGCAAAACATCTGCTCCGCTCCTCAGCAATGGTCCCTCCCAGAGCTGAGAGCCAGAAAACAACGGGAAAGATTAAAAGCTTCCCTGAAAGCATTCAACCGGAGGAATTTCCAGGGAAGCTCCAGGCCTACGACTGCAATGTCAGGATGGAGACGGTTGTAGAGAAGTGTCACCAAGTTGGGTCAGAAGAGAAAAACAGAGGCTGCGTCCACACTGGAGAAATAACTGGACCCCACAACAAACTCCGCTCCACTCTGGACCCCACAACAAACTCCAACTCCCAGAATCCCATAGCCTTGAGCCAAGGCAATTAAAGCGGTGCCAAACCGGGTTATTTCTCCAGTCTGGACGCAGCCATAGGTGAGCATGGAGCCTTCAGCTCAGCCGACTAACTCCCTGGAAAAGTTTCAAGGGGAGCAAAGAGGAGCGCAGAAATGTTTTCTCCATCCCTTGGTTGCAGGAACGCTGAAGCCAAAAAATAAAGGAAGGGCAAGAATAATACACTGCGGAGATAGAATTACTAAATCGTGCTAACAGGCGTATCACGTTGTAAAGCACAACTTTTTCCTCCCCCCAAAGAAAAACACAGGCGTCTGTTGTATTGGCAAATTTAGCACACACACAAATTCGACAACGCTGTAAATGCTTGCTTTTTCAGGCACACACACGTACATATACTCCACGCACAAAAATTACCGAAAGACGCAATGAGCGGTTTTAGCCGTTTTCATCCCATAGCAAAAGAAAGCCTTCAAAAACCGTATACTTTTCATCATCTGACACAAAATTCACACATGGTTGTTTTGTAGAGGAAACAGCACATTATTAATATTATTATCATTATCATTATTATTATTAGGACTGCACAGGAAAAGGTATTTTCTGCACAGAAAATAAGATTTGTGCACACACAAATATGGTGTTCTGTGCAGAAAACGCTGCTCCTGGTGCAAAAGCAAACATAAAGCAAAACAAAATCTGCTGTGCACAAAAAAAGGTGCGAATTTTGTGTAGAATAAATCTTCCATTGCAGCATCTTCTGCGCAGAAATATTGAGGTTCTGCACAGAAAATGCTTGTTTTCTGTGCAAAACAACCAGCTGCAAATTGTGCACATAACTGTGCAAAAGGCGAAGACTCTGATCTGCGCAGAATTCTTCCCATCAAATCTGAAAAACCAAAGCAGCAAATGGGGAGGGCTGACTGTATTGCATTTATTCTAAACATAGCTAGGAGTTTCTTCCCAGGGAAAATGATGATGATGATGATGATGATGATGATGATGATGATGATGATGGCAGCTTTTCAGGAATGCCCTCCATCCCTAGCCATTTCCAAGGCCACCAAGAACTATCAAGCTATGACCTCAATGGTGAATAATGTGCACCACCGCAGTAAGAACATCTCCCATCTTCTGACAACCAGACTATTGTCCACCAAGCAAGGAAATGCCCGCATGCCGAAGCCATGCCCTGCTGACAAGGGACCTGAGCCTTTCCATTCAGCGACGGACGTGGTGTCCATCTGGACCCCAACCAATGGGGACGGCCGAAAGTAGGCCAGCCTCCCAACGACGGCAACATCTGTCCGTCAACCTCCTTCACAAAGGCTCTCCTTATGACAGCGCTGGAGTAGTAGGAAGCCCTCACAAAAGGCCCATTCTTCTTCCCTTCATCTGGGGCAGAAACTGTATTTCCCATGCTCCACATGACTCTTTCGGAGCAGACCGCAACGCAGCGGAGAGAGAAAAGAGGCCAAGCCACGCGCTTAAGTGCTGATTTGGAGCAAGAGCCTCGGTTGCGGACTCAGATTCACAGGAGATCCTCAGACTATGCCTTTTCAACAAAACATCTCAAAACTTAATGAACCTATAAAGGACACAAAGATAACACACAACACTTGGTTTCATCTGATCCCCATCACTTCTACAGTGGGGCCTTGTTATCCGCTGGGGTTTCGTTCCAGGATCCCCCGTGGATAGCAAACTCCATGGATATTCAAGTCCCATTAAACATTATTATTAGTATTAGTATTAGAATTTATACCCCACTCTTCAGCCCTAAAGGCTATCAGAGCGGCTTACGATTATTATTTATAATTAGACGGTATAATGTTATAATGGCAGGTACACTATAATGGCAGAGCAAAATTGTGTCCCCCATATAAAATGGAAAAGCAAGTCTAGCTATTTGGAATTTATTTTTAAAAAAATTGATTATTTTCAAGCTGTGGATGCTTGAATCCATGGATAAAAAAATCGGTGGATAAGGAGAGACAATTCTACTTCTCTTCATCTACTCCTAAGGATTACATTGGAGCAAAGCAATCCCTGCCAAGCATTCCTGGTAGATTTGTTTTTTAACCTTCCATCTTGAATGCCCCGTTGGGATGAGGAAATGTTTCTGTATTGCTTGATACTGACAAGTTGTCACATTTGTTTACGGTAGTCATAAAGCAATCTTTTGTACATACAGCGAGGAGAGATCTGCAAACCAGATTGCGCCTGACAGGTCAATGAAAGCACTATAAACGCTATAGTACACAGCCCTCCGCGAGTCCCAGAAGCGGTTGCAAAATTGCACAAAGTCGACACAAAGGCATGTTTCCATGCAAAGAAAGACAACCTCACAACTCCCTAAATTCCAAGCATAGCTGATGGGAACTTCCACATGCCTACGAATACAACTGGCCCATTTTTGTTACCCGCCAGTCTGAAGATAAAAAGGATCTCACCCAACTTAAATCTCTCCCGGCTGGAAAAAGAATCAGCAGAGCAAAGCAAAGGCCATTTTTGGCTACCAAAATGCCTTGGGTTTCCTCCTGAACTCTGCCCTTCGAGGATGTCAGAATATTTTGGGGACATTCCTAAACTGCCTTCTTTGCAAAGAAGCATTCGGGGATTACAAGTGCAAAAAATTCTTTGGTAAAGAAATTGGAAAGGCTTCATCTGAGCTTGGATTAACCCTTCTTGCTCCGGGGATAAAATGCGAACCCAGGCCTCGGATTTAGGGTGCATCTACACTGTAGAAACAATGCAGTTTGACACTGCTTTAAGTGCTGCTGCTCCATCCTATGGGATCCTAGGAGCTGTAGTTTTGCAAGGTCTTTAGCCTTCTCTGCCAAAGTGTGCTAGTGCCTAATAAACTACAAATCCCAGGATTCTGTAGGACGGAGCCATAACAGTCATGCAGTGGTTCCCAAACTTTGGTCCTCCAGGTGTTTTGGGCTTCAGTTCCCAGAAGCCCCAGACAGATTGGCCACCTGTCGGGGATTCTGGGAGCTGGAGTCCAAAATAGTCTGGAAAGCCAAAGTTTGGGCATCGCTGAAAAGTGATGTCAAACTGCATGATTTCTATAAATGCATCCTATGTCTCATGGAGAACTTGGGACACTCTCCCTCTAAACAGTGCCATATATTTGTCTCACATTTTGAGCCACATCTTTGTAGCAATTAAAGCGGTGCCAAACCGGGTTATTTCTCCAGTGTGGATGCAGCCAAGAAGAATCAGAATGGCCTTTCCCCGAGCAAAGCCTTCCCTCTCTCCTTGCAAGGGAAAGAAAGGAGAAGACATTCAGCTCTGCAGAAGAAGGCACATCTTCTCAACACAACTGGGGGGGGGGGGGGGGCCAAACAGAGACCCACAACCTCTACTATCCCCTGTGCTAAATGCTACCACACCAATGTGCAAAAGGCACACCCCGGTGTCGTAACTCAGAGGTGGCTGGAATGAGTGTGTCAAAGGCTCCACACGCTCATTTCCATGCTGTAAAATGCAGAACAGAGCAAACACATAAAGAGGGGAATGGAAGAAAAGGAAGGAAGGAAGGAAGGAAGGAAGGAAGGAAGGGAGAGAGGAAGGAAGGGAGGAAGGAGCTAGAGAGACAGTCAAATTATTGTGATTATCATTATCATCCCATTTTCCCCCAGTTTAAAAGAAAAATACAATTAAAAACATATGAAAAAAGTGAGCATTAAAATAGAATTAAACTATTACGGTACTGAGAGCCAGTGGTTTGTAGTGGTTTTGAGCTCTGGATTGTGACTCTGGAGACCAGGGTTCAATTCCCACCTTGGTTCAATTCCCAAGTCACACTCTCTCAGCCTCAGGGGAAACCAATGGCAAACCCGTTCTGAAGAAACTTGCCAAGAAAACCCAATGATAAGGTCACCTTAGGCCGGGGCACCATAAGCCAGAAACTATCTTGTAGACACACAACAACAACAGTCTTCTATTTCATGGCCTTTCACTTGCTGGAGATCTAATGGACACATCTGGTTCATAGATGGTACATGAAGTGTGGGGAAAGTTCCTTGCTTGGACTACACTTCCCAGAATCCACCAGCCAGCAGACCCACTGTTGTTGTTGTGTGCCTTCAAGTCATTTTCTGACTTTGGGCGACCCTAAGGCAAACCTATCGTGGGGTTTTCTTGGCAAGATTTGTTCAGAGGAGGTTTGCCATCGCCTCCAGAAGGTCCTCACATTTGGGGCCATAGCTCTGGAAAAGGATAAGGCCTTCCTAGTTGGTGGCTCTCACAACTATCACAAACCTGATCGCATCGATCCAGAGTGGCCACAAAATAAGATGCATGGAGCACAAGGACTCTGTAGCCTTCCATGCGCTTTCGGACTGAAGTTCCCAGGAACCCAAGACAGTAAGAGCAATACTAAGGCATGCTGGAAAATGTAGTCCAACCACATGTGCAGGGTTGCACAATTCGCACCCAGTGTCTCAAAGACATGGCAGAGTTTCTGGCCAATTCTCGGACGGCAGATACAGAGGCCCAGTTATTCCACCTTGACTCAGACAGAAGACTGGAGACCTTTCCGGATCAGCTCTTTCTCCGTTTCTGGTTCACTGCACTTCCAAGTGGTTTTATTACATCTGTTCATAAGCTGCTTTCAAAGCATGTTTAGATTATGGGGAATAGATAAGATTACTAATTTGCACAAGAGAAGTAGGCAAAAGCCAAGCCAAGCTCTGTTTCGTAAACAATTGGGAAGGAAACTAATGATTATTTTTGTTTCAAATGGCGCAGCGCAAAGTCAAATGCGCTTTCAGGTTCCAAAGAGGGTTGAACATGTTATTATTTTGTATATGTCTGTGTTAGATCAAAAAATCTAGGTTTTGTTAAATTTTATTAGCCGACTTAAGTCCCTATACCGGGAAGAAGGTAAGATAATTAATAATAATAATAATAATAATAATAATAGATATTGAGTTACTGATTTTTAGATGCTCAGAATCTAACTGAAGAAATGAACCCTAGAAACAAGAAACATATCAATTGGACCCATTCACGGGAAAAGCAGGGCATAAATTAAAATTTCAAAATCAAACCAAAAATAGAGGCTTATTTGAACCGAAAATAAGAATATAACATTATCCCACTCCCATTAAGACCTGAGGCCTTAACACTATGCATCATTGCATCTGAAGAAGTAGATTCACATTGACAAAAGCTCATGCTAAAATAAAATAAAAGCTGGTCTTAAAAGTACTGCCAATATTTCTCTCTCTCCCTCCCTCCCTTCGTTCTTTTTATGGAAAGCGGGAGATTCAGGCTGCCCCCAAAATGCCACAGCATTTATTCCTGAGTCAGGATGTTTACTGGAAAGGGTGTTTTTGTGTTATTTTAAGACACCGTCTTCCAAGAGGTTTGTCAACATCCAAGGCCCGGCGGCACTCATTTCCTTGCGCGGCTGAGGACAGTTGCGTTGCATCTAAACCACAAGCCTGTCCTCCAGAGACAAGAGGGACCTGGAAAGACCTTAGGGAAACTGCAAAGGGTTTGGGGGAGTAGAAAACTGGACCCCATAGCCACCAACTAAACTACAATTAAATTACTGGGTGCAATGAGGCTGGCCCCTCCGTTCCATGATTTTGACATTTTTGGATAAGCGACACCATTTTGCAATACTACTGCATTTAATGGGACTTGAGCTTCCATGGATTTTGGCCCCCATAGAGGGTCCTGGAACCAGAGGAGAGCAACTAAATGGTGAAGGAAAGAATTAGGGAGCTGGGGATGTTTAGCCTGGAGGAGAGAAGGTTAAGAGGTGATATGATAGCCCTGTTTAAATATATGAAGGGATGCCGTATTGAGGAAGGAGCAAGCTTCTTTTCTGCTGCTCCAGAGACTAGAGCAGAATGGAGCAACGGATGCAAAGTACAGGGAAAGAGATTCCACCTCAACATTAGGAAGAACTTCCCGACAGTAAGGGCTGTTCGACAGAGGAACAAGTTCCCTTGGAGTTTAGCGAAGGCTCCTTCTTTGGAGGTCTTTAAGCAGAGGCTGGATGGCCATATTTTGGGGGGGGGGGGGGTGCTTTGACTGGGAGTTCCTGCATGGCAGAAAGGGCTTGGACTGGATGGCCCTTTTGGGGGTCTCTACCAACAACACAATTCTGTGAGTCTACGATTCTATGATACCAAGGCCCTGTGAATTGCAAAGATGTCTGAAGCCTCCAGAGTGCTCTTTTCTCCCTTTTGCAGGGAATCGGAACCTGGGATTTTCCATCAGCCAGGAAAGGAAAGACTCACATCACTTCCCCAACAAAGACTCAGAGACTGCAATCGACTGAACAGGCTCAACCTTGCAGAAGACAGTAGGACACAAAGCAAAATATGATATACTGGGTTCAGTCTCTCACACACACACACAATTATAATTGGCCAATTATTGTGACAACTTAGCACAATATCTCTTTTACATTTTTATTGTTGTTCTTGGGTGCCTTCAAGTTGTTTCTGGCTTATGGCGACCCTAAGGCAAACCTATCATGGAGTTTTCTTGGCAAGTTCCTTCAGAGGGAGTTTGCCATTGCCATCCTCTGGGGCTGAGAGAGTGTGACTTTTCTAAGGTGAGTGGGTTTAAAGGACCAAGCTGAGATTCAAACCCAGAATCCTGATCCAGCGCTCAAACCACCAAGACTAT
Organism: Urosaurus nigricauda; assembly: GCA_034509955.1. Classification (NCBI taxonomy): domain Eukaryota; kingdom Metazoa; phylum Chordata; class Lepidosauria; order Squamata; family Phrynosomatidae; genus Urosaurus; species Urosaurus nigricauda. Next base: position 25,198,377 of record JAOEGL010000011.1, on the reverse strand, counting down.
GCTAACTGTCATAGATCTCTTATTACTGATATTATTATTATTGCTTTAGTATTGCTATAGCAATTCAACCGAAGTTGATATGTGTTATTTTATAAGCCCTTGTCTAACATTTGCCAGAAAATAGGAACTTGCCGTCAGACCCTTATTCCATCTACAATCATCCCGCTACATTTGTGGCTTTGACTTTTGCAGATTTGATTATCTGTGGTTATGATTCATATGTTCTCTCTAGGAATCTCTAGGTCCTCCAGCGTAACTGCCATAGAGTTGCCCAAAGAGTTGTGCTGGAGAATCTAGAAATTCCTAGAGAAAATACTTCTCTAGGCATTTGTAGGTCCTCCAGCGTGATTCAATGATCAACTTCTGGCAGATGTTGACCACAGAGTTGCCCTGGAGGACCTTTAGATTCCTAGAGAGGTGTTCTTTGAAGTGAAAATAGTCAGTGTGTTTTTTATTTTCAGTTTTTCTACATTCACAAGGGCCCTTTACCCCTAACCCCAGCAAATGTAGATGGACCACTGTAGTCCGGGTCTGCGATCAAGTTGCACGAATGCATCCCCAGCAGAGATCATGGCCAAGAGACCATGCGAAGAACAGCGCATGGAAAAGACCCAAAAACTAAAAGGCACACAAATGTGAGTCATTGTGGTGCAGAGTTTGGGAATGGAGGGAGGGGAAGGACAAGGAGCCATTTCTCCTCTGAAGAAGAAGACCACAAGCCTGCGGTTGCCACTCTTTCCTGAGCTTGCCTCGGCTTGCTTTAAATATATACCTCTCCGTTTCATATCTTGCGGGAGCAAGATGCAGTTTTCCTCTGGAAGGAAAGGAGAGACTTTTCCGATCTGGATGTGGGTTTGTTTCGCCCCCAGAAACGGATGGGTCTTGCAAAGAGATACACTTTTTAAAAATAATTTTAGAAATAGAAATGCAAATGGGGGAAAAGAAATACAGGCTTTTAAGCTAAGCAGACCATTGGATCCTACCAGACTAAACAGCAAAATGGCAGAGGCATGTTTAGAGCCTATCACTTCTGGAAAACACACCAGATACACCACTTTTAGAAACCTAACAAAATAAGGCTGGTTTTACAAAATGTGGCAACTGTTCAAAAACTGGCACTGAACAATTTTTTCAGACCATCAGGGCTCCAATAACTCTTTTGACCTTCCAGGAAAACTCAACACATCAAACCCTTCCTTTTCTTTCTGCAGGAAAAAAAATAATGTTCTCAAAGTTTTCATCTTATTCATTATTATGCAATATGGCTGTGCATCGTTGCATCTGCTTCCTAATGAATTGTTAATCAACAGACAAAACTCGACACAATTTGTTTCTGAGACACTTTGATGCTTTGGCCATGCAGATACTTTGCAGACACTGCAGATACTTTGCGCTCTTTGTAGAAACAAATCAGGTGCCTTAATATATTTGGGGGGGAAATGGACTGCTGTTTATTTTTCTAAAAAAAGTTGCCATTAATTGTTACAACTTAACCTTGAGGAATGCACTGCACTGCTCTCCTCTTTAGGACAAAATCCATCCCAACCAGCCAGAGCTATTTTTAAAAAAACCAAAAGAAATTAAAGACAAAATCAAGTTGAGCAACTAGGACTATAAACCATTTAATTCAGTGGGATTTAGCGTCAAGTAAATAGACACAAACACACACAGAGAGGCTTTTTCCTGTGATTTCCCAAAGCGAACAAGTGAAATGGCAGATAAAAACTGGGCTTGTTTCAACATTAGGACTTTCTGCCAAAAAGACTCCGAAATTTTATGGAGGAGATTAGCAAGTCAGGAGATGCAGCTCCACCTCGCCCATTGCTTCCCACTGCCTTGTTCCCATTCTCTGGATTCATCCTGGATCCTTTCACACAGACAGAATTGTAGCACTATGATCCCATTTCCATTGCCATGACGGCACCTTTTGCAATCGGGGGAAATGTAGTTTAGGGAAGCACTGGAGCTCTCTGGCAGAGAGTCCTAAATGCACTTCCCCAGTAAACGGCAAATCCCAGGAATGTGTTGGATGCACCTAAAGTGCCATCATAATGTCATATTTTTTCTAGTGTGAAAGAATACAATTTATTGCCCCAGTTCCTGATCAAGAGTAAACTGAAGGACAAGAGTAAAGCGAAGAAATATTAATCCAGTCTAAAAACTTGCAGATCGTCTCAGTGCAGTAGGAACAAAGAATAGACTCATAACAATCTTGGTTTAATGCCTCCAATGAAGGAAGGAGAGCCAATTTCAAAGGAAGCCCATTCCCCTGTCAAACACTTCTCACCATCAATATGTTCTCCCTAAGGTTTAGGTGGAATCTCTTGTCTTTTCATTTGAAGATGTGGGTTCAAAACCTATGCTCTCTGGAGCAGAGGAAATCCAAGCTTGTTCCATCTTCCACCTCACTGCCCTTCAGGTATTCGAAGATGGCTATGAGATTAAAGGTAAAAGTAAAGGTTTCCCCCTTGAAATGAATGTCTAGCTGTGATGACGGATCACGTTCCCAGATTACAAAGGTACTATCAAACTACCAGATTACAAACCCAGACCAGGCCTGAAATCTCCCTAGAAGCCAAGTTGATAAAGCTGAGGTTGCCATACTTTGGCCACATTTTGTGAGAAGACACAACTCATTGGAAAAGGCAATGATGCTAGGAAAGGTGGAGAGATGTTGAAAAAGAGGGAGGCCACACATGCTAGATGGACAGACTCCATTAAGGTGGTCCATGGATATGAATTTACAGAATCTGACCAGAGCAGTGGAAGATAAGGAGACTTGGAGGTGTCTCATGAGTCAAGTCGACTTGAAGGTGGTTAACATCAACATTAGTTTACCTCCCGTTCTTCTAACCCAGTTGAATGTCTTTTCAAATCTAGGTTTTCAAAAGTTGTCAATGAAAAATTACAATGACATTGAAAAGGCACCATTAAAAATGGACAACCTCTGTACCAATGTGGAGTTGAAGCCTTTCATGGCCGGCATCCATAGTTTTTTATGGAGCTTTCGGGCTCTGTGGTCATGTTCTGAAAGAGTTCCTTTCTGACGTTTCGCCAGCCTCTGTGGCATCTGGCATCTTCAGAGAATGAGAACCTGGAAAAGGATTGGATATATATTCTCTGAAGATGCCAGCCACAGATGCTGGCGAAATGTCAGAAAGGAACTCTTCTAGGACATGGCCACAGAGCCCGAAAGCTCTTCAAAAAACTATGGATGCCGGCCATGAAAGCCTTTGACTCCACAATTTTGTTTTAATTTTTTTAAAAACCCTAACCTAATGTCTTGTAAAGACCTTCTGAGGATGACAATGCACGATCCCTCCCAGCTCTTTCCATGTGTCTGGACAGATGGTGCCTTGCGATTAAACCTATGCGTCTGAAATGATAAAAACAGATGGAACGTCCCTGATGGTAATAGCATTACTCTCTCATGCCCCCAAATACACACAGATTCGGGCTCCTTCTTGCGAAGGGATTCCAAAAAGCTGCACTCGCGCACACCTCCAAAAGCTTGGGAAGATATGTGCAGCTTTGACGGCAACAGAAGAACATGAAGTTCTTGGAACTCAGCGTTGCCTTTTGCAACTATTTAGCAAGCTACAACATTCTGGCAAACCCGTATCTCTTACGCGTTGAGATTTTTCTACATTGTTCTTCTCAGTTTTAACGCACAGGAGCTCCTTAGGATCCCTGATGCCTCCAAGGGTCAAATCTAGCATCTTTTGCAATAAAGTGTAGGCTTTGCCACTGACCTACAGCTCCTGCATATTTGAGAAGCAATGCACCCATGCGCCACATTGGCAGTGGAAATGTTCATGGAGACATTTTGTATTGCAAATCTGCAAAAGATCTGGTGTGCGTAATCACAGGACGAAAGGATCTAGAGAGATCTTGTAGCACCTTTGAGACTAACTGAAAGAAAGCAGTTGGCAGCATGAGCTTTTGGAGACTTAAGTTTACTTCCTCAGATGCATTTGAATGATGGCCTTCAATCAATGCATTGGTTTTTAAAAAATGTTGACATTCAAGATGTGATAAAACTATATACAGTCAGCCCTCCATATCCATGGGTTTTTTTTTTTTTTTTATCCATGGATTCAAGCATCCACAGCTTGAAAACATTAAAAAATAACATATACCTTGATTTTGCCATTTTATATAAGAAACACCATTTTACTCTTCCGTTGTATTTAATAGGACTTGAGCATCCATGGATTTTGGTATTTAAAGAGGGTCCTGGAACCGAACCCCAGCGGAAACCAAGGCCCTGCTGTATATAATGTTTTATAAAATATATTTTGGAGGAAATTATGAACTGTGATAACACATGAAAGGCCAGCTTCAGTTGCAAATACAGACTGGACTATAAAACTGGGTTTATATCAACAGAAAGGGAAAAACCCTAAGAGTATCTTATAATTCCTCCCCTATTTTGCAATCAGGTCTCGTCTGCCAAACCAACGCTGCTGTGTCTTTGTTCTTTTCTCCTTTGGGAAAAAACCTCTATATTAATTTAAAATCGAAACACTTGAAAACAGCACCTTAATAAATACACTGAAATATCTGAAGATATCAGAGACGGGAGGAATTTCTCTTTACTTCAATAGAAGTCAATTCGAATTCTCATGAATTCGCTAGTCTAAGCGAATTCACGTGAAATCCCATTGCATTCGGAATGACTTCGTATTGGCCGAAAATGACCGCCCCTTGCCCGAAATTGCGTGAGATGATTTAATTCGCAATAACGCGAAACCCCATGATTGCGTTCGGATTGCCATTGGATTATACTTCCAATTTCCGTGGTCTGATAAACTCCGTCCCAAAGAGATAACCGACACCTGAAGTGACATCTCTGCCATGGAAGCCACCTGGGATGAAGGCTCCGGGGAGCAAGTGGCTGAAAGCAAGGGAAAAACCAGCCCAGGAAGGCAAAGAGCTCCTTGATGGAGGACCCAAAGGCCTCAGAAGAAGGTGGTGCTCCTTCCATGGAGGCCTCTCTAAGCCAAGGATGGACGCTCCTCTCTCAGCCATATGGCCAGGGAGACCCTAAGGAGAACTTATTCTGGGGTTTTCTTGCCAAGGTTTGCTCAGAGGGGGCTCGCCATGGCCTTCCTGAGGCTGAGAGAGTGCGCCTTGCCCAAGGTCACCCAAAGGGTTTCCATAGGATTTGACCCACTGTCAATGGCCATCCGGTTGACTTGGACCTAGGGCAACCTTATCAAAGGAAGGGAGACCTCCAAGAGCTTCTCCTAGTAGTCCAACCCACGGGTCCCCATACTTTGCTCCTCTGGATGTTCCCAAAGATCGGAGGTCCCAGCATTCCTCACTGGCTGAGGCTTCTGGGAGTTAGAGCATGTTGTGGGGTCCAGTCAGGGCTATAGGATTCTGGGAGTTGGAGTAAATTGTGGGGTCCAGAGCTGAAAGCTATGGCATTCTGGGAGTTGGAGTATGTTGTGGGGTCCAGAGTCAGAGCTATGGGATTCTGGGAGTTGGAGTAAATTGTGGGGTCCAGAGCTGAAGGCTATGGGATTCTGGGAGTTGGAGTATGCTGTGGGGTCCAGAGCGGAGCACAACAAACTCCAACTCCCAGAATGCCATAGCCTTGAGCCAGGAGGCTGCTGAACACCGGGTCCAAAGCGGGTTATGGGCCCAGGAGTAGTCCCAAGAAGGGCCCTGATCCAGTCCAACCCCCTTCTTCTTCTGCCACGCAGGAACTCTCTCCCATCCAAGCATCCCCATGGACAGATGATGGGCCATCCCTCCCCTGCTTCAAGACAGTGGGGGTCCTGGGAGTGGGTCTGGGGGGCGGCTGTCTGACCCACCTCGGAGGGCGGCGATGAGCCCGTTGCCATCCCGGATGACCTCCTTGAGGAACTTGGCGGTGCGCTCCAGCTCCAGCTCGTAGCCCTTCAGCCTCTCGCGGAAGCCCGGGCTGTCCAGGTAGCAGTCGCTGAACTCCAAGGCCGGAGGGCCCATGGCTGCAGCCTCCTCCTTGGCTCGGCTACCACCGGGGCACCACCACCAGCACCACCACTACCTCTTGCATCGCCCCAAGCCCTGCGCAGTCTGCCTGCCTGCCTGCCTTCCTCCTTCTCCTCCTCCAAGGCTCCAACGACGCCTCCTTTGCAGCAGCCCAGACCCAACAAGGAGCAGGAGCAGGAGGAGGAGGGTTGGGTCCCTCCTCCTGGGGGATCCTGGGATTTGGAGTCCTCGATGCTCAGCTGCTGCTGCTGCTGCTGCTGCAAGGCCAGTGGCCACAGCGATCGGGCCAGCAGCTGCTCCCCAGGAAGGATGGGCTCCCTCCTGGCCCTGGTCAGGAGACTGACTGACTGCCTTCCCTCCCCAACTTCCTTCCTTTCTTCCTTCCTTCCCTCCCTCCCTCCCTCCCTCCTTCCTTCCTTCCTTTCTTTCTTTCCTCCTTTGTTCCTTCTCCTCGTTCTTTCCTCCTTCCTTCCTTCCTTCCTTTCTTTCCTCCTTCCTTCCTTCCTTCCTTCCTTCTTTCTTCCCTCCTTTCTTTCTTTCCTTCCTTCCTTCCTCCTCCCAGGGAGTGATCCTGAGGCTTTGGAGGAGGGAGAGGAGGGCTATATCCAGGTCCCCCCCCCCCACACACCTCTCTCTCTCTCTCTCTCTCTCTCTTCCAGGGAATCCTGGGGTTTGGAGTGGAGGGGGGATGCTCAGCTCAGCTCAGCTCAGCTGCTGGAGGGCCCCAGAGGACCGAGGAGCCTGTCCGGCTGCTCCCGGGATTCAGGAAGGCCAGCCTCAGCCTCAGCTTCTCCTTTGCTCTCTCCCAGGCCCTGCCCTCTCTCTCTCTCTCTCTCTCTCTCTCTGATGCTCCAGAGAGCCTTCCTCCTCCTCCTCCTCCCTCCCTCCCTCCCGGGGGCTTTGGAAGAGGAAGGAGGCTCCAGCCAGGGCTCCTCTTTCTCTTTCTCTCTCTCTCTGGGAATCCTGGTCTTTGCAAAACTCCAGACAAAACCCCACCAAAGAGGGGGGGGGGCTTTCTTGGCCAGCCCAAGGGCAGAAGAGGATCCTGGGGGGCAGCTCCCCCCTGGGCACCCTCTTCTTCCTCCTCCTCCTCCTCCTCCTCCAGTCCTGGGGCAAGAGGGGGCCAAGAAGCCAAAGCCAAGGGCGATGCCTCTCATGGGGTTGGTCCAGTCCTTGGTGAGGATGGGATCCCTGCAGCAGGGAGGCCAAGGTCCAGGGCATGGAGAGCCCCTTTTCATCCCACCCCATCCCCAGGGAGCCCTCTTGGGCCACCCAGCCTTCCTCCTCCTCCTCCTCCAAGAGTTTGGGGCTCAACTGCAACGCCCAGCAGCCCCTCCAAGGCACCCTCTCTTGGGCTCCTCTCCTCTGGGGACCCTCATCTTGGGGGCAGCCCTCCTTCTGGGGAGGAAAATTGGGGGATCCAGCCCCAGCGTTAAGCCTTCTCTCCAGACGCGTGTTGGTGCATTCACACGTGCAAATCTACAATAGCTCCTCCAAGGCAAGGCAAGGCAGAGAGATGCTTTATTGGGGCCCATGATCTCTCTCTCACTCTCAGTCCCATCATCATCCCTTCTTGGCAAAGGAAGGGTTAAATAAAACCCAGGACGGAGGAGGCGCCGCCTCCAGGACGTTTCCTCCCAACTCCATTCCAGAGGCGGCTCTGCAAACAGCTGGTCGGGAAGGACACGCCCCCCTCCCTCCACCTCTGGCGCGCAAGGGAGCCTGGGAGTTGTAGTTTCCCCTCCCTTGGCCCCAATTTGCACCCAGGGAGGGTTTGGGTGAGGTCTGGCTGCCCCACTTGGGATGGAGAGGCAAGCAGGGCTTGCAGGGGACTAAAAAGCAGCACAGCTGGGCAACCCCAGGCCTTCCTGATCTTCCAGGCTGCAAAGAATGTAAATGCATCTGAGGAAGTGGACTCAAGTCTAGGGAAAAGGAGCTCATGCTACCAAGGACTTTCTTTCTCTTTGTCTCTAAGGGGCTACACGATCTCTCCGCATATCTTTATTGTTGTTGTTGTAATTGCATCTACATGCATCTGAGGAAGTAGACTCAAGACTAGGAAAGCTCCTGCTGCCAACTTCTTCCTTTCAGCGAGTTGCAAAGGCCCTGCAAGATCTCTCCAGAAGCAAAAATGTTTGGAGCCAAGTCATTGGAGTTTATCGGAAGTCAGAAATTGGAAGTATAATCCAATGGCAATCCGAACGCAATCAGGGGGTTTTGCATTATTGCGAATTAAAGCATCTCACGCAATTTCGGGCAAAAGGGAAATCATTCCAAATGTAATCATGGGTTTTACGTGATTGCGTATTAAAGCATCTCACGCAATTTCGTGCAATGGGGATCATTTTCGGGTAATGGAAGTCATTCTGAACGTATTGTGAACACAACAATGAGTTTATCACATGGGGAGGAATTTCTCCCAATTTCGAATGGAGCCAACTCAAATTCATATAAATTCACTAGTTTAGCGAATTTACATGAGTTCTAGTTGCATTCGGAATGCGTTCAGAGTGACTTCCCATTCCCCGAAAATGACCCCCCATTGCCCGAAATTGCGTGAGATAAGTTATCACGCAATTACGTGAAACCCCACGATTGCGTTCGGATTGCCTTTGGAGTATACCCCCAAATTTCCCTCATGTGATAAACTCCTTAGAATTCCCGTAAATTAGCTAAACTAGTGAAGTTACGTGAATTCGAATTGGCTCCATTCGAAATAAAGAGAAACTCCTCCCGTCTGATAAACTCCTAGGATTCTATCATTTTCAGCATCTTCCTCTCCGCTTGAATTCCCCAGCCTTGAATCCTTATAGTAAAGTCTCCCAAAAGCTGCCACTTCTGAGCTTTGCCCATCTCCCTCTTGGCGCAGCCTGGCACAAGGCGGCCAGGGAGATGCCAGCTAAGGTCCCTTCTGCTGGGATTGCCATGCTCTTGTGCTTCGTCCGCCAAGGTCTGGCCCGCATCCTGTTTGGCGGAGGCCCACGGCGGTCGATATCCGAGTTTTATGCGCAGTACATCCAAACGCCCTTTTCGGAAAGAGGATATTCACGCCGACCCTTTCGCTTCCTCTTTGCGCGAGTGGAGAAAAGGAAAAGGGAAGAGAGAGAGAAAGAGAGAGAGACGAGCTTTATGGGTCTTTACAATGTATTTTATTTTAATACATTCTAAAACGGAACACAACAGGCGACAAATGGTTCACCGAAACAACAATCGATAAAAGACATTAACCCAGATAATGTCCTGAAAATTATGTAAAGGAAAGCATCCATTTAAAGTTCAAGGCTGCTAATTTCATTGCAAAGTTCCAAGAAGCATCATTAGGGCTGTTGCTCTTCATTCAAATCCTGCCTTTTCCTCAATATTGGGACTCAAGATGTCTTATGATAATAAATTGTTGTTGCTGCTGTTGTTGTTGTTTGCCTTCAAGTCATTTCCAGCTTACGGCAAACCTAAGGCAAATCTATCATGGGTTTTTATTGGTATGTTTCTTCAGAGGGGCTTTGCCCTTGGCATCCCCTGAGGCTGACTGCTTTATCACATTAGTAGGCAAACAGGATTTAAACAAGAGTTAAACGAGAGTTAAACAAGAAATGCCCTATGTTTATCACAGGACATTTCCTGTTTAACTCTCATTTAACTCTCATTTAAATCCTGTTTGCCCCCTAGTGTGATAAAGCAGTGAGAAAGCGTGACTTGCCCAAGTGGCTTTCCACGGCTGAGCTGGGATATTGTATAAAGTATATTGACGATGCAGTATATCGATACCAGGACAAAAAATAAAAAATATAAAATGTCAGTTTTTTTAAAAAATTGTGGTTTTTTTAAGCAGTTCAACAATCTATAGAATTATCGGTTGAGACTCCTTTATCTAGAATTCCAAAATCTGAAATATTCCACAAACCTTCAGTGACTGAGCGGTATCCGGGATCTCCAGTATGATTTCCAAGGTCCAGAAATATTCCCCTCAATATCCTTTGGGAGAGTGCCCTCTGCTGAGTCAAAAAGAATAACACAATAATTCCATCGCAGCATTTGAAGTAGAGGATTATTAACTACAAAAGTTCGTGCAAAAACAAATATGATAGGATTCCTCCAAATGAGTCCAAACGAGCAGGATTTCTCCAAAAAAGAGCCCTTGGATTTCACCCTGTTTTGCAGGTTGTTGTCGCTTCTGCACCCATTTGTCCCATTCCTTTTGTGGGGCAGCTTTTGCAACTTTTTCTGGATTTGCACCCTTCCCAAAGTTTGGGACTGATTTGGGCAGGTGGTTTACTGCGTGAATTTTAATTTTCTCTTAAGACGTTCCTAGGTTCCTTCTCTAAACTGTAAATTTTAATAATGTGATGTTTTTAATTGTTTGTATTGTTTAATCATTTTTTTAAAAAAAATGTATTTTGCATATTTATCGTGTTTTAACTTTGACTGTTTTAGATTTGTAAGCCGCCTTGAATCCCTGTACTGGGAGGAAGGTGAGGTATAAATAAAATGTATTATTATTATTATTATTATTATTATCATTATTATCATTATCGTCATCATCATCATCATCATCATCATCATCCTGCCCCAATTTCCTTCTCATTATGTCCCATACTATCCAGGCAATTGGTTTCCATTAAAACAACAACAGCACCATCAGCAACAACTGCAACTGAGACAAACCACCAGTCGATGCAAAAATCGCTTGTGAACTAAACACTATCACAGATGTCCATGTTGAAGCATTGCAGGGAGCATTTATTATCATTATCATTATTATTATTAAAGACTGTTGACCAATGACAGCCAACGCTGGCTCTTTCTGGAAGGGGTGACAGGTCCAGAGTTGTGTTACATGACCTCCACAAAACACAAAGCCACCCACATCAACATATTTCACAGCTCCGGCGAACAAGGCTTCTTTTCATTAGATTCCTAAACCGGGGGCTAAACTCATCCACTAACATAATAGAAAATGTTGCGATTGCAACAGAAATGTTCCCAGAGAGGATTCTTGCAAGGAAACAAGAAGAAGAGCAAAGGGTGGTATTTGGGGGTTTGTTTGTTTGTTTGTCTCAAAAGATGAAGCAAGCTCAATTGTTCTTTGTTTCTTTTTCCCCATCTCTTTGTGCAATTATCCAAAATTCAGTCACTTCTTTCTGCCAAGAACATGCGGATCCTATGTGTTTCCAAAGCATCCTGGGCTTTCGAGGGTGCTAACAAAAACGTGGTGCAGCAGAAGGACAGAATATGGGGCTCAGACCCTGGTCTGGTTCAACGTCCCATGTCTTGCCCCAATGCAATTCCCCCAAAAATAGATGTTGTTGATCCGAGAAGCCAGGGAGGGAAGGATCCGTCCCACATTCCTTTGACGTTTCTGTTTTAGAGGCTAGCTTTGTTTTCTGGCACCCGCAAGCAATGGGCTTGGACGTTGGCCACCGAACATCCTGTTTCTCCTCTTTTTCTTTCTTCCTCCCCTTCTCTCTTGCCAGCAGTGGCTTCTTCTTTTAGTGGGGTGTGTGGACTGGACACAACATCTAGAAGAGTCAGGAAGGCATCGGGATTTGAAAGGGCAAAGTTTGGGAAAGGACTAGCAAAAAGGAGAGAGGCAGAAAACGGTCCCAGATTGCCAGGACGGAGGCATGTCACCATCCAAGCCGATGCTGAGCTGCTTTATGGGCTCAGACTTTTAAAAGTGATTTCGATCTGAATGCCGTTTCTGTGTTTTGCAGGTCTGGGAAACAGATTGTTTGCTATTCCAGAAGAATTCAGGTAAGGAGCTTGCCATTGTGGCTCCTGGAAGGGCTTGCTTCTTTAACTGTTTTATATATATATATCACAATTTAAGCAATAACATTTCCACAGTGTGTTTTCTGGGCTGCTTCTAAAGTTAGGATTGCCATTGCAAAGTGGTGAACTGTGAGCTAGCTTGGATCACTTATTTTACTCTGTTGTTTGTTTTAAAAGCAAGTGTTTCTCTTTCTTTTTTCTACACCTCGTCTCTTTCCCACCAACTCGTTGAGGATGGGAGGGAGATGAATTATTTGGAAGAAACCTCTTCTGAAAATCTCGCCTCCCCCAGCACTACATATACAGTTATCCCTCTGAATGCATGGATTCAAGCATCCAGGGCTTGGAAATATTTTTAAAATATTCTATATTCCAGAAAGCAAACCTTGATTCTGCTATTTTATATAAGGGACACCATTTTACTATGCCATTGCATTTAATGGTACTTGAGCATTCATGGATTCATAAACATTTGTTGTTGTTGTAAATGTGACTGTCACTTATTCCAACCTAAACACTGGATGCACACAAATTATTCCAACCTAAACACACAGACACACAAATTAACATTACAAAACACACAAGCATAAGATTGATTTAAAGCCCATTCACACTACACAATCATTGCACTATTATTCCACTTTAATCGCATTAGAAGCATTAGAGTTCCCTGGCTGAGAAGTCTAAGTACCCTTCCCTAAACTACAAATCCCAGGATCCCATAGGATAGATCTATAGCAAGTCAAAGTGCAATAGCAGTGCTATAACTGTGTAATGTGAATGCACCTGAAATAAAACCTCTCCATAAACCCACATGAGACACTATTTCCCATATTAACTGATCAACATCAGTACAGTTAATATGGGAAATAGATGGAAACCAGATGTGGAAGGATTTATTTTCCTGATTTGAGGAACATCTTTGTGCCCTTTTTGTTGTTAACTGCCTCCGAGTCGATCTCGACTCATGGCGACCCTATGGATGCTGTACCCTAACATGTGCCATATACTTCTCCAGAATATGTAAGGTCCTAATTTTGCATGGTTTTGTTCCCCTTCCAGCCTCCTGCAAGAGACCTGGAAGATGAAGCCCACCGAAGAGAAGATCACCCTAAACATCGGGGGCGTCCGCTACGAGACCTACCCCAGCACCCTCCAGGCCTTTCCCGGCACCAAACTCTGCCGCTTGACGGAGCCCCAGGCTTGTGCTTCCTTGGAGTACAACCCACGCCTCAGAGAGTTCTTCTTTGACCGAAACGCCAACCTCTTTGACGAGGTGTTGAACTATTACCGGACCAAACACCTCCATTGCCCTGGAGAGGTCTGCAAACCGGTCCTGGAGGAAGAGCTGGCCTTTTGGGGGATCCAAGAGGCCCTCCTGGCTCCCTGCTGTTGGCAGAAAGTGAAGAAGGCAGAGATGGAGGAGGAAGAGCGCAAGGCCTGGGAATATGAGGAGCAGCCCCGGGCTCTCCTGGACCAAGCGGAAGGACGCAGGAGCAGCTGGAGGGTCCGGTGGCAACCCAAGATCTGGGCCCTCTTTGAAAAACCCCATTCCAGTCTAAGCGCCAAGGTAACACACTCCAAGGATTTCTTTAAATCATGCAGAAGACGATGAGGGAGCTTGAGGAAGGGATAAAAGATACTACACTTATCCCTCCACCTTCGCTAAGGTTAGGGGCACAAGACCCCCATGAATATGGAAAAACTACAAATAACAAAAACACCATGTTTTTACCTGAGAGGAATATCCAGGTCCTCCAATGCAACTTTGTGGTCAACATTTGACAGACACTGACCATAGAACTGCACTGGAGGAGCTACAAAGGCCTAGTAGGGTATTTTCTCTAGGAATCTCTAGGTCCTCCAGGGCAACTTTTAGTTAAAGTTGACCATAAGTTGCACAGGAGGACCTAGAGACTCCTAGAGAGAACATATTAATCCAGTCTGTGAATAATCAAAGCCACAAATATGAAGGGATGAGTGTACTTCCACAAGTGTTGTGTCGATAGTCAGGAAGGTCATGGCATTGTTGTGCCGGGTGTTTTGCAAGTGCTGTGGGATTCTTAGGCCTCTTTCACTCTAGAGTTATAATAAATCAATGCCACATGAAAAGTCATGGTTCCATCCTATGGAATCCTATGATTTATAGTTTGGTGAGTCATAATCTCTGGCAGAAAATCCCTGGTGCCTCACCAAACTAGGATTCCATAGCAAGGATCCACAGCAGTTAGAGTGGTATTAAAGTGTTATATCTGTGTAATGGGGGAAAGTTCCCAACTGTTAGAAACTTGAGTTGGTATTTCTTTGCTGTTGGCTTTGTATCTGTTTTTTGATCTGTATAAATTGGTGATGATGACAATAATGAAGTGGGCCTCAAACAGCTGTTCTTCCTCAAGCTCTGGCCACTTCTGCGTAGTTTTCTCTGATTCTGTTGCATCAGAGAAGCAAAGAAGAGAAACTCTTGAGAACACAAATATTGTTATTGTGAGTCCCAACTCTATGAGAGCCATTGATTCAATGGGATTTAACTATGCGTTGACACACCATTCAGCAATTGATTCAATGGGTTTACTTGTTGGGACTACAAAACAAGATTCCAGCCAGATAGTCCCCATTTGGAAGGAATGGTAGGGTAGCATGATGATGATGATGATGATGATGACGACAATGACAACAATGGTGATAGTGATGATGATGATGATGAAGATGATACTCATCTCCCACACCCCAAGACCACCACTTCATCCACTACTAGAGGTTCTTCCATTCCTCTTCCACAAACTGGGTTCAAGATGGCTCACCAACTTCCATCCGTGGACTTTCGTGGTTTTCAAGTCCCATTCTAAAAACCAAACCAAATGTTTGCATAGTGCAACCGTGGAGTCCTGATCCTTAAAGCCAATTATTTCCAGAGCCCTCTGTGGATTACTGTATATACTTGACTATAAGTTGACCTCATGTCTAAGTCGAGGGCAAGTTTTGGGGCCAGAATTATGGATTTTGCTATGACCCGTGGATAAGTCAAGGGTAAGACTTAGAGGCATATATAGCAAAGGATCTAAAGGCTGAAGCAAAGCAAAACACTGTCAAAGAACTTAGAAAAATCCAGCCAATATAACTCTTTGTGTTCACTTTTAAGGGTGGATGGATGAGAGACTAGTGGAGTCCAGTGCTTCCAGGACAGATTATACTCTTGCTTTTCACCAAGGCATAGTTCCTTCTTTTAAATACAGAGTTCAGATACAGTACTTACATTGACCCGTGGATAATATGACTCACGTTTTTTGGATCAATTTTTTGACCCAAATTTTCTAGACTTATACATGAGTATATACAGTACGTGCACAAGGATGACAGCTGGGGTAATTCCTTATGGGGAGGAAACTAGTGTATGGCCACGGTAGCAATGGGATTCCACCCTGATGCATTGCTACAAGAGTAAATTGATGGTAACGGCTGTGTTTCCTCTCTCCCTCTAGTGCCTGGCCGCTTTTTCCATGCTCTTCAACATTGGCATTTGCATCCTTTTTCTATGGAAGACCTATGACATGCGCGACATCCTCCATCGCCAGGCCAGCAGCCACCACGGCAATGGATCCAGGGAATTCCCCCAAGACGGATATTCATCTCAGAAAAACTTGCCTTTATTCCTCCATCTGGAGCTTTTCTTTGTCCTCTGGTTCACACTTGAGTTCATCACGAGAGCCACCTTCTGCCCAGACAAGAAGAAATTCCTTTGTAACGCTCTAAACCTGGCTGATTTCATCTCCTTGTTCCCAGTTTACGTCGAGCTCTTCTCGGCCGGAGCAAGTAACCATCCGGTGTATTGGCTGGGCTTCTTCCGCTTGGCCTATTTCCTCAAACTCCTCAAGTTGGTGAAGGTGGTGGAGCCCACCTTGGTCCTCAGGGTCCTGTCCCACACTTCCAGCAGCCTCCTGAGGGAGACCCTCATCCTCCTGCTCATTTTCGCCTTCGAAATCGTTTTCTTCGGGGTCCTTGTTTACTACGCGGACTTTATACAGAAGGAGCACGAAACGCAGTTTGTCAGCCTCGCCTCTTCCTTTTGGTGGGCCGCCATCACCTTGACCACCGTGGGCTACGGAGACGTGGTCCCTGTCTCGACATACAGCCAAACCATCGGGGCCTGCGTGGCTCTCAGCGGCGTCCTCACCATCGTCGTCCCCATCCCTCTCTTCTACATCAAATTCAAGGGCTATTACGATGCTGCCTTGGTCAAGGAGAGGATGAAACGGATGAAGGAAAGACCAGCGTTGCTGGCCTCCTGAAAACTCCGGAGCACCTCCAGTTCCAGCTGTTTTGATGGAGAAAGCATGCTCCCAAGGAGCCCATGCACCCCATTCTAGAAGCTTCCACTTACTCCATCGTGCAAATTGTTGTTATCATGGCCAGCTGATGCTTTTGTAGAGCAACTCTCTAGGATCCACACAAGACCGTGGACTGATGTTCTCATGGTGGCTCTCATCATAGAAGCCTGTGATGCCCATAACTTCTCTCTCCCCCTTAACACCCATGGTATCTGAGCTTTACTTGCTGCTTTGGGCACTATGGAAACATCTTATCATATACATATACATACACATATATAAGATATTTGAGTTGGTCCTAATAACGATATTGCCTTGCTGTGGATTATGGGTTTCTACCAGTGGGCCAACATAGCTTCCCAGGCTTTATATAGCAATGATCCCCCAAAGTAGCAGGATCAAAACAAAATCCAGGGTCCTGCAATGAATTTGTGAAGAGACCTAGAATGCCGCACATGCAGCGAGCTTTCCTGATCTCCAGGACATTCTTTAGGGGATATGAAACTGGGAGGAAAGAAAGAAGCAATGAAAAACCCACAGTCTCGTCTTTGTCTCTGCAAATAAAAGGACCTCTGAGATGCAGACTGCAGACCTCCAACGGCCCCAGTTTGACAAGGACAATCCCAATCGATCCTCTGTTGCCCCACTTTTTCCAGCTGCTTTTCAAATGTCCCAGTGTCTCAGTCCTCCTGCCACCTTCTAATTCCTTCCTCAACTTACTTCTATGTCTGCAAAATGTGTTCACAAAGAAAAGGAGTTTGTCTTTCCCAGTAGACCCCGGCAAAAGCAAACTGCAGCAGTTTGTGAGTTCTTCCCCATTAACAAGGTTTGCCATCTTCACCACCCTCTGACATTATTTAGCCTGGTTTTCAACCGTGAAATGTGGCAGAATATGAATTTCTATAGCATCTAGGGATATCTCTCCTTTTTTCCTCTTGTGGATTGATTCAATAGGTTTCTATTCAAATATTACTCTCCTGATTCGCACAGGAGTCTTTTAAATGTCCCAGCTGAGAAGTCACTTTTTGGACCATGATCCTTGGGGGATTTTTGGGTTTGAAGTTCAACAAAGTGCTTCCTAACCTCTGGTACACGCACACATGTCTTTATTTTGCATTGCCCTATCTTGCTTGAGTCCTTGTTCGAATTCTTCCCTCCTGATTCATGCAGGAATAAATTGGACACATGAATTATTGGCCATGTGTCATAAGGAACATATTGGCAATGAGGAGGATGGCAAATGAGGAGCAACTGGGAAGGAGAGGTTTACAGACAATCCAACCTCAGGGTCACTTAGCACCAGAAAAAGGACACAATGAACTCTTAGAAACTTCTGAAAAGAGCAGGGGTCTCCACTTGCAAACTTTACCATTTCCGAGGAAAGGAGGTTCAGAGTTGGAGTGGGTGGGGTGGATTGCGGTTTTATGGAATTAAATTATATCATACGTGTTATATTTTTTGCAGTCATGCTGCACTTTATTCTATGCCTGTACTTTTGGGTTGCACTTTCTTAAAATAAATCAATTCTATTGTCCCTTGCAAATGTCTACAGTTGCTGTCTGCATTGCATCACTGTCTCTCAGGGCCAATCCAGATGTCACAGTCCATTCTGCAAACGCAACTATTGTCCAGGTTTCGACTACATGAATTGTCGTTGTTCTTAACCTTAAAAGGGAAGTCATTCCAACCACAATCATGGGTTTTACCTTATTGAGAATTAAAGCATCTCACGCAATTTGTGACAATGGAGAGTCATTTTCGGGTAACGGGAAGTCATTCTGAATGCATTCCGAATGCAATAGGAATTCACGTGAATTTGAATTGGCTCCATTCGCAATAAAGAGAAATTCCTCCCGTCTGATAAGGTCCTATGTCTCAACATCAGGGGCAGGGCAAAAGCACTGTTGGTGTGCGAATGCAATGAAACTACAGCCCTTCATCCTAGAGGATGCTGAGAGCATTTTGATTTTTAAAAATTGGGGGATTAAGGAGGCACTTAGGAGCCACAAAAATGGCCTGGGAGACACATGTGGCCCATGTGGGCCCATATTTGGCTCTTATTGATGGTCCTAATCCTATTTTTTATTTTAAATATAGTAAACCCATTGAATATATTGACTGGCAAGTCAAATTGTGGTTAAATCCAATTGATTCAGAAGGTCTACTCTTGCAGAGGATAACCAACAGAATTGAAACTCCCACCTGGAATAGACCCATTCAATCAGTTGTTGGCTGGTGAGTTAATATCCCACGGATTCAGTGCATCTGGTCTATCTGGCGCTTACAATGGGATTGCAGTTCTCAACTGAAATAGACCCATTCTATTATTGTTGACTCAGAAGCAAATCCCATCGACTCAATGGGATCAACTCTATCTGGGGCTAGTAATAGGACTGTAATTCCCAGCTGATGGAGACTCACTCAAGCAGCTGTTGACTGGTCAGTCAACATGGAGCCAAATCCCATTGATTCAATGGGGTCTTCTCTAGCTGGGGCTAGCAAGAGGATTGTAATTCTCACATAGACCCCTTCAGTCAAGTGTTGGCTGTAAGTCAACACAGAGGCAAATCCTATTCGTTCAATGGGTCTATCTAGCAGGAGGATTCGGTCCCATTTGCCTGTCCCCTTCCGATAGAAAAGCAGGCATCGAGGTGGATGGAATTAATCATTTTTACCAGAAGAGGGAGGGAAATCAGAGAAAAGCTTTGGCCTGAGCAGAATTGAAGAAACAATTTGTTCTTGGTTTTATGTGGCTTTCTCCCCACTTGTTATGCAACAGTTCTCCTCTGAAAGGAGCCAAGAGAGTTTGTTGAACATCCAAGGCAACTGGGTCTCTTTGGGGAGCCACGGGGGGCAGAGAGACCCCGCTGTGGGCCGAGGGGAGAGACGCGTTCCTTGACTTGCTTTAAAACAAGGAAAAAACGTTCCCCTGAAGGCTGCAGATAGGAAAGTTCAAGAAAGAGAAAGGAAAGAGAAGGCCAGGACTAGGAGGGAGTGTGTGCGACTCCAATGGCCTTTTTGTGTTGGGTTGGCTGGCTTTGTTTGCTGGCGTCCCACCACTCCGAGCTTGGAGCTGGGCCACCGAACATCCTGTTTTCCTGTAACTTGCTTCATCCCTTGTTTGTCTCCTCTTCCTTCTGTCCTTCCTCCCTCTCTCTCTGGCCACCCACAGCTGCTGCGAAGCGGTTCGCAAGGCAAGGACCTGGAAACATCGCTCTGGGACTCTTCTGCTTCTTCTGCACAGAGGTTGCCCACCGGCTGGCAATGGAGCACTGAGCCATCCTGGGAAGGTGAGCAGAGGACGGAGGCCCAAAGGCAGCCGGGAGAGTTTGGAAGAGGGTCAGAGAGAGGGAAGGAAGGGAGCTTGCAGCAGAGAGACCACCTTTGCAGGGACTGCCTTTCTTGGAGACTCTTTCAGAAATATGAGTACAACTGGGTTGCATCAGTATGGCATATTGCAATAGAGAGAGCCAGCATGGTGGGAGCACTGAACTAGGACTTTGAGAGACCAGGGTTCGAATCCCTGCTCAGCCATAGAAACCCATTGGGTGACCCTGGGAAAGTCACGCTCTCTCAGCCACAGAGTAAAGCCATGGGAAACCAAAGACTCATAGAATCAGGAACGCTTCCTGAAGATCTAGAGTAACCCAACCTAATCAGTGGAACCTACCCGTGTCTTAGCATAACCTGTTCCCACTGATTGAATGGATCAAATCCCATTGAATGCAACAGTTTTGGGGGAGTAAACTGAACCCTTCCTTCAGAGGCATAGAGAACATCTACTGCGTTGGTTCTTCTCATCCATTAAGGTTTGGGCTGATGGCCAGTAATGGTTTGAGTGCTGGACTGGGACTCTGGGAAACCAGTGTTATAATCCCCATTGGGCCCTAAAACACACTGGATGACCTTTAGCAAGTCACACTCTCTCAGCCTCAGGTGAAGGCCATGACAAACCCCCTTTGAACAAATCTTGCACAGAAACCCCCATGATAGGTGTACACCTTAAGTCAGAAACAACCTGAAGGCAGGCGACAACATCACCAACGTGACCCACAGATGGTGCTTTCTCCACTCCATGCATACTTATGGAGCTTCCGTGTTCAATATGGCATTGACAAGTTGTGTCTGTCGTGGCATTTCCAGGTGATTTGAGGACGCCAGGTGGTTCTCCCAGCCCCACGGCAAGATGGTGGAGTCCACAGAAAAGATTGTCCTGAACGTTGGAGGAGTCCGCTATGAAACCTACTGCAGCACGCTGAGGGCTTTCCCAGGGACCAAGCTGCACAGCCTCACCGAGCCCGAGGCCTCGATGGCGTTTGACTATGACCCCAACGCCAAAGAGTTCTTCTTTGACCGAAGCCCCCGGCTGTTCCAGCAGGTGCTGAGCTACTGCCGGAGCAGACATCTCCATTGCCCTGCGGATGTCTGCAGGTCCGCCTTGGAGGAGGAACTGGCCTTCTGGGAGATTAGGGTCTCCCAACTGCCCCCCTGTTGCTGGACAAAGCTTATGGAGGACCAGACAGAGGAAGGTGATGACTTTGGGAACGCCGATGAGCCAGACGACTACCAGGGTCTTCTGAGCCAAGGAGAGGGAAGGAGCGACCATCGTCGGTGGATGCACTGGAAGCTCCGAGTATGGACCCTCTTTGAAAAGCCCTACTCTTCCCTATGGGCAACGGTAAGGAACATGCCTCTTTCATTTTCCAAGATGTTTTCCAAGGGGATGGAGTTGGAGAAGGGATGGCCAGAGCTCAGGATAGAGAATCTGAGTGAGGAATCCTCCACATGGAGCAGATATATGGACTAGTTGTGGTATTTGTTGCTGTAGTTCTTGGGATGGATAGATAGATAGATAGATAGATAGATAGGTGACAGACAGACACAATTGATGCTTCTGTTATTTCAGATTATATTCTGTTTTATTCCTGGCCCCAGCTGCAACACTTGATTCCCACTTTCAAGTGGATTTCTTCTTAATTTGCAGAGCTATCAGATCTATCTACTCTTCTACTCCTTCCTTCCTTTTTTCTTTCCTTCCTTTCCTTCGTTTTTTTTAGAGTTACAGTACTATAATGCATCGATTAAATGGCACTCTTGCATTATAACTCTGTAACTCAGAAACAAAGAAATGCAGAGAGGTAAAGGATTCAATGGGTGTCAGGTTTTAGATGCACCTGGCTCCCTTTTTCTGGTCACTTCAACAACCTCTGCTATGTTTCCAGGTCAGAAATTAGGAACCCTACCTGAAAGCATATTATTATTACTATTATTTAAGGTGAGGCAGCAGAAAGGGGTTTAGACTGGATGGCCCTTGTGCTGAAGGAAGGAAGGAAGATCAGTATTTCTGCAAAACAGTGTAACGTCTAGTGATGTTTATTTGTTGTGTGACACTTGGCAGGAGTTGTGAAATCTTCATGTTGTTGTCAGACAACATCTTCATGTCTCACCACTGACATGAAGTCCAACAACATCTAGATGATGATGATAATGACGCTGTCATTCAGTCCAACAATATCTGGACAATGCTTACAACTCCCGCCTTTTGTTGTGTGCCTCCAAGTCATTTTTGACTTATGGTGGCCCTAAGATGATCCTTCTTCAGAGAGGGTTTGCCATGGCCATTGCCATCCTCTAAGGCTGAGAAAGCATGACTTCTCTAAAGGTCCCCCAGTGGAGTTTTATGCTTGAACGGAGATTTGAACCCTGATTTCCAGAGCTGCAGCCCAATGCTCAGACCATGACACCAAACTGACTCTCAAAGGCTTCTCATTAACCTGTGTTTCTCCAGTTTTTTTCCACTATCCTCCCAATGCTGATGTTGCTAAGAAACGTCCAGCTAGACAAAAAGCCAAGAGGAAAAGGATGGTGGGTGAATGTTAAAAAGAAAAGGGGTTTCTTTGTCAGAGGCTTGGTTAATGGACTGTATGCCTAGATGGCAACGGACAAGAGCCTTGGGATGCGTCTTGATGTTCACCACTCTTTACAATTGCTTTCCATCTCTCTCTCTCTCTAGGCCCTGGCCATCCTTTCTCTGATGCTCAACATCGGTCTTGTCATCCTGAGTAATGTCCATTCTACGAGCCACTTTCTGGTCTTCAATGACACCGTAGAGGATGCCTTTCACCATTACGGACACCACTGGACCTTTTTGCACAAGAGGGTCCCTCCCCTCCTCTACCTGGAGCTTTTCTTCATCCTCTTGTTCGCCGGTGAATTTTTCCTCCGACTCGCCGTCTGCCCCAACAAAAAGAAATGCCTCTGGAGACCTCTGAACGTCATCGACTTCCTCTCCCTCTTTCCAGTTTTCATCGAACTTTTCTCCGCTGGGCATCCGTCCAAAGACCAGGCCATCATCTCGTGGCTGGGTCTCTTCCGCGCCGTCTACATCCTCAAACTCCTGAAGGTCTTCCGGCTGGTGGAGACGCCTCTGATGCTGAGGGTCCTGCCCTACATGGCCAAGGCCATCCTGAAGGAGATCTTCCTCTTCGTGGTGGTTTTCGTCTTCGAGATCCTTTTCTTCGGCTCCCTCTGTTACTACGCAGAGATAGAGGAAGCTGACACGCACATGGATGACGTGACCTCTGGCCTTTGGTGGGCAGCCATCACGCTGACCACGGTGGGCTACGGAGACATGTACCCCGTCACCAAGTTTGGCCAAGTGGTCGGGGCCTGCGCGGCCATCACCGGCGTCCTCACCGTCATCATCCTGACCGCCATCTTACTAGTCAGGTTCAAGGGCTTTTACGAAGCCGCTGTGGCCAAGGAGAAGAGGAAAAGCATGAAGAGACAGGCGGCCTGAGCACAGGGACGCTTCTTTGTGGTCACTGGAGAGTGGACGGACGCTTCCAAAAGGCCTGGACTCCTTTTTGCAGAAGCTTTTTCCAGTGAGATCTTCTCTTCCCGCTCTGAGCGGAGGACACTTCTGACCTGCCGTCCTTTCCTTGAGTTGGGCATCGTGGTGTTGGCATGAACAAGGATGTGGTACCGAAACCAAAACGCATTTCGCTTTTCTTTGCTGCAGGGTCAGAAACACAAAAGCTCCAGAGGATCGTGGGTGGCTTCAAAATGCAAACCTGCTGGTGGACCATGGGTCGTTCTTAGGAAGGAACATCTTCTTAAAATGTAGCCTGGTGGAGCCAACTGGGATCCTGGGATGAATCCAGATTAAGTCCATCGATACCCAAGTGGCTTCTGCACCATCTGGCTTCTGCATCCTGGTTTCTTGACTCTTATCTCTTGTCTCCAGCACAGACTTCTGCTCATGGCCCAGTCCTGGTAAAATCCCTCATGGGTTCATATTTGGGGAAAGAGATCCCCTTTGCTATTGCAACCGACCCCTTCTTGCTTGACTGCGACTCAAGAGAACCAAAAGGATTCCACAAAGCCCTTTCGGTGCTGCGCCCCTCACGCAACTGTGAATGCCACCTCCTCCAAACAGGAAAAGGACAAGTCCTTCTGCTAACTGACATAAGAGCAATAAGTATTAACACATACCCTTGGGAAAGTGCACAGCCAAGCTATTTCAGATCACGAAGCAGAAAATCCCACAAGTGCCTCTCTCTTTACTCTGTAGAAGAAGAACAATAACAATAACCAATTAAATAGCTGTTAGTTTTTGAGCTTGAAAATGTTGCTTTTCCAAGCTTTGGTCAATTGGTTATCCTCCTGTAAGACCTGCAGCTGCGTTGCTCTTCTGACGCACAAAAGTGGAGACTATGCCTGACTCTCTTTTGACTAACCATACATCAAAATGCACATTGCTCCTCCGGCCATAGGATTTCCTCAGGAATTGCATATTCCTGCATGGTAGAAACGGGTTGGATTGGATGGCTTTTGGGGTCCCTTCCAACTCTATTGGATTCTATACTCTGATTTGTAAGCGGCGTGATTGGCTTTCTCCTACTTCTTCCAATTGCAATTTTTCAACCTATTCGATACATATTAAATAAAAAATATATTATTATTCATATGGCCAGACCACTTTTCCCAGCAGAGGGAGCCCTGAGACAGGAAAAGGGAGGTCAGAATAGCACTGGCTCTTTTAAATTCCATTTTTAAAGGATGCAGTTGGGAGCAATGCGTTAAATGTGTCTTGTTCAAGGTGTTTCTGACTTCCAGCAACCTTAAAGCAAAACCTCTCGTGGGGTTTTATCGGCAAGATTTGTTCAGAGGTGGTTTGCCATTGCCGCCTTCTGAGGCTGAGAGAGTGTGACTTGCTCAGGGTCAGCCAATGGGTTTCATGGCCAAGCTGGGAATCGAACCCTGGTCTCTAGAGTCATAGTCCAGGACTCAAAACACTACACCATGCTGGCTCCACGTATTAAATATCCCCTTGTTTTTATCTCCATTCCCCTCCTCTTTTTTAAAATTTCCTTTTTGCTTTTCATGCTAAATACCTGGCATGCAGCTTAAGGCTTCTTTTAATTTCTGCTCACAAAAAGTGCATGCTTTCAGCCCACATTGGAACCAATGTATATGTGCAGGAGATGATTAAACCTTATTACTGAATCTGTAGGGTTTCCAGCCAAAAACATCTCTCCAACCCCTGCAACACACACGGAGTGGCTTCAATAGCATTTTCCCACCGCAAACCTCAAAAGTTCCTAAATATGTTGGAAACATCTCCAGAGTTTCTCAAGGGCTGCTCGAATTTTATTATCACTGTTGCTTTCATTCTATGCACATAATACTTCCACATGATTTATACAAGGATTAATCCTAGCTGCTCCAGGAATTTCTAGATACTTAGTCATCTCTTGAGCCGAGCGACATATTTGTTGCATCTAAATAAATCTGCATCGTACTGGAATCTCGGTATGGGACATCCTTTTATGGATATTGAAGGGAAAAGGAGATAATCCTGTAAATTGACCGACAAATTCAACCGCTAATTGGGAAAGCTCCCAAATATTACTCTCCCAAAGTCCCACAGCCATTCAGTTTTGGGAACTGTAGTCCCAAAACAACCTGACGGTTGTGTTGTTCTGCAGCTCTGCATTCATAATTTTGCAGCTGTGTAGTGTGAAAGGGCCCCAAAGCACACTATATATAGTGTTTTGCTACCATTTGAAAGGCCACGGTTCTGTCCTACGGTATCCTGTGACTTGTAGTTTTGCAATGTACTTAAGATGCACATACACATTCCAAGATGCAAAGACAACTAAACTGACGTTTTCGTACTTTGGCCGCATCGTGAGAAGGAAGGAAGAAACTGCAAATCCCAGGACTCTGTAGGACGGAGCCATCGGAGGTCTCTCGTTCCTAAGTTTGCCATAGCTCTAAGTCAATGGCAGCTAACAGGTCCAAATCCTGGCTCAGCCATGAAAACCTATTGGGTGGCATTGTGCAAGTCACACTCTCTCAGCCTCAGGGGAAAGCAATGGCAAACCCTCTCTGAAGAAACTTGCCAAGAAAACCCCATGATAGGCTTGCCTTGCCACCGTAAGTCAGAAGCAACTTGGAGGCATGCAAAAGCAACAACTAAAGACTACAAATCCCAGAGCTATGGCAACTGAAGTGCTACCAGCTGCAAGGAATGTGCCGTTGTTCATTACCTCTGATCTGGCAGCAGTGCGTCTTCTATGTATTGCTATGTATCACTCTCAAGATGGATGAAGCCCAGAAATCCTTACCCCAAAGGACTGGGAAAGAGACTCAAATGGAAACAACACTTCAGCAAAAGAGGCAGAAGTCTGGGCAAGTTTTAGCCGCCAGGTACAACCGATAAATTGCATTTCGAGTCGGAGATGACACTCAGGGCAAAACCGCATCCAGTTCTCTGCATGAAACTGCGTGGAGTTCAATTAATTTTCTAGCCAAGAAAACCCTAGGAAACTTCAGCACTTTACAAAGATAGCATACAGTAGAGTCTCGATTATCCAGCCTTCAGTTATCCAACATTCCAGATTATCCAATGTCGCAGTTCCTTGATTTCTTTACATTTTCTGTGATTTCTTTCAATTTTCAGAGAACTGAACTGCTTATACTGTACATCACAATGTTGGTCAGTGATTTCTGTACATTTACTTTTACTGTTATTGCAATAAAACTTCAATACATTCGCAATTCATAGTGATTTCAAGGCTTTTCTTGGACTTTCTGGATTATCCAACATTTTCGGTTATCCAACTATCAGCTGGTCCAGTTTATGTTGGATAATCGAGACTCTACTGTATGTATGTGTGTGTGTGTATATATATATATATATATATATATATATATATCTGCAATTGTGTAGTGTGAAAGGGCCCCAAGTTATATATATACATAGTTATAGTATTTTGATACCACTTTAAAGGCCACAGTTCAGTCCTATGGTTTCCTGTGACTTATAGTTTTGCAATGTACTTAGACACCCCCCAACCCCAAGACCTGTATGTATATATACTACTGATGTGTCTTTTTAAAAAAAATTCCATACTATTCTTAATAATTTGCCAAGAGAGTCCCATTCTTGTGGCAATGGTGGAATATAAATAAGCAAAATGAATAAATGGGAAGGAAAGGGAAAAGGAAAGGAAAAGTTTCAGCATGATGGAAGGGGTTTGCAATGTTTTGCTGCATTTCCTGGTTAGACAAATAGATTTAAATGAGATGTATAACCGGTTAACGGAGCAGCAGATTAAACAAGTCTCCTCTCGTGGATTGCTCAAAGGTGCAAGTGGCCAGGGCCATTTTAAAGAAGGAATTCCCCCCTTTTTACCATTGAGGCAGGATTGGCTCACCTGGGAGGTTCCTGGTTGCAACAACAGGTGCATGCATGCGCCCTCGAAAGACGCAGTATACACATCCTGCACTACTAGGAAATATATACAAATAGAAGAAGCCAAGTCATTAAAACTCATGCAAGCAACCAGCTGGGATGTCTGTGGTCACAGCCATCAATTCTTTGGCCATTCCATCCTCTGATGGACTACTGGCCCAATAGCCCTTCAAAATCCAGGCCTCTCCCAGTTATTGTTATGGGAACAGAGGAGTCGGCCTTACACCGGCTCAGACACTTGCTCCATCCAGCTCTGTATGGTCAACTCTTATCTGAGGTTTGTGGCTGTTGTTCTGTGCCTTAATTTCCGGCTTACAGCAACCCCAAAGTGACCCTATCGCAGGGTTTTCTTGCCACGTTTCTTCAGAGGGGAGTTGCCGTTGCCATCCTCTGAAGCCGAGAGAGTGTGACTTATCCACAGTCACACAGTGGTTGTCCATGGCTGAGCAGGGATTCGAACCTTGGTCCCCTGGGGTCCCAAGTGAACACTCAGACTCTTACGTCACACTCTCCTTTTTCCTATTTTATCGGTCGGTTTAATACCCTGCCTTTGATCTTCTGCAATGCAGAACAAACTTGCCAGAAATGCTGTTTGTTTGTTTTTATATCACTTGCACACATAAGCACTCTGTGTGTGTGTGTGTGTGGATGTCTGCTTGTGTGTTTTAGTTAAAAATTCAAATATTTTCTTATTTTTTGTGGTCTTTCAGTGCACATTGCAGTTGTGGTATATTTTGGGGGTTTTGCAGGAATATATTTTAATATATAACTAAAAAATTCTCACTCTACCTGTTGCTTAATATTGCAATCTAAAACGCTGTCTGTTAGAAAGTCGCTGCTGCCAAGTTCAGTGGGACGAACATTTGAGTAAACACGCCCCATAGGATGCATGTGTCTTTCCTGGAAGACGCTGGGCAGAAACGGAAAGGAACTGGAAATCCAATTCTAAGGACAGAGTCTTGCTCCAGACCAGCAGCTCACAAACTGCAGAGTGCAGAAGCACAACCCATAGTGTGCGGTATTTGGCAACCTAAAATGAGGCGCAGACACAGCTGACTTCTTCCAAAGTCCTTGGAAGCTTTTTATCTTCCAGTTGCAATACGTACAACAAAAACTCTTGACATATACTGTCTGTCATATTTGCAATCCACACTTTCCAAACTCACCAAACCAACCCACCGTCCTTTAGGTTTCAGAGTCCTTATCTACATGACTAATTGCAAAGGACTGGCACCTGGGGTTCCCCCCCCCCCCCATTTACAGCCATATAAAATTATTTTTACGATTTCCTTAAAGGGACATTTAAACCCAACAGTTTCATGGTGTAAAATGGCACACCATTAATGCCTCAGCCGAGCTTAAAAGCAACTCAGTAGAGGACATGGGGCTGTAGCAATGGTTTGAGAATTAGACGGTGACTTTTTTCATCATTAAGGAGGTCACGAGTACGAATCCGCAAGAGCTTAGAAGGACAGTGGAGGATAAGGAGTCTTTTTGGAGACGTCTCATCCACAGAGTTGCCACGAGTTGAGATCGGCTCGAGTGCGGTTAACAACAACAGCAAAGCTGAGGATACCACGGACAGCCAAAAAGGCAAACAAATGGGTCCCAGAACAGATCAAACCAGAAATCTCCCTGGAAGAAGCCAAGATGACAAGACTGAGGCTGTTTTTATTTTGGACACATCATGAGAAGCAAAGGCTCATTGGAAAAAAAACCCAAGAACAATAATGCTAGAAAAGGTGGAGTGAAGCAGAAAGAGAGGCACTCTTCTCCATCACCAATTCTTTAAAAAGTTGATTTTTATCCTATCTGTCTCCTTAACTCTCCAGCTCTTGCATCGATGCATAGCAATGTGGGAATACAATGCCTTGGACAAGTCTAACTTTTGTGCTCAGTTTCATATATCTTTACATTTAAGGATTCTTTCTTAAATGTTCTTATGAATCATAGAATCATAGAGTCAGAAGAGACCCCCAAAAGGGCCTTGATCCAGTCCAACCCGCTTCTTCTGCCATGCAGGAACTCTCCGTCAAAGGACCTCCATTGACAGATGGCCATCCAGCCTCTGTTTAAAGATGAAGGTGGGATATACAGTAAATAAAAAGGAGGAGACAGAGATGGAGACAGAGACAGAGAAGGAGGAGGGAAAGAAGGAGGAGTTTCCTTCTTTGGAGATTTTTAAACAGATGCAAGGCCTCATTCCCATTTTTAAACCTGATTGCAAATTGGTTTGAAGCAGTTTAAATGATCCTGGCTCACACCTGAACCGAATCATCGAAACGATTCGGAGAGGGGGGGCCAAGCACTAGACCCATGTAACCTGCGTCTTTTTGACACTGATTTTTTCCACATCTATTTGGATAAATTGATTCTGTGCAAGTGTGAATCAGATGCGGATTGGAACTGATTTAAATTTGCCCTTCGGCTGACAGGAGTGGGTCTGTTTTGAGTTGATTCGTTCATGAATGTGAACCACGAGTGGGTTATTTTATTCCATTTTGCAGCAAGAAAATGGTGATCGGAGCAAATGCAGTGTGAACCACGCTCCGCTGCCGAACCGACCCATCAATTCGGATCACAAAGCGATTTATTTGTAAATGGGAACGTGGCCTAAGATGGCCGTCTCTTGGGGGTGTTTTGATTGTGTGTTCCCGCATGGCCCCAAGGGCTCTCTTCCAACTCTATGACTCTATTATTCTAATATTAGTAGTAGTAGTAGTAGTAGTAGTAGGTTGCAAGGGACTTGAAGGCACATGCACCCGTGTAAGACAGGCAGCTGGGACGCATCACTGCAGCGCATCATGTCCATCTCCTGACTTCCTTTCCTCTCTCTTTCTTCAGGGCTGCTGGCTTATGACCACTCAGTACCAGTATTTTAATCTGCGGAAACAGATATACCAAGGAAATCGAGGCGGAGGGGAGGACCAGGGCCCAGCCGCGGCCCCCGCCGGCCTGTCAGTGTAAACACTTGATGATGGTTTCCTGTTATTGTAGCTTCGATGGTGCCGTGACATCACTTTGCGCGGCCTTCCAGGAGGAAGAGAGGAAAAGGCCGAGGGGGACACGGGGGACATTTCAGCCCTATAGGGCCGCTGGGTAAATCCCAGCTCTTGGGAGAGAGAAAGGCCCGGCGGCAAGATTTCTGGTTCTTGGCGTTTGCTGAGTTTCCACCAAGAGGGGAGATTAAAATTTTAGAATACGTTTTTAAAAAAGAAAAGAGCATGGTGTTGGCTTTTCCTAAAGGTTTGGCAGCGGGCACCAAACAGCTGGAAAGGGGAAAAAGGGATGATTTGGAAGAAAGGAGGGGAAAAGACAGCGGCCAGCCCTGCCTCCTCCGACTCTGGAGGCTCACTTTGGTTCTGGATTTTGAGCCAGAGGGTGAAAAAGTACAACAAACCTACAACTCCCATTATATAGGCCTGGATCCAGGACTTCTTTTTGCACGCCCTGATTTGGCTGAGACAGTCCCAATGAATCCTCTGCCGTCCTATTTTCTCAGCTGCTTTGAAAATGTCCCGGTTTCTCTCTCTCCCGAGAATCCTAGGGTTGGAAGAGCCATGCAAGAAGATATAATCCGAGCCCTCCCTGTGACAGATGGCCATCCAAACCCCCAAAGGAGACTCCACCACTTTTGGAGGCAGAATATTCCACTCTCACCATCAAGAGGTTCTTCCTAATGTTTAGGTGGAATCTCTTTTCCAAGTAATTTGCATCCATTGCTCTGGAGCAGCAGAAAACTCCCTCCTCAAGATGGCATCCCTTCAAATATTGAAACAGGGCTATCCATGTCACCCCTTAATCGTCTCTTCCTCGGGCTAAAGATACCCAGATCCTTCCATCACTCCTTGTAAGACTTGGGGGTTTCCAGACCTTCCACCATTTTAGTCATCCTCCTCTGGACATACTCCAACTTCTTGAATTGTGGTGCCCAGAACTGGAGACACAATTCCACTTTCCCACTTTGCCCTCTGTGTACTTATAGAATCATAGAGTTGGAAGAGACCACAAGGGCCATCCAGTCCAACCCAAGCCATGCAGGAACTCTCCATCAAAGCATCCGCGAAAGATGGCCATCCAGATTCTTCAGATGCTGCAAACTGATGCAATTGCTTTCTGGTTCCAAGGGCTCTTTCTGGCTTCCAGAACCACTTAAGTCCTTCCAGCTGATTTTGTAGTCCCAATCCAGAGGTATATATCCACACTACACAATTTATAATGCTTTGGTCCCCTTTTAATTGCACGCCTCCCTCTTATGGAATTGTGGGATATATAGTTTGTTGAGGTACATTTAGCATTATCTGCCAGACACCTTTCCACACTATCTGGCCCCATCTTTCCCACTTACAAGCTAGTTCCCAAACTGGTCTTGCCGCCTCCTTTCCATGCCCAATGGCCATGTCTTTGTCCACAAAGGACCATTGTTAAGACTGGATTTGCCATTTCATTTCAGTACCCAACAGATTTTGAATTTGAATTGACATTCTCACATACCAATGGCATAGATAGATAGATAGATAGATAGATATAGATAGATAGATAGATAGATAGATATAGAGGTTTGTCTTTGGGCTTTCCACTCTCAACCAATGCTTCTGAGGAAGTACAGACTGAAGTCTACAAAAGCTCATGATGCCAACTTCATTTCTTTCTTTCTCCGCTCTGGACCCCACAACAAACTCTAACTCCCAGAATCCCATAGCCATGAGCCAGGGAACTTAAAGCGGTGCCAAACCGGGTTATTTCTCCAGTGTGGAAGCAGCCCAGCAAAAGGCTTTGGCCATACAAAGACCTGGCTGCAAGGCATTTTGCTGTGCAACCTCAAAGCAGACCTCCGAGCCTTATTTCCCCCCTTTTTCCAGCCTGGTCCAGGGGATGGATGGCCTTACAATCCAAAGAGGATAAATTAAATATTCCCCCCCCCCCAAAAGAAACAATGGTCCAGAGATAAAAGGGCAACAAACACACTATCCCTCCCTCCTATCCACCCACCCCCTTTTTTTCTTTGCATGTGATTTTCCTTTTTTCAAAAAAGAAGGGAGGAATGGAATTGTTCCAGAAAATCCAGGCTGGGTCAGAGTGGTTTTGCTTTTTTGCTTTTCCTCTGCAGGAAATTATGTCAGGGTGACTGAGCAATGGGTGTGTAAGGCATTTTGATTGTGCAAATGTACGGCTGGCAGGGACTGAGGGATCGCAGGCCCAAAATACACACGACGCACAACACCGACACCATCGCACACCAAAATCAAACGCTTTTTTTTTTTTTTTTTTTGCAGCCGAAGGAATCATCTCGAAATCAGAAGGGTCACATTGCAGCATCAAGTTGTCCAGGGACATTTTCCACGCCAGGTTTTTCATGGGACTACAAATCCCATCATGCCTCATATAAATGCACCCCTAGGGCTAGGGGCTGATGGGAGCTGCAGTCCATGTTGCATGTCTGGAGCCTGCAACGTTGGCATGAGCCAGTCTGCATTTTTGCATTAATAATGTAGTCCACATTAATAATAATGGTTAATAATAATAATAATAATGTAGTCCAAATAATAATAATAATAATAATGTAGTCCACATAATAATAATAATAACAATATAGTCCACATTAATAATGGTTAATAATAATAATAATAATAATGTAGTCCAAATAATAATAATAATAATAATAATAATAATGTAGTCCACATAATAATAATAATAACAATATAGTCCACATTAATAATGGTTATTAATAATAATAATAATGTAGTCCAAATAATAATAATAATAATAATAATGTAGTCCACATAATAATAATATAGTCCACATTAATAATAATTGTTATTAATACTACTAATAATAATAACAATGTAGTACTAATAATAATAATAATGTAGTCCACATTAATAATAATAATGGTTAATTATAATAATAATGCATTCTACATAATAATAATAATAATGTAGTCCACATTAATATGTAGTCCACATAATAATAATGAATGAATAACTTTATTACAGTCAATAACCAACAAGTTAATAATAATAATGTAGTCCACATTAATAATGATGGTTGTTTTATGGTGGGTTTATAAAGTGTTCAAAGCACTTTCCATGCATTTTTCTTTCAGTAATGCTAAGATTTTGGAAGTTAACAAATTACTTCTGACACAATATTGAGTGGGAACAAAGGTATAACATTACATTCCCAAAAGTAACAAACTGCTTAAATTACCGGCTATAATGTGTAACGCTTTCCTGTTACTTTCTAGCAGCACTTTGGAGGCCTTAAAAGCAATTTTGTTCCTGCTCATCCTCCTCAAAGATGTCCATCCAATGCTGTTTAAAGGCCTCCAAAAATGGAGACTTACCCTCTACGGAGTTTATCAGACGGGAGGAATTTCTCTCTCTTTCCAATGAACCAATTCGAACTCATGTGAATTCCAATTGCGTCCTGAATGCATTCAGAATGACCTCCCATTGCCCGAAATTGTGTCAGATGCTTTAATTCGCAATAACGTAAAACCTGTGATTGCATTCAGAATGACTTCCCTTTTGCCCGAAATTGCATGAGATGCTTTAATTCGCAATAACGTGAAGCCCCATGATTGCGTTTGGATTGCCATTAGATTATACAGTACTCCCAATTTCCAACGTCTGATAAACTCCTGAGACAATTCACTTCTCTATCAAAACAGGTCTTGCATTCAAGAAGTCCTTCCTAATGTCGAGGTGGAGTCTCCTTTCTTGAAATTTGAAACCAATGTTCTAGTTTTGGGACCAGCAATAAACAAGCTGGATCCATCTTCCACCTAACAACCCTTCAGGTATACAAAGATAAGTATCATGTCATCTTTCCATCTTCCATTCCCAGCTACGTAGGTCATTCCTCAAAGGACTCCATTTCCACCTTTTCTAATTTCGGTTGCCCTCCTTCGGACACGTTCCAAACGTCCATCTTGAACCGGACACAGGATTATTCCAGGTAAGGTCTGACCAAAACGTCAATGAAACAAGCAACCGAGGAGATAAAAATTATCTACCCAATTAAGTGATATGGATGTCCCTCAAAATATTGATGCAACCCAAAATTGCACAACTCTTCTGGCTGCACACTATTGATTCACATTTAATGTGAAGTTGAAGTCTTCAGGTTTAAGGGCTTCAGATTCAGGTTTAGTTGATGGTCGGAGGCTCCGGATTCGGGTTTAGTCGATGGTTGGAGGCTCCGGATTCAGGGTTAGTCGACGGTTGGAGGCTCTGGATTCAGGTTTAGTTGATGGTTGGAGGCTCCGGGTTCAGGTTTAGTTGACGATTGGAGGCTCCGGATTCAGGTTTAGTTGATGGTTGGAGGCTCCGGATTCAGGTTTAGTCGATGGTTAGAGGCTCCGGGTTCAGGTTTAGTTGACGATTGGAAGCTCCGGATTCAGGTTTAGTCGACGGTTGGAGGCTCTGGATTCAGGGTTAGTCGACGGTTGGAGGCTCCGGATTCAGGTTTAGTTGATAGTCTATGGAGGTGTCTAGATCCTTTTCACATGAGACAATCTTTGGGTGTTCAGTCAATCCAGGACATTGAAAAGTTCCTTTGTTGGACTACACCTCCCAGAATCCCCCAGCCAGCAAGCTGGCTGGGGGATTCTGGGAGGCGTAGTCCAACCAAGGAACTTTTCCAGGCTCTGGCTCGCTCTCTTAGCGAGAGAAAGCTCACGGGAAAGTTTATGGGTTGAAGTCGAGGGTAGATGGCCTCCATCTTCTGCCGGCCTGCCAATGCCATTCATGGTGCCATCTCTGTTTTTTCCAAGAGTCCTGGCAAATCTCCCTTCCTCTTATCTCTCTCCGGAGAACGCCGCAGGGCAGGGCATTGTCCCGCGCCCGCCTTATCGCCAGCCTCGATTAGGGCATAATCTCGAGCAAATACATAACGGTGCTGGAACTGAACTGAGAGTCAACAAACCAAGGATAATGGACTGCGATTTTGGCTCTCCGCTCTGTTGGTTTTCCTTAACTGCAGCCAAACGGGAGAAGAGAGAGCGGAATAAAGGGAATAAAAGAATCCCAGAGATACACAAACACAGTCTTTCTTTCTCTCTCCTTAAGCGTCTGCTTGTGGCAGGGCTTTTTCAAGTTAGTGCAAATTAGTGCAAATCTGGTGCAAAGGCTGAATCACTGGACTTGATCTCTTCTGTAAAGAACGTAGGACCCTACAAACCATGTGGTTTCAGGGATGCTTTTGTGTACATTTTTGAGTGTTGAGATTCCCCTACAATAGAAAGGATATTATATTATATATTATATACATAATATATTATAAATATATATTATAATATAATACATCCATGATATTTTATATAGATATATGTAATATTATATTAATGTAATATAATTATAAAATATAATATATTTTATATATTATAAAATATGTCATAAAATAGAATATATATTTATATTATATAAAATATAATTATATTTTAATTATATAAATATAACATAATGGACGGTGGTGATGGTGATGCATTGAATGCAATCACTTTATTGAATGCATCGTAAGCAATGACGGCAGGGAACCGTTTCATTAAACGATTGTATGCACAGTGCTGTGTAGATTTGCAGCGCTATATAAATAAAGGTTAATAATAATAATAATAATTTGCTTCTTTTGTACTTTGAATTCTTTCTGCAGCAATGGAAGTAAGCTGAGCACAAAGGGAGGCGAAAAGGAATAATTTAAAAGCAGCTGGAGAAGTGGGTTTATAAAGGGTCCATTGGGACTCTTCCTGCCAAATCTGGGATAGTTGGAAGGTCTTTGGTACTTTCCTCTCTCCAAAGACAATTATTGACCATCGTAGCTGGATAACTTGAACCCAGACCTTTTGCATCCACGTCGAAGCATTCTGCTCTCAACCCTACATGGCCTGAGACTTTATTTTTAAATACGTTTTCTGCTTCATATTAAGATCTTCCAAGCCGTAAAAGTAGGTCAACGTCTTTGCTCGGAAGCGGGAAAGGCGGTTGCAATGACATTCAGCCCAGCTGTCGAATCCGAATATTAAAGTGGGAACCAAATAGGACTAATAATAATTAATAATAATAATATAAAAGTAAGGTTTATTTTAGGATGGTTAGATCATTTTTTAAAAATTGCTTCTTTCCATCCAAAATCTGGCTGTATTCAAAGGCTTGGGTCTATTTTTAGACTGTTAAAAATAAACTGGGAGTTGCCACTTAACGTTCGGCCGGAGAAAGAAACAAGACGACTTTGGGAGGATATTATAATAGAAACCCTGCAGGACTCAGTGTCCAAACGCTGGACGCGGCGGATGTTTCTTCCTCAGTTTGCCGCTGCCTTCCTCTGAGGTGGGTTGAGAGAGTGTGACTTAGGAGTTTATCACTTGGGAGGAATTGCTCTCAATTGCAAATGGAGCCAATTCGCAATTACGTGAATTCGCTAGTTTAGCGAATTTACGTGAAATCCGATTGCGTTCGGAATGCGTTCGGAATGACTTCCCATTTCCCCAAAATGACCCCCCATTGCCCAAAATTGCGTGAAATACTCTAATACACAATTATGTGAAACCCCAGGATTGCATTCGGAATGACTTCCCTTTTGCCCGAAATTGCGTGAGATACTTTAATTCGCAATAACACAAAAACCCCATGATTGCGTTCGGATTGCCATTGCATTATACCCCCAAATTCCTTCGTATGATAAACTCCATACCCAATGTCATTTAATGGGCTTCTTTGGGACTTGAACCCGGGTCTCTCGTGTGTAGGAATGTCAATCTGGATTCAAAATCAAAATCAAAACTGGACCTGCAACTTCATTTCCATGCGCAAAGGATTTGTAATTTGAATGGGCATCCTTTGTCAATTGATATATCTCTGTGCCTGGCTTCCACTCTGCCAAATGATGCCAACTTTCTTCCTTTCAATGAGACTAAAAGGTGGTATAAGATCTCTCTCATTATTATTGTTATTATTATTATTGCATCTAAATGTATCTGAGGAAGTAGACTCAAGTCTAGGAAAGCTCCTGCTGCCAACTTCTTCCTTTTTGTGAGTCTCAAAAATCCTACAAGATCTCTCCCTATAATTCTTATTCTTGTTCTTATTATTGGATCTAAATGCACCTGAGGAAGTAGACTTAGGTCTAGGAAAGCTGGTGCTGCCAACTTTCTTTCTTTCGTGGAGTGTCCAAAGATCCTACGAGATCTCTCTACATACCTTTGGACACGATGTTACATTACAAAAAATCCATCTGAGGAAGTAGAGTTGAGTGTAGGGAAGCTCAGGCTGCCAACTTTCTTTCTTTCAGTGGGTCTCAAAGGGGCTACAGGACCTCTCTGCACATGGGCTGGACAGAGACAAACATCTTGGAAAGGAAGAAGTTGGCAGCCTGGGCTTTCCTTGGACTTGATCCTCTTTCCTCAGGTGGAAGGGAAAGGCCAAGGAGGAGAAGGAGAGGCCCCAGCAGAAGCCCTTCTTAGCCTGGGACCCTCCAAGTGGGGACACTCTCTCAGCCTCAGAGGAGGACCAGGGCCACCTCTCCCCAGAGGAAGCCCCCAACCCAAATCCTCTGCCCTGGGGGGGGGGGGTCTCTTGTGAGGGGGATGATATCATCATCATCATCATCATCATCATTTGGGGCACTGGAGGCAGTTGTGGGTCCAGAGAGGAGCCTGGCTGAGGCTGAGGCCCAGCCAGTAGTCCTTCTTTTTGGCTGCCCACCCAGACCAGGCCCAGCCCAAGGAAGGAAGGAAGAGAAGGAGGAGGAGGAGGAGGAGGAGGCCCAGAGCAGTCCTCCCTCCTCCTCCTCCGACGAAGAAGAAGAAGACGAGGAGGAGCCCAGCCCAGCAGCAGCCCCAGCAGCCCCAGTCCACTCCCAGCCTCCCTCCAGTCCTCCTCCTCCTCCTCCTCCTTCTCATCTCGAGCCTCAGCCTCAGCCTCAGCAGCAGCCAAGATGCCCAAAACGGTACGTGGCGCCTCCCTCCTCCTCCTCCTCCTCCTCCTCTTTGCCTTCTCTTCTTTTTTGGGGGGGGGGGGTCCTCCTCCATGGGAGCCCCCCCCCTTGGTTCCCTCCCCCCCTTTTTCTTCTTGCCCGGGGAGGGGGTGGCTTTGGGGGGCCCCTTCTCCTCCTCCTCCTCCTCTGCCCAGGCTTTTCTTTTTTGGGGGGTGTCCTTCTCTGGGGCCCGGAAAGAGCCTCCTCTGGGTCCAAAGACCCCCCCCCCCCAAAAGTCAGGAGGCCTCTCTCCCTCCCCTCAGTTTGGGGCCTTCTTGGGGGGGGGTCTGCTTTCCCCCTCCCCCAGGAAAGAAAGAAGGGAGGAAAGAAAGAAAGAAAGGACTCAGGGTGGGGACTCCCTCCCTCCAGACCCACTTCCTTCCTTCCTTCTTCCCTTCTCTTCCCTCCCTCTCTTCCCTTCCTTCCTTCCTTCTTTCTTTCCTTCCCTTCTTCTTTTTTCCTCCCTCCCTCCCTCCTTCCCTCCCTCCTTCTCTTTCTCTCTCTTTCTTTCCTTCCTTCCTTCCTTCCTTCCTTCCCAGCCAGGCGAAGTGTGCAAAGCCCCCCCCCCCCCAAATGACCAGCCCTTGGCCTGAGAGGCGCTCAGGCCTGCCCTTTTCTTTCTTTCTTTCCTTTCTTTCTTTCTTTCTTTCTTTCTTTCTTTCTCTCTCTTTCCTCCTGGGCAGGGAGGGGCCGGGCCTGGTCCTCCTGGAGCCTCCTTGAGAGCTGGAGGGAAGGGGCACCCCCCCCACATACCCACCCCCCCCGGGAGAAAGCCGGGCTCCTGGGCCCATTGGGCAGCCCTGCCCTCCA
This sequence comes from Urosaurus nigricauda, assembly GCA_034509955.1. NCBI lineage: Eukaryota > Metazoa > Chordata > Lepidosauria > Squamata > Phrynosomatidae > Urosaurus > Urosaurus nigricauda. Next base: position 25,159,755 of record JAOEGL010000011.1, on the reverse strand, counting down.
GCTCCCCAAGGCTGGCCCTCCTTCCCTTCCCTTCCCTTCCCTTCCCTTCTCTCTCTCTCTCCAGCCCAGCCCTCGCTGCCTTTGGGGACCAGCAGGGAGAGCCCCAGCCCAGGCTCTTTTTTTTGGGGGGGGGGACTTCCAGGCAGCTCTCAAGAAGACTCTAATCCCCCCCCCCAACTCTGCTTCTCCAGGTATTTGGGACTACAGCTCCCAGAATCCCTAGCTGCACTCCAAGCTGGCTGCAGGCTCTGAGAGATGATGAAGTCCAAAACCTCTGGAGAACCAACGTTTGGGAAGCCCTCTTAGCAGAAGAGGATCCCAGACTCTGGTTCCCCGGGTGCTTTGGACTTCATTCCCCAGAAGCCCCAGCCATCATGGCCCATGGCCAAGACTCCTGGCAGCTGAAGTCCAAAAAAAGCTGGAGGAGGAAAGTTTGGGACCCACTCCTGGACCTTCAATGCCTGGCCAAGCAAGCTCCGGGTGCGGCGAAGAGCGTTGGGGAAGAAGGACGAAGCCTTTGCTTTTGCTTTTCTCCCAACCTTTTGGGAAGGTTAGGAGCCCATCCCTCACCTTCCCTCCTCAGTTAGTTGGGCTCAGACTACTTTTGCAGTGAGCCAAGAAAGCTGAGGACAAAGGAGGAAAGCAAGAGAGAAAGCAGGACATTTTAAAAGCAGCTGGAAGAGGGGGATGGCCAAGGATTGAGCAAGAGGCTTCCTGCCAAGAAGGGACGTTGGAAGGATAAGCGGCATAGAAATGGACTTGCTATTCTGATTGGAAAGTATGAGACCAGGGTCCAAAAGTGGAGAAGGTCTTTTTGAGGCCGGGTAGAATTGCATTCAAAATGATACATCGGAGCTTGGGGAAAGTTCCTTTCATTTTGGATTACAGATGCCAGATTCCAAGAGGCATGACTTTTCCAAACTTTGGTAGCCAGCCCTGGGAACCGCTTCATTTCTAGAGCCAAAAGTCCCGGGTTCACTTCCCAGCATCTTTAGGGTCAGAGAGATGCACAGACCCAGTTTGAAACTCTGGAGAACATCTGCCGGTCCATCTAGACAATATTGTTTTAGATGTCCAGCAGCTCCTTGTATTTCCCTTGCGTCTGCCAAGGGCCTTTGCGACCACTGCGGTTGTGGTTCAGAAATGCTGGTGTGCGTAAAACGGTAAGCCAGGATTCTGTGGCTTGTGACCTAAGTGACCCAAGAGGAAGCTTGGCTCCTGGGTTGGAAGCCGCTCAGCTCAGCAGAAACTGAAGGCTTGCTGCTGCCACATCCAGACCCCGAGTCCTGGTTTGCACAATTCCTGCACGGCTGGGCGTGTGGTTCCTGCATGGCTCTCGTGGTCTCTTCCAACTCTGTGATACATTGGGAAAACTTATTTTAAAGCCATACAGGAGCAGAAAAGTGCTGGCGTTTTGTCTCCGATGTTGTTTCTGTTGTCGGTTAAGATGGTCTCTAGAGGGATCTGTATTCAGGCAAAAGCTGTTCTCTTTCATAGTCGCATGGGACAAAGGACAATAAAAGACAGGCAATAAAAACTGCATTTCAACTGCATTTGCAACAGAAAAGTAGCATTCCTTGCATCCCAGGTTGCCCCTGCCCTGTGCAAAGCTAGATTTTCTATTACTTAATAGAGTTGAAATGTTTAAATTGTCTTTTATTGTGCTTTGTCCCTGGTCCCCACATGGCCAGGAAGGGGAGCAACCTTGGCCTACATTGGGATTCCTCCAGAAGAAATGGACTTTGATGGCATCCCTGACATTATACGCAGCCCTTCTAGTAAATTGTGACAGTATCTCACAAAGTTTCTTGCCTTGCAAGGGATCCATGGTGCTATGGGACCCATTGTGGAATGGGATCCAATGTGTGATGGGTGTGTTGAGTGGGGTAGTCCCAAAAGACAGAGAATAGAAATGCTGTGTATCATCACAAATTTGCCTTTATGGGCTCACAAGTCAATTTATGATGATGTAAAAAATACATAGCAGGGCACCACCCCTTGTTCTGACTTTCTTAACTAAGAGGCACCGATGGGAGAAGGTGGTTGGCAATACAGCAAAAGGACATTGTGGTGCTTTGCGATGCCTCTTTGAGTCCAAGGAGAAGCATTCGAACTCGAGCCCTTCTGTGTTGGTCTCCTGACAGCCTCAGACGTTGGCGCTCTTTGGGCTTTTGTTGGATAGAACTGGAATAAAGTTCTAAGAGGCGTGTATAACGCTAGTTGGTTGAGGTGCTACACCAGGGGTACTTAGCCTTTGGGTCTGCCAAAGGTTTTGGACTACAGCTCCCAGAATCCTTTTCACCGTGGGCTGCACCTTCTGGGGGCTGAAGTCCAAAAGGGATTGGAAAGGTTCAGGGTGGTGCATAATTCTCCGCATGTGGAGCATTGTTGGTGTGCTGTTGAATGGCGTTGAATGGCATTATTTCACGACGGAAGGTGAAAGCGCAAGAGCACCATATTTGCAGCCTTGCCTCGGTGACCTTAAACTGAACCATGGACATTCAGAATTTGGCAGAAATGTCCAGTTGCTTGCAGAAAGACACTTATTCTGCCAACAGGATCCAGTGGAAGTATTGCAGAGGAGGGCAGACCCAGCCCAAACCGGAGCGACACAGCGCTTAGCGCCATCCATGCTTCTCTTTAGGGCTGCGCATGGTGTCACCCTTTCCCTTAAACACTGGAATGATGCCCCTCTTTCAGATCTTGTTGGACTGCAAGTCCCAGTATCCCAAGCCATTGTAGGAAAACTCTGGGTGTTGCAACGCAACAGCATTTGGAGGGCCGCACAATTGGCTGGAGAGAGAGAAGCCTTAAATATCCGAACTACAGATCCCAGGATTCTGTAGGTTGGAGTCATGGGCAATTAAAGTGGAGTCAAACTGGTTTATTTCTCCAACGTGAATACATTCAAAAACACTATGTTGGAAGGAATGGTGTTTTTGGTTGAACATATATGGTAGGCCTTGGTATCCCCTGGGCTTTGGCTCCAGGACCTATCATGGATAATCCAGGGATAATTAATAATAATAATAATTATTATTATTATTATTATTATTATTTATACCCTGCCTCTCCATTAAGATCGAAGCGGCTAACAACATTAAAACATTAAAATGCAATAAAATACGATGTCCCCAAAACCCACCCACCGTAACCAATAAATCGTAATTATAAACATGCTCAAGTCCCCTTAAATACAGCGGATAGTAAAATGGTGTCCCTTTTGTAGAATGGTAAAATCAAGCTTTGCTTTTGGGGATTGACATATATTTTGAATATTTCCAATCTGTGGATATGGAAAGGCTGGCTGTATGTACTATCGACGTACTTGTGTGTATGTTCTGCAATAACCTTTCAGAAATTCTGGCTACCGAAACCTTTTTCCTGACTCCTGCGAGCTGCAAGATGTGTGTATCTTTGTAAGTTCTGGTGAAAATGAGACTTTGTGGCTCAGTTTCCACGCAGGGCTTCGAAGGTGCTGAGAGCAAGCTTGCTTCTTGGTGATTCCTAATCCAGTCCTCAATTGCTGCGGGGCCTTGTCTGAGCTTGACTCGAGAAGTTGTTCTTGGCGAAGAAGAGCAACGGTGCTTCAAGTCTAGAGTTGCTCAAGTCCATACTTGACTGGTGTCTGGAAAAAAGATGGTTTTCGGAGGGAAGGGCCCCTAGAAAGAGAGAAAAAGAGAAGCCACCTCTCTCTGGAATGGCTCCACCGTTTTCCGATTAAAGTTACTCCTCAGTTTCTAACAGGAGAACTTCAGGATCCAAAACAGGGAATGCTGGCCATCAGGAGATAGATAGTTTACAGCAGAGGAAAGTAAAGTTCTTTTTTCCCCTTTTAGTAGCAGTACTAACAGGAGGGGGAAAATGCATGGTATATGTCTCTTTTAAAATAATGACTGCATTGTGAGTTGTCCCACCTGACTGCTTGCAAAGATCTGCTTGGATTCCTTCCTCCCATGTGGCCTGGAAAAGTACAATACGTTCTTTAAAGGGATTGCTATTTGATGCCTGAATGGGAGGACAACCTTTGAAATAAGATCAATGTATACGCTACTCTTTGCCTTAAAAATCCCATCTCTTACAAGCATTTATCTATCATAGAAAGCTCTATGTATCTGTTTCTTTCAAAACTGTTAGTAATCTCAGGGGTTTGCATCAGCGAGGTCAGGAACTATGATCACTCTGTAGGAAAGGCCTTTGCTTAGTATGTGACTACTAGCCGCTAAGATGGGTGTTGCAACAAGGTCTCTCCAAACTGTTTCACTTCGTTGTCACACCCTTTTGCAGGCTTTTCCTCGCTTGGTTTGGTGCTTGAGGTTCATCGCTTTGGACCTCTCAAATATAGCGGCGTTTTCAAGTGATGCTGTAACCGTTGCTTGTAGGAAAGTTGCTTCAGACCGATCTGACATGGGGTGCATCAAGAATAGGAGTCATGCAGTTTGAGTACTACTTTTAACTGCCACGGCTCCATCCTACAGAATCCTGGGATTTGTAGTTTGGTGAGGCACAGTATTCTCACTAAAGCCTCTCCTCGAGGCTGAGAGAGTGTTACTTACCCAAGGTCACTCAATGGGTTTCCATGGCTGGCTGGGTATTCTGGTCTCCAGAGTCATAGTCCAATACTTTGGTCCTCCAGATGTTTTGGACTTCAACTCCCAGAAGCCTTAAGCAGCTTGGCTAGGAGTCAGGCATTCTGGGAACTGAAGTCCATCTGGAGAGCCACATTTGGAAACCACTCCACTGCACCATCCTGGCTTTATGCATTGCTTGGTTTCTCTACATCGGACTTACTACTCCCAATGGTCATTTGGGATGAAATGAAAGAGGCTGGGAGCAGTGGGAGCAGTTTTGGGGTTGCATGCATCCTAAAATGTGTCTTCATTTTGCACCAGATAGTGAGGATTTGGACGGCTGTGGTCTGAAGTTGGAAGCCAAAAATACTGTCAACTGTGGAGATGTGAATGTTTTAAATGCATTTTTATCTCTCTGCCGTTGTGCCATTCCTGTCTGATCATGGAAACAGGTGTGCAATGGCAGGTGCTCCTGGGTGTGCAAGCTTGCACTTATCCTCCATTCTACATTTTAAGGGAAATATATCTGTATTTGGACATCTGAGGAACCAGCAGCAGTCGGGGGATTCCAGATTTGGTGGGGTTGCCAAGAAACCTCGCTTCGTAGCCACTCTGATTGTGAGGACATTTGGAAATGTGATTGGCTGACCTGCCACCTTAAAGCCCAGGGTTGTCCTTTCTGTGTAATAATAATAATAATACAGTAATAATAATAATGTTTATTTCTTACCTGCCTCTCCCCCTGGATTGATCTAGGGAACAACAATGGACAACATCCATTAAAGCACATTAATTAAAACATGCAACAGTTTTAAATATTGTAAGAATGGCAACCGAGACATTTCGCCTTCTCTGTCAGAGAGCTCTGGGGCCACAATAAACCGCAGTCCCCAGGATTCCCTACCATTGATCCAGGGCAGTTAAAGCGGTCTCAAACTGGATTATTTTTGCTGTGTGTTTTGGTCTTTACTTTATTGAGAACATATCGCGTTGGAAATGGTGCATGAGATGAAGACATAAAATAATTGAGTGATATATGTCTGAATCTGAAAGCAGTTGGTTTCTGTGGTTGGTCACAAGGGGAAAGCCCAATATTATTTTTGATATATTACGACTTGCCTTCCCTCCAGGATCTTGAGGCAGCATCCTGCGTTGTGCTTCCAGCTAGTTTCTCATCTGGGCATAACCAGACTTGCTCGCTTTCAGCCTTCGGGGTACTTTTCTTTATGTCCTCGTTGCTCAAAAATGTCATGCGCATCAGTGACACACATCACAACAGGAGGGAGCTCACGGTAGGCCACATTAGTCATGATTTCCAGAAAGGAAACTCGGCTTGTAGGGCTGGTTTTCGAGGGCTGATAACTGGCAGAGATGGTGGAGGCAGACAATAGCAGCGGCTTGATCTGGGGAATGAGGGTCATAGCATTTCGGGCAGGAGTTAAAAGCCATTGGTGGAGCTATGGGTTAGGCTGCATTTTGGAAAGGAGTTGCAAGAGGCTTTCTTTAGATCGGAGATTAGATTTTCCTTGCCCTGGGGTGGGGCTGGGTTTTACTGGTCCTTTCCATTAGAAGAGTTGGTGAAGGAGTGGTTTTGGCTTCTGGGCCGCTTGAAGGATTTACAAACTTCTGCTTTCATCCAAATCTTGAGTGATTTGCACACTTCTGCGTCCAAGCATCTTTTGCCTGAAATTTGCAGTGGGTTGAGGCAGTGAAGACTAGTCACAAAAAGACTAGGAATGGGAAGCTACGAAAGAACTAGACAAGATCCAAAAGAGTAAACATACACAACTGAGCATGAAAGTTAGAATAGTCCAAGGCATTGTATTTCTCATCACAATGCGTCAATGCAAGAGCGGGACAGTTAAGGAAGAAGATAGGAAGAAAATGAACTCATTTGGGATCTGGAGGGTAGGGCTGAGGATCCCATTGACAGCCCAAAAGACAAACAAAGGGGTCCCTGAACAGATCTCTCCCTGGAAGCCAAGGAGATCCAGTTGAGACTTTGGCCAGATCACAAGAATGCACGGATGATTAGAAAAGATAATAATGCTAGAGAAGGTAGAAGTTAAGTAGAAAGGGAAGATTCTAGATGGATGGATTCTATTTAGGAGATCATGGATCTGAATTTGCAAAACCGGAGCAAAGCAAAGGAGAATTGGGGTGGCCAGTTTCAGTGGGCAAAGCTTGCAAACCGGCCTACATAACAACTAAAAACCCAAGAGCTATGTTGACTTTTATGAAAAAGACACAAGAGAAAAGGAAAAGTGATGGAAGAGGAAGAGCTTCCATATTTCCTAGTGGAAAACTGATAAAGTATATATAGTAAAAACTGATAGAGGAGATAAGGCAGCCTATCAGAGCCAGTCGCCTTGCCTCTCTTTCTTTTCCCCCCACCTTGAAAATGCCAGATTTCCACTTGGGCCCTTTCCTAGTATTTGCAACGAGAGCCGGTCTTGTTCGGTTTGCTAGTTCCCTCCTTGGAGGCTCACCTGTCTCCCGTTGGACTCGGTTGCCAACTCCGGTTTGTCCTGTCGGTAGCTGGGCATTGTCACCTGCAAGTATCACTATCAAATCCCATTTGGAGCAACCGTCCAGCGATTTGTGAATCGGTTGTCTGTAATTACTTGTAACAAAAAACGGGTGCCCATACAATGCTAAACTACCACAATTATCTTTGGGACATGGAAGAAGTGCGGACAGCCGTTGTGTGTGAGAGAAGAGGGAAGCGATGGGTTACTTCCAACATTTCTGGTCTCCCAAACAGCCAGGTTGAAGTATGAAAATACCCTGTTTCCCCAAAAATGAGACATCCCAAAAAAAATAAGACCTAGTAGAGGTTTTGCTGAATTGCTAAATATAAGGCCTTCCCTGAAAGTAAGACCTAGCAAAGTTTGTGCATATACATCTATATACAGTATATAATAAATGTCCATTTTTGGGGGTTCAACAGTAAATGTGAATTCTTCTTCATGGAAAAAAATAAGACATTCCCCAAAAATAAGACCTACTGCCTCTTTGGGAGCAAAAATTAATATAAGACACTGTCTTATTTTTGGGGAAACACGGTAGTCTACTACGCCTGTCTGTTGCCTTCATGCCATTTTTACTTTCAATGGCTTTGTTAAACCATTGCAGCTGTAATTTGTGCTCAAAATGAACATCTCTGACCTTCTTTCTGAACGGCGGCATATTCAAGAGGAGCTGTGCTGGCCATACATCACAACAACACAAAATACAAAATCCATTAGAAGTTGAGTCTCCCTTATCCAGATTTTCAAAATCCAAAATATTCCAAAATTGTCCACATGGGGGGCTGAGATGGTGACACACTTGCTTTCTGATGGTTCCATGTACACAAACTTTGTTTCATGCACATAATTATTTTAAAAAATATATTGTGTATTATTTATTTATTTCATTTGTATGCTCCCTTTTCCCCAGAAGGGACCCAAGGCAGCTCCCAGACTAGATAGATAGATAGATAGAGAGAGAGAGAGAGAGAGTATAAAATTACCTTCAGGCTATGTCTGTAAGTTGTATATGAAACATTTAATGAATTTCATGTTTGGACTTGGGTCCCACCTTCAAGATTTCTCATTATCTCTCTGCGAATATTCCAAAATCTGAAACACTTCTGGTCCCAAGCATTTTGGATAAGGAAGACCCAACCTGTACCTTTATTGGCCAACCAAATGTTGGAGTCATATACTGTAGGCCTACATTTGTGTTATCAAAAATGTCTCACTGAATGGCTTGTTAACAAATACAGTCCGCCTTCCGTAGCTGCAGCATTGAGTTTTGCAGACTTGATGATTTGTAGATATGTTCACTCTAGGAATCTCTTGGTTCTCCAGCCTATTTACGCTGTTGCCGGAGGTTGCACTGGAGGACCGAGAGATTCTTAGAAGGAACACTGGGAGTGCAATTGTGTGGTCAGCCTTTGGTGGATATTGACCACAGAGTTGCACTGGAGGACCTGGAAATTCCTAGAGAGGTGTTATCTCCAGTAAAAATAAAATGGTGTTGTTGTTGTTGTTAGTGTAGCATCTTTATTAGATAAACGGCCACTAAGAATGTCCATCTCTCGAAATTCATTGATTCTTGTCCACCAAAGATCCAAGTCAGGTATTATTTGTCTTTTCCAATACCGAGCTAATATAATTCTGGCGGTGGTTATTAAACGTAGTCTTGTTCTCTCGTGTTTAATTTCAATTTGCACAGGAGCTTTGCCTAGCATATTCAATAAGTACATTTCTGGTCTCATTTCAAAATTCAGTAGAAAAATTGCATTCAATTTCTCTATGTATGTTTTTTTCCAATATAACTTTAGTTTGGGGCATTCCCACCAAACATGGACCCAAGTTCCTAATTCCTTTTCACATTTCCAACATAGACCCAGACCTGTTTTGTAAAATTTTGTTATCTTACTCGGCATTAAGTACTACCTGCGTTCCAATTTCCAATAATTTTCCCAAAGGTTTTGACATTTAATGACCCCACAACAAACTCCAACTCCCAGAATTCCATAGCCCTGAGCCAGGCAAGTTAAAGTGGTGCCAAACCGGATTATTTCTCCAGTGTGGACGCAGCCTCGGTTGCTTCTCCTTTTTGGTGGAGCTAGTGATTACCTTCTTAGGCTCCCAGATGGTGCAAAGCTGCAAACGCAACCATGCGCTGGCACGCATTTGGAACCCAAGAAACGATGCGGAAATATGGCCAAGGGAAGTATGGGATCCTCCTGCTCGGTTTCACTGAGGTTGTCTGTCTCTCTTGATGGAAAAAAGTATTGGGTGTGTGCTCTTAAGCGTAGCTACTAGTGGGAGGCATTTCTTCCCAAGTCTGGAGTGAATGCTGTCTTTGTTCATTCGGTGCTCTTAAAGCAACAGCAGACCCTCTTGCGCCGGGTGTAATTTTGCACAGTCTGATCCTATGTGTAAAAAAATCCCACTAAGTGCACAAAGAGGGTATGAATCCATTTTAGCTGCAGAAATGAAGTACTAACTTAGACATAAAGTTGTTGTTGCTGCTACTCTTTTTATTTCCGTCCTGCCATCCTCCTAGTTCTGGTCCCAGGTTGACTTGTAACAACCCAAAAGGAAATGTTGCTATAAACTTTGCAATGTACAAAAGTTAACATGTAATTAACTCACCAAAGAATGAAAACCTCTTAAAAGCACGATCCCTTAAAAAGGAAGCAGCAATAGAAAAAAAATTGGTGGTTGCTCTTTTGTAGTATTTGCTACGGAGGTATAGCTCTATCCTGGGGAATATTGGGATTTGTAATATATTTTCTTTTGCAAGGGGTTTAACCTTCTCTGCCTGACAAAGCAACATAAAAATAAAAATAACATAAATAAATAAAACTTTTATTTCTATCCCACTCTTCTACCATAAGGCAATCAGAGGGGCTTACAATATAAAGTGTATAGATAAACCCCAATGTGGATGGAGCTGTGACAGTTAAAGTGGTGCCAAACTGCATTACTTCTTAGATGCACTCTTAAGCGTCTAAGTCCAGGACGTTTTCAGTTAAACGTTCTTCCTACCATCTGTACTCCGTATGCAATTCAGGTTGCCATTCACAACTTTCTGGAACGCCCACATTGCTGTCTCTTTTCAGCAAGTTGCTGGGTGTGGAGTTGTGTCTTGTCTCTCTCTCCGCCTTGGCCTGCTATCTGCTCCTTTGGGATAATACAGAATTGCAGAGTAACATGAGCAAATGCATCCAGTGCTCCTGAGCGTTGTCTTGTGGTTGTCGTTTTCCAGCAAATTGCCTTCGACTTCAGTCTGTCTCTCTCTTTTAACACCCACATGTGCACGCATGAATTTTAGATGTGGATTATGTGCACATCTTGGGTCCAAAACACACTGCAGAAATAATCCAGTTTGAAACCACTTTAACTGCTATGGAGTTTGTAGTTTTGTGAGACATTTAGCCTCCTCTGTCAGAGAGAAGGTGCCACTATAAACTATAGTTCCCACAATCTCATAGCACTGAGGCATGGAAATTAAAGTGGTGTCAAACTGGATTATTTCTGCAGTGTGTTCTGAGTCTTAGTTGTCCTTTTAAATAGATGTGTGTTTTCACTGATGTTGTTTGTTTGCAAATTCTCATCTTGATCCATGGGGTAAAAGGTGGGTAAGAAATAAAAATTAGTAGTAGTAGTAGTAGTATTAAGTTGGCCTGTTAATGAGGGAAGCCATGCTTGAGCACTGAGTAGCCAACCTTGTTGCCCCCCCCCCCCCTTTGCAGGAAACGAGGCGGCTGCTTCAGAGGAAGGCCTGAGTTGCCGCTTGCGCAGCTTTGCAACAGCCGTCTTCTCCGCCGCAATGCGCCTGGCAGGAAGTGGGTGAAGCTCTTTGGGCCAAAAACCCTTGCGCACTTCCAAGGGCTTAAATATTCAGTCCCTTTTGTGCCTTGTCCTTTCTCTTCATTCCCCTCTCGTCTGGTTTGTTGTTTGTGGTCTGGGGACCCTCGTCCCCAACACTGCTGCAAAAAGTGGGACTTTTGGAGACGCCCTCCTTCCCTCTCTCTCTCTTTCTTTCTCTGGCCTTTCTCCAAAATGTGGAGGAAGCCGGTGACTAAATGCTTCCTCTCAATGATGTCAGCTCCTGGACCCTTCCCTGTCTTGCTTGGTACAACTCAGTCTGAGAGCAAGAGAGAGAGCGAGAAAAAGGCCTTATTTGGCTGATTTGAGCTCTCCGCGCGTTCGACTTCTAGAAGGCCCTCCCTGGCTTTGCACAATAAAGCTGCTGTTATCGGAGCTGAATCATAACCCCGGAGGCTGGCGGGAGCAGCGAGGCCTGCGAGAAGGAGCAAAAGGGGAAGATGACGAACTTCTACGGAGTTTATGCCACCCATTTCATAGGGTTGGAAGGGAACTCAAGGGCTATCTCATCCAACCCTCTTCTGCCATGAAAGAGCCTCTTGAGAGATGCCCATCCAACCCCAGATTGAAGACCTCCAAAGAAGGACAGGTTACCTCCATCCCTTTGAGGCACTCCGTTCCACCCTCAAACAGCTCTTATAGTAATGCCGTTCTTCCTGATTTTTGTGGGTTTTTCAGGCTCTGTGGCCATGTTCTAGAAGAGTTTATTCCTGACGTTTCACCAGCATCTGCGGCTGGCATTATTATTATTATTATTATTATTAACCTTTATTTATATAGCGCTGTAAATTTACACCGCACTGTACATACAATTATTTAATTAGACGGTTCCCTGCCTTCATGCTTACAACCTAAAGATCCTCTGAAGATGCCAGCCACAGATGCTGGCCAAAGCATCAGGAATAAACTCTTCTAGAACATGGCCATGGGGCCCAAAAAACCCACAAAAAACTATGGATGCCAGCCATGAAAGCCTTCAACTTCACAGTTCTTCCTAGTGTTGAGGTAGAATCCCATTTCTTGTCATTCGAATCCATTTGTTTGGACTCTAGGGCCCAAAACACGCTGCAGGAATAATCCAGTTTGGCACCGCTTTAACTGGCTCAATGCTGTTGGACTTTGTTGGACTATGACACTCAAACCACAATGCAACATTCGCTCAGCCTTAGAGGAAAGCAATGATAAATCTCTGAACAAAACCTTACCAAGAAAGTATCATGATAGCAGTACACAATGACAATAACAATCGTCCAAAGAATTCCAGAAGCGCAGTAACTCCATCCTATGGAATCCTATGGCAACCTAAAGAACTTGCAGTTTTTACACGTTATTTAGCTTTCTCTGCCCAAAAGTGCTGGTGCTTCACAAAACTGCAATTTTTTTCTGCCTCTGGAGATCAGGGTTCGAATCCCAGCTCGGTCATGGAAACCCATTAGGTGACCTTTGGCGAGTCGCGCACTCTCAGCCTCAGGGGATGGCAATGGCAACCCCTCTCTGAAGATACTTGCCAAGAAAATCTGTAATAGGTTTGCCTTAGGGTCACCGTAAGTCAGAAACTACTTGATGCCACGCAACAATAACAACCTGGATAAAGCATCTTACTAAAAAGACATTGTGTAGGACGAGACAGTTTCAAAAACAAACCTTTGCTAAACGCTTATGTGAAAACTTAAGAATGAGAAGGGTGGCAAGTCTCTGAAAGTGTACCTTGCACCAGAAACTGCCCCACTCACTCCTTTCCCCTTTTTTTGAGTTTACTGAGCTGTCATTTTGTTCTTGCTGCTTAATGCAACAAAACTCTCGTTTCCGGTGGCTTTGAACAGAGAGGAGGAGGAGGAGGAGGAGTGCGAAAATCTAGCCGCATTTTCGGCAAAGGCTATAGGCCTCAGGCTGCGCTGAAAAGGCTGAAGTGAGAAGTTGCTAGCAGGGATGAAAATCCCTTTTTTGTTAATCTCGTTGCTCTAAGCAAAGCATGAGTAATTTCTTCAGTTTCCCTCCCGCTGCAAGGAAAAACTCCTTAAAAAGCAGTGCAGTTTTGGAGGGCTATTTGCAGTCTGAGACTTAATTTACACACTTGTTCGAATGTGTATGGGTTTGGTTTTTTGCATACTCCTTGCAACCAGGATTCTTTCTTTGTCCGTGATTTGAATGTTTGTGGATCTTCTAGCTGCTAGCAAGCAATGCTTTTCGCCCCCATGCCTTGGTGCCTCCCACATGTGCCCTTTTGTCTGAATTTTTATGAGCAAGGGAAGAAGAAGAAGAAGAAGAAGAAGAAGAAGAAGAAGAAGAAGAAGAAGAAGAAGAAAACCCAGCCAACTCTTCTTGCACTTTCCCATCTGGTTACCTGGAGGCGATTCTTAAATTTGCCTGAGGAAGATGACTTGTGCTGGAGAGGGTCGAAGGGCGTGTTCGAAACCTGCTTCATCTTGTCTTGGCCTCCCTGAAACCTCTTCGCCATTTTCTCTTGCTAGTCGTGAAGCAGCTCCAAGTTTGCGGGAGAGCACCATGTTTCCAAACAAAGGTGTTCTTCTGCATTAGAAAGTACCCCTTTGCAGTTCTGGAGTGTCACAGGGTGCATCTACATGGGAGAAATAGGGCAATTTTGACACCGCTTCCTGTCCCTTGGGCTAGATCTACACTGCAGACTTAATGCACTCTGACGTTGCTTCAGCCACGAAATTCACTAAGAACTTGGTGCACACAAGAATTAAATAATTTCAAACCCCCCCCCCCCCCTGCATCAACTTGGTTTCTAGGGAAAGTTCACACTTGGATTTCCATCTGACACATGGCCTTCCTCTCTCTCTCTGCTACCCTTCACCTTTCCAAGCATTAATGTCTTTTCAAGTGAGCCATTCCTTCTCATGATGCAGCCAAAGTACAACAGCATCGATTTCAACAACTTGGCTTCCAGGGAGATTTCGGGCTCGGTCTGTTCCTGGATCCATTTGTTGGTCTTTCGGTATCCTCAGGACTCTTCTCCAGCACCAATTCTCAGATGTGATGATTTTAACTTGGATTGTTTTAGATTTGGAAATTGAGTCCCTGCACTGGGAGGAAGGTGGGATATAAATAAACATAATAAACATTACTATTACTATTATTATTATTTCCTTCCTGTGCACTTTCTTGACTGTCCGGCTCTCACATCCACACATAGTGATGGGGAACACAATGGTATGAAAGGACCTAACTTTAGTGTTCAGTGTTATATCTTTGCACTTTAGCATCTTGCCCGGTTCTTTCATAGCTGCCCTTCCCATTCTTTGCCTTCTTCATTGGTGAAAGGGGATACAATTCTACAATACAATCGGACGATTCTAACTCTCGTGTTCTGTATCATTGCTCTTTAAACCTCCTAGGCAGATTTTGTTTCTTTTGGGAAAGACTCTTTATCTGGTATATTTGCAACATCCACTGATGTAGGAAATGGCAAAAAATATGAGTGTCTATATAGCTGTAGCACCGGATGGAGAGGTCTGTGATGTTTGAAGGCAGACAGGTTGGTGTGTTGTCTTCAGGCTTCCTCCTCCTCTTCCTCCTATTTGCTGCCATTTTCTTCCTCCATAAAGACTAGAAGCAAAGTGCCAAGAGGCTGAGATGATTGTTTGGAAAGTTAAGGTGCAGTTTGCCTACAAAATTCCCTACAAAAGCAAAGAAAAATGTCACCCCTTCTGCTGGAAGTGAGCCACTTCCATCAGTGCCATGCCTTTCCTCCGGATTGTTTTTGGGGCAGCAATTCTTAGCATCTGGGCCCTTGGTGTGTTGTGTGTGTGTGTTTGTGAATGGGCTTTGGGGGGTGTTCTTGAACCAAATGCAACAAAATATTTTAGAAGAAAAGAGTTTTCTGATTTCTGTTAGTGGTGACATCATGTTCCCATCGGAGTGCTCTGGTGCCGCAGCAAACTACAATTCCCAGAATTTCATAGCGTGGAGCCATGGCGGTTAAAGCGGTGTCGAACCAGATTATTTCCACAGTGTGTGGATGCAGCCAAAGAAAGTGAAAACAGTTATGAAATACTGTGAACTACAAGTGCAGATTCAGCAACTCTGGAGAAAGAAAACAGCTGCGGTTCCAGGAGTGAGAAGTGCTCTGGGATCAACTCCAAATCTGGACAAATTTGCCGTGATAAAAAGAAAATGTGATACAGCTTGTAATTTGTGACATTACTGGGCGATCCTTCATTGAGTCCTAGGTTCTTGGAGAGAATCTGACTCATTGATGGTGCAACAGCACCGTCAGGCATTTGGAAGAGAGAGTGCCAAGAACCGATGTCCAGGGATTGGCTTTGAGGATGTCCGAGAAGGGAACTGACCGCCCCACCGTTCCTAATGGGAATGATGCAGTGTTCTGGATACTCTTGGGCTGCGGCTCCCAGAATTCCTTAATATGGGTCCTTCTCCCAAAAGAAAGCAGAGGCCATCGGGGAAATCAACTGAAAGATGACTCTTTTGGATCGACAAGCTTGTTTTATTTTACGTCACTAGTTGGAGAGAGTGCAGAATAGATCAGGAAGCTGGCAAATCCTGGAAAGGCTAGTTTTGTGCATTGCAAAATCCAACCCAACTAGTGTGGGGGATTCTGGGAGTTGCACTCTCCAAATGTAACCTCTCCCAAGCTCTTCGTCGTGCATGCGCTCTTGCAAAGGGATTTCACAGAAAAAAACCATTTGGTATGCAGCCCTCACTTGGACTTATGGAGATGTTTTGCAGTGTGCTTTTGTGCGGCATGTTGCGTTTTCACCCCTGTTCATGTGAAGATGGCCAGGAAGATGATATTTCCCCTTCCCACTTTTGTGGATTCTGGAGAACCAGGCTGAGGTTCCCCCAAACTTTCATTTTCACCTGCGACGGCCCAACGCTGAGCCTTGCAACTCATTTATAAGCATTGTTTGCTGTGGGCTTTAAAAGAAACAGCAACACAGAGCTAATAAATCCTGCAAAGCCCCTGTTCTTTGGGATTAAGCTTCCAGAGTTGGGTAAGGCTGCAGCCTTGCCGTTATGTGACTTTTGTTTATGTTAAGTGCAGCTGAGCAAAGGGTTTCCTGCTTACACCCTTCTACAAAAGTAATACTGCTAAAGACAGCATCTTGATTTTAAATTGTATTGAATATGCTGTAGTTCTAGTAACCTGAGTTGACAGCTCCTCCTTTGTCTCCCCATCCCTGCCAAAAATACACAATTTTTGGCAAATATTTATGTGCGCCTTCCCCTCCAATCCAGTTGGGTTTTCTTCTTTGGGGATCAGTTTCCTGGGCCACTATCATAGAATCACAGAGTTGGAAGAGACCACAAGGGCCATCCAGTCCAATCCCCTGCCATGCAGGAACTCTCCATCAAAGCATCCCCGACAGATGGCCATCCAGCCTCTGCTTAAAGACCTTTAAAGGAGGAGACTCCACTACTCTCCGAAGGAGTGTGTTGCACTATCCCTTACTGTCAGGATGGAGGTTCCTCCTAATGTCTAGGTGGAATCTCTTTTCCTGCAGCTTGCATCCATTGTTCCGGGTCCTGTTCTCTGTAGCAGCAGAAAATAAGTTTGCTCCCTCCTCAATATGACATCCCTTCAAATATTTAAACAAAGCTATCATATCTGCTTTCTAGACCAGTTCCTGCCGGAGAGAAGGAGGAGGAGAGCAGTTCTGGGTGGCCATTTTTTTAGTGGGTGAGAGTTGAAAATTTGAAAACTCTTGGGAGAGTGTGTTGTTCCTGAGGGGCGGAGCTTCTGTGAGTCTCACCTGTGAGTCACCAGGGGGCGGAGCTAGCAGTCTCAGAGCCTTTCTAGAAAGTTCCAGCTGGGGGTGGAGCTTCTGAGAGTCACTAGGGGGTGGAGCTAGCAGTCTAGCTCTATATAACCCCACCCAGAGGTGATATGATAGCCTTGTTTAAACATTTGAAGGCATGTCATATCATATGGAGGAGGGAGCATTTTATAGCTGTGCATTTCATTTTTCCGCCCTAAGTGCGGTGCCTTACATTTCTCTGTGTTGAATTTCAATTTGTTAGCATTGCCCCAGTTTTCTAGACTATTTGGGTCATTTTGAATTTTGATCCTGTCTTCTGGGGTATTGGCTATTCCTCCTAATTTGGTGTCATCTGCAAATTTGATAAGTATGCCCCCAATTCTGTCATCCAAACATTAATAAAGATGTTGAACAGCACTGGGCCCAGGACAGAACCCTGTCGGACCCCACTGGTCACTTCTTTCCAGGATGAAAAGGAACCATGTGTATAATGTGTTTGTGTGCCTTGCATGGTTATGTTGCATCCGCACTGCAGAAATAATCCATTTTGACACCACTTGAGAGTAACAGATTGTATCTTCCAAGACCTCTGTGGTTAATTGCAGTCTTGGTGCCTGCTGTTCATAACGTGGAGCGGTGTATAAACACAAAATAGCCCAAAGGGGATCTGCTTTTCATCCATGCCCTTCCCATGATTTGCCCTAGAATGCCTCTCCAGGTTGCAAATGACTTTTACAATTGCAGAAGCAAAGCCCTGTGGAGCGCTTCCTCTTCCTCACTTAATCTGGGGCATTGAATATGGGTTTGGGAACTGGGCTTCTCTGATCTAACCATTTCTGGCGAAAAGATATATTTGGAGATAGACCTCATAGTCTGGGCAGGCCTGGTGACTAACCGTGAGTTATTTCCAAGTAATCTGTGGCTCTGGGCAGTTCTTCAGCAGAAGCGATGAGCCGTCCAAGAACTTTGCGGAGCCCCACCCAGACGATGGTGTGGGATATTTTTAATCCTGTCTTTCCCTCTTCTGCCTGCCCTTCTAAAAACTCTTTAAGTTTGGTCAAACAGCTTGGATTGAAGGCATTCTAGGCAGGTTAGAACAAAGGAAAGGAACAAAAGGTAGCAATGGTGCATCATATCATCATCATCATCACCATTATCACTATTATCGTCGTCGTCACCATCATCGCCATTATCATCATCATCGCCAGCATCACCATAATTTCTATCATCATCATCATCATCATCATCATCATCCCATTTCCCTCTTTTCCCCCAGTTTGGGACTTAAAACAGCTTCTTCTTCTTCTTGTGTGCCTTCCAGTCATTTCTGTCTTAACGGCAACCCTAAAGTGACCCTATAAGGGGTTTTTTTGGTGGGGGGCAGAATTTGTTCAGAAGGACTTTGCCCTTGCTTCCCTCTTAGGCTGAGAGAGTATGACTTGGCCCAATGGGTTTCCACGGCCAACCTGGGATTCGAACCCTGGTCCCCTTGTGTCCTAGTCCAACACTCAGACCACTGTACCATGCTGTCTGTCTGTCAAAGCAGCTTACAAAATTTAAAACAAGTGCAGCTAAATAAATAAAAAAATGGAAATATACAAAAGTTCAAAATGCAATTAAACTATCAATAAAATTAAAGCCAATTTAAAAAGTACTAGGAAGAATAACAACCAATAGGCAATACAGCAAGTTGCTCAAGGGATAAAAAAAAAGTCTTACTCAGTTAGTTTTTCAAAACAAAAAAAAAGTTTGGGCAGTAAGACAGAAAGAAGGGGATTCCCAAGCAAGGCCGCATCTGCAATGCAGAAATAATCCAGTTTTATACCACTTTAACTGCCACGGTTTAGTGCTATAGGGTTCTAGGAATTTCACTTTTTTTGTGGCTAAGTGTCTCACAAAACTGCAGTCCCCACAAATTCTCTAACATTGAACCATGGCAGGTGAAGTGGTATCAAACTGGATTATTTCTGCAGTGCGAATGCAGCCAGAGTCTCAAAATATAGACAGGCTTATAAGGGAGAATAAGTCATTCAAATAACCTGGATCTGAGCCCTTCTGTTTCAAAGCAAGTGCTGAATATTTCCAGTTTAATGGAATATATTTTAGACAGAAACTGTACGCTAGCGAAGAGCGGGGAATATCCAGGAGGAACTTAAAACCCAGCCCCAGACTGTGTAGGAAGGACTTGACTAAATTCTGTGGGACTATTCAGTGCGGGGTATGTGTCGTTGCATTTTTGTGGGAACACAAAAACATCAGAGATATCATCGGACGTCTAATTTTGGCTGGCTTGCAGGCCATTGTTAAGGCTGAAAGGCAGCTTGGAAGGACTCAGGGGAATGGCTTTGCACACTTGGTACCTCTTGTTATGGCAAAACTGGGTGCAGCGTTGTGAGTGTGACTTCCAAATGTAGGCACGGCCTTACAGCCAGCTTGTGTTGCGTTGTATTGTGTTGATAAAAGCAGAAAATGTTCTTCCAGGTTGGTTCTGTTGATGTCGATGTATTGAAGTTCAGTTGCTGGGAATAGTGCCAGGGAGCCACTATTGGTCCCTATGGATTAGGGTTCTTCGCCCATGCCATGTAATTAATAATAATTTATTTATATCTCACTCTTCAGCCAAAAGGCTATCACAGCGGCTTACATTTACAATGCTAAAGCTGGATGGACTTCAAGGTCCACGATACTCCAACCTCCTGCCATGTGGAAATTATGTTGTTATTTTGTGCAGTTGGTTAGTGTGTAGTTTGTGGAAGTGCTTAGCTTTAGGTTTGTAGTTGTATGTGTGTAGCTTCATCTTATGTGTTGTCTTCTATTATTAAAATCCATGTGTTAATAAAAATTGTCATGAAAAGGTTGGAGAGACTGCACACTTCGAAGACTTTCCCTTTCAGTTTAGCGTGGCGTTTGGAAAATGGACCTGGGACCGCCAGAACTCTCTCTGCATGGGATGCCTTTGCTCTGTACAGAATTTAGAAGAGCAATCTGTTTTTGGACTATGAACTCCTAGAAATCCCTTAGCCAACCCAGTTGAGCATCGTAGTCCAAAAAAATTAAGTTTTCCAAGCTCTGAAGCAGAGAGAAGTCACTTTGCAATGGCAGGTCCTTTGTTCGTGGCATGGGGCTTTGCTCGGAGAAGCACTTTAATGATCCAAGAAGGGTTGTTTTAGCCTTCTAATGATACCAGGAGATATTTATGGCATATTCCGCAGGGAAACCGATGAATAACTACCAGTTCCCTCTGTTCACATTAAGAATGTTCAAACATCTGTAGCAGCAGACAATGAGAGATAATTGAAATGGGTCTGAATTCCCTGATGCTCCAGAGTGCAGTCAATACTTGGGAACAAGATGAAATGGACGTGGCATTACTTGGTTAGGAGGTTGTCATTATTAGATGCATTTGTATCCTTGTAGTACAGTATATACTCATGTATAAGTCTAGAAATTCTGGGCAGTCTAGAAGTCCTGCCCAGACCCCAGTCCTTGTCCGTCGTGTGAGTTTGCCTTGTGGGTTTGCATGCGTGTCGCGCATACCAGCGAGTTGCACAAGAAGAGCTTCGAAAGAGTGGCCTCCTTGAAGGAGCGCAGGAGTGTTGACTTACCTTGTTCATCCTTGCACCATACAAGAAGGGGCAGGCCTCTTGAAATAGTTGCAGGACGTATTTGAAAGAAAGGCACAGAGAAGAATTTTGACTCTGAAAGTTGAAAAGGAGGTGCTTGTTCATGTGTTTGTGTTTGTGTTTGTGCATGATAGAGAAAAAGAAAGAAAGGGTGAATGAACCTTAGTTAGTTTGCAGCTCCTGGAAGACCCATTTTCCCAGACATGGCTCTGCAATGGAGAGATAACATATTTGTACCCAAGGCAGAGAAGATACTACTAAACTAAGCCCTTGGTTCTCTAAATATTCTGTCTTTTTAACCAGGATGCCCTCTGTGACTTTCCTACTCTTCTTAACATGGTTTCGGGCAGCGGCCAGTCACTCACCGGTCACTCAGAAGAGTGGCCTTTGTTCCCTTTTTCAAAACATCCCCACCCAAACGCCATCGCCACCAAGTTCATGTCTTCAAACCCTTCTTCTAAATATCTGACCTTTTCCCCCCTCCAAGCCCAAAGCATTCGTAAGCAGCTATGTATGTTCTCCCTTGAGACAGTTACAGGAAAGCCCCGGGGGAAGGTGCCCAAAGCTTCTGTTTTGTAAAAAATAACATAAAATGAGGAAACGGCCCAAATAGAGGAATTGGAGCCTTGCAGAAATCCGACCCTGAATGTCGTAACGGACGGTGGAACGGAGACCTGGCACTCAAGTGTCGAGAGAGTCACGGTGGCCCAAGAGGGTCACTCTGCAAGATGACCTCTGGCTCCACGTTATCTTTCTGTCCATCAAAGGGGTGGCTATGGGGAGCGGCAATATAAGGTCATTGGCCACTTCCTTAAAAGAAGTTTGCACCTCCCAATGAAATGTTCCTCCAGTCCCCATGTTTCTAGTGTTGTTGTTGTTGTTAGCTGCCCTCACATAGACTTGGACTCATGGTGACCCTGTGGATGAAACATCTCCAAGCCTCAATGTCACTCTTTTGACTAGAATTTCTAGACTTATACATGTGAATATACAGTTAAAACTTGGGTGGAGCATTCAAAACATCCAGAGAAAAGGGGGCAGGCAAAGAGACTCACAAAGCAAATGCGGCAAATAAAAGAGTTCTAGGTAGTAACAATTTTCTCTGTCACCTGTTTGCAGTGCTACAAAGTTGGTGTGGGACTGAGGCTTTTTGTAGTGGAAACGGGGTGTGTGTGGATTCCATACAACTGATGAGTCAAAGGTATGAAATAAAAGTTCTCTGGAAAATGTCCTCCGTCTCATTGCTGATGCTGCTAATGGACCATATTGTCCAAGTCCATGAGAGGTTCCGAAGCGAAGCTTGAAAGAAGTCTTGGGACGAATTCTAGTTTTGGCATCTTTGCTTGTGTTCCCTGCGAGAATCCATTTCTGTGTTGTGACTCCTTCTCCCTTCAAGGCAAAGGGCCAGGCCTGCAAAGACATTCCTGGAGTGGGCGCCTTCGGAGCGAAAGAGCCTGAATTCCACACCTGATTCTCAATCTCTCTTCGTTGTGTGTGTTAACCGAGGTTGCATGCCCTTCCTTGGAAAGAATGTGAAGGACACTTAAGAGGGACTTAGCAACAGTTATGTGTGGCAACCATAACCAGAGAGACGTGAGAGCTGATTCCATTGTTGGGATATTAGTGCGCTTGCTGCAAGGCGGGCAAAGGCTCCTTTGCCATCCTCCAAGAAGGTACGGCGACATCATGAATTTCATAGGGTTTTCTTAAGAAAGGAATCCTCAAACATAGTTTTGCTAGTTCCTTCCTCGGAAATGGAGCCTAAAGCACCTGGTATTTATTGGCAGTCTTCCATCCAAGTGCAAACCAGGGCTGACACTGCTTAGTTTCCAAGTTCAGAAAGGATCTGGTACCTTTAGAGTAGTAGTTGTTGTTGTTGCTATTGTTGTGTTCCTTCGAATCATTTTTGACTTACGGTGACCTCAAGACAAACCTATCATGGTGTTTCCAGGGCAAGATTTGTTCAGAGGCAGTTTGCCATTGACTTCCCCTGAGGCTGAGAGAATGTGACTTGGCCATTTTGAACACCTGTATTTGCTGTGTTCTATACTCTTGGTCACTTTTGATGATGATGATGATGATGATGATGATGATGATGATAATAATATCCCACCTCTCTGTGCAACACAACCGGGGAGGCTTACATGTTAAAATACACAATCCCATATCCCAATAACCCCCCCCCCCCAAAATACAATGAAACAATTTACAAATTAAAACGTCCCTTAAAACAATAAAGAGCTTTTCTCAACTGAAGCTTTTACATTACTGCAATGCAAGACATTTTGAGAGTGCAGAACATTTTCATGGTGGAGGCTCCTGAATATAATTCTTTTCTCCATGGATTTTTATTTTTGGGCATTCTAATGTGTTTTAACTGGTTTCAGATGTTCCGACTGTTTCATTGCTCTTTGTATGCTGTGAATGTTTCGCTGTCTTTGCTTTAGTCTCAAACTGGGGAAAAGGTGGGGATATAAATGAATAAGAAGAACAACTTGAGCAGTTGTGTTGCTTCTGAGCAGCTAGGAGCAGAAATGGAGGAAACCCCAGGCCTCTTCCTAAGCTAAACTCCTGGAGAGAGTTTGGCCGGATGGAGACTTCTGCCTGCCTCTTTCTTTCCGCTTTGCAGAAAGGTGGGAACTTTGGGGCGGCCTTCTGGACGGCCGCCTCTTTCTTTCTTTCCTGATGAGATTACCGCTATGAAAAGCCCTCCTTCAGAGGAAGGTTTGCTTTAATTAAACGTTTAATCCCTTCAGCAATTGCAAGCACTCATATGACCCATCGCCAGGGCTTCTCCTTTGACACACATACACACAAAACAAGGGGGGAAACTGCAGAGACGGCGAAGGGGTGTTATTGGGGGGATCAAAAACAAGGGCCAGATGTCCGTAAGTATTTTCTGGATTTCCAGGTGACCATGGGATTTGTCTTTCTCCCTTCAACCCCTTAGAAGACCCTGGGAGTTTGTCAGGCTGGAAAGTCTGCGGGGGTCCCACTAGGTCCACCAAGGCTGGATTTGGTTCCTGGCATGTTTTGTTTCCTTGATGATAAATTAGGATTTTATTTTTGGCTTTGGAGTGGGGGGGGGGACTCCTGCCTAGGAGACTTTGGTGTGCAAATATGAATTTTGGCTGGGGACCAAAAGAGTCCTACTGGGATACTTTAGTCAAGGTTCAAACCTAGCTGGTGGCTACATGTTTTTGTGGCTTTGCAAGTTTTCTGTTTTGTTGTGCTCCTGTGATGCCAGCTTCTCCAAGCTTCTTCCCGTTGTGTTATGCTTCGTGTCCTATATCCCATGCGACGTGGTGGGGATTCATTCCTGCTTAAGCGTTCTCCGTAAACCTTGGATGATCTAAGACAAATCTAAGCCACTTTGAAGATCCCATCAATCTTGCAGTGTTAATCTGTGCTGAAGCTACAATCTCTTTTGTTCCATCTGCTAAACAGAGATCTAGAATTAAAGGGAGGGGAGGAATCAGTGCTCCTCTTCCCATGTTCATAAAAGCTTCCATCTTCTCCATCCAGCTATTTTTCAAAACTGTTAACTTGCAAAGCTGCCTTCCTGTGTAATGGTGATGCTCCATAGCAGAGGGACAAAGGGAAAAAATCCCCAAAGAAGAGTCGGACCAAGAGCTGTGGCCCTTGGTTGCATGTTGGTTGCCACAATTGGCATCCAAAAGGATGGTTTGTCTGGGCAGTGGCCAAGGAACTGAAGTTCTGGTGGGGAGATGCCTGGATGATGGAGACCCAACCAACCATGTGGCAAGCAGTGGCTTGAGGCATTTTGCACCGCTCTTGAGGAATGGAAAGTGCTGCCCATATACTGATCCAACCCCTTGGTCCAGCTCACTCAGTATTATTGACTTGAACCGTCATCAGCAGCCGCTTCTCTCTGGACAGGTTTGAAGGCAGGATCCTTCTAGGTCTACCTGGAGATCTCAGATCTTCCGGAGCGTCTCTTCTCCATGGTCTCCCCACCTTCTCAGGCTCAGCTGTTGGGAAGAAGGGAGGAACAGGCCCTTCTTGGTGGCTTCTCCCAGACTTTGGAACTCCTTCCCTAAAGAGGCCAGCCCAGCCCCATCCTTGCTCTCATTCAGCCAACAAATTAAAGCATTCCTGTGTCACCAGGCTTTTAGAAACTGAATGGTATGGGCTGGTAATGATGTGAAGTGATGTTTGATGGTGTCCGCATGGTCTTTTCTATGATTTTGAACACGAAGGTGCAATTTCCCACTCAGCCGTGTAAACCGACTAGGTGACCTTTGGCAATGGATCCAATGGATGCAAGTTCCAGGAAAAGAGATTCCACCTCAACATTAGGAGGACCTTCCTGACAGTAAGAGCTGTTCGTCAGTGGAACTCATTCCTTTGGAGATTTTGGTGGAGTCTCCTTCTTTGGAGGTCTTTAAGCAGAGGCTGGATGGCCATCTGTCGGGGATGCTTTGATGGAGAGTTCCTGCATGGCAGAAGAGGGTTAAACTCTATGGCCCTTGTGGTCTCTTCCAACTCTATCATTCTATGATTCCATGATCTTCTCAGCCTCAGGGGAAGGCAGTGATGTTCCCATTGGCGTCCCGTCTTAGGATAACTACGTTAGTATTTCATTAACTTTCTTCTTCTATTTTTAGAGTGTATGTCATAGTAAGGCTTTTATCTGTATTTTGGCTACTAATATTGTACGGCGCCATGCAAGTCTATGGCACTCTATAAATAATATTTAATAATAATAAAATAACAATAATAATGGCAAACTCCCTCTGAAGAACGTTGCTAAGAAAAGCCCATGTAGACACCTTCGGGTCTCCAGAAGTCAGAAATGACATGAAGGCAAACAACACATACATACAGTACAATATGTTTTCTGAAAGAGGGAAATCCCAAGTTTGGATGGCACCTCCAGATAGTATGAAACCAGCCATACTTCCTTTTGTCTTTGCTGTTTCTTGTCTGACCTCCATTTGAGAGCAGGGCTCTGTGTGTGTGAGTGAGTGTATAAGTGTGCGGAGGAGGTGGGTTTGGACAGTGTGCAGGGAATGGGAAACCTTTTGAAAGGTCTTGTCACAAGGAGGCTTAGCAGATAGTACTACCAGGCACCGGGGAGCCCTGTCTCTCTGGTCTCTTTCCCTCCGGCCAGATATATTGCGGCTGGAGCAGAAGGGAACGTGGGAGGTGGGAATCATTCCTTACACAACTTTGCAAAGCTGAATGTTAAGGTGGAACGCCTCTTTCCACCACCAAGACTAGGTAGAATAATGATGGCAAGGTGAAGAAGGATTTCCAAAGAAGGTTTCCAGGTGGGACCATCAGGTCCAGGTAGAGAAGCCAGCATTTCTGGCACCAGTCTGGTGTGGTTAGATCTTAGGCATCCAAGTTGGACCTTGCAGGCTCTTTCAGATTAAAATACTACCAAGGCTCTGGATCAGGAGGTATCATAAAATGCCACATAGGGGAAAAAAATCTCACTTTTTAAGCTGTTGGTGAAGAGCAAGGCAAGGAGAGCACCACAAAAGCAGCCAGGTGTGTTCCTTTAGCTCACCTTTTCTCCACCTTTCTACCACAAAGGAACCCTTAAAATAATTTTCAGGAAAATCCCCGCATAAAAAGTTATGGAGTCCCCATTATACAAAATGCTTAGGAACTAGATGTGTTTAGGGTTCCAGATATTTTCAGATATTGTGGAACATTGGCATATCCATAAAGAGATAGGACCCAAGTCTAAAGACAAAATTCATTTATGTTTCGTCCTGCACTACATAGCCTGAAAGCAATTTTATGCAAAAATATTTCAAAATAATTTTGTGCATGAAACAAGCTTTGTGTATGTCGAACCACCAGAAAGCAAAGGGGTCACTGTCTCAGTTATCCATGTGGACAATTTAGGATGTTGGAGTATTTGGGAATTCCAGATAAGGGATACTCAGCATCTGTATCTATTGCTCAAATAAATCAATGGATTCTTTATCCACAGATTGACCGATTGAAAGCGTGAATGGAACCATCCCAACAGATCCCATTTGGGAAGTCTAAACTATTATGTCGTTGGTGTGAACCCTTGAGATGGCGATGATGGTTTCCAGGCTTTGCAAAAGGAAATCAGGCTGTTCTGGATTTTGTACGCCGTTATTAAGGCTTAATTTTCACTCTCTTCCTCATTGCAGATCAGCGTGCGAGTTACCACCATGGATGCTGAGCTGGAGTTTGCCATCCAGCCGAACACAACTGGGAAACAGCTGTTTGACCAGGTGAGATCAAGTCAGTCCGTATGCGAACGGCAGCCTCTGAAACAATGTATGTTGAGTTTATGTTGGATGTCAGAATTAAATCAAGAGTTGAATCCGATGCTTTGAATGTTCTCCCTTATGAGACTATAAGCCAACCTTGGTTCCCATATTGTGAGAAAGGCTGGGTATAACTCAAATACAACAACATTCAAAAGATATATATAGAGAGAGAAAGAGAGAGCGAACCATCAGAAATGTTTTGCTGCTGTGCCGCTACTCATGGGCAGAACCTTTCCACACCTTGGGCCTCGTGTTTTCAGTGTCCGAATAAACTCAGCATGCAAAAATAAACATCGGATCTTCCTGTGCAGAAATGTTTATTCTGGATTTTTATTTTTCTACCCTTTTAATGTCCTGTTTACAGGCAGCTGGACCAACATGGCCTCCTCCCGAGTGCTCTCTCTCTCTCTCTCTTTGCTTCTCTCTAAACGGTGGCTCGCTTTCACATACAGCAGGGCTGGGCAGTTTGCAAAAGGTTATGGGGACCTGGTTTGTGTCCTGGGGGATATGCAGATTGCTCAAAACGCCCCTTTTTAGGGGAGGGCCAAGTGTTATCAAAGCATTGTAGAGTGCTGCATTTTGCCCAAACTTGAGGTTGAGTATTTTCAGTGGTCTGAAACAATAATACTGTCCATGGGAATCAGAAAGGTGAGGGTGGTTTGGCCATATCTTGTCTTCCTTGCCTAAGAAAACCATGTGAAATTCATGGGGTCATCATAAGCGGACGGGTGACTCGAAGGCACAAATGCACACAAGGAACCGGATCCCATCTGATCTTGGAAGCTAGGCAGGGTGAGCCCTGGTTAGTACTTGGATGGTAAACCAGCAAGGAATACCAGGTGCTGGAGGCTCTCTTTCAGAGGATGGAACTGGCCAAACCACCTCTGAGTCTTCCTTGTCTAAAAGAAAACCCTATTAAAAATCCATGGGGTCACCATAAGTCGAAAGGCAACTTGAGGGCACCTGTTAGGCTAAATATCTTGAAGGCACCATTGGATCCTATGTGAGCTCAGCAGCTAAGCAGGGTCATCCAGGGTTAGTCCTTGGATGGGGCAGCCTGCCAACCAGTCCCAGGTGCTGTAGCATCTATTTCAGAGAAAACTGACTTCTGGGTATTACTTGCTTAAGAAGACCCAATGAAATTAATGGAGTCACCATAAGTCGATAGTCAACTTGAAGGCACAAACACATGCACACAAGGCACCGGATTGCATCTGATCTTGGAAGCTAGATCAGCCCTGGTTAGTACTTGGATGGGAGACCACCTACAAGATGCTGTAGGATATATATCAGAGGAAGGGACTGGCAAAACCACCTCTGAGGATTCTTTGCCTAAGAAAAACCTACAAAAAGTCCCAAAGGCACAAAGAGAGAGACGCCTGGAGTGGGGTGTTTCCTTCCACAACATCCAGAGAAGGTTTTGCCTGGACCTTTGCTCTGGCAACGAGACAAACCATGATGGGTTTCATGTTGGCTTTTTGTAAGAGAGGTCAGGAATTCAGGAGCTGCTGCTGCTCCTATTCCAGGGGCCTGATAAAAGCAGTCATCTGCTCTTTTTCCAATGCTGCCCTGGAATTTAGCAACTGTCTCTGGACAATTGCAAAAGGAGGAAGTGGCTTTGCAAAGGAAATGCCCCATTCGGCCCTGGCCACAATGGGAAATAAAACCGATTGTTCCATACTCTTATATTATTTTTTGCTGCCGGGCTGAATGTTCTCGGTTACGGATGGGGGGGGGGGTTGGAGCAGGAAACAGCCTGGCGAACGTAACTCTATTTCTCTTTCCCTGATACCAGGGCCTTTGGGAAGGGAGGGTGAATCTGCCATTGTGTTGAACGTAAATGGCTAATGTAATGCAGGACTGAGCTTGAGTTATTTGGCTAGTAGCCACCGGCTGTTAATCAAAGACGCTGCCGGCTGCTCGAGGTCTGTGCCAGGCAGAAAGGTGGACCTCACCACCGTTGCACAAGATTTGGAAGAGATACCTTCGTGCATCGGAGAAGGGAATTTAAAAGCAGCAAGGTATCCATTTGCAGCAGAGTTTATTGGACCCGGTTCACCTGCCAACCCTGCTCCCATGGTTCGCTGAGCTTCAGAAATTAGATCAAATCAGGTGTGTTTAGGGTGGGATGGATGCTATAAGCACATAGGTAATGTATGTAGTACAGTTCTTGGCACCACGGTTCATTAAGGATATTGACAAATACAGTCGGCCCTCCACGTTCATGGCTTTGACTTTTGCAGTTCTGATTATTTGTGGATTTGGTTGATATGGTCTCTCTAGGAATCTCTAGGTCCTCCAGAGAAATTCTGCTGGAAATTGACCATAGAGTTGTGCTGGAGGATCTAGAGATTGCTAGAGAAAGCACTTGTCTAGTAGTAACAACAACAACAACAACAAATAAATATTTATTTGTATCCTGTCTCTTCAAGCAGATTGAGGCTTCCAACAATAATAAAACACCCTTAAAACACAATAAAACAGTTATGATCATTATATCCCAACCTTCCCAAACCCACCCATCGACAATAAAATACAATTAAATATTAAACAATTATTAAAATAAGGCAGAGGCAACTCTGGACAGTAGTGGATGCTTGATGGAATTAATACAAAAATTGCTGGGATGTTAATCTGGGGTGAACGTCTAGGCATTTGTAGGTCCTCCAGCATGATTCTGTGGTCATTTCGGCAGATGTTGGCCATAGAGTTGCACTACCTAGATTCCTAATTCTCCCGGGTTCCAAAAAATAGTGGGGTTTTTTATTTGTGGTTTTTCCATATTCATTGGGGTCCTTCACCCCAAACCCCAGTGAACGTGGCAGGCCCACTGCAATTGCACAGATATGAGGTCATGCTATGGAGGTGCTTTTGTGGATTCTTTTAAATGAAGATAAAACATTGCTGGATGGGAGGAAGGTCACCTTGTCATTCCTTCTTGGAGCCCTGGTCCCTGAGCCAGATGGAAAGCCATTGCCTGCTTCCTCCCAGGGCTACAGACCCGCTCCTTATCGGGTTTCTGGATAGCGTTTGGCAGCGGCTGGCTTTTCAGCGCCTTGTAGAGACACCTCCTTTGTGTGGATGGACAGCCGGCCGCTGCTTCCAGATGCTTCCTAGTCTAGGCCCTTATTCTTCCAGGCTTAATCTATAGGTGTGTTCCCAATTGTGAATAGAAACACTTATCTATATCACACAGATAGCCTTAAACCACTATAAATATATTTTGTGTTCACATTTTAAAAGGTCATGGGCAATGGTTAAGAAGAAAAACCTTACCAAAAGTCAAGGGTAAATTACTCTATCTGGGGTTGGCTAGTGTTACAAACACATAGGTCTGAATCCTGTTGTACTGCTATTTACTCCCAGCAGCCTCAGCCCGTACGGCCAAAGGCAAAGAATGCTGGGATCTGCAGTCCAAAAATGTTGGGAGGGCCAGATAAATAATAATAAAAGCTTTAATTTTACCCTGCCTCTCTGTCGGGGACAATCGAGGCGGCTTACAATTAGAACGGGAACATACATATCTTCTCTCATTGATCTGCTGTTTGGGATGCTGCTGGTGATGGCACGTTGTTGTTGTTGTGTGCCTAGGAGCAAACTCCAGTTCATGAGAAACCTATCCTAGGCTTTTCTTGGCAAGGTTTATCATCCAGAAGATTTATTACCATTGCCTTCCCCTGAGGCTGAGAGAGTGTGACTTGCCCAAGGTCACCGAACGGGTTTCCATGGCTGAGCAAACCCTGGTCTCCCAGAGTCACAGTCCAACATTCAAACCACTGCACCGCACTGGCTCTTGCAATGTCATTTCAATTATCTTCCGTTAGTAATGATAAATAATTGCTGGGATGGGCAGACCAGGTTTGGAGCCATGCCCCAGTCCCTGCAAAAAGTCACTCCTCCGAAGCGGATGTTTTCTGGTTGCTTCCACTGAAATCGGTGTCACTCCTTCTTCTCCTTCGGCATTTCGATCTGCTGGAGGTGGGTGACTTCTCTGTGGGTCTCCTTTCTCCTAAAACCAGTGACCCATCAGCCCCTTGGGAAGCTGCCGCTAACCACGTTGTGTGTGTTCCCTGCAAACAGGTTGTGAAAACCATCGGTCTCAGGGAGGTCTGGTTCTTTGGACTCCAGTACCAGGACACCAAGGGCTTCTCGACATGGCTGAAGTTAAACAAAAAGGTACTCAGGTCTGCTTTTGTATGGCATGCCTTTTCTCTGTTGCACCTCTTCCCCCAAAATAAAGGAACACTGTTTACAGCAATTACAGGCACCCCTCTTTTTTCACGGGGGATCCATTCCAGACCCTTCGTAAAAATGGAGTTTCGCCTATATTCAAGCCCCATTGGCTTGAATAAAGTTGCGGGTGTGCAGGTGTGCACCCCGTTCATTTTCCCTCCGTTCGTCCCTCGTGCATAAATGACAGACGTGGGTCCGAAGATTGGGAGGACGAAGGGAGGACTGTATTTGCAAGTTTTGCAGAATATGGGCATGAATCCTAGATTCTGTGTGCACCCCATAACAGTAGAAGAGACTCTACTTTCCCCTCCCAAAATAAGCAACACAGTTTTTAGCAATTATTTGCATGTTTTGCACAATATTAGATCTGCTTCCGGGTGTTTTAGCCAGTTAGATAAGGTATCTATAACCATCAGGAGTAGGAAAGCTCAGTAAAAGCTACAAGACACTAGTTGGCTGCGCACAAAAAAGATCATTAAAAATCTTATGCGGTTAGAAGCAGATAACGGCAGCAGCTGCAAAGGGGAAAAAAAGAAGAGACAAAATGCAAAAGTAAGACTCATCTTTGATTGGCCTTGATTAAAAAGTCCAGTAAGACCACTGCTGCTCCTTGGTGTGTCTGCACTGCAGAAATAAAGCAGTTTGACACCACTTTAAGTGCCATGACTCATGGTTCTCTAGACGCTGATTCTGTTGATTGCAAGATCGGCATTTTGGCAGTTCGATGCCCAAGTGCCGCATGATGGAGTGAGCTCCCATCACTAGTCCCAGCTTCTGCCAGCCTAGCAGTTCGAAAGCATGCAAAAAGTGCAAGAAAATAAATAGGTGCCACTTTGGTGGGAAGGTAAACAGCGTTCGGTGCACATGGCCACCGGAGCCGTCTTCGGACAATGCTGGCTCTTCGGCTTAGTAACCGAGATGATCACTGCCCCATACAGTCGGACACGACTTGATAATACTTTTACCTTTAAGAGTGCAAGACAAGGGGTTTGCTTGAATTTCTTAATTTAATCTAAACTGAGGAATCTGCTATTATCACAATATAGTTTTGGAAGTATAAGGGACTATAGTCTCCTGCTATCACTGTATTATTGCTGTTCTGGTATTTGTATTCAATTGTATTTTTTGCTCCTAGTAGAATGTTTTAGGAGTATATCAGACTATGGTCTCCTGCTGATATTGTATTATTATTGTCTTATTGTCCTATTGTATTATTATTGTCCTAGTATTTGAATTGAACTGTATTTTTTGCTGCTGGGGGAAAGTTGATATTTGTCAGTTAGATTAAATACATTAGGGTATACTTTAATTTTATTATGTGGATATTGTGGATTTCGTCCTTTGTATTTATATATATATATATACACACACACACACACACACACATATATAATTTTTTGCTTTAGACATTAGGTTATGTTTTGTATTTTGGCTTATGTTTACTGTATGAGAATTTCCAGTATCTGAATGCTTTTGTTGTAATCCGCCTTGATTCCGTGAAGAAAAGGCAGAATAGAAATAAATTAGTAGTAGTAGTAGTGGTAGTAGTATTATCTGTATCCCCTTTGCAAAGCGATGAAAGCTCCAGTTTCCCAGAGCTGGCGGTTGCAACTTTTCTCACCCGGCTCCCGGCTTCTCTCCGCGCAGGTGACGGCGCAGGATGTGCGCAAAGAGAGCCCGCTGCTTTTCAAATTCCGCGCCAAGTTCTACCCGGAGGACGTGGCGGAGGAGCTGATCCAGGACATCACCCAGCGCCTGTTCTTCCTCCAGGTCAAGGAGGGCATCTTGAACGACGACATCTATTGCCCTCCGGAGACCGCCGTCCTTCTGGCCTCGTACGCCGTCCAGTCCAAATACGGGGACTACAACAAGGAGGTCCACAAGCCTGGCTACCTGGCCAGCGATAAACTTCTTCCCCAAAGGTACCTTAGATGTGACCAGTTAAAAGTCTTTGTGTATATGCCTCTGTGTATGTGTGTCTGTAAGAGAAAGAAAGAGGTTGTTGCTTCAATTAATTGTGGCTTTTGACCTTTGTATGCCATATGCACGGGGCTTTATAAACAGTTACAGAATGGAACATTTGTACCTATCCCAGTAATATAAAGTCCAAAAATACAGTATCGAAATACAACGAAACCCAGCCCCACCCGCCCCATACACAAATGCAGAATAAAACAAAATAGTCAGTACACCCCTCTATTACTCATCCCTCTAAGTTAAAGGGATTTATAAAATCGTGTTGGCGCTCAGACCTTAAAAATGTGCAAAAAAGGGAAAGTGTAAGGCCTGGGAAATATGGAGCAATGGAGTGGATTCTTCCTCATAGTAACACTTTCCCTGCAAGGTGTTATGCCAAAATGTTCACCTTATTCAGCATTTACATAGTACCCCTTTGATAACTTTGTCTTGCTGCTCTTTGATTCCTAGAGTTTTGGAACAACACAAACTCAACAAGGACCAGTGGGAAGAAAGGATCCAGGTGTGGCACGAAGAACACCGGGGGATGCTCAGGTAAAGCTGGCCTTGGCCGCAGGCCCAAGTGACCCGGTGTGGTCACTTGGTC
Source organism: Urosaurus nigricauda (assembly GCA_034509955.1). Taxonomy (NCBI): domain Eukaryota; kingdom Metazoa; phylum Chordata; class Lepidosauria; order Squamata; family Phrynosomatidae; genus Urosaurus; species Urosaurus nigricauda. The sequence continues at coordinate 25,126,351 of JAOEGL010000011.1, read as the reverse complement.
ACTCGTGGTGTCACCCCTTTCATTGACCTCCTCCCATTTCACATCGTACAGAATCCTTAGCAATCCTTTTTGCACTAATGTTACTCATAAATTGTAATTCTCCTGTAGCACTGAATGTAATGCTAATAGTTGTGGCATAAACAAGGAAATTAAAAATATACCTTCAGATTACAATATCATACTGACAACCTAAATGTATTTACATACACATAATGAAGAATTGGTTAAAATGTGATATTTTTTAAAGAAAAATTTAAAATAATCTTTTAAAAAATTAGCATCCGTGGATTTTGGTATCCGTGGAGGGTCACCAACAGATACCAAGGCCCACTGTGGTTTTAAAATGATGGAGACTTTTGGAAGTTTGTGAAGTTGGCAACCCTAAGAAACCAGACTTTTCTTATTCTTTAATATATCAAATTCTGGGCTGAGTGAGGAGACTTGGGCAGAAGATCTCTCAAGCTCTGTCTTTAATGTTTGGTTATGATTCATCGATGAAAGTTTAAAATCTGTTCTGTTCCCCTCCCCTCCCCCTTTTATGGTACTTCTAGAGAAGATGCCATCTTGGAGTATCTGAAGATCGCGCAAGATCTGGAGATGTACGGCGTGAACTATTTCAGTATTAAGAATAAAAAGGGCTCCGAGCTTTGGCTGGGAGTGGATGCTCTGGGGCTCAACATCTATGAGCAGAATGACCGGTAAGGAAACTATTCCTTAATCTATAATGCAACATTTTATAAGTCCTTCACTGGTGAGAAATAATTGACATATAACTGTTTGAATGGAGGGAGACGGTTGGACTATTGCCTTGTCTTCTGAAATGGTTAATTTCTTCCTTTGCAGGTTAACTCCCAAAATTGGATTCCCTTGGAGTGAAATCAGGAACATTTCCTTCAACGATAAGAAGTTTGTAATCAAGCCGATCGACAAGAAAGCACCAGTAAGGCATATTTAATTGCAGTGGATGTTTCTAGTCTAGTACTTACACATATTTACCTGAAATCAGCAATTCAGAATAATTCGGGAATGTGTGTGTTGTAATGGGAAGAGCTTGTGCCAAACCTCTACTGTAAAAGTACTGTGTTTTTTGGGTAGACTTGGGATGAAGATGAGGATGGAGAGCATGAAGCTGCCTCCATAGGCAATGTTGCAAATTCAGATAAGGTCTGGCCAAAACAGAATAAAATAAGCATACTTAAATAATGCATCTGAGGAAGTAGACTGAAGTCTACGAAAGCCCCTGTTGCCAATTTCTTTCTTTCAGTTCTACAATGTCTCATTAAGTACAGGCAGCTACTCTTTGGGAAAAAGAAGGTTAAGTGATGTAGATGTTCATGGATTTAATCCTACTATGCCTGTCCTTTTTTAAATCCTCCCACAGGACTTTGTATTCTATGCCCCTCGGCTAAGGATCAACAAGCGCATCCTGGCTCTCTGCATGGGGAACCATGAGCTCTACATGCGCCGGCGCAAGCCGGACACGATAGAGGTGCAGCAGATGAAGGCGCAGGCCCGGGAAGAGAAGCATCAGAAACAGATGGAGAGGTGCGTTTAGGATTGTGGGCAGATTCCTCTTAAAGGAAGCAAGGAGGGAGAAGGGCATTGCCAAGCTGGCAGGGATCTCAGGTTGCCAATACAACTCTGTGGTCAACTTCCAGCACTGGAGGACTTACAGGTTCCTATCAATCAATCAATCAATCAATCAATCAATCAGATCCCTAACATTAAAAGCTAGGAAAGGTAAAATGTTAAAAATTTCTTAGCTAAGACTAATGTTTCTAATTTCTCTGTAATTTGAGCATCAGAGCCCCCAAGTAGAAGCGAGAGATAAAATCTTTCTGTTCTCCTTGAAAATTTGTGCAAAATTGGAGTGATTAGTCTAAAACGAATTCTTTGGTAAAATTGGCTCTGTTTCTAGATTTAAACATGGGCAGGTATGCTTGTCAAATGGAATTTGTTTTATATTTACCTTCCAACACGGTCGGTGGCAGCGCATTAAAACGTGCCCATAGTAAAAGCATAGTAAGATTCCTAGAGAGAACCTATTAATCAAATCTGCAAATAACCTGCAAAATTCAAAGCTTCAAATGTGGAGGGCTGACTGTATAGCAGATCAGCATTAAATTATAATTATTATTAACCTTTATTTATATAGCGCTGTAAATTTACACAGTGCTGTACATACAATCTTATAATGAGATGGTTCCCAGTCCTCAGGCTTACAATCTCTTCTCAACTCAGGGCCTTGTTGGAGAACGAGAAGAAGAAGAGGGAGCTGGCCGAGAAAGAGAAGGAGAAGATCGAACGCGAGAAGGAGGAACTGATGGAGCGGCTCCGGCAAATTGAGGAACAGACCAAGAAAGCGCAGCAAGGTGAGCAGGGGCAACATCTCCCACCTTCTCCTTTGGTTGGACCATCTCACAGCTCCGTTTTGGGTCAACCGGTTCCTGCAAGACTTTGCCTGGACCCATTTCCTGCTTCCTTTAGTGCAACGGTTCTCAACCTGTGGGTCTTGGCATTAGGAAGGCTGAGAATCACTGTTTTAGTGGGATTTGAGCAGGGGTGTGCAAAGTGTGACCTATGGGACACATGCTGCCCTCAAGGCTGTTTTTATGGCCCTGTGGGTAAAACAAAATGATTTTAAATTTTGTTGCCACAGATGCATAAATGCACAGTTGAAGTGCCCTGGTCCAGGACCAAGAGAGACCTTTTTAGGAACCAAGTAGTGACCACTAGCTTCTTCCAGGCATATGAAAAGCCTCCCCTGGGCCTAAAATGGCCCAGAGATGGCAAGTCAATGGGGAAAATGGTCCCCATGGGCCCTTAGAGCCTGTTTGGGGCAAAGAGAAAGAGAGATTTTCTTTTCAAGGGAGATGTGGTTGTCTAAGGTCTCTTGAGAAAGTAATGTGGCCTCTTCATGGTTGCTCATTCCTGGACTTAGTGTCTATGCTGGCTTTCCACCTGGCTTTTGCTTCTGGTGTGTTTTTGAACAAGCTGAAAGGTGTAATAAAACATAAAATGAATTTTGTGTTTAGACTCGAGTACCATCTTCAAGATATCTCATTATGTACCATGGGGGATCTTTATTATCCGCTGGGGTTTGGTTCCAGGACCCTCCATGGATAACAAAATCCGTGGATGCTCAAGTCCCATTAAATACAATGGCATAGTAAAATAGTGTCCCTTATATAAAATGCCAAAATCAAGGCTTGCTATTAAGAATGTATACTTTTTTGGAATATTTTCAAGCAGCTGATGCTTGAATCCGTGGATAAAAAATCCATGGATAAGGAGCGCTGACTGTATATGCAAATATTCCAAAATCCAGGGACAGGAGAATCTGAAATCCAAAGACACTGTAGGTCCCAAGTATATTGGATAAGTGAGACTCAAAATCTATCCTGTTTTATGGGTTTATTTTTAAATCCACCTTGGATCCCATCTCAGGAGAAAGGTGGAGTATACATTCAAGAAATGAAATGGATCAGTAGATAAATAAATAATGGTTTCTTCTTTCTTCAGAGCTGGAGGAACAGACCCGCCGGGCGCTGGAGCTGGAACAGGAGAGGAAGCGCGCTCAGGAGGAAGCGGAGAAACTGGCGCGGGAACGGCGGGAGGCCGAGGAAGCCAAAGAGGCCTTGCTGAAGGCATCCCACGATCAGAAGAAGACCCAAGAGCAGCTGGTAAGGACCGTTCTTGAAGGCTCAGCCCGGCTGTAGAGCCCTGTATTGTTTTGGGAGGTCTAGTCTCTGCTGCGCCATTAACTGAAGCAACAGAAACACAAAGGTCAGGAGCCTCCAGCCAGGAACCAGAACATCCAAAGCAACGTTATTGGAATGCTTGAATGAGGAGTGAGGACCTGAGATTTTTGGATGACAACTTCCATCAATACTAGCCAACATACCAAAAGTTGAAGAACCCTAGAAGTTGCAGCCTAACATCTGGATGCTTGCATGATTTCCATCCATGGAGTAGCATAGGCTTGTTTTCCTTTTATAAACACTTCTGTTCTCTGGGAACCAGTTTTGCAAAAATCACACGTTAGGTTTCCCTCCCCCCGCTGCCTCAGATCCTCTGCTCGCAGAAATGAAAGTAAATCAATCAATCAATCAATAGACGACACTCCCCCCAATTGGGTCAAGGTTAAACTGTTGCAAGACTATCGGGTTTATAGCGCAGCTGCACCCTGTGTTTGCAGCAGAAATGCTGGAAACAACAACAACAACACACACATATACACAAAAGACCAAACTAGAAGGTCGTTGGGTAAGCTAGCATTTTAAGATCACCTCCTTTTATTCTTCAGTAATGTTGTTTTCTCAATTCTTGAAGGCTGCTGAGATGATGGAGCTCACAACCAGGATCTCACAGCTGGAAATGGCTCGGCAGAAGAAGGAGAGCGAGGCCATGGAGTGGCAGCAGAAGGTAAGCAAGGCTTCTTTGCTCTCCTCTGAAAGGGACCCTTTTCTTCACTCTCTCCTCCATCTTGCTGGAAGAGAGAGGGGACCTGTCTCCAAACCTTGTTGTCTCCCCATAAAGCCTACTAAACATCTGGTTATTGTTGCTGTTATGGACCATCAAGTTGCCTTTGACGTCTGGAGACCCTGTGCATGAGAAACCTCCAAAGAACCCTGTTATTAGCTGTTATGTTCAGGTCTGGTACCTCAGGGCAGCTGTGGCTTCCTGGATTGAAAGATGATCATAACAATAACAACAACAACAACAACAATTTATTTCTATCCTGCCCCTTCAATAGGATCAAGATGGCTTACATCCATAAAAAACATATAACACAATAAAATAAATTCCAATATCCCCTCCCTCCTTATCAATTCATCCTTCAGCTTTCCCAATTAATCGTGTCATCTTGTAATGTGTCCAAAACACAATATCCCCAGATTAGTCAATTTAGCTAGTACTGAAAAGCTCAGGCTTGATTTATTTGTCTTTCTGGAAGTCCACAATATCCATATAACTTTATCCCAGCATCACACTTCAGATCAGATTGTTTTTGTCTGGTCTTCTTTCTTCATTGTCCAGCTTAGTAGCTGGAAATACTTTGGCATGGATGGTGATTATTCCCCATCCTCAAAGCCTGGGCAGATGAAGTGCTGAAGTTCTTGTCTTGCATTGCAAGCCGTTCCTCAAACTCTGACCCACTGGTGGGATACTGACGTCTTCCTCTTCCTCCTTGCAGGCCCAGATGGTCCAAGAAGACCTAGAGAAGACTAAAGAAGAGCTGAAGTCGGCCACAAGCACCCCTCACGTCTCGGAGCCCATGCAGTCGGAGAACGAGCATGACGACGAGCAGGACGAAAATGCCGCGGAAGCCAGCGCTGAGCTGAGGGCACATGCCTCCATCAAGGACCGCAGCGAGGAGCAAAGGACCACGGAGGCGGAGAAGAACGAGCGGGTTCAGAAACACTTGAAGGTAAAGCGGGACTCGTTCTGCTTTGTAGGAGGTGGAAAGCAGGAAGATACTTGATCTTACAAGAGGTTCAGGGACCCATTGTTGGTTATGGCAGCTCCATGAGTGTCTTCCCCATAAATGTGGGTCAGGACCCCCCCCCCCCCGGGTTATAGAATGACAGGAGTTGGAAAGGACTGCAAAGGCCACCTAATCTGCCATGGAGGAATGGACAGCTAAAGCACTTCTGAGAATTGCCCATCCAACCCATCTTTACTGCAAGAGCTATTTAACAATGGGATTGACTGTCTTGGAGTATAAGGAGTCTCCACCTTTGGAAGTCTTTAAACAGAGGTTGGATGGCCATCTGCCAGGAGTGCTTTAGCTGTCCATTCCTCCATGGCAGGGGCTTGGACGAATGGCCCTCGTGCTTCCTTCCAACTGTTATGACTCAACAATTACAAAGAAACAGCTTGAAATCCAGGAAAGCTCATGCTTAGAAGTATTTCTGCACAATTGTTGAGTCATAAGGGAGCACAAGGCCACCTGTAGTCCAACCCTCTGCCATGGAGGTATAGACAGCTAAAGACCTCCTGAGAGATGGCCATCCAACCTCTGTTTAAAAACCTTCAAAGATGGAGACTCTTCTGTCCTCCAAGACAATCAATTCCACGGTCAAATAGCTCTTACAGCAACAGGCTCTTCCTAATTGTTAGGTGAAATCTCTTTCCTTGAGATTTGAATCTATTGGTTCCTGTCCATTGTTTTGTGAATCTATTGGCTCATGTACCTGTTCAGCCTTTCCGAAGCCCCAGCATTGATGTTGATGCAGTGGGTTGACTAGTGATGGACAATGTGAAAATTTGAAACTGCCGCCGGTGTGAGCCATCTCAGGGCAATGGATGACTTGTTTCCTCCTGGCTTGTATCCAGTGGCCAACCTCTCCCTTTTCCCCCCTTCTTTTTCCTCTGCTGTTCCCTACAGGCGCTTACATCTGAACTGGCCAACGCTCGAGACGAGACGAAGAAGACGGCCAACGATATGATCCACGCCGAGAACATGAGGCAAGGCCGCGACAAGTACAAGACCCTTCGCCAGATCCGGCAGGGCAACACCAAGCAGCGTATAGATGAATTTGAGTCCATGTAATCATTCCTGCCTCCACTCTGCCTGCACTCTCCTACCCTTCCTTCCTTCCTTCCTTCCTTCCTTCCTTCCTTCCCTCATTCCCTCTTTCCCTTCTCTTCTTCCCCTTTCTCTTCTTCACCTGCGTTGCGCTGGAACCACTACAGAAGAGTGACCACAGTCTATCTTTAGCATTCTGTGCAGACTCTGCCATTTCTGTGACAGGACCAAAAAAAGAGAAAGTCAAAAAATCAAGTCAGTAGTGCCTTATTCTAAAATTAAGACTCATCCTTTGCTTAACTGAGGCTGCAGAGAGAGTCCATGTGGCTTTTTTAGGATGCTTCCGATGGCATCAGCGATGCTTCTGGTCCAAGCCCTGGGCAGTGGTGCTTAACAGGACCTCTCTAGCCTCGGTCGCCAACGCCTGGAGAGACCCGGCTTTGCCTAGTTCTAATGTGTAAAGGCTTGCCAAAGTATTGGGACCCTCCGTTTTTCAAAGCCCTGCTAGTTCTCTGGGACCAGGAGATAATTGCACTGGAAGGAGGAGTTAAGAGAGTCAAAAAATTGTGTGCCCCAAAGACCAAAGCTTTTCATGACTCCCTGAGATTCATCCGACCAAACAGATGCCTCTGATCTGTACAGTATTTTGCATGTGCCACCAAATTCCTTAATCATGATTAATGGACTGCATTGGGAACATTTCTCTCCTAAGCACAACCTTTTGCCATATCCCCAAGGAACAAAATTTTGGTGCCTTTTTTCATTTTTTTCGCTGCCTCTCATCTTGCCAACACAGCTGGACTTGAAGTATTTAAAAGAGGATTTGCATTAGCCATGAATCCCATCAAAAGAGGTGCAAACCCACCCAGGCAGCCTTATGAAGGTAGATCTCCAGCATAGTCACCTCCTGGTGCCTTCTTACACATTGATTCCCTCGTAACACTTGTGACCAGCAGTGCAACAACTTATATATCCGTCACACTACCTATGCCGTTTCCCTGCGTCACATCTCCGCATCACCAGCTGTTTGCATTTTTTGTCATGTCTGCCTTTGTGTTAAAACACAGAGAGAGAAATCTTTCTCTTTCTGCTGCCTTAAACATGGGGAAATGGCAGGTTGCCCTTTTTAAAAGATCTCTTGCCTTAGAGTGCCTTTTGCCCTTTCAATTTCAGAAAGGAAAGAAAGAAAGAGGACCCAGAATTTCTGGTTTTGCTTTTGGGCTCTTGCAACCGTCTAGCTAGTGGTTTCAAATCCAGACAGCGATGCTTGGTGCCACTTTGCTGCCAAGCATTCATTGGCGCTCCCTTTTTCTGCGGGAGTTGGCCGCTCATTCCTGCCTGTGCAATGACCCCGAACCATCTCCGATAATTGGAAAAATTGCACCCGGGGAGGGAATGTAGCCCAGAAGGCTGGAGCCTGGAGAAGTCTTTTTGTAGGAGAATATGGCCTTGCTGTTACTCTCTCCAACTTCCCTTCAACGTGGATTCCATTCAAAGAGACGCTCCTCTGCTCTTCTGATCTAGCATCCTATTTTTAAACCATCTCCTGCACCCAGTTATCTTTAAAATGTCCAAAATCCTCCTTTCCCTGATTCTCTCCTCGCTTCCACCGCTGGCATTCCACTTTCCAGATGCATTAATGCCAAAAAAAGTGTTATTTTTTTAAAATAATAATAAATGGAGGCAGATGAGCATGGATGCTAAGAACTGCTTGGAGAAAGTGGAAAGAGGTTTGCAAACTTAACACCCGCGAGGGCACTAAAGGGGTTGCAGTATTTTCCATTTTTAGGCGCCATAAGCAACACTGGTTGCAGAGAGATGTGCCTCAAAGCCACTCTTCAACCCTTCCCCAAAGATCACTGTTTTTAAGCATTCATCGTGTGCATTTTTGTAAATTTACTCCTGATACAGTGTGCCTTTACGGTGTGTTGGAAATGCAGCCAACCTTTTTCTCTCCTTCCTCCCCCTGAAAATTATACAACCTCGTTGCTTTTAACATATATATTTTTAAAAGGATTGTAAGAACCACTTTGCATTTTTCTCCGCCTAAGAAGCTGTGGCTCTTTCTGTTACCAAATTGCCATTGAAATGCCCACGGCTTGCCAGTTTTCTCCTTCGGACTGTGCTCTTCGTTGGCACGCTCTGGATGCAAACCCACTTTTCAAGCAAATACACCTTGCTTGAAAGATCGGCGCTGGACTAAACAAAGCAGTCCAGGCCTTGCGGCATTGTCCGGGGCAATTCGTGGCACACCGTGGCTGATCCCAGCCAGCAAGCTCCCAGTTAGCTCCCAGTATAGGAACGAAACCAACTGGTGCCAGGGAGCCTTAACTCCTCCTGTAGTCGGTTCAGCTCTTTCCCCTAATCTTACCAGTATTATGTATTCCAGTGGGTATCTCATGAGAATTGATTTCATCCTCTCTTTTTTTGTTTTGTTTTTCCTAGCTATGCACAATTAGAAAATGTTAATCTTGGAAGTGTTGTTGAGCAGGGAGGGAAAGGAAAGGCTCCCTCCCTTCTCCATGAAAAATAAAAATAAAAAAAATATGTATACTGTATTGTAAAGAGATGATATTTTGCAGGAAATTTAATGTAAGAAGCACTCAGTATTACAATGAGATTTCTAGATACTTTTTTTTTTAATTATTAGTTAGGATCCATGGAGGTTTCCCCCTTCTCCATTCTCCTCTCCTCCCTCCTCCACCATTTTGTTTACTCCTATTTCTTGGATAACCTCCTTTTTTCCTCTCGGGGAGGGGGGTGGTGGAAATCACCCCATTACACTTTTTGTTTTGTTTTGGTCTGGTCTGGCTTTATATTTCTTGTTTTGGAAGAAAAGAAAAAAAAAAGATGCTGTAAATTATGTCTACTCTTTAACTTTTGACCAACCTTTTTATGTGTTGCATTAAAAAGAAACGCCGATCCCTTCCCTGGGAGGGACTGCAAGGTCAGTCAGGCTGTGTTTCGAAGTGGTCAGCCACAGAGATCCCGGCCGTTCGGACGCTGCGTGTTCAAAGGGGTTTTGTTAAAAGTCCACCCCGTGTTCCCTCTTCATCCAGTGCCAATAAAGTTTAGATCAGTGGACTCCTTGGTGCCTCTTTCTTGCACTGTTTTTGGGTGTTATATACCTTCACGTTGTCTCTTTGGTGCCTCTTTCTTGCATCCGTTTTTCTGTTATATACTTTCCAGTTGACTCCTTGGTGCCTCTTTCTTGCATTTTTCTTGCTGTTGAGTGCCTTCAAGTTGACTCCTTTGTGCCTCTTCATTGCACTGTTTTTGCTGTTACATACTTCCATGTTGACTCCTCGGTGCCTCTTGCTTGCATTGTTTTTGTTGTTGTGTGCCTTCATTAACTCTTTCTTGCATTTAATTCTTGCTGTTGAGTGCCTTCAAGTTGACTCCTTGGTGCCTCTTTCTTGCATTGCTCTTGCTTTTGTCTGCCTTCAAGGTGAACCCATCACAGGGTTTTCTGGGACTGAGAGAGTGTGACTCGCTCAAGGTCACCTAATGGGTTTCCAGGGCCGAATGGGGATTCAAGTCATGATTTCCCACACATATACATACACACACACACGTTCATGCTAAAAAGTCACTTTCCAAGAATAGCAGACTATTTGGATCCTTAGACACATTTCTCAGAGGGGAACAGCCAACATGGTGTTACTCAATGGGCTTGTTAGTCATGCTCAGAACGGAGGACCTTTTGGGATTCCTCCTGGACAGAAGTCCCAGGTCCTGGGAAAGGAGGATGTCTGGTCACCCTGCTCTGGCATCATTTCATCATGGCTTTTCTGGTACCATGTTGCACTCAGAACCGCTCTGGACCTTTGGACAGATTTCTGCTGGTCCACTAAATGCATCTGAGAAAGCAGACTTTAGTCTATGAAAGCTCATACAGCCAACGTCTTCCTTTCAGTGAGTCTCAAAGGTGCTGCAAGATCTCTGCAGACTAACATGGCTATATATCTTTGAATTCAGCTGGTTTTGTGACTGATTCAATCGTTTGTGATTGCAATAGGATGCAGGGTCTTGGATTCCACTTGCGGCTCCTTCCCATATTGATCAGTCTCATTGCACAGGCGACAACAGGAGAATGGCTTGGCAACTTCCATTGCAGCCTGTGGATCTGGCCAAGGCACATGTTTCCAAATGGAACAGCCAATCTTTTTACAAATTTATAGCCTTTCATGCTTTGGAGGCCTCCCAAGGATTTCACAGGAATGAGGAAGGAGGACAGCTTGGGGCCTGTGCAAAGCAAATGGCCTTCACCCGACCTGCATTTGGCTTCTACACAGATTCATCCTTCCTCCTAGTAGTGCAATTCCAGCTTTCCGGCCTCATAACGTTGAGATTTAAAGACTGAATGAGAACTGTAGTTTTCCTTGCTTCAGCCCTCTGGGTTTGGAAAGGACTGAGGACTTTTAAAAAATGAAAATGCAAAAAAAAAAAAAAAAAATGCAAAACACCACAATAATTTAATGGAGAGTTATAAAAGTACTGGTTTCTTTTTTCCTTCCTTTCACCTTCCTCCTTTGACCTCAGCTGCAGACTGACTTAAAAATGCAAAAATTGTAGTTTGCACTCAGTTGACTCCGCAAAAGGGAGAAGAGATGATTTGCCCATTTTGCTTGGTGTCTAGGTGACAGGGAGGTGGCTGGGTATCTGCAGGTTTTTAGGGCAAAAATGACTGAAATAAAACCTCTTGGGGCTTTCTCACACGAGCCTCCTTCTCGCCATCATTGTGCTAGTAAAAGGAAAGGGATGCTAACCAGTTTGGGAGCTTTCACTGGGACGTTAAGTCAGGAAAATTCCACCGATTCCCACAGCAAGGCAAATGCAACAAACATCCCCACCTCTCCCCTTGTCCTCTGTCCCTCTGCTTTGCCAGGTCATGTCAAAATCCTCCATCTCTGGGGCCACCATTCCTGGGGGACTATCCATCACTGCCAGAATCCTTCCAGTTTCAGGGACAAGAGAGAGACACGCTCTGGGTGCCCTTGGCATCAGCATTCCTCCTCTGCACACATCCATCTCCCTGATCTGCCAGTTCAAGGCTCTCTAGGGAGATAAGCCTTCTTGGCTCTTGGGAGATGTCCTCGGAAAATACGATGCATCCTCTGCTGGGATTTCCCAGGCCTCACGTAGGAGGTGGCCCAAAAAATCCAGCCAGGAAAGGTAGCTGGGGTGACCACAGTGGGTTTATGTCAGAACGTAAGTCATCTGGTACTCTCAACCTATTTGGGGGGATTACGGTTTGGCATCTTGGATTGCTCCTTTGGACTAACACCCAGAGTCAGGTTTATCACCCCATTCATGGACACAGAAACCACTTTCCGCCAGTGAAAGCTTGGGTAAACCCATTTATTTAAAACCCCTGCCAGTGAAACCCATGGTTGCATCTGCACTCAGATTAATCCAGTTTGGCACTGCTTTAACTGCCACAATTCCGTCCCATGAAATCCTGGGAGTTGTAGTCTGTTGTGGCACCAGGGCCCCCTGCCAGAGAAGGCTAAACATTTCACAAAACCACAAATTTCGAAATGCCATAGCATTGGACTATGGGAGTTAAAGAGGTGTCAAACTGCATTATTTCTGTAGTGCAGATGCAGCCTAGGTAGGTCCAGTTGGTTAAGCAACTATCAGTCCAAGAGAAAGACATGTACCAATGCCACAAATGTCACCTTGCCGTTCCTCTGTGCTCTCAGTTTAGTTTCAATTTATGGCATCCCTCCGAATGAGAGACATCCAGCCGGCCCTCCTGGGGACCTTTCACACTATGCAATTTCAGAACTTTGTTTCCACTGTCACTGCCATGGCTCATCCTATAGAATTCTGGGATTTGCAGTTTTGTTGCCATGTGCCTCCAAATTATAGCGACCCCAAGATTAATCTACTATAGGCTCTTCTTGGCAAGATACGTTCAGAGGAGTTTTGCCATTGCTCTCCCCTGTTTCTGAAAGAGTGTGGCTTATGGTGACCGTCTTGACAGGTTTTATTCACTTTACCATTGCCTTCTTCAGAGGCTGAGAGAGTGGGGCTTGCCCAAGGTCTTGCTCAGGTCTTGCAAGTTCAGGAGCCTGAACTTTTCTTGGAAGCCAAGATGATAAAAGTTGAGGTTGTCACACTTCGACCCCATCATGGGAAGGCATGACTCCCTAGAAAGGACACTAAGGCTCAGAAAGGTGGAGGGATGGAGAAAGAAAGGAAGACCAGAAACTCCATTGATGGACTCAGTCAGGGAGGCTACAAGAACCTACTGAGCAGAACAGTGGAGGATAGGGGTTTTTGGAGATGTCTCATCCACAGATGATCTATGCTATGGATAACCTGTTATCCACAGGTTATCCATGGGGTGAATAATCTGTTATCCACAGGTTATCCGTGCATCAGGACGGACTCAATTTAAGAACAACAAGGGTGTTTGGGCAATGGATCCAGTGACCTAAAGAACCAGTGGGGTCTTCTTCTCTGGAAGTCTTGCTGGGGATGCTTTACTTCCAAAAAGCCAGGAGACATGAGCACTGCAATTGCCAGTGACCTTCAGTGTTTCCAGCCCACAAACCACAACTTTCCCCCGGTGTGATGGTGCATGGACACACTCTCTCCCTCCCTCCGGCCTCCCAAGGCCGAGGGCTGTCCTCCTCCGAGCCCATGCCTCTCATCCGGCTGTACTTATATCTCCCAAGCCAGCTGCTTCCAAGTCAGCAGTCCTTGAAGAACGAGAGGCAGAAAGCTTAAGGCCAGGATGCCTCATCGCCTTGCCAGGCTGGTCCTCCTGGGACCCTCGGTGCACAGAGTTCGAGTCCTCTCCTCCTTTGGGGTCGGTCACCGTGACCGAATACCATCCAGCCTTCCTCCGGGGAGAAGCTTCAGCTCCACCAGGAAACTTCAAGACGTCCCTGGAGACACAGAGTAAGCATCTTATCGGGTTCCTTTGCTTCCTAGAGGTTCACCAAGGAGGAAGGGGAAGGTTTAGTTACTATTTGGAGCTGTCATCTTGTTGGTAAGGGTTTCACCTAGGCAGTGCCTTTCGCAGTTGGACAGAAGAGGGAAATTCAGAAGCGGTTGCTTGAAAAACCTTGTTATCTGACCAGCCATAACCTGCTGAAATTCCCTCTTCCTAATGGTGGGCCTAGTATATTTGATACCTTGTGCGGGTATATTTTTTAATACCCTCCCCCCCATCTCTCTTACTCAAAGTGGTTGTCTCTGGGCCAGTATTAGTCCCTGAGCCATTGGCTGCCAACCCCGAGTAAGGAACCATTGCAGCCAATGAGCACGAATACGGTGCCGGTCTCTGGCACAATGGGGGGGAAAATATTATACTCACGTATAAGTCTATAAATAAAAAATTGTCTCCAAAAACCTGAATTGACTTATCTGCGGGTCAATGTAAATACTGTATCTGAACTCTTTATTTAAATGAAGGAACTATGCCTTGGTGAAAAGCAAGAGTATAATCCTCTATTCTCTGAGCCATCCATCCTTAAGAGTGAGTACAAAGAGCTATGTCTGCTGAAATTTTGTAAGTTCTTCGATATTGTTTTCCTTTGCTTCATCCTTTAGATCCTTTGCTATATGCCCTTAAGTTTTACCCTCGACTTATCCATGGGCCATATCAAAGTCCATAATTTTGACCCCCAAACTTGCCCTCGACTTATGCATGAGGTTGACTTATAGTTGAGTATATACGGTATCAGTCCCCCGTATCAGAAAGCCTAAGAAACACTGTTCTATGCAGCCATTAAAGGAAAAGCAAAAGCAGCGGCAGGTTATAGCTTTGCTTCCACTTCCATGAAGCTGACTTGAGGAACACATTGAAATATTCAGCAGCTTTTGGGCCCTTTGAGTAGACAGGGACAACAAATCCCAGTGAGATCAATGGGAAGTCTTCCCCTGTCCAGGAGGAAAGCCCAGAAGTGTATTTGGGGTGACTGGACCCCCATGCCCCCCTTAAAAAACCTATGGGCCTGGAAGCAGCTGAAGACTGTAGTGTGTCTCTCAAGGCTGCTATAGGAGAAGAGAAACCAAAGAACGGCATGGAGATGACGATAGTGGTGCCAAAGGATGCTACTTCCACACCTAGGGTCCGTCCAAATTGCAGAAATAGTCCGGTTTGACACCGCTTTAACCGCCATGGGTCAAACGTTGCAATGAAATTATGGGAATTGTAGTTTCTTGTGGCACCAGAGGAAACTGCTGTTCCAGAATTCCACAGCGTTGAGCCGTGCCTGTTAAAGTGGTGTCAACCCAGACTCTTGGTGCAACGTGGATGCAGCCCCGCTCTCAAGGCTCTTTCCAAATCTGGAAGAACACAATCTTCGAGACAAGCCAAGGCTAGAAGATTAGTTCTTGCTTAATTTTGCAATGTTTGACAACACGGGAGATTAATCATTTCTGGAGAGGCCTCCTCCGTCTCTCCACCGGCCAAGCCTCAGTCTTCTCTTTGCAAGGTTTACACTCAAGTTTGCCTGGTTTACAGTTCTTGTTGCGGTTCATTTTGGTGCTTTTGTATTTACTGCCTCCAAGAGGCCTTGGCAGGCCGGCCGGACCGAAATGATGGAACGACTCAAACAAAGCACAAGAAGGAAAATATCCAAGGCCTGCAATTAATTCAACGTTCAGACATAAGAAAGTCTTTCCAAGAGGGCAGCGGCTTCTACGTCAATAGAGTTGGAAGGGACCCCAAGGGGCAACTAGTCTAACCCGCTTTTGCCATGCAGGCATCCACAGCTAAAATAATAATAATAATAATAACAACAACAACAACAACAACAATAATAATAAATAAATTACTTTGGAAAGATGTCCATCCAGCCTCTGTTTAAAGACCTCCAAAAAAGGAGAGCCACCAACCTCCAAGGATTTTTATTCCACTCTTGGACAGCAATTACAATTTTTTAAATAGGTTCTTCCTAATGTTTAATAATAATATTATAATAATAATAAATGTCGTTATTATTTGTATCCCGCCTCTCCCTGTTTTGGATCATAAAACTGTTAGCTAGTGAAACTGTTCTCAGTTTAAGTCAGAACTATTATTACTATTATTATTATTATTACTTTTTAAAGGTTTTTTCATTAAAATTATAATTAACACTCATATTAATACATGCTATCAACATAATACATATAGCAAAAACGTACAATATTTAATTCGCACATAAAATACACATATATTTCACATAATACACATGATGCCAAATCATCATAAATAATGCCATATAAAAGTAAATTCCCAGCTCTTTTTTCCTACTGTTAATTTTAGTTAACTATTGCTCCTGTTTTTCTCCCCCTCCAATCATTCGTTTCTCAACTCAATATTGTATTATAAAGAAGAAATACATTATCTTTCCAATAGTATATCTCGCCGCAGGCCGATGGTGAACAAATCGACCCATTCGTTGTTTAAGCAAATTATAAAAGGTTCCCATTTGTTTTTAAATGATCCTCTTGACCACATTCTTGGCCACACATTTCCCGGTTTTCATCTGCAAAATGTTGGAGGGTATGCATACATGCTTCAAATACATTCAGTCCATGGGGAGAGGCAGGATATATAAATAAACATATTATTATTATTATTATTATTATTATTATTATTATTATTCATTGCATAAATGACTCTAGACTCTAGCAGACGCTTATGGGGAGATGCAGATTTTCAAAAAGTCCGGACCCAAGTTGCATGGGGCTTTTTTTGTAGGTCGTAACCTGCATTTTGAATTTTGTCTGCAAATGAACCAGGAAGGGTAGAAAATCTGGAGGGCTATTATTATTACTACTACTACTGTTGTTGTTGCTGTTGTTGTTGTTGTTGTTGTTGTTGAGGGCTAGGAAGGGTGGGAAGTTGGAATAAGAGGAAGGACAGTTTGTCCAGCAACGGAAATGGGAAAGTGAGGGTCAGGTCAGTTGCATAAAAGGACCGTACAAACACAGCTCCAGGCCTTGAAGATGTCCATTCTGCTAACGCACCCTTCCAATGTCTTTCTGGAACAACATAAATGTGTGCATTGACAGATTTATTTATTATAGCCATCGCCTGAGCCTTTTCGACATTGACCTCTTCTCCGGCCATTTTGGTAAGCCAAATATAAAACAGGGCTTATATCAGCAAGGACAGGGAGAGTAGCTTGTCATAAAGTATGTGGCACATCTCCAGGTTGAAAGGAAATGGTGGACTCCAGCCATTATTTTCTGTGCAGAAAATGTGGAGGTTTGTGCAAAAATTTTGTGCAGGAAAAGTGTCAAACTGCAAAAGTTCTCAGCCGTTCACATTATTTTCACGAGGGTCTCTCGAAGCTCAAGGGAAGATGGGATTGGTCCATTTTCCAAATATTTTCTAGGATAGGTTTTTGTGGGGGGTTTTTTGGGCTATGTGGCCATGTTCTAGAAGAGAACCCTTCTAGACCATGGCCATATAGCCCAAAAAAATCCACAAAAAACTACGGGTGCCAGCCACGAACGCCTTCGACTTCACATTTCCTAGTATTCTTATTACCTTTCCTCTATCAGGAGCGTTCAGATTGAACTTAATTGATCTTCTTGTATCTCTCTTGTCTTGTGATTCACCCCAGACCTTCCTCCTCCTCTTCTTCCTCTTCCTCACCCGGATCGCCAGATAAGGTCTTGCTCCATTTTATCAACCGGAACGGAGAGAAATTCTCCGTCGCAGCAAAAGAAGGAGAGAGTTTGCTGGAGGTGGTGGTGAATCAAAACCTCAACATCGACGGCTTTGGTAAGCGTTGTCCTCCCTCCGCTCTTTCTTCGGCCTTATTTCAATGGTCAGATTTAAGATGGGAAGGTCTTGGGTCTTGCTAGTTTGTCTTGGGATGTTTCCGAACTCACTTTGGAGTCGTCTGCGAGGAACCATGCCTGGGATCCTAAGTATAGGATTATTGAAGGAAGTCAAGGCAGAAAGTGCAAAGGCAGGTTTTACAGCTGAAAGTTAAGAGAACAAAAATCACGACCACGGACGATTTGCAAGAATTCGTCCTCGATAACAAGAACGTTGAAACAGTCCAAAGAGTTCCCATACCTTGGATCAAATATTGATCGGAATGGAGACCGCAGCCAAGAAACCAGAAGAAGACTTGGACTTGGAAAGGAAGCTGTCAAACTAACAATGCAAACTAACAGTGCAATAATAATACAGACAAAACCATGACTAACATCAAATACGTCCTGACTTTTTAAGTGCTCCTAATATCTTCTCCCTTATATGTCTATAATCCATATATGTATTACTTAATACCTTATCCCATACCCAACAAATTTTGCATTTTATTGAGATGCCAAAAATGTCAAGTGTGTTGCAGATCCAGAAGGTGGCAGCAAATGAATAGTCATTTTCCAAGGAATGAAAAAGGAAAAACCAGGTTGGGTTCCACTGCATGCTCAGCAAAGCAAAATGTGCCGACTGCTTTTGGGGAGTTTTCACAGCTCTTTTTGGTTTTTCTGGAAGGGACATTTTGAGGTTTAAAAAATAACTGAATACTTTCCCATGTGCTTTGCTTTGCAGTTTTGTTACTTTTAAATGCTTATGTAAAATGATTTTTTGCACTGATGTGTCCCTTCTCCCAAAGGCGCGTGCGAAGGCACACTCGCTTGCTCCACCTGCCACCTTATCTTTGAGGAAGACACTTTCCGGCAATTGGAGGCTGTCAGCGACGAAGAGCTGGACATGCTGGACCTGGCGTTCGGACTGACAGATACGTAAGGATCCAGGGGGATTTTCTGCTCTTGGGTTGCATCCGCACTGCAAAAACGATGTATTTCAACACCGCTTTAACTGCAGTTAATGAAATTCTAGGGTCTGTAGTTTGTTGCGGCACCAGAGCTCTCTGACCGAGAAGGCTTAAATATAAATTATACTCTGGTTTCTCTTCTCTTAATCGTTTGCTTTAAATATATCTCAGAACTACAGATCCCAGAATTCCATAGCTCTGAGCCATGAATGTTAAAGAGATGTCAAACTGCATTATTTCTGCATTACGGATGAAGCCTCCATCTCTCTCTCTATCTCTATCTCATTCAATTTAGGCCTTGCATATTCTTTGAGTTTAAATCAAGAGCTTGGGATTTTTAAATTCATTTAATTTTTTGTTGGTGGTGGGCAGAGATTTGCAATGTCATAAACCGAATTTTGATTGTGGAGTTCAGAACTGCAACATTGCACATCATTTGTAGTCCCAGGATGCATGCATTATTGTAGATGCACCATTGGGCCCATTGCAAAAGCTGAGATAGTCACACTCTGCAACAGCATAGCACTTTGTGCGACGATCTGACCCTACAAATTCAAACTTTGGGATCTGCTTTTAGGTCTCGCCTCGGCTGCCAGGTGAGCGTGAAGAAGTGGATGAACGGCTTGACCGTCCACGTCCCCAGAGAAGTCTCGGACATCCGGAAAGAAATGGAAGTAGAGAAGCAAAACAAACAATAACTGGCCTTTTATTTCTGCTGAATGCCATTCCTGGAATCCAGGCATTACTGTGACGTTTTTCTCTCTCTCTCTCCGATTTTTCCAAATTGCGTCGTTTTCCTTGTGACTCCCTTTTCTGTTTGAATCTTACCTTTGTATTCTTGTAGCGGTTTGAAATTTGGGAGGAAACTTCAGAAGGCTGCCCATGGAGGATTCAGGCCCAGAATTCCCCCCAAATTCTCCCCGTAACCTCTCTTTGCAATGCTCTCTCCGCAACGGTGACGGGTGGCTGCCCTCCTACACAATCCCCTTCATTGCATGGCACCATCTCTGTGTAAATTTACAGTGCTATATAAATAAAGGTTATTAATAATTATAATAACAATCTCTGAGGTCACAACAAGGTGTGCAGCCACGTTCCCGATGCTGGGCATCTTTTTATGACCTCGGAGCAACCGGAACGATTTCTGATTCTGGGAGTCGAGGCTCTCCGAAATGCTTTGGGTGCTTTGGATAGCCACCAGGCTGAGCATCTTGCAGCTCCATAATTGGCATTTCTGTCCCGAAGCTTCAAAGCCGCCTCCTCGCTGCATCCGTCCGCAAGGACTGTCAACACCGACTGGTCCAGGCCTGAAGCAAACCAGTCCAGAGCGTGGAAACTGAGATTAAACCTCTATCAGCGTGAAAGGATCACAGGGATCCATCACATCCGTGACTATTTGCCTTGCTGCTTGTCCTTGGAGGCAGGAGGATGGTTGGCACGATGGAAATGATAGTCGTTTGTGATAGTGCCGATGGGATAAAAAACGTTTTGCATGCTTTGAATAGTGCCTTTATTAAGGAGCCAGCGAGGTGTATGTCCATTGCATTGGTTGGAAATCTCTTGCACCGCAATGTCCCCAAATCCACCTTGTAAGCCACTCATCCCCCAAACTGAGACACGCTGAGAAATAAAATTGTGTCTGTCTTTAATTGAATCATTTACATCCAAAAGCTTACAAACCTTCAAGAGCAAGAAGCTGCCGCAGAAATGTACAGAATTGCAAGCGAGAAAAGGTTTTGTGGAGTCTTTGTGCTCGGCCCACAAAACAGCCCCCAATCAAAAAGGAGCAGGGATTATATTTTTAAAAACCAAATAACAGAAAATAATTGCCGTGCATCATTTTTCTTTCCTTCCCGGTTAAAAGTCAAATGGAAAAATACAGAGTGATTTTTACCAAAGCACAGAGAGACTTGTCCTTTGAATTTTGGTCTGAGGCCGAGATATGGTTCTCTAAGGGGATAATTAAATCAAATAAATAGGATTTTTTTTAAAATGGTCCAGCCTTCTCTATCATATAACCCAACTCTAAAAATAAAAGACGCCTTCCATAGCCTTTGAACAAAACTTTGCTTCTAAACTTTTCTCCGTTTCCACATTTCTCAGTTTATAGCACCTTCATTTTCCATTGTTCTTTCAACAAAACTGAGGCTGCTGCCCCACTGCAGAATTAATGCAGTTTGACACCGCTTCAACTGCCATGGCTCCATCCTATGGAATCCTGGGATTTGTAGTTTGGTGAGACATCGACACTCTTTGGCACAGAAGGCTCAAAACTACAAACCCAAAGATTCCATAGGATGGCACTATAGCACTTAAAGTGGTATCAAACTGCACTATTTCTACAATGTAGATGCACCCCAAGTAGGTATGAGCCAGCATTGGGTAAATCCACATTACAAAACGAAAGCAGTTTGGTACCACTTTAGCTGCCATCGCTCTGTCCTACAGAGTCCTGGGATTTGTAGCTTAGTGAGATATTCAGTCTGGCTGTCAGTGATCTCCCAAACTACAGTTCCCAGGATTTTGTAGGACAGAGTGATCCCAGCCAAAGTGATTTCAAACTACTTTAATTCTGCAGTGCGGATACACTCATTGTGATAAATGTTAGCACTGATGTAAAAAAACAATGAACATTCATATGAAGCAACTCAATCTCAGAGCGAACTGCAATGTCCACTATACAAACCCTTCACACCAAGTGATGCCAACCAGACCAGTTTTGCCCAAGAGAGCCTCCATAGGCCTCCCCTTCTTAGGAAGCCGCTAAATGGCCATTGCAAATGGGCCACTTCGCAACATACCTCTTACCTTCTCACATTCCCAACCACTTTGCAGAAGTACTTCCACGTGCAACACAACACAACACAAGAAACCTATCTAGGAGTAGACACGTTGGCCATAAAGCAAAGCATAATAACATCCCAAAGCCTCAAAACAGTGATAACCTTCATTGGGCCAACCAAAATCATTGCATCGCCAATATAAAATGACAATGTTAGTCACAGGCTTGCATCTTCTCAAGGTGTTGTTGGTGTGTTGTTCTTCCCTGGGAGACAAAGCCTTCCAAAATCCTGGAGATAAAATCTGAATCCTCCATTGAGAAAACTGCAAGCCTGTGATAACATCCTCATTAATTTTTCCCTTTCCTCTATGATTCTTAACACCTTGACTTGGCTTCTCTCTGACAAAGCAGCCAGTGGAGCTTTGAAAGCTTGCGTCATGTATTTTGTGCAATTTTGGTTGCAAACGTATCACTGTTTTGTGGATTTGGGATGTTGTTGTACTTGGACAACACAGCAGAGCCAAAACACTACCTGCCTCCCTCTCCAAAGAAGTGAGGAAGAATTAATGCGAATCCTCAATCCTCTCCTGAAAGGTCGAAAATCCCATCTCTGTCCTCCTTTTTCAACTTTCCATCACTGAGTCCCAAATTAGAACAAATAGGATTTTATAGGAGGGGAAAGCCAAGGAAGAAGAACACTGGATGTCCCATTTCATAGAAAGTATGGCATTATGGGTATGGGTGCTTCGTTCACAATGAAAATTGGTCAGTGATGAAGTTTGGGTTTCTGGTTTTTAAAGATTCCTTTGAAAAGCATGGCTGGGTTTGTGTGTAGTTTCTACTGACCATCACTGGGATGCGTTTGGGATTATTTACGTTTGGGTCTCATCTGCAGCTTGTATTTTCTGGATGGGAATGTTATGGCACAGGTAAAGTGAAAAGACACAACTACACAACAAAAGGGGGTGCTGATTGTCAAGAGAAGCACACACAAAGAAGAATACCCTGAAGCCAAGTTTTAGAGAAACCTACCAGCCTAAATAAATCCAATTCCTAACTGAAACCAGAGTAAGTCTCCTGAGTCCATGGGATTTATGTATATATTGATTGAATTGATCCAGAGGGCCTTCACTTGTCCTTCCACACTGCAAAACTCTTATAGCACTATGATTCCACTTTAAACAGTTATGTCTATGGAGTCCTGGGATTTGTACTTTGGGGGGACACTAGATCTCTTTGGCTGAGAAGCCTAAGTGCCCATCGCAAAACTACAAATCCCAAGAGAATTTAGGGATGGAGCCATGTCAGTTTCAAGTGGATTCCTAGTGCAGTGAAAAAGGGCTCCTAGTTGGGATTGGCCATTGCATTTTGGCCTTAGATTCCTCATAGTAAGCCTATTGAGAAAGCAAATTATTAGCAAAAATTTTGTGGCATTTTAAAAAAAAAAAACCTTTTAAAATCCTGAGCTTCCTCTTTGTTTTTGTATTTGTTCTGACTTTGTAACGGAGCTGAACAAAAGCTCGCCGCTCCCGTAGGCTGAGCAACTTCCGATGGGTGAACCTGGGAAAAGGCTCCAAAAAACAACAGCATTTTGAAGCTCTGGTTAGAAGTCAGCCTCACGCTATTAAATAGCTCTTCCTGTTCTTTGTTCTGAGCAGAAGGTAAAACAAATGAGTTTCAAGCGGATAAAAAAGAAGCTGCGAAGGACAGCGGAAGTCGCTTTACACCTGTGCAGCAACAGCAGCAGTCATTGGGACGGTGAACCCACTTCAGGTTTTAGCTTGCCTTCGGACCCCAAATCCCTCAAATAGCTGCAGCACCTTGGATAGCTCCTTTTAAACCCAGAGTAGATTCACCGTCCCGCACTCCCTTGACAGCGAAGCCATTGGCCGCCATTGGAGGCCTGTCAAATTCTTCACATCTCATATATTACAGGGCATGTGTACATACAATCCTCTCCTGTGGGAGGACCCACATCCAGGGTTGGTTCTCCTAAACAAAAGTCTCTTCGGCGATCATTAAGCCCTGGCGCTCCTCGGCATTGGCTCCGGTGCCCTTAAGCCACTCTGCCCTGCTCCGGATAAGTTCCTTCTCCACTGTCTCCGCACTTGCGGCACAGCACTCTTTGGTGCTGTCTTGGCTGAAGTATTCCCGGACCGTGTTTCGGATGGACGCCGGGAGGAAAATGCGGAACGTGTGGCTGAAGGCTTTGCTGCTGACCTTGCCGTGGTGCCCATCTTGCTGGGCCGGAGACCCTGGTTCTTCTACAAGGGGGGTACTTTGGGGAGCTGCCGCTGCCACTTGGGAGATGTGGCTCGTCGATTCGTGGTGGTACCTCCGCGCAACGGACTGGAGAACCAAAGGAGTGTTTTGCCCATAAAACACCGTCTGGGGGATGTGAACCCTCACAGTCTGCAGACTTTTGGAAAGACCACTAGAGATAGCATTGCTGTCTTTAGGGACCACATATCCCTCCTCTTGTCCTTCTGAGGACTCCCTTGGGCTCCTCTCTTTTGGGGCCATGTAGACAGTTATCTTGGTACGCTTCAAGCTTCCTTGAGCATGAGGGGCATCTTTGGGGCATTTTATCTCAATGTGCTTCTCCGACTTCTCCCTCTGTGCTTGTTGGCTGGCCAGACAATTGCTCTCGGGGCTTGGGATGAGAGTCCTGTATTCTGTCTTGACAGGAGAGCAGCTTCCAAGAGGATGGGAGAGTATTTGGGCATGGCACTCTTCCTTCTCGCTATTCCCGTTAGATGGGATTCCGCCAGTGCCAACGATGGGCACGAAGATGGCTGTTTCCTCTCTGCCGCTGCTCTCCTGGTCACCTTCCTGCTTCTCAAAGGAAAAGTTCACATCGCAAGAGCTGAGGGGCAACGGGGAAGTTAAAGGCTTGTGCCACTCCTTCATGGACCGCTTAGCCACCTTGGGCGACAAAGCGTGGAGCCTGGTGGACGTGCCGAACATGAACGGCAAGCTGGAGACATCCGCGGGGCTGAAGGCCGACGACTCGGAGCAATAGGAGAAAGCGCTGTCCAAGGAGCTCAAGGAAGAGGCGGAAGGGGAGGTGGTGGTCGAAGAAAGGCTGGAGAAACTGGACCGGTTGGAGAGACTGGTCTTCTGAGGGCTGAACATCTTGGCCACGTGGCTGCCCTGAGGGCCTCTCCAGAAGCTCGGCCGAGCGGCTCTGCTCAACCCAGGGCTCAAGCCTTCGTCAATGAGCTTCTGGCTCTCCAGCTGCAACTGCTTGAGCCTGCGGATGTAATCCCCGTGATGGTGCATGATGGTGGCATCGCAGCTGGACTGCCGTGCCACCGGCTCATGGTCCTGGGAAGGGAGCTGAGAGCTCAGGCAGACGCTGGGCTCAGAAGAGCATCGGTCCCTTGCCGGACTCAGGGAACAGACAGAACCGAGGGAACAGAAGGAGCCACCCTCTTCCTCCTGCTCCAAGAGATCGTAGCTGTCTGCACTGGCATTCTTCCTTGCCTTGCTTTGGTAGCAAGCATCGATCTCGCTGAACAAGTCCCAGTCCTCTTGGCGCTCGCTCAGCAGCAACTCCCCAGAAGGGCTGAAGAGGCCATCCTCCACTTCAAGCATGTAATGCTGCTTCGGCCTTTCCTCGTAAGAAGCAGAAAATTCCATCTCGTCTGAGGAATCGTTGCGTTGGACTGTGTATGGGAAGGAGAGGAGCCAAGTCAATATCACAAAGATAATGTTGACTCTACAGGAGTCAACCCTCAAGCAACTAACTCCTTAAGACAACTAATCTTCACCCAACTAACTCCTTAAGACAACTAACCCTCATCCAACTAAATCCTTAAGACAGCTAACTTTCACCCAACTAAATCCTTAAGACAACTAACCCTCACCCAACTAACTCCTTAAGACAACTAACCCTCACCCAGCTAACCAAGAGTGGACAAAATGCACATCAAATGCACAATTTGGGGAGAAAGACATGCAAAAATACATTGGTTTGGTTTATGCTTACTAGAAACAAGTGAACTGCTCCTTGCTGCTTGTTTTAACCTCTGAGTTGGCTTTGAGCATCTTAGGGAAACAACCTATAAATATCTTGAAGGAATTGCAGAGAAGGCCTTACCCAATATGTCATCCACACTTTTGGACTTTTTCCTTTCTGGCCTCTGGAACAGCGAAGCTATGTCCCCTCCAAAAATTTCAGCTGAATTCTCAATTAGGAATTGTACCAACATGGCCACCTGGTGAAGCAAAGAGGTTGCCGGTGTTAGAACCCATATCATAGCTGTGGTTGTTGTAGATATTCACTGCCATTGAGTAGAGACTTCGACTCATGGTGACCCTGTGGATGAGACATCTCCAAGCCTCAGTGTCCTCCACTGCTCTGCTCAGGTCCTGCAAATTCATACCCATGACCTCCATAATAGTGTCCATCCATCTAATATGGGGTCATCCTCTCTTTCTGCTGCATTTCCTAGCATCATTGTCTTTTCCAATGACAATGCATTCCCTGGTATTACTATGTTTTCCAAAGAGTCATGCCTTCTCACATCTGCAGATACTGTTGGACAAACTAGTAGGGTCACCCTGGATTATTTCTGCTGGGCAGATGCAGCCATGGTTCTGTCCTGAGGAATCCTTGGACTGGCCGTTGAAGGCAAGAAGCTCTAACGTCTCCCCAAACTACAGACCCCAGGAATCCCACATGATGCAGCCATGGCAGTTCAAGGGGGATCCTGGTGCCATAACTGCATGGTATGAATGGGCCCCAGAGCCAGTTGGTTCTTTTTGGAGCCCAAAGGACTTGCCTTCTTTGTCGATTTGCTCTCTTCTTCGGGTCCCGTTGGGCTGGGAAGCCAAAGCATGTTGGGGGCGATGCAGAGGGCCAGGTTGAAGGCGTTCATCTGATTCTCGGTGGCATTCTGCTCGATGTGATGCAAGACGCCAAAGAGGTGTCGGAGCAAAATCCGGTTGGCCTCCGGGAGCTGATTCACCAGGCTGCCCGAAAAGAAGAGGAGCAAAAGGTGAAATGCAGAAATGCTCCCATTCTTGGGGAATCTACTTCTGCCCAGAGGTTCATGCCAGAACCACCCATGAGATGCCTAGAAAGTTTTCATTAAATATTTATTAAAGGTTTTATAAAAATCCTTCCCTTTTATCCTTCCTATAATGCATTGGGCGCTGCTCATTCTCTCAAGGCTAAACCCAGGAGGAACAGACACAAACCTTTTGATGGCTTCGATCTTATGCGCTCGGTTCTCCTTATCCATGGCTTCCATCCAGAGCCCATGCATCTCTGAGGACAGAACACTGTCAGGTATATTTCGCAGGAAATCCTAAATTAAACATACAGAGGCAGGCAGGGTCATTTGGTCAGTCGGGCAAAAGAAGCAACAGAATCCATTCTGAGTTCTTGTTTTTATCATGAAGCACAAATCACTGGTGCTTTTAAAAATATTGGCCAATATTTTACATCAGCTGCTTATGATACCCAAACAGTCCTGGTCCCAAGCATTTCAGATAAGGGTGGATCAACCTTTATCAATCATGGTTTTGTTCTCCAGGACTTTGTGTTGCTGTGGCTGTGTCCCAAAGAATGGGATGTCCCATAACTCTGACTCTTTCCAAGCACACAATATGAACATCATTTCATGCTTCTGCAAGGACAGGTCGCACTTTTGCAGGGCCAGCAGATGCAGAGTCTCTGCAGGGATGGCATGCCTAATGCCTCTAATCTTTCTACATAAAATCTCCCCTCTTTCACACTTCCTTGCTGCTATAAAAGACCCCGCTATCTCAAGCCTGGGCAACATGTGATGCATCAAAGCATGGACGGCACACATGACAGCCCACCAGCAGTTTGATAAACCATCTGTTGCGCTGCTTCCTTGTTAGTTTCCAAAAGGAGCAAATAAGTTTTTCCATGTGCCCCTCAGTCTAAAATAGACAGTGAGTGGGCTACATAAAATATATGTTGGGTGGGCTTCAATGAGTCACAACTTGTCTTGGCCTGAATAATTCTCAGTCGTTCTGGGAGGTAATACATCTCTCCCCTTCTCACCTCCCTTCCCCATCCATTTTTCTGTCACTGCTTATTCACCTCCTCCCAAATCTTTTCATGGCTCCGGTCAGAACTCTCCATCCACCCGTCCCCATTCTCACAGCCTCTTTCTGCCCTTCCCAAGTCAGGACAAGATGTACGCAACTCGCACAGCATCATCTCTAGCTCTTCCAGCCTCCTCTGTCAAAACAATCGCTGCTGGAAGGAACTGAGCCCTGTACATCTTCCTTTTGGCACACTAGTGCAAAATGTGGCATTTCTAGGAAACCCGTCAAAAGCTGGACCAAGCTGAGTCCAGAGGGTAGGATCCAGGATTATGATGAATCTCCCTACCCATGAAAAGTCCCACTCATCCAACAGATTGGAAATAATAGGAACAATGTATCCCTCCATGACTGGACTACAACTCCCAACACTGTTCACCCCTGGCCATGTTGGCTTAGGCTTCTAGAAGTCACTGGCCAACATCTGGAGGGTTTCATGATAACCCACACATAATACAGAAATTTGTTTTGCTTCCTGGTAATTCTGCAGATGTTTCACAAAAATTTACCTCAATTCTTCCTTTCTGCTGAAGGTTTGTGGCCAACCTAGGAATGCTTGGAACACCTTCTTCACTACCTTTGAGCCCAGTCAACCCTTTTCTTGTTTTCCTTGAAATTCCCCAGATGTTTTGCCCAGGGAAGGGCGTCCAAACTTGGCCCTGACATTTTCCTTTCATCACAATTCAATGGCTCTGCAAAGAATCAGCTTCCCATAAGTTGACACAGCTGGAAGTCAACGTGGGCTGAGTCTGAACTGCTGTTGCCACAAGCCTAGAGCATTGTGGAGCTCATAGAGTTGAGAGGGATTGCAAGGATCATCCAAGGCAACCTTCTGGGACCACGGCAAGAGACCCACAGCTAAAACAGACCCACAGCCTTCTGAGCTCTCTTGCCAAGGAAAGAGAGTTCAAGGCAGGCCAGGCCACTGTCAAACAGCTCTTATTCTCAATAAGTTCTTCCGAATGTTTAGGTGGAATCTCCTTTCTTGTAACGTGAATCCATCGGTTCATGTCCTTATCTACCAGAGCAGCAGAAAACAAGCACTCATTACATAAGGATAGATTTATTGTCCATTTAAGTTTGTAACCTCAGAATCCTAGCATTGGAAGGGACCCAAGGGCAATCTAGTCCAACTCCTGCCATGCAAGAATAGACAACTGAAGCACTCTTGAGAAATGGCCACCCAATCTCTTTTTAAAGACCCCCAAAGACGGAGAGTCCTTCACCCTCCAAGGCAGTTCATTCCACTCCCAAACAGCCCTTGAACTCAAGCAGTTCTTCCTAATGTTTAGTTGGAATCTCTTTTCTTGCATCAAAGCACTCTTGAGAGATAGCCATCCAAACTCTGTTTAAAAACCTCCAAAGATGGAGAGAGTTCAGGGCAGTTTATTCTACTGTCAAACAGCTTTTAAAACCAAGAAGCTCTTCCTAATGTTCAGTTGGAAATATCTTTTCTTGCATGTGTTCTAGTCTCTGGAGCAGCAGAAAACCCAAGTATTCTTGAGAGATGGCCATCCAACCTCTCCAAAAATGGAGAGTTCACCAACCTTCAGGGCAGTTTACTCTGCTGTCAAACAGCTCTTGAGGTCAAGAGGTTCCTTCTAATGTTTAGGTGGAATCGCTTTTCTTGGAATTTGAATCTGCTGGTTTGTTTTCTGCTCCTTGGAGCAACACAACCCAAACTCTCGCCATCTTCTACATGGCCTCCTTTCACGTATTTAAAGACAGCTGTCTTCCCTAAGCTAAACATACTCAGCTTCATCAACATAGAGGATCCATCTTTCTATTAGCTCCAAAATCCTCTGTCGCCTGCCATCTAAACTCCTCCAGTCTTGGCAGAATCCATTGCTACTCTGCACCAAGGATGCTACGGAGCAGTGAATTCACATTCAGCTTTACAACATATGCTCCGGGAGATGCTTCTTGTTGCATGGGAGCCACCCAGGCGCTGAATCCTATTTCTGGCAGAGATGCAACACTGGGAAGGCTGCTGTACAACATGAAACAGATCTAGGAAGAATGGCCAAAAACCCCAAAGCAGCTTCATTGCACCCAAACAAAGGGCGCACTGGTCACCGCTCCTCAGCACTGCAACTTTAAACTCCCGGTCCTTCTCATTGAAAAGTTTATTAGGTACTTATCGTATAGACTATATTTACCGTGATGACCGCCGCAGCCACGAAGACGGATTCACCATCCACCCGGACTTCGTCTCCAGAGTTGAGTTTCTCCTTGAGTTCCTTGCAAATCTTGGCATTGGCTGAACGCCTGAAGATTCCCCGCGTGGAAGGGCCTTCATAGTACAGCAGTTGCAGAATATCCTAGTAAGACAGAAAAGCAAAGGTAATTCTCAGATGCTGACAGTCTCGCCTTGTTTTTACCTGTTGCATAAACATCACAACACTTGCCTTTTGTGGCTTTTACTGCAAAAGGCTTACACAGTTACTCCCCTTGGAAACTATACTTTTTATCCTCATTAAGATGGACAAGGTATTTGATACCTGGAGTCATGCTTTGTTGCAGAATCCACATAAAACTAGACGCTTCACAACATTGGCTGGCAAAAAATAATGCAGTTTGACACAGCTTTAACTTCTATGGCTCAGTGCTATGGAATTCAGGGCTTTGCAACTTTGTGAGATATTTAAACCTTAATAATGATAATGATATATCCTGCCTACTGCAACTAGAACTGAGGCAACTTACAGTAAAACAGTCCAATACATAATAAAATAACAATACACAATAGTCCCAAATTCTACCCTTTCTGTCCAAATGTTCTAGGTATATCCCACCCATTCAGTGGCTCCACTCTAGTTGGACCGAACAGTAGGATTCATGCCAAATTATCCACATTGGACCTACTTGCCCTGCAAAATCAGGAATTAAAATTATCCAAACAAATCTACTGCGTGTGTTCTGGCAGCACATTACTCCATGCGCTGAGATAGATAGATGCAGTGCAATTTCAATGTGAAATCCTGGGCACAGTGTGACCCACCTGCCTCTTCATCGGGGCGGAAAGCAAACAGGAAAGCCTATGGGACACCAACTCTGTGTGCTGAGAATGCCGTCTTACCATAATTGGTTTGGGAAGGCTTCCGTCGGGACAAACAGACGTCAAGGACAGACCGAAAAGCTTCCGGGGGTTGGTTGGGGACTGGGACGCTGGGCTACTGGTTGGAGTGCTGCTACTTCTCCGGAGAGCCCAGTCGATCAAGGACTTCTTCCTCTTGGTGTGCTTCTGCAGGGTTTCTGAAAAAGGAGGAGCAGATGTCAGAACCTCAAAGGAGGACAAGGCAATGCAAAAGGTAGGGCATGCAAGAAAAGTGCTGGACAAACAAAAGCTCAAGACATTCATACAAATATAAATTCATTCCACAGGGTTTATTAACTTAGAGTCCCATTTTGGGATATAAAAAATATCATTATCATCATACCACTTTAAATGCCCTGGCTTAATTCTATGGAATTCTGGAAGTTGTAGTTTTGTGAGCCATTTAAGTCTCCTCTGTCAGAGCGGTCTGGTGCCACACCAAACTACAATTCCCAGAACTCCCTAAACACTGGGCCATGGAAGTTAAAGTGGTGCCAAACTGATTTATTTCTGCCATGTGGATACAGCCTAAGACTTTAATCTCTTTAGCATAGCATAGCATCGCATTTACAATTCTATACCGCTTATTAGTGAACTCAGCATTCTCTCAGTGGTTTATAATCTGTAAGCCAATTGCCCCCAACAAGCTGGGGACTCATTTTACCGACCCACAAAAGGACGGAAGGCTGAGTCAACCTTGGAGCCCTGGAATCAAACTCACAACCTTGCGGCTGCAGTACCACAGTACTTTCTTTGCTGGACCAATTGTGCGAGGTGGGTTGGGGTGGAATGATGAGTTGTTCATGTTCTGCCTATTACATTAGTTGGTTACTATCTCCTTAGCTCCCCAGTTTTTCATCTTGCTGCCTTTCAGAAGATGGAGAGAGGACTTTGGAGATGCTCCAAGCGACTGGGAGGCAAGGCCTCCGAACACTTATAAACTTCTCCGTCTCCTCCGCATGGCTCTTTGCCCTCCTCCTCCCCGTCGTTCCTGACCCAGCCATCTCCATCTTTCTGCCCTTGACATGCGTCCTCTCTCCCCCAACAAAAGCGTGCCAGAAGACCTCAAGCAAATTAAAAACAGATGAAGCAAAACAGATGTCATGCACAAGTTTCAACCACGTTCCCCCGACGTGTCTTACAAATCAAAACACAGCCAGAGCAGGGCCAGTGGTGACGTCTTGGGTCTCTATGACACCACACGACAGGACCCTGGGATTTGGCAACTTGGGGAGGCATGAGAGTGCCCTGGCAGCGAATTCAAAATGCCTCCTGGAACCACAAGTCCCAGGATGCCACAGGAGGAAGCCATGGCAGTTCAAGAGCGATCAAACATCTCTAATTGTGTAGTGTGATAGAAACCTTAGATTGGAAACGTGGGATGCACTTTCCACCCCACTCCTTCCTTCCAAATGTCGTATTTGCATTCACTGCAGAAAGAGGCTCGTATCGCATGATCCAACTTGACAAACTTCAGAAGCGGCATTATTTCAGCCAGCAAAATTATTATTTTTCTGGCGGAGGGGGGGGCATCATCGTCCCAATATAAAATCCCTGCCCAACTGCTTTTCCATTTAAAACAGAAGATTTAATAGAAGTTGGGCGATCAGTTTTGGCCCTGAGTAAACAAGGCCCTAGGATCAAGATGGGTTTTCTGCATCACGTCTGTTTTGGCCCTAAGTAAGCATTTTTTTTCTCTCTCTTCTACATAAAGTACTTATGGTTTAAAAAGGAAAGGAAAGAAAAAGACAACGGCTAGCATCCTCTTCGTGTTTTATGCACACCTAGGTTCCCTTGCGCAGGTGGTTGTGCTCTTTTGGCCACGTCGTAATATCTTTACTCAATCGGCATGAGAGGCGTTTTGGCCATCCATGAGCCACCACTATTAACAGAGCAAGGAAAGGAGCCCTGTTTTGCAAGAGGTCACAAACTGAAATCTTTGCAAGCCCACCCATCCGCTCAGGGTTTACCTCTCCGCAGTTGGACCGGAGCATGGGGTCGGGGCTTCAGGATGAACTGGCATTGCCGGTCCCTGGGGAGATGGTCCAGGAGGAAGGTTTCATATTCAGCAGCCAAAAGGAGGTTGTTGTTGGCTCCCTGGAGATGGTCCAAAGAGTCTCGGAGGCAACCGAGGATAATGCTGAAGGGATATTCATGGCCTGTTGCAACGAGAGACAAGAAGAACATGTTTGGGGCATGCATCTGCTGAAAACACCTCTCAAGCATGGTCAGTATCCCTTTGCCCTTTGCCTGTAAAGGGAGCATCTATGGAGATTGCCACACGAAGCCCTAGTGATGGAATTGAAGTGGCATTACAGCCTATGATTCCCCTTCTTTTCACACAACGTTGTCACTCATCCATTGCTGATCCGTTTTTATACCATTATCATTGTGCAGTTTTGCATTAACAAGAGATACCTATCAATGCAAAAATGTGTAATAATAACAGTATAACAACGGATCAGCCCAGAAGTCCATAGCATGGAGCCATGGCAGTCAAAGCAGTGCCCAACTACGTTAATCCTGTAATGCAGATTAGACCTAAACCTGTGGTTTATGGCAAAGATGGGCAAATTGGGGGTTTGGCATCCCATACAGCCCTTGACAACTCCAAAATCCCCAAAGCAGCCTTTTCTGGCTGAGAAAAGAAAGCAAATTGCTGCCTCCAGGTGGAAAATAGACTTTTTAAATAGGTTACAAAAGCCTAGAAATGATCATGAAATGTTACGGGAGACTGTCAAAATAAGTACAATAGACTCTTAGCCAAAGGAACTATTCTGTCTAATTTTAAATTGTGTATTTCAGCTTGCATCCTTTTTGGTTTGTTTGCTTTTGACATTTGCTAATGATACAAAAAGCAGGGGGAAGTGCCGCCATCACGGGAAATGGTTTTATGACAATGTTCTGAATTAAAAGATTGTGTTCGTTTTGTTTTCCTTTCTGAAATCAGGCTCTTTTTTAACTAGCAATTTGGCCCAGGTTAGAAATCCCAAACCCACACGTTTCTTATGAGGTTCCTTAGGGGAAATCTCCCACAGCTGTTGTGAGCAAAATACTCAGATATTTCTTGTTGTTGCTGTTTGTACCAAAGGAAAATAAAATGCAACCTTTGAGCAAATCGGATGCAGTATAGAATACGCCATTGTTTCAGGATTCAGCTGAATTGGGGCGAGACAAATAAACCAACAGAAAGTTCACAATCAGCTATTGAAGCGAGCCTTTCATCTTCCTTAGAAAACAATATTCTTACTTTCTTTCAGTGGGAATTTCTTTAGCAAAATAATAATTTAAAAAGACCAAGGTTTCTTTCATGCTACATAGTTATGGCATTTGCACAGGGTTTCCAAGGGCCATCCGTTCTAACCCTCTGCTATGGAGGAATATATGACCAAAGCACTCCCGAATGAGGCTCATCCAGCCCCAGGTTCAAGACTGCAATGGAGAGCCAACCACCCTCCAAGGCAGTCTGTTTCACCAGTACAATAAAGAGGTCTTTCCCAATGTTTCAATGGGAAAGACTTCTTTACTGTACTGGTGAAACAGACCAGGGTTCAAATCTCTGGTCAACCACAAAAACCCGCCGGGTGACCTTGGGCATGTACAAGTTCTCTACCGAAGAGGAAAGCTATGTCAAGCCTCTTCTAAATAATAAATCTGGCCAGGATAACCCTAGGAATGGGTCACAATGGGGCAGTACAGATTGCCCCAAAAGGGCAGGCTGGAGTCGCCCGTTTTAACTGCAAAGGGATACTGCAGCTTGCAAATTGTGCGGCATCCCTCCACAGTAAAGAGAACCCAGTTCTTATGAGTTCTTTTTGTGGCACGTTGCTTACATCAAGAGTGTGCCGTTGGTGCACTCATGATGTATGCAATGTGCAGTGAAGTGGCATCACCATAGCAGCTCTCGTGTGGACGAAATGCCACCGTGGGGCCACTGACGGTACAGACTAGGGTTCCAGAGCGTGCGGTTGCTGCATGCTCTGGAACCCTAGTTTCTGCACCGACACACCGCTTTTGGCCGGTGTGCCTCGGGCCTATATGTCAGAATAGATTGAAGGCACACAATACCAAGAACATGGCCTTAGATCTATCACTCTTGGGGAAACCACTATTTATTTAACATCCCTATCCATTCCAATAGCACCAGCAGTTCAGACTCCAAAGGTCAACGCATCTGGGATCACCAAAGGGCCAATAATTTTGTAGCCCAGGAATGACCCACCCAAGTCCATTTGTAGGTTTTGCTAGTGTTGCCCCTGGTGTTAATTTATCCTCAACAGCTCCTCTATTTCTTCAAGCAAGGAATTGTTCTTACCCATAAGAGGGTAGGCAGGGCTGTCCCTTCCGGAGAGGACCCAGAGATGGTAGTCGCTTGGTCTGCCCTGGGAATGGAGAAGCACAAAGACGGGTGGAGATCAGATTGCGGAAAGAGGCCAAAACAGCTGGAAGGAGCATGCAAAACAATGGCAAGACACAGCCATTGCAAGTGTGTGTGTGTGTTGGGAGCCAGGGCTCAGGAAGTTGGTGACGGCGAATCCACCCGAAAACTACGGAGTGACGGGCCTTTCTGGCATCCAGAGGAAGGGGAAAGGTTCAGCAGAAGGGAAGGGAAGGAAGCCGGAGAGATACAAATCGCAGCTTTGCAACCTCCACACAAAAGGGCTCCAAGGGAAGGGACTCATCTGGGTCAACGTTTGAGGCACACAATCTGTTTCAACGCACAACAGCCGCTCAGCAACTGGAAAGCTGGCAGCCTCCTGCTCAGCAGGACCTCAAACGTTTTGCTTTCAGCAAGCACTTCTTATGCGAAAATAAAAACGTTGCATAAAATTTGCAAATGGACACATGTTTTCTTTTGTTTTGTTGCTATTGCTGCTGACGACCCACTCTCATGCAGGTATGCAAAATGAAATTTATAATCATTATAAGCAGTGCAAAACTATCTTCAACGGGATTTGGCGGTGACACTTACAGGAAGTCCCAGCTGTTGCGCTGCCTTCTTGATGACATCATCGGCGACGTCCATGTTGGAGACGCTGAGGAGGGCACTCTAGGAGCAAAGAGTCCAAGACACTTTGATTAAAACCCGAGGGATATGTACGTTGACTATGCAAAGCGAATGCATAACCTTGCAAACAGTCCGCCCTAGAAATTGCACTTGTGCAATAAAATATCTTAAAAGATAACCCCAGGGTTGTTTATGAGTAGGTTGGCTTCACAGAACAGAACACACAGTGCCTGGTTATCCATGAATTTACTCTATTTTTAATTATTTTCCTCAATTCATATATATATATAGTGTTCAGTCAAGGAAGCCACAGCCCTGGCTCTTTGTTTCCAAGACAGCCCCAAAATCCATGGATGCTCAAGTCCCACTTTATATAATGGTTTAGTAAAATGGTGTCCCTTATATATAAAATAATTTTTGGAAGGAAGGAAGGGCATAAATAAATAAAATAATCATTATCATAATGTCCCTATCCATCTGTTCTTCCCACCCTTTACTCACAGAGGAGCTGTTTTCGCTGTCCATCAAGAAAATCTGCATCGGTAGAGTTTTGGGATACTCTCTCTGCTTTGCTGCTTCAATGTGCCTGAAATTTAGAAGCTGATTTTAAGATAAGTAATTCTGCAGTATAGAGAGTAACAAATAGCAATGGGACAAGTTGAAGACATGCATTTTAATAGTGCTTATGTATTTTGCCATAGGGTCGCCGTAAGTCGGAAGTGACTTGGAGGCGCACAACGCAACAACAAATAAATATCAGTTAATTTATTATTAATAAGTATACGATTAGGCCTAAATACACTAAGGGTACCAGATCGATCTGATCATGGAAGCTAAGCAGGGTCAGGCCTGGTTAGTACATGAATGGGGGATCTTCCAAGACTACAAGGTG
This sequence comes from Urosaurus nigricauda, assembly GCA_034509955.1. Taxonomy (NCBI): domain Eukaryota; kingdom Metazoa; phylum Chordata; class Lepidosauria; order Squamata; family Phrynosomatidae; genus Urosaurus; species Urosaurus nigricauda. The sequence goes on along the minus strand of JAOEGL010000011.1, from coordinate 25,090,209 downwards.
CTGCAGGCAATATTTCAGAGGAAGGCAATATTTCCTTGCCTAAGAAAAACCTATGAGAACTTAATGGGGTCACCATAAGTCAACAGGAGACTCAAGGAAGGAACATTTTTTATTATTATTATTATTATTATTATCATCATCATCATCATCATCATCATCCCACACTTTTCCCAAGGCTGGCACTCAGGGTGGCTTACAACATTAAAAAAACACCATACAGTTAAAAACATACAAAAACAGTATATTAAAATTACAATTAAATTGCTACAATAATTAAAAGAAATTCAATACTAAGATCCAATTTAAAAGATTAAAAGGCTTAGCCATGGAAATCTCTTTGGTGATCTTGAGTAAGTCAGACTATCTCAGCTTCAGAGGAAGGTTCCTCTGAATAAATCTTGCCAAGAAAACAAGAGAAACTAAGTAGGATTTGCGAATGCATCCCAGTTTGGGGTATCTTCTGCTCAGGTTCTTCTTTGACATCCCTTCATTCCCCAAAAAGGATGCTACAAACTTGTTGTTTTGGTGGAAAAGAGTAACACAACGGACCCTTTGAAAACATCCATAGTGAAGGAAAGATAAAAGAAACCATCTCTTACCATTGCAGGGTCGACAACCATTTTTCCTTCACTTCAGGCAAGCTGAAAATGAGAAATGAAACAGTAAAGGTAGGGCAGTATAAATCGGAAAGGCCATCACAGATTGCACAGTTGTTGTACTATAAATCACGGTTCCTTCCGGTCAAGGCCTTGAAGAAAAAGCAGAGCCCCTTCCTGGCTCTGTTTCTATTTTGGGGGAAATACTCTTAGCATCGCTGATCTGCCTTGAGGTTTCCTGGAAAGGCGGAGAGAGGCTCTGATAAGCCGTTTTCTTTCTGCTCTGAGGCTCTGATATTCCAAGAATATTTTCTACATCTGGGACAGACCTTTCTGCAATGTTTCCTCCGCTGTGCTTTCCTTGCCTTACGATTCCTAGAAACCATTTGCCCGGGGGTAACCTAAATGCGATGTCCGGGAAATGGTACCCGTGCCAAGGTTTGCACAAACATCCATCGGCTGTAAAGGCAAAGGTCTGCGGCTTGGATACTTTGTGTTACAGATAATAGCATAACTGGGGATTGCAGCCATTGAAGTCCTCAGGTGAGGTATCTAAGGCATTTCACAGAATGCTTCATCCTTACTTCTGGTTGCTCAAAATGGCAGCCGTGATGTTGTGCCATAGGGTCCTCCATATGTCCAGAGGACTGGAAATGAGCCCAGATAGTAAAGGAAGCTTGGATTAAGGCCAAACTGAACTCGGTTTCTTGGAGCGTGTGATGGACAATGGTCAGCGCTGAATTCCATGTGGGCCAATGGCCGCTCACAGCCAATGGTCATTACCTGAAAGTGACCACATAGTTGGCGGTGGGCCAGCCAATGACGAAGGACGTCTCCGGGTTCATCTTTTTCTCCGAGACTTCTCCAAGGCAGGAGCTGGTCCACACCTCACTCAGCTGGACTTGCTTCTTGAGTTTCAAGCTAGAAGAAGACCTGGGGGGGTCAATAAACCAGAGACGGTTTTATTTTAAGGCATGCATTTGGGTAGGAAAATGAAGCATCAGGTGTTGAACTCTGCACCTCCGTATTCCATCTCTTTTGTGCATCCAGCCACGGACCTCCCTACTCATTCTGTTCTTTCCCCTTCGTTTTTTGCGGTGCTGCTGCAGAGAAAACCCTGTCAAATGTCCACACCAAACTAGCTTCACAAGGCGTTGGGACACGCAACAGGGCCTCCTCTGAAGATCAACAATTGGGGGCAGGCCCATATTTCTCTACAGTTCTTGCCCAGTATTAACGCATCCCAAATTGTGCTGGGAAATTGTTCTGCACAGAAATAAATAAAGGTTTTTTGGGGATGGGGGGAGATTTGGGGGGTTGCAAAATTCCAGTAAAGGTAGGGCAAGACGGCTACCTGTGGGATTTTTTCTGGTGCAAACTGGGCACTTCTAATGCACATCAAACATTTCGGATCCACATTGGGCACTTCTGATATGCACTGGGCATTTCTGTTGTGCATCAGGGCATACTTTTGGTACACACTGGGCCCTTGTGAGGCGCATCGGCCATTTGTGATTCTCACACTGGCCATTTTTCTGGCTTCAGCACTGCAGAATTGATGCATTTGACACCATTTTGTCTGCCATGGCTTCATGCTATGAAATTCTGGAATTTGCAGTTTCGTTGAGATATTTAGTCTTCTTTTGTCAGATAGCTCTGGTGCCACAACAAACTATGAATCCCAGGATTCCACAGGACAGAGCCATGGCGGTTAAAGTGGTGTCAAACTGCATTAATTCTGCAGTGTCACAGCAGTATCTGGTGCAGATTCGGCACATCTGTTGCACTCCAGCACAATGCCCAGAGAGCCCCAATGCACATCATTGCCCTATTGGGCATCAGGCCATGGCAAACAGGTCATTTCATTGGCCACCATCGTGCAACGGATGCCCTACGCTGTAAGGTCTCAGAAGCTCCTAAGTTAATATGGACTTTGCAAAGCTACTCAGTTCAGTTTTAGAAATGTGTAACACCATTTAGAAGGCCAGCGTGGTGCAATGGTTTGGGTGATGGAACAGGACACCGGGAGTCCAGGGTTCGAATCCCAGCTCAGCCATGTCAACTCACTGGGTCATCACTGGATGATCTTGGGCAATTCACACACTCTCAGCCTCGGATGTCAATAGCAAACCCCCTCTGAAGAAACTTACCAAGAAAACCCTATGGTAGGTTTGCTTTGGGGGTCGCCATGAATTGGAAACGGCTTGAAGGCATTGACGCAGTGACCAAGGCCATTTGCAAAGACAAAAGTCCCAAGCAGAACGCCAGCCCTAGCGTTTTGCACAAGGACCATGGGATACTGTGACACATGAGAGTCCCCCAGAGAGGTCTGGTGCTTTACGAAAGAGGCGCCAACCTTGCTATGATTTTTATTCCAGACAACCAATTTTCACTTAGATAAATATTATAGATGTTTTCCCCTCCGCTTTCTCTTGTGTCCTTCCTGCTCTCGCCTCATCAGAGTGTTTACCGAACTGTAAACATCTCTTATTAAGAAACTGGAATGTGTGCAAATTCATTCATTTTTATTTATTTATTGTATGTAACCTCTTTCTTCTTGTTGTTAATCATTCCATTCCTCTTTGGGAAGAGCCTGGGGCAGATGACAAGACATTAGAAAACAATTTCTAAAGTAAACGCAACTGAGAATCGTTGTTGTTGTTCTTTGCCTTGAAGCTGACGCAGACCGATGGTGACCCTCTCCTAAGGTTTTCTTGGCCAGATTTACTATTCAATGGAGGGTTGGCATTACTTTCCTGATTTCCTAGAGTCCTAGTCCAGGACTCAGACCTCTATACTACACTGGCTTTGAATACATCTCTGCTGATAGTAATGTTGTTATTGGGTTTTCCCGGTAAGGTTTATTCAGGTGAAGTTAGCCATGCCTTTCCTCTTAGGAAAGAGCCTCTTAAAGTTTCAAGGGCTAAGCAAGGATTTGAACCATGGTCTCCTTGACTCCTTCTCCAGCACTCAAACCACTGCACCACGCTGTCTCTTTCCAGATCCATGGGATCGGAGAATTCAATGGGACCCCAAGGGACAACTGGTCCAACCCTGGGCAGGAATCCAGAACTAAATCTGGACCTTTCCGACTTCTCTGCCTGCAAATAGAGGGTTGAGAATGGCAAGGGCCACACATCAGTGAGCAGTTATGGGCACCAAATGAGCACACGGGCACTTACTTGGACTTGGCCACAACCAGCATGTCGCTGAAGAGGAGCAAATGCCTTTCTTGCGTCTGCAGTCCCAGGGTGAGCTGGACGCGTTCGTCCAAGATGAGAACAGAATTTGGGTTCCCAAAGGCCCCGGCGGAGAAGCCATTGTCAGGCTGGGAGGAGGCAATAGGAATCTCCCTGCTGCCGGAAAAGAGAAAGGGTCAGATCAATTACTTTGGCCAAGAAAGTCTCTGAATTAATTGCTTTACTCTAAGCTTCCGGGAGAGCATCTTCTAAGCAGCAGCCTTTGAATAGTCTCTCTAAAGCCAGGTTTAGGGCTAATCCCAGACTTGGTCCTCCAGAAGTCCTAGCCATCATGGACTTTTTTTTGAGGAAGATGAAGTCAAAAAATCTGGAGTTCCAACATTTGGGAACCACTGGTCTGATCTGTACTGCAGAATTAATGCAGTTTGACACTGCTTTAACCGTCGTCATCATCATCATCATCATCATCATCATCATCATCATCTGATTTATTTATATTCTGCCTTTTCCATAAGGAATCAAGGAGGGTTACAATAAAAACAAAATAAAATACATAAAAATTCACAAGAGAATACAATAAATCTTGCTTAATGTTATGGAATCCGGGGATTTGTAGTTTATTGTGGCACCAGAGCAATCTGATTTAGAGGCTAAATATCTCACCAGACTACAAACTCCAGGATTTCATAGCATTGAGCCATGGCAGTTAAAACAGTGCCAAGCTTTGAGTTAAAACTTTGGGGGGGAAAGAAGGATATAAATAAATGACAACAACAACAACAACAACAACAGGTGTGACAATACTAGCACACTTCCAGGGGAGCAGTTCAGCTTCAATGTTATGACTCTTTCCTCCAGGATTTCACCAAGATCGTGAACTGACATCAAGGCTGCATCTGCACTGCAGAAATAATCCAGTTTGACACTACTTTAACAGCCATGGAATTTTTGGAATGGTGGTTTTGAGAGACATTATTCTTCTCTGTCAGAGAGCTCTGGTGCCACCACAAACTACAGATCCCAGGATTCCCTAGCATAGAGCCATGGCAGTTAAAGTGGTGTCAAACTGGATTATTTCTGCAGTGCGGATGGAGCCCACACTTCTCTAATGCAGCAGCCCCTGTTTTGTTCTTGATCTTCCTCAATGAAATGCAAACAGTTCCACAATAAACCCAAAGAGTTGTTCAGCCTCCAATGAACAATTCTCAGCCTCCAATGAACAATTTTCCCCCCGTATCCAAATAAAGCCAAGAATTTGTTCCTCTTGTTTGAGAAAAAGAGTGTAAATCTGGGAAAGAGGTTTTTTGGGGGAAGTTTTTTAATTTCAAGAATATTTCTCCATCCATTTAACGCCCCTGGCACCTGCTCAAATCTTTTCCCCAAAAGCAAAGCCATTAAACACGGCGATAAATGAAAAACGGTGCTCTCGTAAAAAGTTGTTTGGTTCTAAGTGTAAATCATTTAGGTTTTATCTTGGGATTATTATTTTTTTAAAAGAAACACAAAATATTTAGCTCAATTAAACAAGCTGCCAAGAAATATTATTTACGAGGACGTTTTTTTGGAACCAGAGAGCATACGAGTGTGGCTTTCTTTTCTGCATCATCTCACAGCGAGATGGAAAGAAAAGAGCAAAAAGTTGTTGGACGTAATGCTCTACTGAAAAATCCAAAAGACTGATGAGATGCCAGCCAAGACTGCTCAGTGCCAAAGGTATATTATCCAACATTTCATAGCGGAAAGCTGGACTGCATGTATCAGAGAGTGGTCAAGATGGCAAAAATCGTTAATGTGGAAGAACACACAAGTTAGGAGAGGCTGCAGCAGGTTGCTTTTGCTGCAGCTTCCTGGGATGGTCAAGACTGTGTCCGCTCCTCTCTTCTTTTTCTTCTCCCTGCTGAGTGCATTTGTATTTCGAAATCAGTTTGCAACAACTGAAGTGAGCTGCGGCCAAAAGGAGAAAGTGGGAAGAGGAGAAGAGAGAAACCAGGACATTTCAAAAGCAACCAGAAATGGCAGACGGTTAATGGGGACTGTCCTGGCCATGACTGGGACATTGGAAGAGTATGCCAAGGCAGACAATCTAGGGCTGTTTTCGCATGATACACTATGCGGAGAGATCTTGTAGCCCCTTTGAGACTATCTGGAAGAAAGAAGTGGGAAGAATGAGCTTTCCTAGACTTCGGACTACTTCCTCGGATGCACTTGATGCCAGATGATTCTACAGGTGTTTTTAAGGCATGAGGGCCACTGGCTTCCATTGTCCACAACTGGGCTGTTGCCGCAGAGATTGCAAAGGTAGGACCAGATGAACTTTGCAAGTAAAGACAGCAAGTAAAGAAGCCATGGAAATGATTCATGATTCTGGCAGGCCTCCATTGGGGAAGGTGGAGTAGACGGACGCTCTGACCCAGATTAAGAGGAAAAGCAATTAGACACAGAGGAAATGCCTCTTCTTTCTTCCCACGGGACCCAGACGTTGTCTCTAGGACCGGAAGGAGAAGTCAATGGAACTTCCTCCTTTCTCTCCTCCTCTTGAATTTCCAATCTCTCCCCATCTCCCACTCTCTGATAAGGACCCATAATCCCACTTCCCTGGAAGTTCAAAAGCCAACACAAAAATATTTTCTGTGTCCATAAAAAGCAATTGGCTTCATACACGAGGTCCAATATTTTGTCATCAGTGTTTCTGTGTGTGTTGAACTGGGGACATTGCTTCCTATCCAATGTCAAAATCTGAACCCATGTTAAAGATTACGGCATAGCGACCCAAAAATGGCAAGAGGGGTTTTTCAAAATACGATGGATTTGAGGCTGATGAAAAGAATAGCGCAGCGCTTGGACGGCCAAGTCAAAATAACATCGAAAATGCCATTTAAAAGTAACTTTTGACATGTCACTTCATGCATCAATCATTGTGTTCACGAACTGATTTCCTTCCCATTCATTATGTTGCTTTTGAAATGCAACTGCCACACTCTCATTACCAGGCTCCAAAGTAACCACATCACTGGCATCTTCTCAGCTCCAAACTTGGAGAGAAGATAGTAATTCAAGTTCCCACCATCAAAAAAGTCCTTGTTTGCTATTCCAAGCCATGCATCCCCTGCCCTGAAACTCACTTACCTGGAATGATATTTGGACTTGCTGAGGGCTCTGCTGATGGCAGCCGAAGTGGAGCGTCTCCTCTGGATGATGGGCTTCATTTTCTGTAGGAGAAAAAGGAGAACCGGACACGTCACCAACCTCTACCTCCACATCGCTCAGAGGCAAAGTTACACTAGCAAGGGATGGATGCGGCACAGGGCTACCAAGACTAAGAAACATTAGACTGCTGGTAAGAAGTCCCATTCAGTGGCTGATGGTGATTCCTATGTCAGTGGGAAGGGAAAACCCACTCTGGGCTTTGGTCCAAACTTTACAAGAACTATCCAAGGTGCTGAACCTATCTGAACCCTTTGTGGGTGTGTGTCTGTGCCTTCAAATCACCTACGGACTTATGGCGACCCTATGAATTTCAGGGTGTTTTCTTAGGCAATGAACATCTTGGGCCTTGTTCCCATTGCCTTTTAAACCAGATCGCAAATCAGTTTGAACCAGTTTCAATGACCCTGATTCACACTTGAACTGAATTGTTGAAGCAATTTGGGGAGGGGCAGCCATGCAGTAGACCTATTTAACCAACGCCTTTTTCTGTGTCTTTTTGCATAAATCAATTCCACACAAGTGTGAACCAGATGTGGATAGGAATCGATTTAAATTTTCTCTTTGGCCTGCTGGAGCAAGTCCTTTTTGGATTGATTCGTTCATTGATGTGAACCACAAGTGGGTTATTTGCTTTTATTTTGCAGCAAGAAAATGTGATTGGGGCAAATGTCGTGTGAACCACACTCCGCTGCCGAACTGATCCATTGATTCGGATCGCAAAGCGATTAATTTGTAAGTGGGAATGTGGCCTTGGATGGTGCTAAACTTTAGAACTATCCAAAGTCCTGAACTTAGCTGACCCCTCTGTATATATGTGTGTGTCTATGAACCTTCAAGTTACCTGTCGACTCATGACAACCCTATGAATTTTTAGAGTGTTTTCTCAGGCAAGGAACACCTTGGATAGCTCTAAACTTTAGGGGTGCTATCCAAAGTGCTGGACTTAGTATCTCAGCACCTTGGATATCTCCTTTAAAGTTCAAACCTGAAGCAGATCCATCCGTCAAACATGATTCTGTACAAAAATGATGCAAAAACATTTGTTGTGCCCTTTTGTTCATGTGTGCACATTCCCCCTTCTTCCCTGGAAAAAAAAACATTGTGAGAAGTCCTTTGAAAGCATTCATGTGCAGTTGTAATATATTGCCCAGGGAGTCCATTTCCCAGCACCGTTGAAAGTGCTGGTTTTGACCTATAAAGCCCTATATGGCTTGTGTCCAGGCTATTTGAAGGACCATATCTCCCTGTATGAACCCATTAGGATTTAAGGTCATCTGGAGAGGCCCTTCTCCTTCTCAGGCTCATTTGCTGGGAAGACAGGAGACAGGGACTTCTTGGTGGCTTTTCCCAATTTTTGGAACTCCTTCCCAAAGGATGGCTCCATCCCTGCTCTTCTTCCGACGGCAAATTATACTCTCAAGCTTTTAGAAACTGACTAGAGCTGCATCCACACTGGAGAAATAACCCGGTTTGGCACCACTTTAACTGCCCTATATCGTAATCTACAACCTATATTGTAATCCCTAGATTGTAGTCCGCAACCAATTCAACTTCCAACGTCAATCCAGAGATCTCTCCTGCAAACCAACAAACATCACATTGTCTTATTTTAAATAGTTCAACTTAACCGTTGTCAAACAATAGTCAAAATAAAAAGTTTACCCAGAACATATTGTATAACACTGTTTTGTTCAATGTTAATTGTTCAAATTATTGTCTAACACATTTGTACTTGTACAAATGATTATAATTATTGTATATTCTAGTTTGGTAAATCATTGTTTTAGTTATTCATAAAAATAAATAAATGAAGAAAAGGATGATGATGATGATGATGATGATGATGATGATGGAGGATAATGAGGGATCCAAAAAATTGGTTTCGTTCAGCCAGTCTAAAGGGTTTAAAAGGAGACTGGCATTATGGTTGGGCCATATCCAGTTGAATTTTACATTTGCAGAGACCTGTGTCTGCAAGCAGGCTTGCTTCATGAACCTCTTCCAGCCTGAGGACCAAATCTGATCATCATCTTTTGGGCGTTTCCTAACCAAATTCCATCCTCTCTCCCTGCAATCCAACACTGGCTTTCCATAGCTCTCCAATGACTGGGATTTGACCCCATCCCTCCTATGCACCAAAGGATGAGAAACCAACCAATGTCCAAGCGCAACCACGTGTAGGAAATAATTTGCGCTGGGAAAGACGAGCGTTGATGTGGGAATCATAAAGTGGAGCAGGCATTCATAAAAGCAAAGTCTACAAGGAGAGTTACGCTCCGAGGAAAACACCCATGTTTTCAATAAGCATCAGCCTGGTTGCCCATGCAAGATGATGGAAAGACATTTCTTTGCATATGCATTCAATAAAACTGTGGGACTTTTTTGGGTCGCCTCCCTATAAGAACAAGTTGGGTGTGGAGCCCATTTTAAAACACCCCCGGGCAACGTTTTGACCACTGATTTCTTTATAGGGGGAGTCAACCTCGCTGATGTTATTCTCCCATGGATTTAGAGGGAAACACTGACTCCTTCCATGCCCTTTTCTTCCATTTCCTCCCCCTCCAGTTTTCAATGATCTAATACCATCAGAAACCAGCATGGCAAGGTGACTTGGACCAGGACACTGGGAGAAAAGGGTCCAGATTCCCACTCAGCCATGGAAACCCATTGGGTGCTTTAGGGCAAGTCACACTCTCTTACCAGATTTTGGGCTAGTTTACATGTAAACATATCATACAGATTGGTGCAGATTTTTGCACATTTGCATCAGTGGTTAATGGTCATCACTTTACTGTGCAAACTTGCATCTATTTGCATCTGTTCAGGTTCCCTCTGCTAAAAATGTGCAGCCATGCGAATCCATGCAAAGCACATGTGCGATGTGCATTTTTCTGGATTTCTGCAGATGCGCTGGTTAAAAACTGGGAAGCCTTATTCCAGGGAGTTGAAGGAGTTTTTTGAGAGATCCCACAAAAAGCCTAAACTCCCGCAAATCACGTGTGGCCAGATCACATTAAATAAATAAATTAGTTTCCAAAATCAGACAAAATTGAACACAGGAAGAAGCAAACTTATACCTAGTTAGATCACTGTTCTATGTAGGTTAGTATTGTCACCTTGTAGGCTAGTATTGGCAGCAGTGTCTGTGCAGAGTTTCATGCAGAGTTCCTTACTAGCCTTACCTGCAGATCCCCGGTCTTCCCTCTTGGTGGTCTCCCATCCAACTACTATCCATCCCTGACCCTGCTCAGCTTCTTAGACTGGATGGGATCAGAGGTATCGATAAGCCAATGGCCCTTGGTGCACTTTTATTTCTCAGCACAGCCTTCGAATATGAGCTCTCCGGCCGATATCTCAATTTTGCCGGGCAGTTGCAACCGGAGAGGGCTAGGCTCCCTTCTCCTCTTCCCCTATTTGGGTCATATTTGCAGAGCATCCTGTTTGCCTCATTGCTGGCACTCCGAGGAGGAGGAGGAGGAGGACGTGCCCTAGTTTAAGAAAATATCATAAATCATCACCAGGGCCTGAAATGTTCCCTGGTTCCGACTTAGAGAGCATGGCTGTCCATCTGGGAAGCGTTTATCTCTCTCTTTCTTGGAAACATCCTGTCTCTTTGCTTAGCCACCAGGTCAAGGGAACCGGAGGGGCCTCCAAGGCGCATCCATCCAACCATCTCCATCAGACCCAGGGACAGAAAGGACTGTTCTGTCGGGGAAAGTTCCCCTTGTTCTCCATCCCTGGAGCTTCTCACGTGGAGAGCACCCGGTGCCCCTTCCTCCTCCGTTGCCACAGAGACAGATCCACGTTTACTCAAACAGACTTCCCAAGCCCTCCAAGGCTTGCAACACTCCGCGCTGTGTTTGTGCATTACTCATCCTAAAGCTGCCAATCGGGGCTTTGTGTTTCTTGGCATGGGAGAAACCCCAGAGCCGAGCGGCCTCATTCCAAACCCATGTATGGCCTGACGCTATCGGTCCTCGGCCCGGCAAAAACGGGGCCAGGATTCCTTCTTCACCCCGGCCTTGGCACCCTCTCCTCTGTTATTGTCCAGACCAAGCGCTTGAAAAGACAAGAGCCCAAGCACACACGCATATATATACATAAACAAAACACAACCCCCTGCCTCCGACACACCTGGCCAGTTCAGGACGGCACAAGTTTTCCCCTTCTGACATTATGGGGACAAAACAGACGTCAAACGAGGGCTTCCCGAAAACCTGGGTTGTGTCAGCACATTCCTGGGAAGTTTGGGGCATCTTTGCAAAATGAATGCAGAGTTTGCAAGGAGGAAGATGCTGGATCCATCACTGAGGACTTTGTTTAAAGAGTTTCTAAGTAGTAATAGCAGGATTTAAAGGCAAGAGGATATTTTCTTTTTTCATTTTAAAAAACCAAAAAACAGCAAGTGGAATAGGCCATTACAAGTTCCCTGTCAATTTATGGCGACTCCATAATATTTTTTTCATGGCATTTTCTTAAGCAAAGAATTTTCTTAGGCAAAGAATCCTCAGAGGTTGACTTGCCATTTCCTTCCTCTGAAATATAACCTGCAGCATCCGGTATTCTTTGGTGGTCTCTCATCCAAGGACTAACCAGGGCTGACCCTGTTTTGCTTTCCAAGATCAGACAGGACCTTCTGCCTTTGGGATATATAAGGTCAGAATTCCCTTCAAGATGCCTTTTGACGTATGACTTGAATTTGATAAGGTTTTTGTAGACCAGGAATATTCAGGGGTGGTTTGCCCTTGGCCTTTCTCTGAAATACAGTCTCCAGCACCTGGCCTCCCATCCAAGTACTATCCAGGGCTCACCCATCTTAGCATCCAAGATCAGGTGAGATCTCGTGCCTTTAAGATATTTAAGTATAGTCTGTATTCATGGATTTCTTATCCACAGATTCAACCATCCAGCTTGAAAATATATTTTTTTAAAGTATAAATTCCAAAAAGCAATGCTTGATTTTGCCATTTTATATAAGGGACACCATTTTACTAGGCCATTGTATTTGATGGGGCTTGAGCATCCATGGATTTTGGTATTTAAAAGAGGGTCCTGGATATCAAGGGCCAACTGTATATTCCAAAAAGCAAATTTCGCCATTTTATATAAGGGACACCATTTTTCTAGGCCATTGTATTTAACGGGACTTGAGCATCCAAAGATTTCTCCACCAAACCCTATTGGATACCTAGACCCCACTGTACTCAGGTAGTTTGATTTTTGGGGTGCAAGAGAGGTATTCAGTTCATGGTTTCCTAAGTGGAGTTCCACAAGTGTAATGGTCTTATATGAGCCTCAGTCCTGACTAGCCACTCAACCCATTGGATTTACTTAAGTGTGTTGACTCAAAAATGGATTCAATGGGTTTACTCCAATTGGGATTAACCCAAGGATTGCAGCCCCGCAGCTGCACATGTTCGGATGGTGCACAATGATGCATCGGTGCCTACAATGTACCACTTGATGCTCTGTGGTTGCAGAAACAGCCCCTGTGCATCCTTCTCCATTGCAATTCTGATCAACCCTAACCTGAAAACCTCATTTCTCAAGACTTGTAGAGGAGAAGCTCTCCTTTCTCTTAGTCTTTTCTGGCCATTTGGCAACCATGAGAAAACCAGGGTTTTATTTTCCAAAGGATGGGTTCAATCCCTCCTTCAGCTTCTCCTGGAGCCCTAAAACACTTATAAAAGGAACTTGGCTGTAAAGGCAGGATGGCAGAAGCTCTCTCATCCAGAGGCACAAACCAAAGCTTAAACTGAAGGAGAGGAGCTGTAAATATTTATCCCAGCTACTTTAGACTAATTCCTCTCCGCTTGGCGATTTTTTACTAATTCTTTTTCTCCCCGTTTCTGGAAACATGCAAAGCTCTAAATCATTTTGGAAGGACGGTGCTTTAAGAGACAGCCTTCCTCCTGCCTTCCAAGAAATGGGAGATGGACCGTTTATTTTAAAAGGTCCCCCAGAAAGGCTGTTCTTTCTTGGTTTTCCTCGTGTTCTTCTCCTCCATCACCAACACCGCGACTTTTTCTTTCTTACTGGGAACTCCAATAAAGGGATGGAGTTACTGGGAACCCCTAGCCAAAGTTGGCTTCTTGACCCATCCTGATCTGTTTCTTCCCTTTGCTTCCCAAGAACTATTCATGGTGGCAAGGTTATCCTTTGGATTTCTGATGGGTCAATGGGGTTGGAAGAAACAAGAAGACAGACAGGACCTACAAAGATATGTCCTCCAAAAGGCAAAGGCCTTGGAGATGATAGATAGATAGATAGATAGATAGATCCAAAACACATTGCAGAAATAATCCTGTTTGAGCCCACTTATCCTGTTTTGCAGGATAGAGTCAAGTTATGATCATTTCAGAAAATTATATTATGGAAGGTACATCAAGGAAGGTAGGTTAAGTCGGGGAAAGTACATACTTTTAAGAGTTCAGTTGAGGCAGGGAGAGGGTATTATAATAATTATTATTGTCATTATTAATATTTATTTATATAGTGATGTTTTGCACAGCACTTTACAGGAGCATCAAAACAACATGAAACCTGCCCATGGCATGCAATCTAAAAAAGTAAGTGTTTAGTAGTTCACCTGCTTTAACTTGACTGCTTTAACAATTTTCCTCACTAACTGAACTACTTTAATGTAAGAGAGTTACGTTAGGAGTTAAGAAAAAGTGGAGCTAGCTGTTTCTCCCCAATACAGAAATCCCCCATTTAAGAACTTATTAAAGGTTACTAACTGGAAGAGAAGTAACTACTGTAAGGCCAAACGTATGTGTAGGACCAAGAAGGAAAGGAAAAATGAGAGAGAGAGAGTTTTTGTGTGTGTGTGTGTATGGCTTGGAGAGAAAGTGAACTGCATTTTTGTGCGTACAAATCCCTCTTCCAGCCAAGGTAAATGGCGATGTGAGGTGTTCACGTGGGTGGGTTGCAAAAAAAGGAAAGCAAACAAGGATTTCGTCGGACGGAGATTTGGCAAAACGAAGGTTTCTGTGCAGCGGCCAACCTTGAGGGATGGAAGAATGTAGCACATTCCTTCTCCTTCCTCTTCGGCACAACTTTCATGAAGGCGGCCATTTTAAAGCCGGGTTTTAAACCTGGAGAGGCTCTGAGAAAACATGCCCAAACCTTGCATGCAATGGGAGACCACTGGGAAGGACGAGGCACAGGACAAACGGAAGGGAAATGCTGCTCCAAGCTTGGAAAAACTCCACCGCAGAGCTCAGAAAAGTAACTTTCTTATCATGTCCAATGGGGAGCCATGCCAAAAGATAACTGGATTGGATTCTGTCATTTGCACACCCTCCAGATTTGGCAAAGAAAGTCTGGATTGCTCCTCTGTCATCCCACTTTCTCAGCTGCTTTTAAGATGTCCCAGTTTCTCTCTCTTCTTCCCCTTTCCCCCTTTTTCCTCAGCTTACTTTGGTTGCTGCAAAATGAATTCAAAGTGCAAAAAGAGTTTTTATTCCATTAACTGAGCAGGAAGGAAGGAAAGGATAGGAAGACGTGGGATCCTGCCCTTTCCAGGAGGCTCAGGCAAAAGCAAACTGGTGCATTATCTCCTAGCAAGCATTTCTTTCCCCAGAAATAACTTTTGCCATCTTAACCTGGTATTATTTGGTCAGACCTATTCTGTGAAATGTGAAGGGTATGCACTTGCTCCCTTTTGCACTATTGCAAAAGGGATGCAATAACCAGATTAAGTCGATAACATCTGGCCAGGGTTTGGAAAAAGGTTCCTTTCCTGGATCTTGTTGGGAGTCCAAAAAGTAGCCTTTTCCAAACACAACTCCTACATCGTGGCACCAAAACTTCTTGAAAAAGAAAAGTTACCGAGGAAATTTCAGGAATCAGAAGCAATTCCTTTCTGGAGTAGAGCAATTCTAGCCTTCCTACCATCAAGCCTTTGACAAGAAACCTTTGGACACAAACAAATATGACCCTGAATTTGGTAACTATAAATTGCATTTAACAACTAGGTAGTCTTAACAGTTTCTTTTCTAGCCAATTGTCAAGACCTTATTGAAAGAGATACAGTGCAACAATGTAATGATCACCAATTAGAACCTGTTTAAGAGTATCCTTACAAAGGAGAGGTGGCCCATTCTTCTATCAACTTTGTAGTTAGGTGTGAACACTGTTTCCTGACAGCCATACATTGTGTTCATACTGTTAAATGGGTGCTAATTGGCTATCCTTACATTGTTGCACTCTATAGCTTTCAACAAGGTCTTGACAATTTCCTAGAAAAGTAACTGTTGCTCCAAGAGAAGGCTACTTGATTGCTCTTTGTATTAAAGAAGCCTTCTCTGGCAATATAGGAACTTACAATCCTTCGATACAATTAGAAACCATGGCCAAAAAAGAGAGGATTTTTCACTTGTGACATACTTTAGCCTTCTCCATCAAAGCCCTCTGGAGCCCCACCAAACTACAAATCCCAGGACTCCATAGGTCAGGAACGAATAACAAAAAAGCAGAATTGACAGAGCAAATGCAGGGAGAGAAAGAGAGGGACACTGTGGGGAAACCAAAAGATTTTAAAAGCCATGCTTTTGGTGGAATTGCTCTCGAATCCCCATCTCTGCCTGTGGCCCTCCTGTCTTGGGGCTTAAGAGCCACCGTGGCCAATGTTTTCCGATTTGGCAACATCTTCACCCTGATTAAATCATTCCTTTGCAGCTTGGCGAGAGAAAAGAGCTTTCAACCAGGCACAACTTTCTACATCTGGTTTCCATTAGAGGAGAACATTAATCCCTTTATGCCTAGCGTCAGCATCACACACAACCGACGCTGCTCCGATTTGCTAAATACCAATCTGAAAGGTGCCTAGTGGTTAGTCCCAGCTAGACTGGACTAGACCCATTGGATGAATTGCCAATCGATCAATCAAGACTAGACTAGACCCATGGGATCAATTGCCAATCGATCAATCAAGACTAGACTAGACCCATGGGATCAATTGCCAATTGATCAATCAAGACTAGACTAGACCCATGGAATCAATTGTCAATCAATCAATCAAGACTAGACTAGACCCACTGGATCAATTCCCAATTGCTCAATCAAGACTAGACTAGACCCACTGGATCAATTGCCAATCGATCAATCAAGACTAGACTAGACCAATTGGATCAATTGTCAATCAATCAATCAAGACAAGACTAGACCCACTGGATCAATTGTCAATCAATCAATCAAGACTAGACTAGAATCACTGGAGCAATTGCCAATCGATCAATCAAGACTAGACTAGACCCACTGGATCAATTGCCAATTGATTGCACTTGGCTAAATCCAAGCAGATTTGAGTAGATCAACTCTTCTTGGGCCTACTAATGTCATTCAAGCTCCAAACGGTTGACTGCTGACCCATTGATTCAAGGGACCTACTCTGGTCGAAGGGTTGAGATGCGTTGCTGGAGAAGAGTGCTGAGGATACCCAAAAGACCAACAAAAGGGCCCTTGGAAAGGCCGATCCTGGAAGCCAAGATGACTAACCTGAGCCTGTCCTACTTCAGATACATCATGAGAAAGAATGACTCACGAGCAAACCCAAATAGTGTTAGGAAAGGTGGAGGGCTGGAGAAAGGAGAGGAAGGCCGGATGCCAGATGGATAGACTCAGTCCAGGAAGCCCTGAGCAAAGAAGTTCAGGAGAGGTGGACCTGGAGGTCCCTCATTCACGGAGTCTCCATGAGTCAAAGTTGATTCCAGGGCAGTTAACAACAACAATCCCAGACAGGACTCCGGTGCCTCCTGGCTGAGCAATAATTCCCTATTTATAGTCCTAGAGGAAAAAATGTCAGGAAAATTCTGCTTAGCTTCAACACACTTTTGCAGATCTTTTTCCCCCCTTTTCCTGGCCAAAGTCTAACAGTTATGCAAAAGCCAGAGCGGGCAAAAATGGGACTAGTCTGGACCTTAAAGATGGGGGTGCATGACCTAAATCCAATTGCTAGTCCCAACTAGGATAGATTTCCTAAACAGACGGGAACTTGGTACATCCATAACTTTGGTACGTTCCAATGACTCAACTGGAGATTGGGTGCAAGCCCAGGTTTCAGAGTCCAAAATTTTCCAGGGAATCCAACCCCTATACAAAACAATTGCAAGGGGTTTGTAAAATATGTGCCCCACCAAGATTTATACGAAATCCTTCCCTTCTGACCCATTTCTAACAGGTCAATTTCCTGGCATTTTCCATTTGGCTCAGTGGGTGACCAGTTGTGAAAAGAGATGGAGAGGGACAAAATGAGGACACCTCGAATAAGGATTCTGCTCCCAGCATGAAATTTTCCTTCAGTCCCCACATTTCTAAATAAATGCACAGCTAAGCATTTATAAACAGAGTTTAGTATCCAAAGTTTACAAAACAGACAGATAAAAAGACCCAGTTCACATCTAGAGTCCTAGATACGAAAAAGTTTCATCTAAGGAAGTGGACTGAAGTCTAGGAAAGCTCATGCTGCCAACTTCTTTCTTTCAGTTAGTCTCAAGATCTCTCTACACGATATTATAATTATTGGATCTAAATGCATCTGAGGAAGTGGACTGAGGTCTAGGAAAGCTCATGCTGCCCGCTTCTTTCTTTCAGTTAGTCTCAAAGATCCTACTCTCTGCAATGCTAGAAAATTGGGAACTGGAACTGGGAACTTTATTGCTCCCACTAGTAGCTACACTGTGGTTGTGAAGATCTACGTAACCAGAGCATTTTTGGTGATGGGTTCTGATTTTCCCTCCTCCCATTTGTCAGCAACATTTCGGTACTCAGACTACTTCTTTGGACTACAACTCCCAGTATCCCCAGCCAGCACGGTCTCCAGCCATGCTTGCTAAAGGAATTCTGGGTATTCCTGCCTCCCCAAAAATATTTATCGCAATGTAAGGTGTCCATAAATTCATCTCATGAGCTTCTGGGGCCTTCGTGTGTCTCACTCATCTGCAAATAAACAGTCCAATGTTTGTTTTATTTGGTAATTCACGCAGGTTTCCATTCTACCGTTGTGTTATTTCCAACTCGAGGAGAGCCGATGGCATTTGAGGATACCAATAATGGCATAAATTCATAAGGCAGCAAAGTAAAACATCTCCTCTAAACTAAAACCTGAACGGAAGCCCCAAATAATTATCCTTAAAACAAACAGCCCTTTATTGAGCTGAAAGGAACCAAAGGTTTTTCTCCTCTCGCTTCTCTCCACATTCTCCATTTTCCCAGTTTGCTTCTTCTTCTTCTTTTTTTATCATGCTGCTGGAATTCCAAAAAACAGCCCAACTTCAATGGAAAACACAAAAATACATTTTATCATCACAGGAAAATACAAACACATCCTTTTCTTTTTCCTTGGGATTTTGTCTCTGGAGGGACACTCCTCCCGCTCTGTTTTCGGAGGAACTATTTATTTTGGGGCTGCTGATTTTGGAGATCTTTTTCTGTCCCCAGATACTTCCCTTAAGCCTGCCAGCCTGTTTATTATTTCCAACAAGAGGCTTAAAAGAGGGAAATAACTGCAGGATTCAACATTTGTAACTGGGATGGAATATCATCATAGTATTCTCTTTTTTTCTTCAAAGGGGGGACCAAATTTGCAATCAATGGTGTTCAAGGGAAAATAAAATCCAGATGGAAAGAGTAGGTGGTCAACTGTGGACTGGACCGCTTTGGAGAGTGACAGATTGTCCATCTTTGGAAGTCTTCAAACTAAGGTTGGATGGCATCTCTCAGGAGTATTTTAACTAGATGATGAACTAGAAGGCCTTTGTGGTCCTTTCCAGCACTAAGATTCCCTAAAGACCTCCATGTGCCCTCCTCTACTTGAGTTGAAACAGAAATCTTCAACAGATTAAGAGTTGACCATTCACACTATCTGCAAATGCCTGCTAAGGTTGCCCAATGAAGGTAACTCAAAATTGGTAAAAGCTGTCACGGGAAACACAGTCCGACCCCGAAGCATCCGAGAGATCCCTCTGTACCATCTTAACTAAGAACACTTACAACGACATCTTGACAAAACGCAATGTCCAAACATGAACCAAGGAACATGAGAGACCCTGCAGCCGGAAAAATCAGCCCTAGCAGGAACACGTTATAAACCACCCTGGGCATAAAATGCTGTTTGAATACATTGAAATTCTGGACCATGCCAACAGCTATCAGGTCAGAAGGCACAAGAAAGCCACTGAAATACATAAATACCTGGACAGCTTCAACAGGGAAGGAGAAACCCTGAAAGTGAACAAAGTATGGCTACCAGTCCCTGGAAAACAGCAAAATCAAGACCCAGAAAAATGCAAATAAAAAACCATCCGGGGTTTTCCGAGCAGACAGTGGATCTCAAATGAAACAGACACAAATCCTCTTTGCATCTCCTCCATTCAACAACAGAAGAATGCACAGATTAACATGGAGATTACTCCTCTCTACTGAGGGTCACACGGGTGTATATATATATATATATATATATATATCCCACTCTTTTCCATGCCAACATTCTCTGAAGATGCCAAAGCCACAGATGCTGGCGAAACGTCAGAAACAAACTCTTCTAGAACATGGCCATATAGCCCAAAAAACCCATGAAAAACTATGTAGACCTATGACTCCAACATTGTCATTTCCCCCCTCCTTTCGCCTGTTTGATTTTCAACACTTTTGCCTGATGAAGAAGCCAGCTTTGAAAGCTTGCATTTTGTGCATTTTGGCTGGCCAATAAAGGTATCACTGTTTGGGGGATTTGGGGTGTTATTGTACTTTGCTGTATGGCCAACGTGGCTTCCCCTGGATATAACTCCTTGCAATAAGCCCCACTACATCTACCTGCCTCCATTCACTTTAAGCTAGACCGGCAGGTTGGAGTATCACCTGGACAGCCTTCCAGTGAGTTTCCATGGCTGAGAAGAGATCTGAATTCGGATCTTCTTGTGTCCTTGCCCAATGCTCACTCCACTACACCATGCTCACTTCGGTTCACCATGAATTTGTGCAAAAGAAATCAAACATATACCATATAAGTTCACCTTAGGGTTGCCATAATTTGGAAACGACTTGAAGAAGGCACAAAACAACAACATGTTCATAATATGACACAAATATTGGCACAATGGGGGGAAAGCCCTGTTGGTCCACCATGTCAGACGGTCTGAGAAGTCCTGGTGTTACCAATAAGCCAGGATTGCTGCAGATCTCTGGTTTATCATGCAGCCCAAACTGGTCCAGTTTGTGAGCCTAATGCACAGAGAAACTGGATTAA
This sequence comes from Urosaurus nigricauda, assembly GCA_034509955.1. Classification (NCBI taxonomy): domain Eukaryota; kingdom Metazoa; phylum Chordata; class Lepidosauria; order Squamata; family Phrynosomatidae; genus Urosaurus; species Urosaurus nigricauda. The sequence continues at coordinate 25,069,957 of JAOEGL010000011.1, read as the reverse complement.
CAGGCAAAACTGGATAAAGAAAAAAGTCAGGAATCCTACAGAGAAGTATGTCAAATTCTGGGTTGGAGGGCTAAGGTGACGCTTTGTTGTATCCAAAATAACAGCCACGTGGAAAGTACTGTTTTCTGTGGAGCACACTGCAGCATTTCCTAAGAAGAGAGCTGCCACTTTTGCAATTTTGCATTTAACCAGGATTTGGTTCAAGCACAACTTGGAACAGCAGGAAAGGAAGAGTTGTTTTGGGGAGGAGGCGAGAGCATTTCTGAGACAAATGTGAATTTTCTGTTCCATTTCTTGGCAATGTAAGCATGATGCTTCACTCCTTGCTGAACCAGGAGAGTTTGCATCTTCACCTTTTGGAAAAAATATTGAATCAAAGTTTGGGGAGAGGTAACAATCTGCACCAATTAAAAATGTTTTTAAGGAGCGACTGCTGCTCAGGACGGACCTTGGTCTTCCTTTTGCAAATGGGTTTCTTTAATATATCTTTAGTTACTTTTTTAAAATGTAGAGTAGGAAAAATAAGTTTCAATTTATATGCAACATCATTTTAACAAAATCTTAACATCCAATACTTCCAACCTCCAGAGAGCTGATATTAACTCATCCCTATAAGTTTTCCTTTCTGTCCTCAATATCTGCCCTCTACTTACCTGTTCATTTCCCAATCTGACATGTTACTCCTCTGCAATAATAAATTCCTATTCTTATCTATAATTTCCTGTTAGTTATTTAATTACATAATCATTTGTTATCCATTGCAACTTTTTTTGTATTTATGCATTGCACTTGGCATTATATTTGCCTTGTTTGATCCTTATATAGCAGCTTCATTTCAAGGTTTCTGATTATACTCGGATAAATAGTATGCAAATAATAATAATAATAATACTCATTGTACCCTATAGCCTTTTGCAAATAGGTTCCGCAGGTTTCTATGAAACCTGTTGGAGGAGGAGAAGAACCAAGAGGAAGAGAAAGGAAAGGAAATAGGAAGCAGAGCCCTCTCCGAAACCCACTTCCAGCTTCCTTCCAGACCATTGTCTGCCTCCGGTTTAGAAAAGAATGAATGCGGCATGTTTTAAATAAGGCCCCTTTCCTGTAAAAATTGTATGCCGACAAACTAGACCTTTTCCACATGAGGCCTTCTAAAGGGAAACGTTGCAAGCGGCTGCCAGTGGTGGAGAGGGTTTATTTATACACAAACTGGGCGTTGTTACTAGAAACAGCTGAGAAAATCGGCAAAGATAAGTTTCCCCTCGGAGGGCTTCGGACCTTCCTGCACCGAGAGGTGTGGGTTCGAAGTGCAACAGCCCAGCATGAACCTGGTTTCCCCCTTTACCAACATAGAAAATCCTATTTTAACAGAATCATAGGATGAGAAGGGATCCCCCAACGGCCACGTAGTCCATATACCATGCCATGCGGGAATACAAAACCTAAAAGACTCTCCAGAGATGGACACGAAACAGTTGTGTTCTCAGGTTGGCTAAGGTGAGGCCCTCCAGATGTTGTCGGACTTCAACTCCCAGCATTCAGTACCACTGTCTATGCTGGCTAGGGCTTCTGGGAGTTGTAGTCTGACAACATCTGGAGAGTGACCCAATTCTCATCCTGGGTTTAGGATAGGAAGCTTTTATTTAGCTCAACATCAGAACTAACCTCTTGCAACAACAGCAACAGTGACAACATTTTCTGGCACAGATGCCATGATGGAAAACGGAAGCCAAATAAAACATGCGCAAGCCTTTAAAGTGTCACAAAATTCTTGGTTTTTCCATCACAACCTCAGTCATACCCAATATCAGCCTCGCCATCCAACTCAGTCACATAGAAATCCCAGTTATGTTTCTCTTTAAATGTATTTTTGACACTTCTAAAGGTCTCTTTCGTGCACACGCTTTACAATGAGATGGGTTGGCATGAGACTTTCAAAAGTGACTCTTTTTTGGAAAAGGGAGAGCAATAAAGAGTGGGATTTGGGAACATGTATAACATGTACATCTTCCCAGAATAGCTCCTTGCCTGTGGGTTGACTAAAGCGTTGGATTTATTCCTGGATAATGCAAGAAGAAGCCTTTGGATTTTAAATCAAGAACCAGCCCAGGATGGCACAAAATTCAGTGCCATGGCTCACCCATGCACCAAAATATGGCACGTTCCTTCGTAGTTGCAATGTGCCTTCAGGTCAACTATGATGACCTTTCCTGGAGGTTTTTTGGGGGGCAAGATTTAATAGTCAGAGGTTTGCTATCACTTTCCTCTGAGGCAGAGAGAGTGTGACTTGCCCCAAAGGTGGGTTTCCAGGGCTGAGGGAGCATTCGAATCCTGGGTCCAAAACACGCTGCAGAAATAATCCAGCATTTCTACAGTCTGTTTTGGACCCTCGTCTCCTGCCATTCAGACTACACTGGATTTTCTATGTGGTATTTCTTCATAGGAGGTTTTGCCATGGCTTTGCTCTGAGGCTGAGAGAGTGTGACGTCCCCAAGTGTCACCCAAGGGGTTACATGGCAAGAATTCAAATCTCTGGGAATCCTAGTCCAGCACCCAAACCGTTGCACCACGCTGGCTCCATTTTTATGCATCACTCCCAACTGATGGCGACCCTATTTCCTCAGAGGAAGGTTGCCTTGCCATTGCCTTCCTCCGAGGCTGAGAGAGTGTGACATATCCAAGGCCACACAGGGCTGAATAGAGAATTTGTACATTACTCTCCCAAAGTCCAGCGTGCAAACTGTGTTTGCCGTGCATCTTGCCCTCTTTTTAGCAGCTCTCAAAGAAAATGCAACAGATGGAAGAACCAAGACCTCTTTGCAGCGGCTTGTGAGATCTAGCACCAGGGTGCGGTTGGGTTGCAACTCCCAGCATCCCCAACCCAGTACAGCCAATGGGGAGGAATGCTGGGAGCTGCAGTGCAATGGTATCTGGAAGGTTGCACACTAGATCTAGGAGCACATAGAAAATGCCCGGAGGTGCCCATGTGCCTCGAAATGCCATGGCCCACTAGGAGCAGCCAGCCACGACTCTCACGGAAAGTTAAACCTGGCAAATGGAAAAAATAACCTCAGACCGCGCGGAAGGGCAGGAAGCAGCTGCAAACTCAGCCATTAAAAATACTGTCTATATGTCCAGCCTGGAGTATAGGAAAATAAACAAGGGTTTGGAGAAGCAGGCAGAGAGGGAAAGAGAGGCGAACCAGAAGGGAAGGGAAAAGACAGCGAAGGATGGAAACCAGAGCCTGGAAAAAGTGACCTCCTTTGGGTACTTCAGCTTCCAGAATCCCCTTGCCAGTCGTCAACCTGGGGAAAGAACCAGAGATTGTGTTTCCAGACTACATCTCCCCAAATCCCCATGGATCCAGTGGCACGGTGGTTTGAGTGGTGACCAGGGTTTGAATCCTGACTCAGCCATGGAAACCCATTGGGAGACCTTAGGTGAGTCACACTCTCTCAGCCTCAAAGGACAGCCATGGCAAGCCCCCTCTGCACCAATCTAGTCGATAAAACCCCATAAGTTTTGCCTTAGGGTCGCCGTAATTCGGGAACAAAGGGACCCAACAACAAGTTGAGAGGGTCAGTGAGAATTGGATTACAACCCAGACACCAGGGATCCCCACACAGCCATAGGAACCCACTGGGTCACCTTGGGCACACTCTCTCAGCCTCAGAGGAAGGCAAACCTTCTCTAAAAGCCCCTGATCAGTCCACCTTAGGGTTGCCATAAGTCAGAAACAGCTTGTAGGAACACAACAAGCAGCAGCAGCAGAAGCTGATGGGGGCAGCCAGCCATGCGCAGCGCTTGGAGCATTGGACTCTGACTCTGGAGTCCAGGGTTTGAATCCCTGCTCAGCCACAGAAGCTCCCTGGGAGACCTCGGGCTGAGTCACGCTCTCTCAGCCTCAGGGGAAGGCAGTGGTAGGGAGCAAGCCTCTTCTGAATAACAAACCTTACCAAGAAAAGCTTAGGAACTGGAGTTGGCTTCTAGGCACACAACAACAACCACAACCACAACAGTGTACCATCACCATCAGCATCCCAAGCAGCAGCTCAATGAAAGAAGAGGTCTTTGCCCATCCCAACCAGTTTGGGACTGCAGATCCCATCCTTCTTGGCCACTGGCTGGAGTGGCTGATGCTGAGCCCCCCTTAAGTCTTGCCAGCCCAGGGCTAGAAGAAGGCTAGTCTCAGGGCTTGGTGGTTCTGCCTTTGGGTTGCCTGGTGTCCATCCTCCCCTGCCTGGACTTGCCTTGCTCCTCTCGGGGGAGGCCAGGGGCCAGGGTCCCTTCTGCTGGGGGGTCATCCTCGCCTTCCTCCTCCTCCTCCTCCTCCTCCTGGGGCTGATGCTGCTGCCACCATCGGGAGGGACCCCCTTCTCTCCGGACGGAGGAGCTGGACTCACCCCGGACCCAGCGCTGCTGCTCTGGCTCCTGCTCTGGCTCCTCTTCCTCCTCCTCCTCCTCCTCTTGGAAAAGGCACCGGGAGGAGGAGGCTCCGCCCGGAAGAAGCAGGACCTCCAGCCCCCGCAGAGAGAGGGAGGCAGGGAGGGAGGAGGGCCCTTGGGGGTCCCCTCTGGCCCTGGGAGGGAGAGGAGCAAGAAAAGAAATCAATGAAGACCTGGGAAGAAGAGGTCTTCTACAAGGGGGTTCAGGAAGGTGGTGGTGGTGGTGATGGTGATGATGAAGATGAAGGTGGGGGTGATGAAGATGGTGGTGGAGTGATGATGATGTAGATGGTGGTGATGGTGGTGGTGGTGAGGATGGTGGTGGTGGTGATGGTGATGATGAAGATTATGGAGGTGGGGGTGGTGATGATGAAGATGGTGGTGGGGTGATGGTGATGGGGGTGATGGCGGTGATGAAGATGCTGGTGGTGGTGATGGTGATGATGATGAAGATGGTGGGGAGGTGATGATGATGGTGATGACGGTGGTGGTGATCAAGATGGTGGGGGTGGTGATGATGAAGATGGTGGTAGGGGTGGGATGGTGATGGTGATAGTGGTGGTCGTGGTGACAGTGATGGTGATGATGGTGATGATGATGATGAAGATGGTGATGGTGGTGGTGGTAGTGATGGTGCTGGTGGTGATGAGGAGGCGGGGGAGGATGTGGATGTGGTGACAGTGATGGTGATGATGATGAAGATGGTGGTGATGATGGTAGTGGTGGTAGTGATGGTGGTGGTGGTGATGGTGGTGGTTGGTGACATTGATGGATGGTGATGGTGATGATGGTGGTGGTGGTGGTGGTGATCATGATCATGCTATGTGCCTTCAGGTTGACCCTAAGGCAACCCTATCCTGGGGTTTTCTGGGCTCAGGAGGGTTTGGCCCATGGCCTTCACCCTGAAGCTGAGAGAGTGTGGCTCGGCCAAGGTCACCCACCCAAGGGTTTTCCATGGACGAGCTTCTGTGTTTTGGGGGGCCAAGGGATGCCTTCTGGAAAGACTTCTCTTCTAAAGAGAGAGAAAAGGTGGCCACATAGTGGCTCATGACTAGGAGAAGGAGAAGAGAGGGCACAGATCAGCCTAAAAGGACAGACAGAGGCATAGAAAGATGAAGCAGATAGATAGATGAGATAGATATAGATAGATAGATGGATGGATGGATCTGCGCCATGGCAGTTAAAACAGTATCAAGCTGCATTAATACTGTAATGTAGATGCAGCCCATGTCTGACACAACTGTCATTTCACATGTGATAAAGCTTCTTTTTAAAAAGCGATTCCTCTCTTCTTTCCTTTTTTTTACAGTAAGAGACACACTTGCGACAAACGAGTGGATTTATGTTCTCCAAGGAAACTAGTAGGAATAGTTGGGAAATGACTAGAAAAGTGCCCTGATTTGCTTCTCTAGCAACTGTGAAAATCTCTCCAAAATGCACGAAGAACGCTTTACTGTCCAACCTGCTTTTGCTGCATATCTGGAGACCAGAGTTCAATTCCCAACTTGGCCATGGAAACCAGTTGGGTGACCTTGGGCAAGACACACTCTCTCAACCTCAAGGGAAGGCCATAGCAACAAACCTTGCCAAGAAAACCCCATGACAGGGTTACCATAAGTCAGAAATGACTTGAAACTATACAGCACACATTCGATTGCAACCCATCGTGGCAATAAAATTTCCCCAAATTTTGCAGTTCAGGTATCTATCTCGCTGATGGCCACACAGCCCTCTCTTTTTTGTCCAGCCGGGGAAGCTCTTCCATGGTTCTCGGTGCGCTTCGGATGTTTCCCAAGGACTGGCCATTTATGGGGAAAGTATGTGCTTTGGAAGGCACTTTGGCGACAGCAAGAGCAGGTCCAGCCCTTGGCTGAGTCCTCTCCTTAGCAGGTTTCCCGATCAAACTCTGGGCATGATATAAGACCGAGAGCGTCCTGCCATGTTATTCTGAGAATGGCACCCAAAGCGCATGCCACAAGAAAGGTTGCTCGTAAGGGCCACAGGCCTGATTTATGGCCTTTGCTGCATGCACCGAAAATGGGAAGCAAAGAGGACTGAGTGGCATAAACTCCCTTCCTGGAAGGAGTCCTGCAATTCCCCAAAAAGAGCCCAGCCCAGGTGCCCAAATGCCCCTTTCAGGAATGTTTCCTCATCTCAGAATCAAAGGACTCGGAGAAACGTAACCTTTCCAGGCTTTTCCTTCAAAAGACTTTGCGTTCGAGAGGGAAAAGGCCCTGGACACAAGATGCATCTTTACTGAGCAAATAATCTGGATTGACACCGCTTTCGTTGCCATAGCTCCATGCTATGAATTTCTGGGAATTCCACCGTGTGCTGCAACCAACTACAATTCCCAGAATTCCATAGCATGGAGCCGTGGCAGTGAAATGGGAGTCAAGTAGAGGACTTTAACTCAAACTAGTCTTAGGACTTTATCACACGGGGAAAATTGGAAAGTTAACCAAAGGTTAATATGGGGTCATCCAAGGTATTTAATGTAATTTTGCAAAAATTTTCAAATGAATGGAAGGCAATCCAAACACAATCGTGAGACATCCCAGGAATAGCTGCATTCGGAAAAATATTGAATGCATAAATCCTTTTCCATTGTGAATTAGCAGTCAATTCACATATGCATTAGTATGAAATACATCTCCAGTTTGGCCGTGGGATTACTGTTGGCAATGGGATCCTGTCATCCCTGCGCATGCGCAAACATGCTGATTCGAAAGCCGATGGGTATATACTCATGTGATGAATTCATTCGCATTTGCACTGCTTTTTCTTTTGGGTGGATGCTGTGTTCGTCTGTGATAAGCTACTACATAATTTCTTGCATTTTTGGATTGCCCACCCCTTTTCTTCTTCTTCTTTCGGGACCATGATACATTCCTCCAGGTGAAAAAGTCCTTACTTTATTTTCTGATCCAAGTTACTATGAACTCAAAACCCCTTCAATTGGAAGTTACTCTTTCTTTTCCTCTCCTCTTTCAAGTCTTTTGGGAAGACAAGGTGCCTAACAATACCCCCAATTTATGACTCCACTAGAAACAGGAATGCAGCCACTGAGTAGCCTTCACACCCAAATTACCTTACAAAAATATCCCTAATACTACTAATAATAATAATAATACGAATAATAATTAGAAGGATAAATTGACTCAGAGGAAGTCCTTGAGACATCACCAAGGTCCAAAGCCCTGGCCATGATATCTGTTCCCATCATAGGAATCCCGGTGAATTGTGGATGGGAAGGACATATGTCTCTCCTAAAACCTTTCTTACCAATATATTGTTGGTAAATATTTTGGTGCCGTCAGGAAAAAGACCTCGACGGTCACAAAGCGACACCCGCCAGGAAACTTTTCTCATCACCTTTGCTTTGCTTTGCTTCGCTTTGCTTTTATCAGCCAGTGCCAAATATTTTGCAGAAGAAGAAAAAATACGATTTATTTCCACATTATGAAATCCGGTCATATCCCCCTTGGGAAGAGCTGATATAACTCAGAAATTGTTGACCCTGGCTATTTTCAGCTTGTTCCATTCCACGTATAGTTCTACATTGAAAGCCCTTGTTTTGGGGGGAATTTGAGCCACAAGTTGTGTTTATAAATGGGGACATTGTTTCCCGCTTATCCTTGAAGTTTCTTGGCCTTCGGTGCTTCACCGGAGAGGTCATTTTGACCCAGGACTTGTCCTCAAAACTTGGGTTTATTCTGACCCTTGCGTCTACAAGTAGAGAGGAAAATGAAAGCACGGCCACCGAGAATTTAAAATCTACCTTTCCAAAATGAAATCTCCCTTCAATCCTCTAATATCTATCAAATATCAGATAACAAATATCAAATATCTAGCATGGCAGAGAGGGGAACAATGGAAATGTTTGCCATTTAGAAATCTTCTCTAAGAGAAGTCAGGAGTGTGGACAAATAGAATTCATGATTTAGATATTTGGAAGTCTATTTTGATTTAGATATTTGGAAGTCTATTTTGAGTTAACTTTACTAAATGCGTTATAATAGTAGCGCTGGACGGTCTTTTTGACGTTCTTTGTCATTGCACTATTTCAAATTATGTGAAATTTAATAAAAACTATTTTTAAAAAAGGAAAAGAAATCTTCTCTTTGTTGTGTTTGTCTTTTTCTTTTTGGTCCCTCGCTTGTTCCTTTTCTATGTATTTCTCAAATGCTCTGTTGGAATTTTACGTTACTCCAGTGTCAGAAAATAATGTTAGAAAACAAAAATAAAGACCATGAAAGATATTCATGAATTCAACCTAGACAACGGGGAAACGGAAATAGTAAAAGAAACATTGATAATAGGGACTGCAGTCAAGAAACATCTGGAGGACTAAAGTTCGGGAACCACTGGTCTACATTATAGAAACAGTGCAGTTTGGTACCACTGAGTGCTATAGCGCCGTCCTATGGAATCCTGGGATTTGTAGTTTTGCAAGATCGTTAGCCTTCTGTGAATCTTCACCAAACTGAAAAAAATTGCAGGATCCTGTAGGATGGGTCCATGGCAGTTAAAGTGGTGTCAAAATGCATTATTTCTATTGTGCTGGCCAAATGGCTGTAATAAAGTTATTATTATTATTTCTATAGTCGCAGTTTAGGGGAGCATCACTAAATATTTCTGACTATCCTCTCCAGTGCCTTTGCCGCTGCCAGACGCTACAACGTCCGATCATTTATTTTTAAAAATGCACCTCGCCTCCCCGTTTTTGAGGATTTGGGGAGGACCCCACCCACAACTCCGGCCCATAAGGCTTATAACGCCAAAGAAGCACATCCTGTCTACACCCACAACAAGATGGATTTCACATCTGCCTAGCATTACTTGGGTTCTCTATCCTCCGAAATATGCCTGGTTTCCTATAGGCTAGCCTGCCAAGCCTCTTCTCCCCGGGCTGTCGAGATTTATTTTAATTTATTTTACTCCAGCCCTGCGTCATTCTTCATCCATACCTCACGCTGCATATTCTTCGATGCCACATAGACGACCTCAAACGTATGCAACGCATTTCTCAGACCCAGAATAACTAACACGACGGTCAGGTTTCCAAGCAATCCCTAATGCGGTGCAGATGTTTTTCAAAAATGGAGAGCGGTTCCCAATATACCGAGCCCCTTTCCGTCCCTTTTGCTCTGCCTTGCAAGCAAGCAATCCTTGGATTAGGAGATGACAGGCCTGAGGGACACACCGGAGTTTAAATCTACTTGCTAGCTTCAAGCAGAATAAACCCATTGAATCATAAGCACATGCCTTTCCTCACCTACTTATCTTGCATTTAGCAGGGTGCTTTTTTCTATCCGTCACTGGAAAATAAAAAATGGGCTCAATTTGCAAGTCTGATTGATGGGTCATACACCGACCCCTTTGGAGAGGCGGGATATAAATAAAACTTATTAATATTATTGTTATCTCTGAGGAAATTGCATTGCAAGAGAGAAATGGATTAACTATAGGGAATTTCATAAACCCATGAAATCATAGTAGGTGCTTTTCCTCAACCGTATCACTTGCATTTAGCAGGCTTTGATTTGAGATTGGTCACTGGAAAGCAAAGAGGGGCTTAATTTGCAAGACTGATGGTTCAGGCGCATATCTCTGAGGAAGTCCCTTTGTGGAAGGGAAAACATTATTACAATATTAAATAAAACTATTATTATTTTTAAAATCGTGGCTTCCTCACATTATGGCTGGCATGCTGTACGATAGAAGTGCATATGCTACATTGTACACATGGGACAAATTGTTCCCCCATAACACAACAGCCGCATTCGGCTGATAGCACTAAAAGCAGAGTTGTGCACGATGCAACACCATGCATTGCAGTTGCAAATTGTGCATTGTGCTTTGTGTTGTGCACCTGGTCACAGGAGTGTGCATTGTATAATGTTGCTATTCCCCCATAGTTGTGTAGTGCTAATGCAACATTTCTCTGCATAGAGGGTATTTTGTGCAATGCTAAGGGGTTGTTGGATTGCATCCTATTCATCCCTCCTTTTTTGTCCCTCTCTTTTTTGACGCACATGTGCTGCTGGTTAACATCCATCTTGCCGGAGAACATCTTGTGAGCATCTGCCATGTCCCTTGCCAGAGGAAAAGGGCTGGTTTCGATTAGGGGAGAGAAAGGGGGATTTTATGGGATCCACACCGATGGCCAATGGTCAGCATGACAGTCGAGGTGGAAGACCCGACGTTGGCATTGAGACAGGGCTGGTCACTCCAATGCCAGAGGGCCAGGATGGGCATAGAACAGACCACGATTCCAATGTATCCTTTGAACGCCCAAATTTTGTGTGTCCTGAAGCCTCCAACATCCCATTTTTAAAGAAAGGTTGGCATGATTTTTTATTCCAAAGCCCCCAAAATGTCTCAAAACACCTCCATTCTGCACAAGCAAACCAGAGCCTTAGACTAACATGCAGCACTCCAGTTTTTCACTCAGGTCCTTCCCAAAATGGAAGTGCAGGAGAGGATCTTTAAGGACCTTCTCACACCAGACCAATTCGGATCGAATCTGAAGTGACCTCGGAACTGATTTCTGTGAATTCGGTTGTTGCTGAACTCACTGAATTCTGGGGTGATTTTGGATTGGCTTTGGAATGGCTTCATAGTAACAGAAATCACATGTGATAATTCAATGCACATTCATGTGAATTCACTTGGATGGATGCAGAGTGACTCTGGATTGGGGCTGCAAAAACCCTCCTCTGATAAGGGCCTTAGAGTCCTATTAATCTACTAGCCCCAGAATCCCATAGGAAGTAGCCCTTGTTGTAAAAGTACAGTGGGTCCGTGTTATCCGCTGGGGTTTGGTTCCAGGATCCCCCGCGGCTGACAAAATCCATGGATGCTCAAGTCCCATTAAGTATAACGGCAGAGCAAAATGGTGTCCCTTTTATAAAAAGGAAAACCAAGGTTTGCTATTTGGAATTTGTACTTTTTGGGTACTGTGGATGCTTGAATCTGTGGATTAAAAAAAATCCATGGATAAGGAGTGCCAACTGTAGTACAAAAATGCCACATCTGTGCAGTGTAGACGCAACTCCAGTTTGCACCAGTTTGAAGTGAGCTGAGTACAAACGGGGAACATGGGAGGAGAGGAGAGGCACCGGGACATTTTAAAAGCAGCTGGAAAAAGGTAACAAAAAGGGATGAATCGGAACAACCGAAAGGGGATTGTCGGAGACCGTGAGTCACAGTTTTCACCGGCTCGATGTTAAAACAGTGGCAAACCTTTTTGCACAGAGCCAGGGCCAGGAAGCGTGGCTTTGCTCACACGGATGGGAAACTACTATTCCCCTCTTGCTCCTTTTCTTGCACGATGTGAGTCAGAGAGTAAGTATGGCCTACCAACAGCAATGGTGCCTTTGTGAGCCCCTTTCCTCCAGGCATTTCCCTTTATATCTCCCGCTGGGACGGAAATGCAGATAGCAGACAATTGAGATAGAAGGCAACGGCAGCGGAGGGCTTCGGGAAATGTTTCCACGAGAGAAGTATGCAACGGCGGTGACCCAGGAATTGGGTTGGGTTTCCTCGGGCTTCGGAACGGAACCGGCATCTCCATTGATTTCCAGCTAGAAAATAAAAACCAAAGGCAATGCAATCAAGATCTTTCAGGTTCTATGAATCTGCATCCTGTATATTTATCCTATTTAATGTTTGAAATAGGAAAGGAATGGGTGGATATCTCTTCCTATAGTTTGCAAGGATTGCAGTGGGCCTTCCACGTTCGCTGGGGTTAGGGGTGCAAGACACCTATGAGAGAAGAAAAGCCACCAAAAAATATTATTATTATTATTATTATTATTATTATTATTATTATTAATCTGAGAGATCACCTGTCTAGGAGTCTCTAGGTCCTCCAATGTGACTCTATGGTCAAATTTTGGCAAAGCTAGAGGAACCAAAGATTCCTAGAGAGGACATGTTAATCAAATCCGCAAATTATAACCCAGTCCACAAAAATCAAAGCTGCAAATGCGGAGGGCCGGTTACAATTGCCTTGTTGCTGCCACTTGCAAAGACTCTGTACGTATTTAGTGAATTTTCTCCTTTTCTCTTCTGCGTGTTATTATTCGAGGGAACAAAAAGCAAGCCCCAAAAGCAAACTCTGCAGAGCCCTATAAATAAATGTTGATAATAAAAGCAAGGACGTTATCAGTTGTACAACGTTAGCACTCAGCGGAAAGGTGGCATAGTGCAGCCATTCTGCGAGTAACCGGGCGAGTAGATTTACTCTACGCAAGCACTAGGAAGGTTTTGGAGCATGTCAGAGTATTTTGCATGTGCTTTTTCAGTCCAAACCCTGCAACCGATGAATGCCCAAAGGATGGAAGGGAGGCATGAAAAGCCTCCAACCAACCGCCTCCTGCTGCTTCTGCAAAATTCTTCCGAACGCAGCCTCCCAAATGTTCATCTCCGTCAGGTAACCACCGGGTTTGGCCAAACGCTTCTTCCTTCCAAGGCCAAACCATGGAGCGAGAAGAAGGCCTCCATTCTTCCTCCTCGGTCGGGAGGAGTGAGTTAACATGGGTGTCTCCCTCCACTTTGGAATTCCTGGGCCTCTAACTAACTATTGGCAGTAAATCACGCAAAATAACATTTTCCATCTGTAAGGGGGGGGGGGGGGGGAAGAGTCAAACGCGAGCGTAGCTACGTATTGGAATTACCTGCTAAGGCCGTTTAAAGGGAAGCGATTGTGCTCCCTTTCGCCCCACGCTTCGTAAAAAGAGAAAGATCTCGGCGGCGATGTCTCAGCTGCAGCCTTCGCACCTCTCTTGCAGCGCCTTGATTCGGCTCCATAATTAATAATAATAATAATATTTTATTTTTATCCTGCCTCTTCCGTTGGATCAAGGCGGCTTACAGTCAGAATAAAGTACAATATAAAATGCATCTATGGAAGGAAACACCTTTTGCTCTCTCTCTAAATATGGGGTCCATTCCTGTTTCATTGCGTGCAACTATTTGTATATTCAAGGACGAACAAGGTGAAAATTGCAATGCAAGAATCAGGATCTTCCAGGTCCAAGGAATCCAGCACTATGGCAAACCCTCCAACATTTCAGCGATCAAAACCGGGACATAGGTGACCAAGCATCAACAGATATATATATATATATATATATATATAATTTATTATATGCCACCTTTCTCTCAAGATGGGACCCAAGGTGGCTTATGTACGACCAAAATGGCAAAAGTTATTAATGAGGAAGAACACACAAACTTGGAGAGGATGCAGCAATTTGCTTTTGCCTGAGCCAACTGGGAAGAAGGGCCAGATTTCACCATTTCATTCTCTTTCCATGATAAGCTAACTGAGTACAAACTACTTTTGCCCATTAAACTCAGTTTGCAGCAATGGAAGTAAGCTGAGGACTAAATGTATTTCTCATGTCATAGCTCAGGCGTTATTATCGGCAATGCAGATATACTCACAAATGCAATCCAGTTGAAAACGGGACTGTGCTTACATGCCACACCATGATAGCACTACGAATCCACTTCAGCTGCCATGATTCCATTGGAATCCTGGGATTTGTAGTTTGGGAAGGAGGAAACTAGATCTTGAAAACTTGGGGTGCCATTTAGCCACCCCTTTTCTGACCTTAAACTGGGGTCTCCTTTGCTGCTCAAATGGATGCAACATTTGTCCTTGATTATTGCAGTCCTAGACCATCTTAAAGGACCATATTCCCAAATTCATATGAATACTTAAAATACATACATCCTATGGACATTAGCAAGGATACATATACCTATGGGCATCAATAAATTATGAATATAAATGTCAATATAAGCCATGAAGAATATAAAATATTGACACAACATATAACTGCATACGCAAATAGTAAGAGCCTATTCATGGGAGGCGGGGAAGGAATTAATGGGATGTATTTTAACTGTACGTTGCATTTTACACTGTGTTTTATCCGATGTTACACCTCGATCCTACGGGGAGAGGTGGCATATAAATAAAATTTTATTATTATTTATTTATTATTATTTACTAGAACCTTGTTTTCATGGAGCTCAACTGCAGCAGCGGTTAACATTTGTCCTTGCATTTCAAGGAAATATTTGCAAACTCACAAAACTGGGCCTGTATATATATATATATATACATACATATATATATATATATATAACGAATTGCTCTGCTAACAAGACGAGTCTCTTCTTCTTTTCTTTCCACTCCGTCTGCCACGTAACATCATCGGAAGGAAGAAATCAAGGCGAGGAATAAATAACAACAAGGGCGGAGGAGGAAGCCAAAGCATCTGTCAGCCAAATGGCATCTCTCGGTGACCGCCCAAAATTTCCAGACAACCTCCATCCATATATATATATATATATATATCCTCTTCTTTTTAATTTTAACCTCCTACCAAAACAAGGATGGAGATGGCCGGCATCCAAAATGTGGCGGAGCCAGCAAAGAGACAGCATCTTCCTCTCTGCCTTGAAATTAACAAGAAGAGAAGAAAAATGTGATGGAATATTCCACTCTGTATTTCAATGGCTCCTATTTTGGTCCATTTCAAAAGGAGCATCACTTATTATTATTATTATTATTATTATTATTATTATCCAACAAAAACACAAACCATCAACATATTCTCTAGTATTCCTCATCTAGATACATAACGCCCTTTATGGCTAGTCCTTCCGTAATTTCGTCGGTGATGATTTTTGCTTGCATTTGTTAAATGGCCAACACAGCTACCTCTGAAATATCTTCCATAATTTGCAGCTTTTGTATTTTAACATGTGCCCTTATTATTATTATTTACAGGGGGGGTTTATTTTTAAGTGATTCTGTACAGCACTGCATAAATTTACGGTGCTGTATAAATTAACAACAACAACAACAACAACAATAATAATAATAATAATACAACTTTCATTATTCACTCTTTGTTTGTATCTTTATACATGATTTCCAAGCTTGACTTCCCTGCCCAGCCTTGGAAACCCACTGGTCACACTCTCTCAGCCTCAGAGAATGGCAATGGCAAACCTATTCAGAACAAAACTTGCCAAGAAAACCCCAGGATAATAATAATAATATAATCCAAGGATAAAACAAAACCGACCAGAGGAATTGGTATAAAAAGTCTCTGACCGTACCAGGAGCGGACAGGAAAATATTCTTGGAGGATGGCACCTTCCTCATTTGTTCATCTCTACTTTATTAGACCTTGCCTTCCAAAGCTTTCAGGGCAGGATTTATGTCCCGCAGTTCCAGGTTCATAAACACTTTTGATAAATCTCTTGCAATTCAGGTTGTTTTTATAATCTGGATAATGAAGTGTTTTTATATCTGGTAGAGGCTTGTAAAATACCGGAGATTTATTGCCTTTTACTGGCAGATCCACTGCTCCAAACATGCGGGGAGGAAAGAGAGACCGGGGCTGCATCTGCACTGCAGAATCAATGCGCTTTTGCACCACTTTAACTGCCGTGGCTCCATGGTGTGGAATCCTGGGAACTGTGAGACATTTAGGCTTCTCTGACAGAGAGCTCTGGGGCCACAATGAACTACAGATCCCAAGATTTCATACCATGGAGGCGTGAAAGTTAAAGCGGTGTCAAACTGCATTAATTTTGCAGTGCAGATGCAGATGAGAGAAAGAGTACATAGGGATTCTGATCCTGGAGGTTTGGGGAGGAACAGGTTTTGTGCATCGTTGTGCCCAAATTGTTCCTTTCCAGAGGCTTCGGTCTCTATCACCTCCAACCCATTTGGGGACGATGGGTCTTGCAGACTCGACACCAGCACAGGATTAAGGTATCAAGGGTCCTGGAAAAATGGCAAAAATTCCATATCCTACAACTTCTCCGATTTGGCAGGGACAATCCGGATTAATCCTCTGCCACCCCGCTTTCCCAGCTGCTCTTAAAATGTCCCAGTTTCCCCGTCTTTCTCAATGGGTCACTCATTAACGTCCCATTAATGCGCATGGCTTGGTGCTTTGAGCAGTCTGCAGTCCACAACGGCAATGGAAACGCACAGCGGAAATCTGCAATGCGCAACCGCAAGGTGCGAAACCAATTTGCGAATGCGACTCCGACAGCCAGCATGGCATAGTGGTTTGTGCGTTGGACTATGACTCTGGAGACCAGGGTTCGAATCCTGTCTCTGCCATGGAAGCCCACTGGGTGACCTTGGGCAAGTCACACTCTCTCAGCTTCAAGGGAAGGCAATGGCCAACCTCCTCTGAAGAAATCTTACCCTAGAAAACCCCATGATAGAGGGTCACCATAAGTCAGAAACGACTTGAAGGCACACAACAACAACGGGCTCATCCCAACTTTCCACCATCGGCAACAGCCCCGAGAGGCCATCACCCTTTTGGACGCTGTACTTATTCGAGGATTCGAACCCTCGTCTCCAAAGTCCTAGTTTAATGCTCAAACCACTGTACCTCACTGGTTCATTCAACCTTTTTGCAAGGCAGGAATGCACACTTATATTG
The DNA here is from genome assembly GCA_034509955.1 of Urosaurus nigricauda. Lineage (NCBI taxonomy): Eukaryota > Metazoa > Chordata > Lepidosauria > Squamata > Phrynosomatidae > Urosaurus > Urosaurus nigricauda. The sequence continues at coordinate 25,053,018 of JAOEGL010000011.1, read as the reverse complement.
CTCCTGAAAGATGCTCAACCAACCTGTATTTAAAGACCTCGAAAGAAGGACAATCCATCCCTATCCACTCCTAGTTATCCTCATAAGACACAATATCCCTAAAATTGTGGGCAAATGTAGGGCTTCAGTTCCACCCAAACTCCCGCAGCCGTCCAACAACCCCAAATGCGTCCACGGTTCTTTGCGGCAAACCCTCATTTTTCAAAAAAAGCCCAACTCTTCTTCTTCTTATCCCTAGTCTTTGATTCCACAAAAGCAAACCTAAATCGATGTCGCAGAGGGTTTTTTCACATGCTTTCTTATTTGTTTATTTGCAGGCCCTCTTAAAAATAAAACTGAAAAAGCCCTTGCGTTGTTTTTTTTATTTTCGGAGCAAGGGACGCTTTTCCCTGGGAAACCGTGCCGTCGTTGCAAAGAATTTTCCCAGGCCGGTTATGGGACAGCGAGAGATCGCCTCGGCCTTCGTTGCAGCGTTGGGTGCCGGCTCAAGGAGCGCAATGGGAAAAAGGTGCACAAAAGTTGGAGAAGAAGGGCTTGTTGGTTTTGCTGCCGGCCTGGGACTGTTGTTCTGGATTATTCCATGCTCTGGATTATTTTGGCCAGCCGTTGGCCAGATGCTCCCTGAGAAAGTGGAAGGAAAAACACATTTTTGTGGCCCGTCTATGGCTAAACCCACAGCACCCTCTGGTGTTGGCTAAATTGACCTTTGCTTACCAAACGTCCCTCGCTGCATTGCTGTTGTGAACCGTTGCGGTGTATTGGTTTGAATGCTGGATTGTGACACACGGTTCGAATCCCGGCTCAGCCATAGAAACCCATTGGGTGACCTTGGGCACGTCACACTCTCTCAGCTTCAGAGGTCGGCAATGCAAAAAGAAAACCCTCTGAAGAAGCTTTCCAAGAAAATTTGGCTTAGGGTCGGCCGAAGCCAGAAGCGACTTGAAGGCAAACGACAAATGCAACAAGCAAACAAACAAACAAACCAATGTGTGTCTCACATACTCACCTCTTTATAATTTGTGAATTTTAAATAGGAATTTTATATTTAATCATTATTTTATGTAACTAATATAAATATTGCGTAGATTTCTTAATGCGTGCATTTTATGCAGCTTAATGTGGTTATTTTATGTAATGATTGTGTTTTAACTACGGAGTTTATCACACGAGCGAAATCCGGAAGAGAAACGGGATTTAAAGGAGATTTAAATTAGAAAAAAAAATGCAAATGTGGGAAGTTTATCACATGACATTGCTGCTAATGTAAAATAAAGCAAAGTTAAAGCGTGGGTAAAACGGAGAAAAAGGGGCAGCTTTTTACTTTAGGAAAAAGTTGCCCTTTTCCTCCATTTTACCTTCGCTTTAACTTATTTCACTGTTATTTCACTTTGGCAGCCATTTTATGTGATAAACTTCCCACATTTGCAGACTTTTAAAAAATTTAAACCTCATTTAAATCCCATTTCTCTTTGGGATTTCACTTGTGTGATAAACCCTTATACTGTAACCCACTTTGAGCCATGAGGAGAGGCGGGTAAGAAATAAAATTATTATTATTATTATTATTATTATTACTCTGTTTTTGTCACAACTGTGGATTTTTCTCAGACCTTGGGAAAAGTTTTTTTTCTGGACTACGACTCCCAGAATCCCCTTCACTCCAAGGAAAGGAGGATTCTCGCCCACCACCCCTGGATTTTGTAGCTCTCCCGCCTTCCCTTCTTTTTTGCTCCGTCTTTGCTTCTGCAGCAGCAACAGCAGCAAAAGAGAAAAGGCAAGGCCGAGCTATTGAGGAAGACGCCTCCATTGCAACAGCAGATAAAGCCTGATGCAAAACCCAACGGTCACGTCTTGAGCAACGGAGTCCACAAACAGGAGCCCGGCAGTTGGTCACTTCCTCTGCGCAATGACTCTGCAAGCGAAGGGGAACAGTGTGTCAAAACAGGGCCTCGATGGGGACGAGGCTGGTGGCCGGCCGATAAGCAGAGGCCCATCCGCCGGCTCTTGGCCATAAAGAAGAACGGACGCACAAATACGGCCTGCGACGTACGGAGAGAGCGCTGCACGGTGTCAGTAAACAGACTTCTTTCCATGCCCAGCAAGGGCTGGCGATTTTCAGCAGAGCAAGAAACCTGTTCCAGGCTCTCATCCGAACTTTAAAAGCGGTCTCCAAGGTGTTGAACCAGAGACACCCAAAATATTTCCAGAACTTTGGATAATTCCTTTGGACTCCAGCTCCCAGCTTTCCTGGGGTACTTTCATGGCCTCAAAAATCTCATTTCCAGAAGGCACTTTACAAAAATCATGTAGGAAATCCACAGGGAAGAAAAATGGTTAGCAACAACCTTGCTAACAGACTGATCATTTACTGGCAGGGCAATTTTCAAGTTGTTTCCGACTTATGGAGACCTTAAGGCAAACCTATCATAGGGTTTTCTTGGCAAGTTTCTTCAAGAGGGGGTTGTGGTTGCCATCCTCTGAGGCTGAGAGAGTGTGACTCGTCCAAGGCCAGCCTTGGTTTTACATGGCAGAGCCTGGCGGTGCAATAGAGACACCAATTAAACAAACTTAGGGCCAGTCCTGATTTCTTGGCCAAGCCACTTTGCTGGGGAGAAGTGAGGAGAACAAGATCCCATGGACCCAAATGAGCCATCAGTGTGTCAACTTGTAAACGCATTCATTTTTCTAATGTAGTTAATGGCTTCAGTGCAACATGAGTCACTAGAAACCAGATGGAGAGGACAAGACAAGACCCATTGAACCAATGAGTCCACTCCAGCTGCGATGAATAACTGATCTGAGTATTTGGATCAAAAATCGAAGTCTGTCGCAAATAGAACTTAGTTGCAGAACAGGCTAATTCCAGAGCAGAATAAACTAACTGAACATATAGCAAAATAGTTTAAGGACCGAACGGTTGTTGTTGTTGTTCAGCTTTCTCTCCAGAAGGCCTAGGAAGTTGACCAACCTAGATGCAAACCACAGCGGATGGGTGCCTTGGGTACAATTTTAAGCAACAGAGTAAGATGGGGACAACTTTGGCTAACACCCGAAGGAACGGTTCCTCTTTCTCTTTTGTGGGTGCAACACATTTAAATTATCATCACATATTTTCCAAGTATCCCAAATCCACCGGGCCTTTGTCGGTCTCAAGAGTGGCATCCCATCTCCTTCATCTCAAGCGTCCCACATTACGATTCCAAAGTATTTTGTGAGTGTTGAATTTGCACAGTCTTTGCGTCCCCAGCGTGTGTGTGTGTTAAGATCTTCCTAAGTCGGAAACAACCGGAGTTGCAAAGGGTATCTTAGAAGCTGGAACTAGTCCTAACCAGAGACCGTGACCGGGGCTTGGGGTTTTCTTATCATGCTCGGCTCCCCTAAAGTTGCGTCGTTGCTTTAAAGCCAGAACTTTAAAATAAAGACGACAAACAAATAATCATCCAGTTGCAGGAATATCCTTTCTTGGAAAAAGGAAAAGCCACAGTGACAGGTCTCCTATCCTCCGAAGAGATGGTACGTTGAACTTGGAGTGCATCTACACTGCCAAAATAATGCAGTTCAACACCACTTTAACTGCCATGGCTCCATCTCACAGGATCCTGGGATGTGCAGTTTTGTGAAGCACCGGCCACTCTTTGGCAGAGCAGGTTGAATACACTGCAAAACTACAGATCCCAGGATTTCCATAGGATGGAGCTACAGCCCTGAAAGTGGTGTCAAACTGCATTATTTCTACAATGCAGATGCACCCATAGAGGCCTGTTATTGAACCCGGAGCATCCACAGGTTTAAGACTGGCAGCACACAAGTGTGCAAATAACTCAAGGTGTAGCTTTCAAGTTTTGGGAGCAACTCCATGGTGGAAACAAGCCATTTCGGTGGCTACTCCCAACTTGTGAAAGTCCTTGCGTGAGTTTTAAGGTCTTCAGGACAAGGCTTTTTCTCTCTCCCACCATTATCACAGCCGTGTTTGGTGAAGACATGGAGGCTCAACTAACACTAGAAATCTCCGGCTGACAATTCCAAGTAACCCCCTAAGCCACAAATCCCAGGATTTCATGAAATGCAGCCATGATGGTTAAAGTGGAATAATGTGTGTTGTTTGGCTTCAAGCTGTTTCCGACTTCTGGCAACCCTAAAGTGAACCTATCATGGGGCTTTCCTGGCAAGACTTATTCAAAGGAGGTTTGCCATTGCTTTCCCCTGAGGCTGAGAGAGTGTGACTTCCCCAAGGTCACCCAATGGGTTTCGTGGCCAAGCCAAGAATCGAACCCAGGCCTCCAGAATCATAGCCCAATATTCAAACCACTCTGCCAGTGGAATCAAAATGCTATAATTTTGTAGCATAAAAGAGCCCTAAGTTAAAAACCAGGTTGCAATGACCAACTTGGCAAGAGTTATTATTCAATGGCGGAGGTTTTCCACCATTCCCTTCCTCTGAGGCTGAGTGTGGCTTACTCAAAGTCACCCAGCGAGTTTCCATGTCAGAATGGAGACTTGAACCCTGGTCTTCAAAAATCCTAGTCCAATATTCAAACCACTACAATGGGCTAGGTCTTGCTTTCTTGGCAAGATTAATTCAGAAAGGGTTTTCCATTGCCTTTCCCTGAGATAATGTGACTTGCCCAATGTCACCCAGTGGGTTTCCATGGCTGAGCAGGGATTCGAACCCTGATCTCTTGGAGTCCAAGTCCAAAACCCAAGCCACAACACCGCATTGGCTCAAATGCACCGATCCAAAGCAGGCGACAAACCAACGCCATCCATTGCAAAGAAAAGCACTCAATTCAGGCAGATTCAGTTGCTGTTCACTTCCTCTTTCACCCGAGCCCTTTATAAAAGAGGAATGGGAAAATTGTACAGATTTAAAAATAGCGTCGATGGGAGGAAGAGATTATCCATTAAGTATGACTCATTGTAGAAAAGCAAAGAAACTTTGTTAACCTCCTCCTCGTCGCAGGCAAAATCTACGTGCAAAAGATGCACGTGTCTGTCACAATTTGTGCGATCTGGTTTGGAGAGTTAGTTTCTGCGCTAGAGGTGAAACTGTAATTTGAAAATTGGTCATTATGTTTTCCATAAAGGGCCCGCAATTTAAAACTGGACAGATCTTTGGAATTCAGTGAAGCTGGGATCCTGGATCATGCCGGTGAAGCGTAAAGCTCAGCGGTGTGCCTTCAAGTCATTTCCAATTTATGGCAACCCAACTATTGGGTTTTCTTGGCAAGATGTCTTCAGAGGAGGTTTGCCATTACCATCCTCTGAGTCTGAGAAGGTATGACCTGCCCAAAACCACCAAGTGGGTTTCCATAGCCAAGCAGAGATTCGAATCCTGGTCTTCCAGAGTCCTAGACCGACACTTAAACCATGACACCACATTGACTCATATCAGGAGATAAATAGTTGCTGCAGCCTGGCTAATACTGAGAGATGACATGAAGACTGAAAGGTAACACGACGGCCCTCTTGAAATATCTGGAGGGATCTCTTATATAATAGTGTTTCTTAAACTTTATTCTTCTGTTGTTTGGGACTTCATCTCCCAGCATCCCTGATGTCCCTTGGCCTTGCTCTTTGAGATTTCTGGGAGCTCAGCCGCCAAACATCTGGAGGACCAAAGGCAGAAATGCATTGACGTTGAAGATGGAGCCAGCTTATCTTCTGCTGCTCCAGAGACAAGAGAAAAACCAATTGATTCAAGCAGCAAAAGTAGAGAGAGACTGAACGTCCTGATGGTAAGATCTGTTTGACAGTGGAACAAACTCACGAACCAGGAATCCATTGTAACAAAAGTATAGTTGCCAAACTCTTGCAAATTCCTTCTTTGATTTTTGGTCCAAGTTCATCTCCAGCTTGGTCCCATTCCCAGGAGGGTCTTCTCAAGCCAAGGAGCAAGGCTGGGCATTTCCACCTTGGTTTTGGCTACATGGGTGCCAGTAGCCACTCGCTCCAAGGTGGAAGTATGTCGGTATGGTAGACATATGATAGCATCTAATGGTGACCAAAGTCATAGCCAACATGGTATAGTGGCTTGAGGCTTGGACTACAGCTCTGGAGACCAGGGTTTGAATCCTTACTCAGCCATGGAAACCTATTAGGGGACTCTGGCCAAGCCACATCTCTCTGCTTCAGAGGAAGGCAAATTGAACAAATATTGCCATGAAAACAAAAGTGAGGTACGTGGCAGATTATGGAACCTCATGGACATTAACCAAAGTCAGGGCAGAAACTCACAGACCATTGACTGACCAGGGCCAGCAGTGTCATTGACCAACAACTCAAATGGAAGCATGGAATGGCAGCCGTTTCGGCAAAGTTTGGAAACATTACTCCTTCGGATGGTAACTGCCAGAATCCTATCACCCAGCACTTGTAGCCCTTGAGATGTTTCTAGACTGCAACTCCCATGCAACCTTTCCCATATAGCTAGGGAACTCTGGTAATTGCAAATCACTTTTGAAAACTGGGATGCAAATGGCCAGACATCAGAGTGTGGTCAAGATGGCAAAGGTGACTGATAAGGAGGAGCACACAAGTGAGGAGAAGATGTAGACGTTTGCTTTGGCTTGATCTTCCTGGGAAGGGCAAGACTCTGACCTCTGCTCCTTGCTGAGTTAATTCATTGGATGCAAACTACTTTTGCACTTTGGACTCAGTTTGCAGCAAGCTGAAGACAAAGAGGGAAAGTGGGAGGAAGGGAGAGAAACCAAAGCATTCTTAAAATAATTAAAAAGTCAGACAATATAGGATTAAGAAGGACTATCCCTGCCCAATCTGGACAGTTGGAGAAGGCATTCCATAAACAAAGTGTCAGAGCCGACAAGGTTTTCTCTCTTGTATCCCTGTCGTTGCAGTTCAGAAACATCTGGAAGGGCCTTGCCACCATGGCTTTCAATGGATTGCCTATCACAGACATTATATTTGACCCCCTTCTGCAAAATGAAATGCAGGTCCCAGGGACCCGGCTGCAGAAATGAGGCCACTTATTTAGGCGTTGTTTGCAGCTCATGGGGTTGGAGAGGAGAAGCTCCTGCGACGGCCGCAGCATTTCTCAACCCTGACATGTTGTCACTTCGCATCCAGATATTTCCTGTCATCTAACCTCAGCTTTATCTTCCCCATTTTTAGCTTCCTCTTGAAAAGGGCAGAGGCCCCCTTCAAAACACGCGCCTCTCCTTCGTGGAAGGCCAATGCGCCTCTCCAACGCCAACGCCGCTCTCGACGGGCCGCCTTTTGCAGGTGAAGAAGCCACACTTCTCTTCCCTGCAAAAACTAGACTCACTTCTGCAAATGACTTGAAGCAGCCATCTAAAAAGTTAGCCAATTAATTCCTGCCTCTCAACCCATGGCTTAAAGGCATAGCTGCCCTGCCTGGTTGAAAAGTTGGCAACCTGCGCTTCCCAGACTTTTAACCCTTGGCAGTTGTCTTTAATAAACTGGCAACAATTCTTGGCTGGTTGGGTGACAAATTTCTAATATTTAAGATGGTTGAGCAAGCTCCTATCATTCAGTAGAAGACAAGGTTTGCTGAATCTAGTTTATAGATACGAGGCGAAGCACTTCAAGGAACTTCCTAAAACTGTTTGGAAAATGGTAAGTATTGTTTTCAAGACTTTGTTTTCCCTCTGTCCCTTTTCTCTAGCCTAAAATAATATGGGACTATCTGCAAAGCATACCTTTGTCCTCTTTTTCCTTTAGCTCCAGTTAACCCTGAATGACTTCTGAGTGAGCATCTCTTTTAAAAAATGCTTTAAAAAGTTTTGGATCTCCTATCGCTTTAGCAATTTGGTTGTAACTTGTTAATTATAAGCCACCAAATATCTGGAAGTATCTAGATTCTTATGGCTTCTTCCTCCCAGAATTATTTTTAAACAACCTTTTATTCTGAATTGGGCTTTCAGATAGCTATCATTTTTGCTTGCCTTATTGTTAAATATAAATACGTAGAAATGATTAAAAGGATTGCCAGTCATATGTCAGTTTTTAAAAGTCTTTTGCATGACTTCTGTCTTGAAATGCTGGATATCTTGAAAACTTCCTTCGTTTCCATAGAAAGGTACTAGGCACAGTCCAAAGATTGTCTTTTTAGGCGTCTGCCATTGAAATCAAGATGGTCATGATGGCTCTCTCAAATATATCCTTTTAAGGTTTTCTTGGAAAGGTTTATCCATAGCCATGGCTATGGCAGTGGTTCCCAAACTTTGGTCCTCCAGGTGTTTTTAGACTTCAGCTCCCATAATCCCCAACTGTTGGTCAGGATGGCTGGGGCTTCTGGGATTTGAAGTCCCAAACCCCTATAGATCCAAAGTTTTGGAACCACGGCTCTAAGGCTTATAAAGTTGTCCAATGTCACCTAGAGGGTTTCCGTGACTGATTTGAACCTCAAGGCACCAAATCTCATCTGATCTTGGAAGCTAAGCAGGGACAGCCCTGGTTAGTACTTGGATGGGTGACCACCAACCAATACTGGAGGCTCTATTCCAGAGGAAGGAACTGGCAAAAAAACACCTATGAGTATTCCTTGCCTAAGAGAACCCTATGAAATTCATGGGGCTGCCATAAATCAGAGAGGAAATCTGAAAGTGAATAAAAATACACAGACTCCCGGACTCATAGTCCAACACTCAAACCATCACAACACACAGGGCTGGGAATTGTGTGTCTTTCCAGATGCTGTTGGACTGCAGCACCCAGCAGCCCTGGACAGCATAGCTAAGGGCCAGGAATACTGGGATCTGCTGGGAGTTTTGTCCCATTTTATTCCAGCCACCGCTGTATGCCGAATAGGGATGGAAAGAGTTATTTTCTGTTATTCATTTCCTAACAGTCTGAAAATCCTATCGGGAATAAAAAAATAAATAAATAGACCGGTGAGAATATGCACAGTTTTCTTCCAACAGATCAATGTCCCAAAGCATTCTGGAAGGGTTTTTTGTATGCAGAGAAACATGGAGTTTTTTTGTCCCAAACTGCACCGTTACCTGTGCAGAAAAGGTGCTTTTTTGTGCCAAGAAATGTAATCTTTTCCCATACCTTCCAACTGATCCTTTTTGGCAAAGACATTCACGATTAATCCTTTGCCATCCCACTTTTTCAGCTGCTTTCAAAATGTCCCAATTTCTCTCCCCATTCCTCCCACTTTCCCCCTTTTGTTCTCAGATCACTTCAGTTACTGCAAACTGTGTCCAAAGTGCAAAAGTAGTTTTTGCACTCATAAAAAATTCTGTAAAATACTTTAAGATGCTCAAATGTGGAGAGAAGACTGTGCCAAAATATACACTGAGCCAAAACAAATATACTGTGAATACTGTGCCAAAACAAATATACTGTGAATACTGTGCCAAAATAAATATACTGTGAATACTGTGCCAAAATAAATATAAAGGAGCCCTGGTGATGCAGTGGTTAAATGCCAGGACTATAACCGCAAGGTTGTGAGTTCGAATCCATCAGGGCTCCAAGGTTGACCCAGCCTTCCATCCTTTCAGTAGGTCAGTGAAATGAGTTTATTGGAGGCAATTAACTTACAGATTGTAAACCGCTTAGAGAGTGTTGAGTTCACTATGAAGTAGTATAGGAATGGAAACGCTATTGCTGCAGCAGGACTCAACGATCCAGGATTTATATGCCTAGTACTGAGTCTGAGTTGCATCCAAAGGGGATTTGACTGAGTTTTTGTCTTCTTTTCTTAAATCTAGGTTGTGGCCCCCGGACAGAGGCATCTCTCTTAATCCACCTCCTTTCGAATCCCGTTTGCGGTGTTTCCCTCCGTGTATTTGACGAGCTGATTCGACACTCCCTCTGGCCCCGAGTGTCAGTTTGTCAAATATACAAAGGGCGGCATTTGCTCAGCCGCGAGAATCGGACGAGGAAACCGGACCAACCTCTGCCTTCCGCGGGAGACGCAAGCAACGATGCACCAACCCCAGAACTTTATCTTTCAATCTGTAGCACTAGCTTAGTATCTGTAATTATTTCTTTGTTGATTGCATTTCTGTCCCACCTTTCTTCCAATGAACGAATGTACGTGGCTTTCCAGCTCCACTTGAAACTTTAAGGATAAAGCATAACAGCCCCATAAGCCGAGAGATGAAGCCCTCTCGTCTCTCCAAATAATCTACATTGTGTTATTTTCTTATACTATTATTATTATTATTATTATTATTATTATTATTATTATTACTACTACTACTACTACTATATTTATTTGTATCCTGCTCTTTTCCCAGAACTGGGACTCAAAGCAGCTTGTAAGCAAGGAAGGCATTCTTTCTCCTGCCCTGCAAAACAATAGAAAATCTGTTTGCATTTTGAAGGATACCGTCTTTCGAGGGCATCCGATGCATGTCTGCCCAGAAGTAAATCTGTGTTCCAGGGGATCTAATGTATCCATGGGTTCTGTATCCACAGATTCAGAAGTCCCAAAGAAATGATATGTGAGGCTGGAGAAACACTGAGGATCTGTGAAAGGACAGGAATCTAAGCGTGGTACTGAGCATAAATTCACATTTCAAGATCCTCGGTCTCTCCGCAGCCTCATGTCTCGTTCATTTGCTAAGCATTCACATTGCATTAGACATTTAAAGTAACCTGGGGATGATTTAGAGTATATTGGATGATATGTGTTTGTTTGTTTTTTTTGGTTTTTTGCAAATATTACACCATTGTATACAAGGGACTAGATCATCTATGGAATTTGGTATCCATGGAGAGTCCTGGAACCAACCCCCCATAGATATTGAGAAATGACTGATAAGCAGAAAAGTCACCAGAGTTCAAGGGCCTTGGACCTAAAGAAGCCCCAAACATCTTGGACAGGATCGAACTAGATTCAAGAAGAGAAGGGCATGAAGTCCCATGGCAGGGACGACAGGAGCCAAGCAATGGGGTTAGTCCTCAAAGCCATGGCCCAAATCCTCTTGGTTAGTCCCAACCTGATTAGATCCATTGGGTGGTAAGATGCCATATAGGTACAGTTGCAGAATCATTCGGTTGGATGGACCCACAAGGACAATCTAGCCCAAGCCTCTGCCATGCAACAACGCACAACTAAATGCACAACTAAGAGATGGCCGTCCATTATCTGTTTGAAGACCTCCAAAGAAGGACAGTCCACCGCTCTCCAAGGCAGTCAACCCATAAAACAAACCTCACAGTAAAGACATCCTTCTTAATATTGAGGTGGGATCTCTTTGTTGGCAATTTGAACCCATACGTCTATGTTCTAGACCAGCGGTTCTCAACCTGTGGGTTGCAACCCCTTTGGGGGTCGGACAACCCTTTCACAGGGTTCGCCTAAGACCATCGGAAAACACATATTTCCAATGGTCTTAGGAACCGAGACCATCGATTGGGGTTCACCACAACATGAAGAACTGTATTAGGAAGATTGGGAACCTCTGTTCTAGACTCACAACAGAAAACAAACTCACTCATTCAACACCCCTTCAGATATTTAAAGATGGCTCTCGTGACACCTGTCAGTCTTCCCGTCTCCAGCCAAACGCACCCAGCTCTCCCAGTTGTTCCTCATAAGGCTTGGCCTCCAGGCCTTTGGTCATCTTGGTCATCCTCCTCGGGACACATTGTCCATATCCTTCTTGAACCCTGGTGCCCAGAACTTGGTGCAGGATTTCTTCAGGTAAGGTCTGACCGAAGCAGAATAGAAAAACAATACTATTTTCCTCAGTTTGGAGACAGTGTTGAATCGATAGGTCTACTCTAAATAGGAATAATAATATGATTTGGACTGTTTATATGATGGCGATGATGATGATGATGATGATGATGATGATGATGATGATGATGTCAACTTGGCCAGAAAGTGTTGGGGGGAAATATTGTTCAGACAAGCATTCTGGGAAAATATTTATTATGCATATGCATTGGTGAAGTTGGTCAATCCATACAGAAGGAACGGAAAGGGTGCCATAGTAGATATGAAATCCCAAGTATGATTGTCTGTCCCCTTTTGCAACTAATAAAAATACATGGACAACGGTTGTGTCCACACAGCATTATTACACTACAGCGATACCACTTTAGCAGCCATGCTTCTATGGTACAGAATCCTGGATTAAAAAATGGCAGATCAAGCAGTGGACTAAAGTTTTTTTTTACCTTTGTTTGCTGTTATTTTCTGTTGTAGATTCCTATCCCTTTGCTTCTCATTTTGCATTGTGCTTTTATCTATGTTTCTCCTATGGTGATATATGGAATGATTGGGAACTCATATTGAAAACCTGTTTATTTTATATTTTTAAATGGAGGAAAAACATGTGCTTGCATTTTATCCTGAAATCTCAGTAGAGTGAACCTACCAAAGAGAGAGATGTTGAAGTCACTTCTAAAGAAAGAAAATCTCTTGTAGCAGAATTTGGTTCTTACGTTCATTAAGAATCCACTTTGAGTTCTTTAACCCAGACTTTCCTAGTTGGCAAAGAACATGGTGGGCCCCGCTCACAGAAAACAAGTTTTATGGGAATCCATTCAGGAGGGACAAAGATCAGAAAAGGCTTTGCTCTTGAGCATCCTTCAAAGTCCAGCAAGCGTTCAGGTCCAGACTCAGGGAGCTCTCCCTTACTTGGCGCTGGTCACTTCATACTCAGACTCCATCTTGTTCACAAGGAGCTCATACTCGTTGTCCGGCTTCGTGTCCATCGCAACGTATTCGCTGCCCTTCGCCGGTTCCTCGGAGTAGTCATTCTCTACATTACGGCTGGGTTCCTCGTAGGTGCCTTCACAGGTCCCGGGAGGAGAGGCACATCCTAGACTCTCGTCTCCGGTTGTGACGTTCATGGGATTATTGTTGCTGAAACGGAAAGCAAAACGTCAAAACGGAAAGGAAAGCTACACTGAAGACGAAAGGTAAAAGTGGGAAACGCAGCGTGCTCCCTATTTCATAATAATTGTAAGCCGCTCTGATAGCCTTTAGGGCTGAAGAGCGGGGTACAAATACCGTAAATAAATAATAATAAATAAATAAATTTAGGACTTATGGTGACCAAAAAGTGAACCTGTCATGGGGTTTTCTTGGCCAGATTTCTTCAGAGGAGGTTTGCCATGGCCTTCCTCTGAGGCTGAGAGGGTGTGACTTGCCAAGAAAACCCCATAATGGGGTTGCCTTCGGGTCACCATAAGTTGGAAATGACTTGATGGCACACAACAACAGCAAAAATTAGTTTCAGCCCAGAAGAGACAAGAGACAGTTAGTCTGTTCTTGCCTCTCCCAAGGGCTTTGGGTTTTTCAAGCTTCCTTAGATTTTTCCATCCAAGGTATCAGGGTCTAAAACTGCAAAGAGAGAGAGAAATCTTGCTATAACTCTTGCAATAGATTTCCTGGGCCCACCCATGATTCCTAGCCTCACAAGAGAATTATTTCTCATTCCTCCTCTTCCTGCCGAAAGAAGCCTGAGCTGTAACCACAAATACTCCAGACTTTTCTCCATTCCTTCCCTTTATCCACATCCATCTCTCCGAGGCGTCCCGGGTCAAAACATTCAATATTGCTCTGGCTGTATCAAAGGAGAACTTACTAGGAGACTTCGTAGGTGTTACCTGAAAGAGACAGAGGAGAAAATCATCTCCTGGACCTGTTTCAAAACTATGAACCACATTCATTTGAAGTAATAAAAAGCAGAGCAGCCGGGCCATGGATACCAAGGGTGAGCCATTGTGCCATTGCTGGTGCAGTAGATGCCCAAGGCAGTCAATTGGGGCACAATGAACCTGATTTTTGGTTATAGATCAGCAACTCATGTAGTCTTTCCAGTTTGTCTGGGAGCCATGAAGAGGTGGACCTGACAGTTTGCAGAAGGCAAGCTAGAAATACAACAAGTTCTCTTCAGTCCCCAAAGTACCAGTGTTGCAGGACCTTAAAACCTCAGCCGAGTGTTTGGAAATGGTGTTTATGCACCCAAAGAGAAGGTGCAAGCAGAGTGAGATGCGGATGGTTTCCAGTGCCTCCTTCTCTGCAATGCTATAAATTTAAAATTTTCCATGTGTGCATCTATACTGTAGAAAGAATGCAGTTTGACCCCACTTTAAGTGCTGTAGCTCCATCCTATGGAAATGGGGGATTTGCAGTTCTACAAGATCTATCTATCTATCTATCGCCTTCTCTGCCAAAGAAGGCTAGTTACAAAACAACAAATCCCCAGATTCTGCAGGATGGAAGCATGGCAGTTAAAGTGGCATCAAACTGCCTTCTTCCTACAGTGTAGACGCACCCTTTGTCTCCATCTTGGAAACTCTAGAAATTTGGGGAATTTCAATGGGGAAGGCAAACTTTTGGAGAGCAAAGTCTTCACTTGACCACCAGCAGCCCTGCAAAGCGGAGAAGACAGTTCCCCTTCTATGCAATCCAAGGAGCCCCATTTTCTCTGCGCTTCTCCCCGACTCACCCGACTTGGTTCTTCTCCTGCAAAAGGCGACGGAGAGGATGACCAGGACCAGGACCACACAAAGCACCGCAATAAGGATGATGATGTGGAGGGGAAGGGCGGCCTTCCGAGGACCTGGAAGAAAGAGGGCAAAGGTCCAGGTTTCCATTAGGGGCCATTGCAATGCCTTCACAATACAGAGAGAAACACTCATTGGTAGAATGCTGCATCCCAGAAGTTTCTTTTCTGATTTCTCTCCAACTGAAAATACGTTCAGCTTCAATGTCCCATCGAGAGATGGTGATAGTTACTTATGGGACTGCAGCATCTCACAATGCAGAAAATATGCCAGGGTAGCTGTCTTGGCCATTTAACAAATCCAGACAAAAAAATCCATCGGTGATACTTTTATTGGCCAACCGAAATGCACAATAGACTTGTTGCAAGCTTTTGAAGCTTCGAAAGCTTGCGGCAAGTTTATCGTGCATTTCGGTTGTTCAATAAAGGCATCACCAATGGATTTTTTGGTTTGGATTTGTGGGATTGCGGTTCAGTCTCCTCGCTATCAACCTCCCTCCGCTCCCAAAGTGTTAAAATAGTGCTGCTTTCCGTTTTTCCTTGCAGTTTCCCAGTTTCTGACATTTACCTTGCCTTTCAGAAATCTTTCCATGAGATCCAAATGTGGACTGAGTTGTTCCTGCACCTGCAAAACCAGCCAAAATTGAGAGCCTTTTAGTTACTGTATGTGTTTGTATTGTGCAAGGTTGCCTTCTGGACTGAGTGAGGAGATAAATAAATCTATTTAAAAATGCATCTGAGGAAGCAGACTTTGGTTTACAAAAGCTCATGCCGCCGACTTCTTTCTGTCTCAAAGGTGCCACAAGATCGCTCTACAGACTGATTCTATATCTTTGAATTCTTTTCATAGAATAGTTTATTTAATGGGTTTTAAGCTTGCTTGTTTGTTTGTTTGCTTGCCTCTCCTTCTCCCTTCCTTCCTTCCTTCCCTCCTTTCTTCTTTCCTTCCCTCCTTCTTTCCTTTTTATAAAAGGGAATGTAGGCTGTTCATTTTGAGAGTAATAGCTACTTGAATGAAACAAGAACAATGTTTAGGAGTTTGCATGAAAATTGAAGTCATATCCCTGGCTCTCTAAAGGTGGCACCATTGTTCCATCCGAATCCTATGTAAGTATCTAATGTGACTTCAAGTTGCATATAGATTTATGGCAACCCCATGAATTTCCTAATGAATTTCCTAGAGTTTTCTTATGGAAGGAAGACTCAGAGGCGGTTTTGCCAGTTCCTTCCTGCAACACCAAGTATTTGTCATCCATTCATCCATCCAAGTACTAACCAAGGCTCAACTTCCAAGATCTGGTGCTTTTAGGGTTTTGGACACACGATGTAGAGATACACCCTCCAATATTTCACAGATGAAAATCAGGAGACGTGCAGCTAAGCAACATCAGAGCGTGGTCGAGATGGGAAAAGTTATTAACAAGGAAGAAGAGACAAGCCAGAAAAGGCTGCAGCAGTTTCCTTTTGCCTGAGTCTCCTGGGAAGGGCTGAGTTAAATGAGTGCAATTATTTCTTTGGCAGTTTCAACTCATTTTGCAGCATTTGAAGTAAGCTGGGACTGAGAATGAAACCCAGACATTGTAAAAGCAACGGAAGAAGCGGGAAGACAGAGGATTAATCGGTGTCCCTTCCAAATCAGGATATTTGGAGGGTACCCATATATGCACTCAAAATTTACTGAATTCCTGCTTTAAAACGTCAAAAGCAACAAAACCCACAATTCTTCAATGTGTTCCTGATGCTTTTTGTTAATAACCTAAAACGGTTTCCTCCAACCCAATGTTCTCAACATGTTTTTCTCTACTTAATCCTCCAAAATCTTCAGCCAACTTTGGGGCATCAAACAAAAGGAAGTTTATGTTTCTTTTCCTCACCCTTTTCTGTCGTTGTCTTCCTTGGGATGACCGGTCCAGCTGCTGTCCTTGCTTTGAACCTTTTTTCCTCCGTTGTTGTTGTTTCTGCAACAAACACATTCCAAGAAAGATGCTTTTTTTTTGAAATTGTGTCTTGAATAAAGATATTTTTTCCCTTCCGTTATATTGAGAGGTGAGACGAAAGAGGTGGAGAGACCCATCTATACGATGCTCCAGTCCTCTGCTTAGCTCTGTATCCCCGTTTGGGCTCCTACATCTCAGCTGTGCTAAAACGCAACCAAAGACCCAGGGCTTGGAGCCTCTTCTTTGGGGGAGGAATCTCAGGGTGCCAGCACTGCCTTGAAAAATGTGGGTGTATAATATCAGCCTCTGTATCCACCAATTCAACCATGCATGGTTTGAAACTATATTTTCTGAAAGCAAACTTCGCCAGCCAGGAGAGAGCAAAGGCCAGAGTGGTGGCCACTCAGCCTGGACAGAGTGGACCGCTTGACCACCACCGCTCACCTTCTGCAGCCGTTGTGTGCTCCTTGGACTTAGGCCAGAGAGTCGGCGATTGTACATCTGTTGTATGCTCCTTCATACTGGGATGTAGAGTATTTAACTCTGTAGAGCCTACAAGATAAGAGACACAGCTGAGCATTTGTGCACCTTAGTCCTGGCACCAGGATCCATGCGGCCCTTCTACATGTTGCTTCAGCATCTGTGGATTTTGGTATCCACAGGGGCCCTGGAACCAAACCCCAGCAGATACCAAGGGCCCACTGCAGTAGCAATAATAATAATAATATGATGATGATGATAATAATAATAATAATAATAATAACAACAACAACAACCCGTTGTATTGAATGGGACTTGAACATCCATGGATTTTGGTACCCATGGGCGTCCTGGAACCAATCCCCTGTGGATACCTTGATCATCCATGAATTTTGGCATCCACAGGGGGATCCTTGAAACAAACCCCAGCAGATACCAAGGGACCACAATACATGGTATATAATGGGACTTGAACATCCATAGATTTTGGTATCCACAAGGATCCGGGAACTAAACCCCAGTGGATACCAAGGGAGCATAATAATTATTATTATTATTATTATTATTATTATTATTATACTCTATTATATTTAATTGAGCATTTTAATTGTATTGAATTCAAAACTGAGTTAAAGACTATATTATTTAGGGAAGCTTTCCCAGGACTGTGCCATCCGCCCCAGGATGCCTCCTTTTAACTTTGTATTAAGAAGCCATGCCCTCCCTCCTGTCCATCTGCCTTGGTCCTGGCCCCAGAGGGAGAGAAGAACCACTGGACCTATCCCCTTCCCATCACCTTCCCCTCTTCCTTTTGTGTTGTCTCTTTTAGACTGTAAGCCTGAGGGCAGGGATCCGTCTAATTTAAGATTGTATGTACAGCACTGTGTAAATTTACAGCGCTATATAAATAAAGGTTAATAATAATAATAATAATAATAATAATAATTGAATGGGATTTCAGCATCCATGGATTTTGGTACCCATGGGAGTCCTGGAACCAAACCCCAGTGGATACCAAGGGCCCACTTTAATAATAATAATAACAACAATAATAATAATAATAATACCCCATTATGTTTAATTGAGCATTTTAACTGTATTGAATGGGACTTGAGCATCCATGGATTTTGGTACCCATTGGCAGTCCTGGAACCAAACCCCAGCAGATACCAAGGGACCAGTGTATGGTCAGGTTTTTAGCTGTATCTCGTTCCAGTGTTTTTGCAAGCCGCCTTGGGCCCGAGAGAAACATAAGCACATGCATGCATGCATCAGGCCATGCGTCCTTTTCCTCCTCACCTTCTCGAACCGTGAGCTGAAGAGCATCGCTCCGTTCCGTCCGGGGTCTGACTCGGTTTCTTACGACGCAGTAATACCTTCCCGTATCCGACCTTTTCAGGCGATCGAACGTGAGCACGGCCTCATCGCTCACAATCTGGCCGTCGCTTCCGGCAACTTCTTTGAACCACTGATATCTGATGGGGGGAGAGCCATGGGCAAGGCAGGTCAGGCTGGTCCTCGCACCTTCGGGCAAAATGGGCGATGCCCCATCGCTGGACTGGACGACCGGTTTGGATACTGGGACTGGAGAGCAGGAAGGGAGTTAATATGGATCAAATATCTACAGCGGAAATCTGTAGGTGCTGGACAATGAAAGTTCAAGCCAATATGCCATGGAAGTAAAGGTCTAGTGGAGCGCCGAAAGAAGAAATATGGGAATCTATAGTGTCAGGATCAGCAAGGAGGGAACATCAAGTTCCTAGTCCCCATTGAAACCATAAGAATTTCTCCTCAGATTCCCACTTGCTACCATCTCCTTGACGAGAACAAAAACAGAATAACTGGAGAAGGTTTTGTTTGTTTTCGTGCCTACTATTCACAGAAAAGATACTTTTTTGGACTATATCTCCCAGAATTTTCTAGCCAATGTGGTAAATGGCTCTGCTGGCTTCAAGGATTCTGGGAGTTGTCATTATAGTATTATTACTACTACTACTACTACTACTACTAATACTACAACAACAACAACTACTACTATTATTATTTTCCCATGCTCTGGTTATGATTTCTCCCTTTGCCACTTTCTTTATCTGCATTTGCGTTAATTGGTTTTTCCAAGATGTATTTTACATACTTAAATTCCTCTTTGTTTCCTCGGTCTTGACTGAAAAGCCAACCATACCGTCTCTAAATAAACCAAAACATCATGTATGGTGCTACAAATCTGCCCTTTGTTTATGGTGCTATTACCTGTTTATGCCATTATTAACAACCTATTTTAAATTAATTTTAATTCCAACGTGTTTAATTCTCTTTGGGGGGAGGGTTATTGTAATATTACACTAAGCACTGTATGTTGGATGTTTTTAACTATGTTAGCCACTTTGATTGTCTGTTACAGAAAAATGGGGTAAAAATAAAATAATAATAATAATGTGTGCCAATGTGTGCCGTTTTCAGTTTTAATCTTGCTTTCATTTTGCTTTGTTGGATTTGGACTCGCTTGATGTCACTCAACCCAGGCGTCCCTATGGAGTTTATCACACAATGGGAATTGGAAGTATAATCCAATAGCAATCTGAACGCAATCATGGGGTTTCATGTTATTGCATGAAAGCCGATCACACGATCAAACTATCGCATACAATTTCGGGCACTGGGAATTCATTCTGAATGCAATGCAGTGTCAATACACAATCACGTAAATTCGCTGAACTACCAAATTCACTCAATCCCGAACTGGCCCCACTTTGATTTCTTTCGAAATTGAGAGAAATTCCTCCCATGTGATAACGTCTTACGTCTACGTATTACCTTTTACCACTTTGAGGGTGACGACCCTCTCTTTGCTGACCCTGCTCTTGTTCCTGGCTTCCCAGGTGACTGAACAGGTGTAGGTTCCTGCGTCGGTCATTTGTAGCTCCTTGATTTGGAGGGAGACGTCTCCCGGGGGTTGCTTTGGGACACTGACTCTGCCTCGGAAAGGAGTCAGGAGGGTTTGAGCCTCGGCGTTCTCATCCCGGTGGAGGAGGGTCTTGGTGCCATGGTCTTGCAAGGAGCATTTCCAAACAACGCTCGACTCCTTGAAGCCGTCCGATGGTTCGTACGCACATGGCAGAGTGACAGAGGCTCTCCAGGTGCCGTTGACTGTTTGCTTTCCGGACAGATCTAGGACGCCTGGGGAAAAGGTGGTAGAAACAGAAAGAGACGAAGATCACGAAATGGAAAACATGCAGGAGTCACCGTGTTGGCCGTTTAGCGAATGCAAACAAAAATCCACCAAACAGGGATGCCGTTATTGCACGACTGAAATGCACAATATACTTGTTGCAAGCTTTCGAAGCTCCATAGTCTTCTTCAAGGTGTTACAAACCAAACAGGAGCAAAAAGAACAGGACAGAACACATTTGCACCTTTGGCTTTTGTAGCTTTGATTAATACGTCTTTTCTAGGAATTTCTAGGTCCTCCAAAGCAACGCTGCCAGACGTTGACCATAAATAAAGTAAAGTAAAATATATTTAAAAACAGACCACCAGCAAAGATGGAACAAGTGGACCCGAAAGCCACAAAAAGTGGCACAAACCCAAAGGGCTGTTATATGTAAATTCATACTTGTTTAGACCAACTTGGAAGAACCCAGAGAAGGAACAGACAAATACTAAGGGTTTTTTCTTTTCTATGACAGCCAGTGGGTTGTGCTCTGAGTCTTGAATTCGAGGAGACCAGGGTTCAAATCCCTACTCAGCCACGGAAATGCATTGAGTAGCCTTAGGCGAGTCGGTAAGACACACTCTCTCAGCCTCGGAGGAAGGCCATGACCTCCTCTGAAGAAATCCTTCCAAGAAAACCCCATGACAGCCTTGCCTTAGGGTCACCGTAATTGCAAAACAACTTGAAGTCACACAACAACAACGATATGCCTACTTCCCTTTAGAGACACATTTGTCATTTGCACCAGAGTCCCTCTACATTTCTGTTGTGCATCTGGGGCCAGGCATTCTTGCATCCAGCCCCACTCTTTCATCCATCCTGCTCCCCAAAATCCGGGTCCCTTGGATGGCTACAGATCCCCTTCCCGGGTACTTTCGGTCCAACCGACGGACAAAACAGAAATGGCAGAAGCTGCGAACCTTTTCCCCAATTGTGTGTGTGTCCTTCTCCATTTGAGTTGAGTGCTGGGCTGTTTACAAAAGAAGTGTCGTGGCCTTTGGGTTTCCGGCTAGAAAACCACCTTTAGTTTTCGGTGGAAAGCTTGTGGGGAACCACCACCTGGGTTGACATCCCTCTTTTTGTGAGAATGAGCTGCAAAGGTTCTCTGTTTTGTAAAAAGGGAGAAAAAAGGGAGATGAAAGGAAGGGAGGAAGGGGGAAGGAAAAGGAAAGGAAAGGAAGAGAAAGCTGGGAAGGGAAGGGAAGGGAAGGGAAGGGAAGGGAAGGGAAGGGAAGGGAAGGGAAGGGAAGGAAGGAAGGAAGGAAGGAAGGAGAGACTTTTCTAGCATCAGGATGGAGCATCGCCAGCTGCAGGCCATGAAACCTGCTGGGTGCCCTTTGTTCAAGACACACTCTCATATATTTTTATCACACTAAGGTCAATTCCAGAACCATCCCACAATTATCTCATTACCATCCCACAATTATCCCATTGCTAATAATGGGATATGCATTGCCAATAATGGGATAATTGTGGGATGGTTCTGGAACAGACTCTAGTTAATCAACCTCCTCTGAACAAATCTTGCCAAGAAAACTCCATGATACGTCCACCTTCGGGTCTCAATAAGTCAACCTGAAGGCCCCCCACACAAATGCTTCCTCTCCCCTTCCTGGCAAAGCTCTTCGAGGCTGTTTGGGAGCCATTGTCCCAACAAAAGCCCAGCCAGGTAGCAGCCCTTGCAAAAGGACCATCGGCTGCACAAGACCAAGGGATTCAAGCCCAAACCATCCTTTTACAGAAAGCGATACAGGAAAAAATGCCTGCCTTCTTTGATCTCCTAAGAGACCCATGAAACTACTGTACAGGGTTAAGGATCTATAGCACAGGAAAAGAAAGACTCATTCCAGAGCATTTTGCACAATTCTGTACGGTTTCCTATGCACCAAGGGTGAATAGTTCGGTGCAATTGCTCAACATGGTGGCATTCGTTCCACTTGAATGTCATGTCTGTTTTTTCTCCATGTAAAAGGCATAAGCAGTGTTGCCTAGTGGTTTGAGCGTTGGACCAGGGTTCGAAGCCCCGTTCAGACCTGGAAACCCAATGGGTGACCTTGCTCTCAGCCTCAAAGGAAGGCAATGGCAAACCTCCTCTCAACAAATCTTGCCAAGAAAACCCCAGGATGGCTTTGCTTTAGGGTTGCCATAAGTCTGAAATGACCTGAAGGCGCACAACGACAACAGCAACAACAGGTGTAAGAGCCAGTATGGTGTAGTGGTTTGAGTGTTCGATTAGGACCCTGGAAGACCAGGGTTCAAATCTCGACTCGCACATGTAAACCCTCTGATGGAGAAGGCTAAACGACTCACAAAACCACACTTCCCAGGATCCCCTAGCACTGAGCCAAGGCACTTATAATGCTTTCAAGCTGGATTATTTCTGCAGTACGTTTTGGACTCAAACCACTACACCGTCAAGTCCTAGAAATGTCCCCCCGATCTCTTTTCAACCAGCACCTCCAACAAACTTCCTAAAACACCAGATCTCTAATTATTACTGATTATCTCATTAATTAAAAAAATGAACATCCATTTCCTAAACTTGCATAGGGATAAGAGAACCGTTATGGATTTACAGGTCCTTTCTTAGGATCTGGACAATGCGGAGACGCATCAGAGGAGACGCATTTATTCTTAGGAGAGATGTTCACTCTTCTAATAGGAAGGGAGAACCTCTCAAAAAGTGTTTTGTAAGAACTCGCACTTTTTGGTAATTATTTAAATCCTCCACCTGGTTAAATGGGGACATTTCTTTGCAGTGGTTTTAACCAATCTAGTCGATTAACCCTACATCCCTCGAGCAATACATGAACGTCAAAGTATCATAGATGTCCTTTCCTGGAATTCAGAAATATTGCCAGCATCCCATCTTATCCTGAATTGCAAAGGGAAAAGGGTTTTTGAACTCACCTTTTCCAGAGATGGTGCTCACAAGCATCAGGAGCCCGAGCCAAGGTAACTTTTCCATTGCACCCAGTTCTTTCCCCCTTCCTCCTCTTTGCAAATGAGATGCTCTGCTACTACTCTCTTAAGACCTGGAGTGAAGTAAACACAACTTCCTTCTCTTCCTTCACTTTATTTTCCGTCCCTTAAAAAAAGAAGAAGAAGAAGAAGAAGAAGCAAGCAAGCATCTTGCAACGGGGCTGAATGTCTCAGAAATGAGGGTAAGAGCAAGCAGATTAAGAAGAAGAGGACAGGAGGGCACTTGGCACTGGTTTAAAGTGGCATGGGTTGGATCAAAAGACCCGGGCAATTGTATATTTTCACATTTTCTGTCTGGATGTAGAAAAGAATCACATTTTAAAAAGTAGGGGACCGACGTATTGTATTCACTATTTGCATTATTTGAGGGGTGTACAGTATACTTACTGAAAAGTTTTGCATTTTGTTGTTCCTTAGATTGTATGCCTCTGGCAGGATTTAATGGTTTGAATTGACTGTATCTGTAAAGCGCCATGTAAACTTATGGCGCTATACAAATAAATGATGATGATGATGATGATGATGATGATGATGATGATGATGGCGATGGTGTAGCTACAGGAAGATGGATAGATGCATCCATATGGTTTTCCATAGGCTTAGGAGAGAAATATCCCTGCAATTCTTTTTAATCAGGTGCCTTGGTCTCACGGATCTTCTTCTAGCAAAACAAGCCGACACAGCAATTGTTGCACCCATTATATTTGGTTCCAGGTACACACACAGAGAGACAATGCTTTAAGGGATTTCTGATAATAAAGGACAAGGGCTGGGCTGTTTATGTGGCAGGCATTTATAAAAGGTCAGTTTAAACCCTTGGCTTGGAAAGAGCGCCTTAAAACATCTGCAAGACATGTTGGCTGGGTGGAAAGTCATCCCAGCAACGTTTATGGTACAGTATAATATAAGGATGCAGAACATGGGTTTGCTGTTCTGTCCAGATTCTGGTCTGTCCAGGAATAGGACAGAGATGCATTTTATTCAATGAAGCTGGACTCCTGATTTGCATGGTCTTCTACTTTCTCCTGGGTTTACTGTGGAAATTTCCCTTCCGTTGGTGCCCCATCCAGGGAAAGGCAATGCTCCAGTTGAGGAGAGCATGGGTCCAGGGTTGGTGGAAAATGGTGCAAAATAAGAATTCCCCCAAAGAAGGAGACTCCGCCATCCTCCGAGGTGATCTATTCTACCATCGAACAGTTCCTGCAAGTCAAGACGTTCTTCCTAAGGTTTAGGTGGCATCCCTAGATATCAAGTTTTGGCCCTGATTTTGAAATCTCAGGGCCAGGGAGCTCCTGACCTAGTAATAGTCCCAGTCTAAAAGCTTTCTCAGACTAATTTCGTCCTGCAGTATAGCAACTCGTAAAGCGCCACATTGAAAGCTGGAGAGAGCTTCTATCCTTTTAATAGTTGTGCAGAAGAAGGGGTTTTGGCTTATGCTTGCCAGGAACCCCTGCTGAAATGCCTTCTCCTACACAACCATTTGAAAAGTATAGTAACATCCAAAATCCACAAAAGAGTGATACCTTTGTTATTGTTGTTGTTAACCACCCTGGAGTTGATCTCGACTCCTGGCGACTCTGTGGATGGGACGTCTCCGAACTTTATTGGGACAACCAAAATGCATATTATCCATGCTGCAAGGTGGGAGAAACAAATTCCTTTTCATTTTGGTTGACCCACCGTTTTGTGGATTTGGAGTGATGCCATACTTTGCTACAGGGCCAACGTGGCTACCCCTGGATATGTTTTCTGGATGTGAAAGTACATTAGAAGAACCATTAAAAGTACAGGAGCCCTCTCCGGTTTTCACCTTGGCAACCCTCCCCATCGCCTCCTTGCCCCTTGGCACAGAGCAACCGTTCCTTTCCAAGCTCAGAGGCAACCCAGAAGAAGTCTTTCCAAAGCAGGCATTACTTAAGTTCTTTTTTAAAATAGAAGATGCTGACATAAAGGAAAGAAAGGGATGCATGTGCTTTCCTGGGGCTGATTCATGGTGAGTTGTGTCTGTGGGTGCAATGGCGCATGTCAAGGCAAAAAGGAAGACTTTCGCCTTCCTTTCCTCTGCAGTTGCCACAGAGCTGCTCTGGAAAAGGGGGAAGTTGAGATCTTTCCGGCCGTTAAGAAAGAGTTGTTGACGTCATTCTCAAATTCTGAAGCCGTAGGCACTTCTCCTGCCCATGCCCTTTCAATCCCATATTTTACTCATCTTTTGAAATGCTAACCTGGGAGTCCTTATTACATCTCCCTGGAGGTGCCTCCTTGAGGACTGAGGTCTCCTTTGGGAAGTGGATTACAGACCAGGGATCCTGGCTCGGCCACGGAAACCCACTGGGTGCCCACGTACCAATCGCACTCTCTCAGCTTCAGAGGACGGCAATGGCAAACCCCCTCTGAAGAAGCTTGCCAAGAAAGGGTTGCTCTGTGCCAAGGGGACGATGGGTAGAGCTGCCAGAGTGAAAAGAAGGCTTGAATATCAGCAAATTTCCATTTTGGCGGAGAGTGCGTGCATCTGCAATGGATCCCCAGCTAAAACGGAGGGGAGGACTGTATATATCTTTCAATATTTGCAAGCCGTGCTCGAATCTGTGGATGCAGAATCCATGGGAACGAAGGCCCCGCTGTGTTTGTAAAAAGCACGTACCTCCAACAATTCACGGACGAGAACTGGGGCAAGTGTGGCCGAGCAACGTCCAAGTGTGGTCAAGACGGTGAAAGCTACTGATGAGGAATAACACAAACGTTAAAGGAAGTTGTGGCCGTTTGCTTTTGCAGCAGCGGAAGTAAGCTGAGGACAAAAGGATGGGGTGAAAACCGGGACATTGTAAAAGCAGCTGAAAATGTGGGATGACAGAGGATTAACCTGGGCTGTCCCTGCCAAACCGGGTCATTTAGAGGCCGGTATGAACACATATTACACCTTTTAGTTTTCAGTTTTATAGACTTGTGCATTTATGTATGTGTTCCTGGACATCCACCCAGGACTCCACTCAGGACATCTGTCACTTTCTTAATTAAGAGAACGGAGCCCTCCTCTTCTCTTCTCTTTTCTTGCTGGGACATTTCTGCACAGCTTTGCAAAAATACAAGCAGGAGGGAGCCAAATGCCACTTTTCACATTACTTTGGGCTCTTTTCAGATCACTCACACAAACTACAACCAGCATCCTTGATGAAGCAGAGCAGAGGAAGCAGCCCGCCTGCGGACGGCACAAAAACCAACAAAATTTTAGAAAGAGAGAACGACCCCACCATCACCACACACACACACACACACACACACACCCCAAATAAAAAACATTAGAAAGAGCTGCAGTTTTTGTGAACACATCAAGGAAACAACTCCATGGTTGATCCTTGCACTTTGCAGATCAAGATGAACTCCAAAGAGATGCACAGAGAACCAAAGCAGCCTATTTTAAGCCCATTCCCTGGGCCTTTCATTTTCATTTCTCCAAATGGTTCAGATACTTACTAAAAAGTGGAAATAAGTTATCTACTGTTTTGATACCCCTGGCTGCCCCCTCCACTCTCCGTCTCACCTTTTCTAACTTAAAAAAAGGAATGAATTTATGGATGCAATTCACATGAATAGACAACCATCCTTCCCCTAAAGGCACCAGATCCGGTCTGATCTTGGAAACTAAGCAGGGTCAGCCTTGGTTAGTACTCGGATGTTGGACCACCAGCGAATACCAGGTGCTGGAGGCAATATATTCAGAGGAACTGGCAAATCCACCTTTTAGGACTCCCCCCCCCCCAAGAAAACCCTACAAAATTCAAGGGGCTGCCCTAAGTCCACAAGAGACTTGAAGGCACATACATACATACACAGGACCTTTCGGGATTGGTAAGCTTTAAAAAAGAAAATATCCGTTTTTCAGCACCAGAAGTAGGCTTTGTTACCTCTGGAGCTGTTTTGTTTTGTGGCTTTGGAAGGTATTTTTCACAGTTCCATTAAACCCAATGAAATCCTGGGGAGAGGAAAATGGCCCCCAGAGCCATAAAGTTCTTTGTCCCTGCATTTGTTGTTATTGCTGGGTGCTTTCACATCACTCCAATTTACGGAGACCCTCACATTTCGAGTTTTGTTGGCAAGATTTCTTCAAAGGAGGTCTGCCCTTGCCTTCACTTGAGGCAGAAATAAGCACAACTTGCCAGTAGAGGTGATTCAAACCTTTAAAAAATACTATTAAAGTGATGGAAAGGGTATTGAGGCTGCTGACTGCAATGTGAAATACTTGTCCCCTGGATATTCTGGAGCAATCTGTGTGCGTTTCAGTATCAAAGTACAATGCCCTGACTTGACCCAAGGCAGCAAATGTCTATCTGTCGACCCTTGCCACTGACCCAATCTGTTCACCTGCCAGGAAAGAGAAAGACACAGAGAGATCTGCTGGTTTGCAAACCTGGAATTTAATGGCTTGTGCAAGGTTTCCCCGGCCCCACGTTCTGTGCGCATCCGGCCTCATGCTGGTGACAGGAAACTTACAACATTTGACACTTTACAAAGACAGGGAAACTCTGCTTTCGTGTTTGCCTGAAGCACTGCAGTTTTGTGGCTGTTCAAAAAGACAGACCGAAAAGTAATAATAATATTGAAACATTTTTGCACCTGAAAACTGGGTTTAAATGTAAATCCATCCATTGCTTGAAAGCAAACATCAGAAGGGAAAGTGGGCAGAGACGCAATATCTAGGATGCGAATGGCAATTTAGCAGGAGCAAAGCCTGGAAAAGGAAAGGCATCACTGGACTCTTCTCTCCAGAAAGGAGAAGGAAGACACAACAGATCAGGTGGAAGAACACAGAAGGTGTTCCTTTCCAGTTTGATAGCATTAAAAAAGATTCTCTAATTGGTTCGCCTCTCATGGGCAGATCTACATTCCCTTTAGAGCTGCATTTCAAAAATGTCCTGCGTTGAGTCAGATCCTGAGCGTCAGAAAATTTACTGCTTTGGATTACGGCTCCCAGATTCCTCCAGATGGGTGAAGGGATTCTGGGGGCTGTGATCCATAAAAGCACCCACATTAATGTTTCCTTTGGCCAAACGAAAGGGCCAGCTGGTCTTTCCTTCCAAAAGTTACAGCTCACCGTTCCCGTCTTTTAACTGCTTGGAGGGGGAACTGGTAAACAAGCAAATACAGCAATGGAAGCAGCAGAGTTTAAGTTCCTTCCAAGAAAATAAAAGTAACATGGCCAATCTTTTTGTATTACTGGTTTTGAGTGGAGGAAGGAGGAACAAGCCTTTGACCATGAATGGGAAAAGATGAGGAAACAAAGCAGCCGAGCGTCTGCCAGGTTACGAACAGCCCTCCAAAAGCCTCAAAGCTTTTGCATCCCAAAGATTACAGCTAAGGAAAATATAACCACAAAAACAGAGACAAATCTTAGGGTTTCTTTCTTTTGGAGTGTCTCCATGGATTTACTGAGGACCGGTGATTTGCGAAAGCCCTTACCAGGAGCAGATCTGCATGCAATGTGCATGAGAAACCAATTGTTTTTGCAAAGTACCTAAAGAGCCAGTGTTGTTTTACACAGATTGGCACCTTTGTTGTTTTTTAAAGGATGAATTAAAAATGTAATGTTTTCCATAGGAAACAGACGTTGCTCACACCGTTATCTAGAGGACAATCTAAGAATATATATCAAGTGTGACACAGGCAAAGACAAAAACTGAAAACAGTGACAAGGGTGGCAAAAGGGAAGGAGGAAAGAGTTGTAGTTAAAAACATATAATTCTAAAAGGGTCAGAAGCCACTTGTGGGGCAACGTTTCAGCAGAAAAATAAACATGATTGTGGAGTATTGGATACCATAAGAATAGATAGCTGTAAAACTCATGTATTCATAGGCAAACTTGACCACGGGATACAAAGGGCTGCCCTCTCAATAAAACACCTGTGTAGAAAAATAAAGAAAAGCTGGAAACTTGCTCTTTGCCTGCCTGTTTTTTAAAAATCAAAGTCAGCGCAGGACTTGCAGCTACTACCTTCCTTGGACTGCACTGTTTGGTAACAGACACCCTTCATCCTCATCCGTGGAGGAATCCAGACACTCGGAAAAGAGGGAGAGGCACAAGGTCCCCCCATATTCTGAGTCCTTTGAAAGCCAGGAAGCAACTTCCTGAATGTCTCTGGTTCAAGACGTGTCTATTTCTGAGGCGTCTTCTATGAAGTTCGCAACCGGGCTGAGCAGCAGGAGAGGAAAGAGTTTATATTCCCCGCTCGAGTCTTCTGAGATTAAGGGGTTGCCCAGGGGCTGATCCAGGGGGACGGCGCCGTCGGCGTTGTTTGTTGGATCCAGGAGCTGCGGAGACATCTCGCTGCTCAAAGGAAGGGGGACATCGGGTCGCTCCTCGGAGGGAGTCAGGAGAGCGTCCTTTGTATCTTCCACCTTGCCTGGGGTCTCACTCAACGGAGGGTCTTCAAACAGCGAAAGCAAAGGGTTCCCTCTGTATTGGATCAGCTGCATGTCTGCGAGGGGGAAAAAAGAAAAACCCCTGCATGAACAGAAAGCCTAGATGCTGGGCCACACATATAGTCCCCATGGCAAATGCAAGCAACATCCAGCAATGCCTTGCAAGTCTTGAAACGCCCACAGAGGTTAGAAAGTCTCCCATTGCCTCAAAGGCAACCAATTTAGCACAGGGAAATTGGGAAGGGGGTACAAGTCTTGATAGGGCCCTGGCAGGAAGAGTTTATATACAGAAGCAAAAAGAACATGGGGAGGCCACACCATACTATGGAAAGCGATCAGAAAATATGCCCTTTGCATTATATACATTCTGAATTCTTTCGACACAACAGTTTCTTGCTGGTTTGTTTAAATCTCTGTGTATGAGCTTACTCTTCTGAAAATGCACGCAACGTATTTCTTTTTGTTAAAAAAATCAGTAAAAATGGTAGTATTAAACTTTATGAATGGTTAAAACAGCACCTGAGGAAGTGATCCAATACCCATAAAATCTTATGCTAAAATAAATCAGGCTTAAAGGCTCCACAAGGCTACTTTTATTTCCCCCCTATTCTTTCCCGTCTTTTTATACTAAAACAAACAAACACAGCTATCTCTAAATTTATAAAATAAATAAATAGCAGATGGAGCAGGTAGAGATGTGTGAATTGAGCTAGTGTTAGTTCCCAAAGAAGGAATTCTACACAAAATGGCATCCCTTGGGGGGGGGGGGTCTCTTGTCTGAATTTCTGGTGGGCACAGGCCACAGAAAAGTGACCCATCGCTCCTCCAGCCTCGAAGTGAGCTTAAGGCCTGGGGAGGTTCGTAAGGATGAAGCCTGGTTAATCGCCCAGTCTGTAAAGCCAGCATGCCAACCGCAGATACCGACAGACGTAACAGATTGAAACTCAAAGGGTTGCAGGGCGTTCTGCCCCATAGGGCTGATGTGTTCATGCTCAGCTTTTCCAGACTGCCCCAGGTACCTGAGGAAGAGTCAGGTTTCCAAAGCAATTCACCACTCTCTCAGCTGCTCACCGTTCTTCCCCAAGGATTCCTGGTCATTCGTCCCAGCCGTGCCTGGGCTTCCTGGCAGATCTTCCGTCTGGGGAGAACACAGAGGGAAATGCATTGGAGAAGGCCTTCCTTTCAGTTATTTCTTTTGTCTCTGACTTACGTAAACAACCTTTCGCAGAAAGCAGCAACACGTGAGTTGCTCCCAGTGAAATCAAGAGAACTTGGTAGGTTCCAAAACATTCATAAACATAAACGTGCATTGTTTGCTTTGTCAATAACTGAGAAAGCTTGGCACTTGTGCATTGATCTTTAATCCCTTCTTCACCCTCCTTTACTCTCCTAACAGTCCTGATATGTATTTATTTTCACATCTCCCGACATTCTGCTTGTCTCTAATAGTTCCTAAGACTCTGAGCCAGGGTGGGAAAAGGGCAGACCACACTGGCACAATTTTCAGCCATATCTGTCTGAAAACTGCATGGAAAGTCCTACCAAAACCCATACAGAAAGGTCCCCCCCCCCCAAACTCTTCAATATCTCTATTTTCATTGGTGATCTTCTCCAAATGGTCACTATTATGGGAAGAATTCCAACTAAGATAAAACTATTTGGGAGTACTCTTGGGGGATGCATGGTCCAGAAACCCAACTACATTTCCAGCATTCCAGAAAATGCCACGCACGGAAAGAATCTACTGTTCCCTTTATGGCAAGCATGATGAAACGATGCCATAAATAGCTTTATTCTGTCTCTTTCATTGGTCAGGAAGGTGAGAGAAGCAAGTGTTCAGCAGCAAAGCCTGCTCCGCAGGGGACTGCCCAACTTGTTTATTCTACCAGTGAGTAAAAACCCTGCCACTACTTACGTTTTCTAAACCAGCTGGAGCTTCTGACAAGTTCGTCTCCAAGACAGGAAGCTCTGGACTGAAAGTCTGAAAGCAGAAATCAAGAAAATGAGACCCTCTATTTAATAAGCTGTGAACATGACTTACAAATACTGTGATGCTGAGACCATAAGCTGAGTTTCTCATGCAATTCAGAGCCAACACAGAAAGCTTTTGAGAGCTCACAGTCAGAAGCTGCATGGTCTGCTGCATGGCAAACAAATTTTTCTCTTCCTTTTTAATGGCTAAATTCTTCTTACCCCCAATTGCAGCCACAGCAGAGAGGGGAGGAGGATAAGGGCAGAACTGAGAGAAGGAAGAGAGGTTTGATTTGGTTTTAATATGCAAGCAAGGATGAAAAGGGGTATTAATAAATCTGATAAAATCGTCCAAGAATAGAAGAGTCCAAGCAGAACACAAAGCGAGGGGGAAAAAACCAGTGAATGAAGAAAATAGCTCTGCTCTGGGCACATGCTGGGATGAGTCAGTTCAGCTTTGCATTGAATTATCATGAGACTTCAAGTTACTTCCAGACTATCTCTAGCCAGCAACTCCTCCTCCTCCTATATTGTGGCTTACGATATGGAGACGCTAAGACTACTGCACCTAAGGCACAGCTGGTTCTCTAAAAACCAATAGCTGAAAGCAGACTCACATCGGCAAGGGCGTCTGAAGCATAGTTAAACTTCTTTCCGGAAAGCATGGCCTGCAACTCCTCAAGGCTCGCGTCAATACAGTTCAAGAAGTCTTGAATGTCATCCCTGTGAGAGAGAAAGCAGAAAAGCTACAGGCAAAAGAGGAAGATAGGAGATGGCATTTGCTACTGCGTCCCTGGAATGAATCACAGCAGACAGGCCTTCTGACTGGAATCTGGTGCAAGAAGGAACAGTTCGGACATGTATCTTTCATCCTAAATGACTAGATAATAACTCAGCAAAACAATCATATCAGCATATATATTAAATCAGATGGCCAGCAGATCCTCCAGAGCCTCAAAAGGACTACTAGTATGAGAGAACAGAAGAGATTTTCCCTGGCATCAAGGATAGTACAGAGATGCTATCATGAGAACATGTTTACGGAGGGAACAGAAGAGGTTTTCTCTCTGGTACAGCTTGCTTGGTTTGAATATAGGTCAAGCCTTATTCAGGTGTTCCAAACAGGGTTAAAGTAAATGCACAAAGAGTAGAGACAAGTACTCCAGGGTCTGTTTTCATGCTCTTTTCAGGACTGGAAAACTGGAAACACTTGAAAATCCCCACTGCTCAACCCACACACATCTAATACAGGACACCTGTATTATTTGTAATTATTATCTATAAACTTGAGCAATATCTCGAAATGAAGTCTTGAGCTTGCCTGCCTTTGGCAGGGCTGACTCTCTTTTTTATTTTTGGACACTAATGGCCCATATAATTAATAAACACCACCAGCAGCAACAGCAATATTTTTTAAAAACAAGAAGAACTCCAAGGCAAATCCGTGACCTTGCATATCCCAGTTCCTTCCGTCAGACAAGGGAGACGACAATTAGCTGAGCACCCTGAGCTTTGGACAGGGACCATAAGCACACACCCAGCACAGCGCCTGGAGTTTCATATTCCTTTGCTCTAAGCCTTATGTCACCCGTCACAGCAAGAGCAAACAGCTGGTGAGACAGAGAGCAACTCCTTTATGGGAAGAGCCGGAGTTCAGTAGCTGTGCCCATGGCTTTGAACGCTGAAGACCTCAAGCATGCTCATGTCTCGGGAAAGAGGGCTCCTGAGACCACCGGACGAGGGAGACTTTCATAGGAGCCATGCAAGGAACTCTGAAGGCCCTTAACACAAGAGTGCACACGAAGGATCACTTAACACAGATCAGTCGTGCTACCTCCGGAAAAGGCAGTACACTTGCTTTGTAGATTTAACACACTGGTGGAAAAGGGACATCCTAGTTGATGCCTTAAGCCTGGAGCAATCCTTCTCTATTATTAAACTCTTGCATAAAGAAATACTAGGATCAGCACTGGGCAACTGCATGGGGGCCAGGATTCAAATCCTCTTACATACATAGACCCCCCCCCAGGCCTTCCATCTTTCTCTGCAGACCTTCTCAAAATGGTGGATGAAGGCTTCCTGTAGCTATTTTGAGAATGATTGCAGAAGAAAAGAGGTATCTGAAAATTGTGCCATAAAGTTTTTACAGCAATTGTGGTGGCATTGGGTAGCGTTGGAGGGCTGGAGGGGGCTTCTAGAAACACAAAAGTGGGCTCCAGAGCCCCACGCTCCAGATAGTGTACCAAAATACCCAACTGAACGGATTGTGGCTAAACTCTGAAGGTTCAGAAGCCAAGGACAAAGTTGTGAAGGAGAACCAGTTGACACTCACCTCCTGGGCAACTGAAGGACTTTTAGGAACTGTGGCAAGACATTTAAAGATGCTGCTGGAAGAAGGTACCTACCAGTAAATGTAAGGAATAGGAACTGTATGCACTCAGGACAAGAAAGAAGGTAAGAAGGGATGGAGAAAGTCAAAGGCTGGAGACAAAGAATCAAGAGCTGGTTGTTAACTCTTGGTTTGCATCTAATCAGGAGTGCCTCCCAGTTATGGAGGTTACTGAGAAACGTGAACTGTATACCACGGTGGTCCAACCAAGGCCATGCCATGGAATCCTGGAACGAGACATACCTGTCGAGCAAAGAATCACTCGGTGCCACTGTTTGGTTTTCATTCAAGATGGAGTCAATCACTGTTGCCGGATCTTCACCAGGGCCAACTTGCGCAGCAGGATACAACTCCATGGCATTGGTCTTCAGCGGTGCGTCCACGAGCTGAACTGGGCCATCGATCTGCGCCTGCCCCAAGGTCCATGGTGCTTCGCAGACTGGAATACTTTCTCTTGTGGATGTCTGGGCCTCTCTGAAAATATAATAATGATAATGATAATAATTATAATACCAGCACAGCAGCTGAGAGTATCATTCACTCAATGCTT
The DNA here is from genome assembly GCA_034509955.1 of Urosaurus nigricauda. Taxonomy (NCBI): domain Eukaryota; kingdom Metazoa; phylum Chordata; class Lepidosauria; order Squamata; family Phrynosomatidae; genus Urosaurus; species Urosaurus nigricauda. The sequence continues at coordinate 25,018,625 of JAOEGL010000011.1, read as the reverse complement.
TTTAGAACACAATGCCAATACATCAACAACTTCTTCAGAGAAGTTATTAAACTTCTCAAACTCCCAGTGAGTACCAATCGAGTACCAATCTGGCCTAGGAGGGAGTGAAAGGACAGGCCAAACTCCATCGGGCCTGCCCTGGATTATAAAGCAGGGCCCTCCCTCCAGTCCATCCGCCTTGGTCCAGGCCTCAGAGGGAAAGAAGAACTTTTGGACCTGATCCCCTTCTTCCCCAACACCATTCCCTTCTCCTTTTGTGTCGTGTCTTCTTAGATTGTAAGCCTGAAAGCAGGGAACCGTCTAATTAAAAATAATAATTGTAAGCCACTCTGAGAGCCTTTAGGACTGAAGAGCACGATATAAATACATTATTATTATTATTATTATTATTATTATTATTAATTATTATTATTATTATTTTGCCAGGTATTGTAGGCTCTATTTCAGAGGAGATGACGGGCAAAACCGCCTCTGAGGACCCCTTGCCTGAGAAAGCCCAATGAAATTCATGGGTTCGCCGTAAATTGAGAGGCAGTTTGAAGGAACATACACTCACACATTATATTATGAGGACACATCATGAGACAACAAGATTCACAGAGAGGGGGGGAAGCAATGCTGATGTGAAAAGTGGAAGGCAGTAGAGGAACAGGATGACCAGCAATGACCCGTGAACAGACTCCATCAAGTAAGCCACAGCCGCAGCCCTGAATTTGCAGGACCTGATAGTAACAGGGCATTATAGAGGTCCTTCATACCTAGGGCCACAGTGAATCAAAGTCAACTTGGAGGCTATTAACAAACAATTTTTCCAGACTCATGTCCCTTTACTCTCATGGACCTGAGTCAAAGACGTTTCCCTCTCTGCGTTCCTCACCGATTTCCATCCGTCGTGTGCCCCAAAGCCAGCAGCTTCTCTGTCCCATTGCCAAGGTCTTCCTCCTCTTCCTCTTCTTGGGCATCTGTGATGTCGCGGATTATAATCGAGTCTTCGCAGTCTGGACCATGCTCCGAAATAGCGGCCTGTGGACACAACAGGGCTAAAATTGCTGCTCTTCATCACTCCTCTCTCCCTGTTTTTTAAAGCCTGGTCTGATTTTCACCTTTTTATTCAAAACAGGGGTGCGCAGGGACCTTTTCTATGACGTGTCTGTGCTGTATTTTTAATTTGCATGGTTGTTTTTTTAAATCATTTAAAAAAATTAACAGCTGTTTTAATATAACTTGTTTAATGGTGCTTTAACTTATTTGGCTTTCAGGTTGCTAGCGTCATCTCACTTTAGCACTGTTTTAAGTTGCCTTGAGTGCCGTGTGGGGAGAAAAATGAGACATATATTAAATAAATAATTTGGTATTTTAAAGTATCAGCTGTTTTGATATCTGTTGACTCTCATTCTCAAAAGAAAGAAAGAAAGAGGAAACCTTACTGTTTCACAACTCTCCACAGGAATGCGAACGTACGAACGACTATACTTCGAAGGGGAACCGCCTGAAGTGTCGGGCAAAGGCCTATGGGGGAAAGTAAGAAACAAAACAAAACAGGGGTTTGGATTATTTATTTATAATAATAAATATCTCACCCTTCTCCCAAGACTGGGACTCAGGGAGGCTTACAACATTAAAATACAATACAATTAACAACGTGCAAACTGGTCTCAAACTGGATTATTTCCCCTCCAGTGCTACTAGCCTTATGACTCTATGACTAACACCCCATTTTTATCCCAAAATGTGGGATTTCCCTAAACCCCAGAAGTCCCATTATCCCCCTCCTTACTGTCTTTCCACTAACTAGCAGGGAAAGACATTTTTATTTCAGGAAGCATTTAGGTTTTAATATGCTGCAGCAGGTAAAACTTTTAATGGGTGTTCTGTTTTTTGTTTTATTTATTTCAGTCATCTTGATTTTACGTTTTAAGCATCTTTTAGAAATTCAGCTTAACTGCATTTCAACTTTTGTGCCCAAACTACTACTTGTTGTTTTTTGTTTGTTTGTTTTTAAAACTGTAACGTGCTTTTAAAACACCGAATCTTGCATCCTGGGCTGGAAGCAAGTCAGGATATAAAGAAAATAGGTTCGTAGTATTGCCCAGGTACAGTGAAAGATCTTTCTTTGTCTTTATGCACCAATTTGCCTGGAAGGCTGCCAGGTTTTGCTGTGCATTTTTGAGGTTATGGTTTACAACTGAAACGTTCACAGGTTTGATAAAAACCCTGAAATCCGTCAAAAATGGGGCTGATAATAACGGTGATTAATTTAGTATGGCAGGAAATGAGAAACGTCTCCATGTGATTTTCAACACAGTCAAGGCAGGAGGAAAAACCCTCTGTACTAACAAGGTCCCATCTCCTCCAGCAACTATTTTAAATTTGGGGGAAAATCCAGTACCTTTGGGACCAGATGCCACTTGAAAAAGAGTTCTACACACAATAAATCACAAGTCTCCGGGGGTGGAAAAGAGATAATTATCTTAGGCAACCTCCCTTTCTTTTTGTTCATTGTGTCGGGGGAAAAAAAGAAATGGAAACTATGAGAACTCTTCTTCTTTTGATGGAAAATACACGCATAGAAAAATGGGCAACCACCATCCTTCTTGGGCAGCATTTTCCAGGGTGTGTCCATGCCTTTCAGAGCTGGTTATGACAAAGTACTTATACCCAGAATCCGAATCCGCACCATTTCAAGTTAAAAAGATGTCTGACTTGGTAGAAGGAAACTTCTTGCTAGTTTTTAAAAACACTTCTTTATGTGTTTCCAGCACAAAAGTGCATCTAAAATGAACAAGTACAGACAGGACTATTTTTTTTTACAAGGCCTTAATATGCTACATAAAAACCAATGGAAGGAAATTATAAACTGGGAAGATGATGCAGCAACAAAATGAATAAGGAAAAAACAACAGCACAACCAAATCTGGCATTTTGCCTTGAATGAGACACTGCAATGACTACCTTTTGAGTTGGACAATAAATGCAGTCCAGAGAAACACAATAAAGACTACATTGCAGTCAGAGTGCCTGAAGTGAATAGTCTCTGTCTGTTCTGCCTCAGTCCACCTTTTCGTACTAGGAAACCTGGATGCCTAAAGAAGAATATACTGTCTGGAAAATAAACGGAAGAGGCACCAAGACGATTACCTTTTCCTTTTGAGCCCCAGAATGCAGTTTCCTCTCATCAACCCCAATATAAATTCAAGGATCTGAGGAAAAGAGAGAGAGAGAAAGAGAAAATTAGGAGCTATGTATCCTTAACTATGACTACACAAGGTCAGCAGCACAACAGATCTAGCCGGTCTCAGTTAGGAAGACAAAACTGCAATATTCAGCCTCGTAAATTAGAACAGCTGGCATGGATTTAAGGAAAAAAGAATGCAAGATTTTTTTTCTAAACTTTTAATGGTGTTTTTCCAAGACTCAATAGCATTTCAATACTACAATTGCTCCAGCTATGTTGTTGGATGTCTCCAAGTCCTTTCTGACTTGTGGCGACCCTATCATGGGGTTTTCTGAGGCTGAGAGTGTGCGACTCACTCAAGGTTAGCCAGTGGGTTTCTATGGCCAAGCGAGGAATCGAACCCTGATCCCCAGGGTCACAGTCCAGCCCAAGATAGCTTAGGAAGCACCGCTGTAACCTTCCCTTTCAGCTTCAGCCCAATATGCAATAGTCGGTCTAATATCACCAGCTACCATCTATGGTTACTGAAAGCCACCCAGAGCTTGGCCAGCTTTATTCAATGTGAAAATACACTTCATGCTGTAACATACCACTCCCTCCCAGCCCCTTGCAACTCCAAAACAGGGACAATAATGTGCATGATTGTTTCTTTTTTCTATGTACCTTCCAACTCATTTTTGACTCATGGTGACCTGCAGGCGGCCTTATCACAGAGTTTTCTTGGCAAGATGCACTATTTCGAGGAGGGCACCCGCTGGGTTTCCAGAGCGGAGCAGGGATCTGAACCCTGGTCTCTAACACCCAGACCACTACTCCAATGTGGCTTCATTGCTACGGGCCTTCAAAGCAACTCCTGCTTATGTGAACCCTTTCCTGGACAAGAGTGACTCAGAGGAGGTTTGCCATCGCCTTCCTCTGGTGTTGCAGAATCCTAGTCCAATGTTCAAACCACTCAGAATTTATATTAGTGGGACTGAAAAACAAATACTTATCAGAACAGTCTTCAAAACATCCAGAAAGCCACTTGGTTGCTCACCCATGCCTTTGCTGCAGTATCAAGACAAAGAATATAGCTGTTATGGCTTTTTGTGGAGCTTTCGGGCTCTTTGGCCATGTTCTAGAAGAGTTCCTTTCCGACGTTTCACCAGCATCTGTGGCTGGCATCTGCCAGCCACAGATGCTGGCGAAACGTCGGAAAGGAACTCTTCTAGAACATGGCCACAGAGCCCGAAAGCTCCACAAAAAGCCATGGATGCCGGCCATGAAAGCCTTCGACTCCACAATATAGCTGTTACCTTAGATAAGAGTTGCTGCTGTTGGCTGTGTTTCTGGCGTAGAGATGCCACTTCCTTCCAGAGGGCTTTGTTTTCCCTGAAACATGAAGGGAAACATAATGAAGAGGGGGGAAAAGTGACATGAATAAGGAAGAATAAAGATGTTCTAGAGCTTCGTCTGCACAGATGTTTTAGTTTTTATAACAACCCGGATGCTCAGCTATGGAAACCAAGTGACATGGTCACTTTGCACAGTAGATGAACTTAAACATCAGCTATGTCCAACATCAGCTATACCTTCTCATACTGGCCAGCTTGAGGTCCATGTTGTTCTGCTGCTCCCGCATCTCCTGGACTTCGGAGAGCACCTTGTGCAGCTCGTCTGGGCAGACTTTGAGATCTTCTGCTCTCACTGTGGACACCTACAAAGAAGCAGGATGGGGGTGATTTGTTAAGAGAGGAACTAAGAGGGAACAAAAAAAGAAAACACTGAAAAAGCCTTCTCTTGCATTCCCACCAGTAAGACTGAGAGAAGGGCCTCTTCTGAGGATCTCAAGGCATAGGCTCCTAATGGGGGGATGCAGTGTACCTGCTTCATAGATCATAACCAGCGCTTTGACTTGTATCTGGAAACAAACTGGCAGCTAGTGAAGCTGCTGCACATGTCTACATTGCATCCCATTTGGAGTACTGTAATGTGCCCTACGTGGGGTTTCCTTCGAAGAGTATTTGGAAACTCTGGCTGGCGCAAAGACCTGTAGCAAGAGTAATAACCAGGCAGGACATAGGGCAATACAGGCCACTTCTATAACCCAAGCTTCCTTTTTTGAATATTAAAATCCCACTGAATTTTTCACAGCGTTGTTTTTAACAATTTTTTAAAGGTATTATGATTAACTTTTTCAGGATCATCATCAATGTAATTTTCTTCAGGGGCTGCATGGACAGCCCCGCTCTAAAGAAAGAAAAAAATTTAAACCAGAGGTGGCTAGAAGCCCACCCAGTCTCCAAAAGCAGAGAGGGTTTTTCCTTTTAAATGTGCAACAGTGCTATGGAGTCCTGCAAAGTACTGACATAATGAATCACTGCTCATGACTGCTTCTAGGAGAGACAGTTCACCTTCATTTGCTAGCAATTTGGGGAAGGAACCGGGGCTAAACATAGCACTGGGAGGTCATGTTCTCATGCCTCCTTCTCTCCTCTTGCTCCTCTCCGCCGTTATCTCTCTCTCTTCCTCCTCTTCTCTTCCCCCCTTTCTTCCACTCCTGAGTATGCCCACCATCTAAATGAACAGTCGCCATTCAGCCAACGAAACCAGCATCTGGATCAGACGGCGGCCAACTTCACGATCTCTTTTCCAGCTACAGACACATGATCCAGCTTCTCGAACGTGGTTCTGTCAAGCCAAATCACTGCCCAACCATTGTGACAGCAAGGAGAAAGTAGGACAGAGACTTATCTCATGAGCTCACAGCTCCAGGATTACGGAGTTAATTCCACAATCGTTTGGCAGCATTAATTAGGTCTCTTTTGCCACAAGAGAGGGTTGCCAGGTGTGGGGCAGATGACTTAACTGTCGGGTTGCCATGCCCAGCTCCAGGATCCTTTGCTGATTTCTTTTTACACCAGGAATTACGTCGAGGATAAGACACAGACAAGATGGCTCGGTTAAAACTTTTCACTGGATGAACACGGTTGGTGGAGCGCACTCATAAAATGCAGATACAAGCACAGTAAGAAAAATAAATCATTCACATTTAGAGGGGGCAGGATTTCCACGACTGTCAATGCCAGCTCCCAAGTGAAAGGTTTTCAATTTCTTCCTGGGAGGAGAAATCCAACAGGCAATGGGGGACAAAAATGTTTCCTTGCAGACCTTGGGATGCGACGTTCTGTACTTCTGCCTGCGATGCAGCCGCAGTCATCTGACGCTTTACGAGCGAGCGCCGTATTCTGCAATTCAATTCCCCTCCAGCTCGTAAAAACAGCGGGAGAAACCCAGCGGCCATTTCCCCTAAAGTTACGAGGGATCCTAACCACTCGCTCGACGGAAACAAACATGTTTACCAGCTTCGACCAGAGCTTTCCTGGCACATGCAAAGACCTTCGGCTCTCGGGATGGAGGCCCTTCTCTCCAAAACACGGGGGAGGAGAAATCGGAGGGAACATACTCTACTCACAAAAAGCACAATAACCAACAATTCTGGAAAGTGTGCTGGACTGGCCAAGGAAGAGGCAAGTGGAAGAGAGAGAGATGTCTGATCAGTAACTTTGACAGTAGCTTGTCTTGGTCTCTTACTACCATACCACTTACTACTCAAACCAGAAGCCAGCTCTCCTTACATGCACCTAAAGTCACAGAAGACCCCCTTTTCACACCCCACATTTCCATTAGACATATTGAAGACAGGCACAGTACCTTCCGCTTGATGTTGGCCAGCAAGTTGGCCTTCCCTCGCTTGAAATACGGGTGCTGAAACTCAATGGCGCAGCTCTTGTCCGAGACCATCATGCCGTTCTCCAGCGCAATCACCTTCCTGAAGCCGTCTGCAGAACGCATCGGGAATAAAAAACAAACGGCCCCGTTGTCTCTCTCGGAAGAAGACAACACAAACCTGGCTCTTTGCCTTCCTTTCCCGTGACAGCTCCACTCAGCTCAAAAAAGTCTGAAACAACGAGGAACCCTCCTGGTCCCAAGCACTTCCGATAAAGGGATACTCGAAGCTGTATTTTGCCCTAACCCAAGATTACAGGAGGGAGATTTTAGGGAAAAGCATTAAAAGACCCACAATATCTGTAGTGAACACTGATACAAGGGTGCACACCATGGATAGTGATCATCTCAACCCTATCTCTCTATTAGGATGCCTAGTATTTATTACCCGGTCTTTTAGGACCTAACCAGGATGTCTCCTAGGAACAAATCTTTTAGGAACATTTATCTCACGCAAATTATGGGACGCTTACGAGAGGCAAGAGAAGAAAGCGACCGTTGCTGTTAGGCAGCCTCCTGGCAGAAAATGGCTCCTTCTAACCTACAAAGCTATTTCTAGGAAATATTTCTAGGAGGAAAAAAAAAAGTGCAACTCCCAAAGACTCAGAAATCTAGATTTGGGACATCCAGGTGCAGAAAGGAGCAGGACCAGAAATGAATGCAGGGACTGGCAAAGGTGCCACCCGGCACGCTTTCTGTTCACGTGGCAAATAATAAATTAAATTGGCTCCTTCGCCTCTTGGCAGGAACGTGGCAGTGCGTCTCTTTCTGTGCTAAAAACAGCTCCGAGGGGAACAGTCGCTATTTTCATCCACAACTGAAACAGAGAGCATGATGTGGCCGGTGGGCTCCTTTTGCTTCTCGTGAGTCACATTTCCCGGTGCCGACGGTGCCCTCTGGCATCCTTTGGAAGCCTGTGCCAAAGCCACTGGACAAATGGTCGGCCCCAAAGCGGAACCAGAAAAGGCAGAACTGGAAAAAAATCCCAGTGCTCTGAGGCTGCGTTCACACAGGAGAAATAAAGTGGTTTAAGTGCCATGGCTCAATGCTGTGAAATTCTGGGAATTGTAGTTTGTTGTGGGCCCCAGAGCGGAGCGAAGCTCCGCTCTGGGGCCCACAACAAACTACAATTCCCAGAATTTCACAGCATTGAGCCATGGCACTTAAACCACTTTATTTCTCCTGCATGAACACAGCCTGAATAACGTTACCTGGTTTATCGCCTTTGGTGCAAATGTTATATCCGAACACACCCAGGCATGATGGGAAAATGACTGAAGGAAAATATTTGGAATAAAGAGAATAGTGTAGACTGCCCCAGAGATTGCAGACCTAAAGAGAGATGTACCCAAAAAATCAGAAGTTTAATTGTCTTTGGCGGAGATAGAACTGTTGTTGCACCTTCAGCTTCATTCACTCACTCTCGGCACTTCAAGTCTCACTTCAAGCTGAGAAAAATGTGATTTGACAAAGGCACAAAGAGAAAAGCAAACAGTAGACGGCACAGGGTTCTTTAGAGATTAAATACTTGCCCACACAAGCCCTCTGCTCCTTGTAAACCTTAAAATCTACATTTTAAAAGATGTGACTAACAACACCAGGAGGCAAGCTTCCAAACAAATGCTGAATGACTCTCCTTCTGCACCTTTGTTTCCTTACTCTTTTCCTCTAAAAAGTGGAAACAATAATTGCATCGAATTGAATGACTCTTTTGTTTGCACCAGGTGTCCTCTCTGGAGTTTATCACACGGGAGGAATTTCTCTCAATTGCGAATGGAGCCAATTCGCAATTATGTGAATTCGGTAGTTTAGCAAATTTATGTGAAATCTGATTGTGTTCGAAATGCGTTCGGAATGACTTCCCATTGCCCGAAAATGACTTCCCATTGCCCAAAATTGCGTGAGATACTATAATATACAATAATGTGACACCCCATGATTGCGTTCGGATTGCCATTGCATTATACCCCCAAATTCCATCGTATGATAAACTCCTCTGGGTGCTTTGGATTCTTGAGAGAAAGCCATTGGTATGGGGACACTCACAGAAGGATTTGACACCAAAATGAGTTTTATGTTTTATATCCAACCTGCCCAATAACAACACGCACCGAACGTACTCCAACGTCACGCAGGCTGAAAGATGGTTGGCACCCTCGCACCGAGCGAACTTGCCAAGAGAAACTCTCCAGAAAGAGGAAGGAAGGAATAGTGGTTACGTCCCATCCCTTTGACTGATCCAAAGCAAATCCCAAACTGCCATTCCTTCTGCCAGCGCACAAAAATTGGAGACATCCAGCAAAAATGGGAGACAGAGAACTATGTGGGCACTTTAACAAGACCAGGACTGGCTTTCTTCATCTAAGCTTATGTTATCATATACCCCGCATAGCAAGAAAGAGAGAGCTGAGGACTAAGGCTAAACCTCACAATTTATTGTGAGTCAAAGTGACACAAACACAGAGGAGCCTGAACACTTACAGATGTTGAGCTGCCGGATGAAGCTGGACAAGTTGTTGTGCTTGAAGTACCTGGGAAGCAGCTCTTTGGCAAACCTTTGCTCATCCAGGATGCAGAAGTTCTGCCCGTCCTAGAAGAAAGGGGGGAAAATATATATATAAGCTACTGTATATACTCATGTATAAGTCTAGAAATTTAGGTCCAAAAATTGACCCCAAAAACCCGAGTCGATTTATCTGCGGGTCAATGTAAGTCCTGTATCTTAACTCTTATTTAAAAGAAGGAACCATCATCTCCTGGTGAAAAGCAAGAGTATAATCTCTCCTGGAAGCACTGATCCCCTTTACTCCAGTGTTAAGAATAAGCACAAAGAATTTTGGAAAAGACTTTTGGAAGTTATTTGACATTGTTTTGCTTTGCTTCATCCTTTAGATCCTTTCCTATATGCCTCTAAATTTTACCCTTGACTTATCCATAGCAAAATCCATAATTTTGGCCCCAAAACTTGCCCTCGACATACACATGAGGTCGACTTACAGCCGAGTATATAGAGACTCCTACCAAGCATCTTAATCCAATTTCCCTGGTTAAAAATCACTAGCAATCCATTGGGGAAAAGAGGCGTCTTTACTTTAACGGAGGCCACGGAGCAAGAAGAATAGCAAGAGCCCAGGATTAAATTCATTTGCTCCGTCTCAACCCAAACGTCACGACGCGGAGAGGCACCGAAAGGCCGGTTTCGGCACCAAGAGGAACCTTTGTGTAGCCCAGAAATGGAGCATTGAGTTTGAAAATAAGTTGTTGAAGCAAAAACTTCAAACAGGGCACACTTGTTAGCTTTGTGTCCTAACCCAAGATGGATCCAAAGGCAAACGGGATTAGGAATAATCGGCACGATCCCAGGAGGACAAGCCCAGATCCGCAGGAAGGCTCTGCAAAATCCCTGGGTTTGTTTAGTGGGGCAAAAAGCAAAACGCGCAGAAACAAAAGCCCCGAGATTCTCCTTGCACCAGCGGCATCATCCCAGAATCCCCCAATAAATGGCCAATGGACATTTTGAGTCATAGAAAAGCAAAGCAAAGAGTGAACGTTTTAAGCGGTTTTTGCAAAGAGACGCAGAGGCCGCCTGGAGAAGGAATTTCAGAAGCGGATGAGCTGCTTTTGCAAGAACGGAGGCTGCGTCCGCACTGAGAAATAATAACCCAGTTTGGCACCGCTTCAATGGCCTCGGCTCAAGGCTATGGCATTCTGGGAGTTGGGGTTTGCTGTGGGGCCCAGATGGGCCCATTATTGGTAATAATAATAATAATAGTGGGAGGAAGAAGAAAGAGAGGAAAATACAGTAATATAAAATAATAATAATAATAATGGGAAGAGGGAGAAAGAGAAAGAAAAATAAAATAAAATAAAGGGAAAAGGCAGAAAAAGAGATAAAAATATAATAATAATAATAATAATAATAGGAGGAGGGAGAGAAATAAAATAAAATAAAAATAATAATAATGGGAGGAGGCAGAGAGAGAAAAATAATATAAGATAATATAACATAAAGTGATAAAATAAAATAATAAAAGTAAAACAAAATAATAATAATAATAGTAATAATAATAATGGAAGGAGGCAAAAAGAGAAAGAAAAATAATATAAAATGATAATAATAATAATAATAATAATGGGAGGAGGCAGAAAGAGAGAGAAAAATAAAATAAAATAAAATAATGGGAAAAGGCAGAAAAAGAGATAAAAATATAATAATAATAATAATAATAATAGGAGAAGGGAGAGAAATAAAATAAAAATAATAATAATAATAGGAGAAGGCAGAAAGAGAGAAAAATAATATAAAATATAAAATAAAATAATAAAATAAAATAAAATAGTACAAGTAAAACAAAACAATAATAATAATAATAATGGAAGGAGGCAAAAAGACAAAGAAAAATAATATAAAATGATGATAATTAATAATAATAATAATAATAATAAGCAGCGAAGGCAGAAAGAGAAAGAAAAATAATATAAAATAATGATGATAATGATGATAATAATAATACTAAGGAAGTTGGCATCATGGATCTTGTTGTAATTGTTATAATTGTGACCCTTATTTACACAAAGAACCCAATGAACTCAGGGAAGGGAAGGGTCGGGTCGTGTCCCTGAGGGTCCGCACTGGAGGCCGAGATAACCCGCTCCGAGAGCGCTTCGGGGCCCCTGGGAACTCACGGGGCTCCAGGAAATGACGTCATCGCTCGCGGGGTCCTCGACCAGCGCCCAAAGCTTCGACAGGAAGCCCGGAACCGACGTCGCCGCCGCCGTCGTCATGGCTCCCGCCGCCGCAGACATCTTGACGCACACCGCGGCCAAAACACGCAACGCCTGACGCCGTGACGTCACGCGATGGGGGGCGTGGCCGGTGGGTAGGCTCCGCCCCTGCGCTCAGGCCACGCCCCCTCCTCGGCTTCTGTTTTTTGCCCTGGTGGCTCCGCCCCTGGGAGGGGCCTGGGTGGGCTCCCCCGTGACGTCACCGCAGGGGGGGGAATCCTGGCCAGGCTTCCCTTTAATGTTAACTCTTATTATTATATTATTATATTATATTATATTATTACTATTATTATTATACTATTTTATTTTTATCTCTCTCTTTCTTCCTCCTCCTATTATTATTATTATTATTATTTATATTATTATTTATTATTTATTATTATTCTATTTCATTTTATTTTTCTCTCTTTCTGCCTCCTCCCATTATTATTATTATTATTATTAAATTTATTTATTTTAATTTATTATTTTATCTTATTTTTCTCTTTCTGCCTCCTCCCATTATTATTATTATTATTATGTTATATTATTTTTCTCTCTTTCTTCCTCCTATTATTATTATTATTAAATTTATTATTATTATTATTTATTTTTCTATTTTCTTCCTCCTCCCATTATTATTATTTTATTTATTATTATTATTTTAATTTATTCTTTTATTTTATTTTTGTCTTTCTGCCGCCTCCCATTATTATTATTATTATTACTATTTTATTTTATTTTTCCCTCTTTCTGCCATCTCTCCATCATCATCATCATCATTATTAATTTTATTTTAATTATATTATATTAAAGCCATCCTTCCATTCTCTTCTTCCTCCTTCATCAGGGAATTATAATACAGCAATAATAATAATTAATAAGTATAATAATAATTATTATATTATATTATATTAAAGCCATCCTTCCATTCTCTTCTTCCTCCTTCATCAGGGAATTATAATACAGCAATAATAATAATTAATAAGTATAATAATAATTATTATATTATATTATATTAAAGCCATCCTTCCATTCTCTTCTTCCTCCTTCATCAGGGAATTATAATACAGCAATAATAATAATTAATAAGTATAATAATAATTATTATATTATATTATATTAAAGCCTTTCTTCCATTCTCTTCTTCCTCATTCATCAGGAAATAATAATAATATTATATTATATTATATTAAAGGTATCCTTCCATTCTCTTCTTCCTCATTCATCAGGGAATTATAATATAATATAATAATAATAATATTAATAATTGTTAATAATTATATTATATTATATTATATGAAAGCCTTTCTTCCACCCTCTTGTTTCTCATTCATCAGGGCATTATGAAACCTTTCCTTGTCATTCCAAGCAGAAAAGTGAAACCAAAAGGTGGGCAATTGATTGTTTATGATCAAGCCAAGCCAGATGTTCTTGGGCCAGAACCAGCTGGGAAGGAAGACTGGGCTGCTTCTTCTTGATTTATGGCCCTTGGGAACTTTGCATTTTGCAGCTTTATGGCCTCCCTTCCTTCCTTCCTTCCTTCCAGCCCTAGTTGCCTGGTTTTATGGCCCAGACTTTGTCCCTTTGCTTTGCAGGCCTTTTATTATATCCCTGTCCTTTATTTCGAAGGATTTGCTCAGCAGCCAAAGCAAAAGGACCTCCTTCTCTTCTTCTTCCTCCAAGTAAGAGACCCAGACACCTTCAATAAAATTGATATTTTCTTAACAGGTAGCTATAGGGCTAAGGGAAAATATGGGGCTGCTAATCCAAGGTCCACTTTGCAAATGATCCAGTTTGAGACCCCTTTTACTGTATATATATATATATATAGAGAGAGAGAGAGAGAGAGCATATATATATATATATATATATATTGCCATTTGGGATAAAATAACTGGGAAAGTAGGCACTGAGGGTCAACAAAATTGCAATGAATATATTGCAATATATATATATATAAAGCAGCAATATATATGTATATATAAAACAGCAATATATATGTATATATATGTGTGTGTGTGTGTGTGTGTATATATATATATATATATTATAGACAGAGTGTGGAAAGAATTATTCCAAATATATATACTGTATAGCATATATTATATATATATATATAGAGAGAGAGAGCATATATATATATATATATATTGCCATTTGGGATAAAACCACTGGGAATCTGGGCCAGCCAGGGTCAAACAAAGGTGCAATGAAGTTACTTTCCAAAAACAATGCAACAATTGGGAGAAGAGTTACTTTCTTAACATAACATTTCCTAGTTGCTTTTTAATACCAAGAAAGTGTTACTTCTTATACCAAGTACTGTTTGCAAACTTCCTTTTTAAAAGCACCTGTTGCTTATTACACCAAGAAAGCAAACTCTTCTTTGGCTTGTTGCATTATTTTTGGAGGATCCGCTTCGTTTTCCTTAATTTTGGTGCCACTCTCTCAAAAGAAATGCAGCAAAACGCAAGAAGGCAAACATTTGGTCGATGTAACGCAATCGCTTCCATCCTTGGCTCAGGATAAGTTCTTTGGTTTTTACAAATTATTATTATTATATTATTATTATTATATTATTATTATTCTATTTATTGACATCCCTCTCTTCTCTAAAGACTGGGACTCCGGGCGGCTTATTATTATCATTATTATTAATTTTATTTATATAGCGCTATAAATTTACGCAGTGCTGTACATAATGGCTTGCGTCATTAAAAAACACACCATAGAGTTAAATCAGGATTAAATCAGTACAATAATAATAATAATAATAATAATAGTGTTCCTTTCCTCCCCAAAGACCGTGATCCCCGGAGAGACCTTCCGGCAGCCGAGATGGAGACGTTGAGGGCCGCCGTCCTCTTGGTCCACTTTTCGGGGTCCGTCCTGGCCGAGGGGGCCACCCGGTCCTACTATTTGGGGATCCGCGAAGTGGAGTGGGATTACGCACCTCTCGGGAAGAACGCCGTCAACAGACAAAGCCTTGAAAACGACCGGTCAGTTTCATCCCTCGCTTCCCAAAGATCAGAATAGGTCCAGCTTCAAAGGAGTTTATCATACGACCGAATTTGGGGGTATAATGCAATGGCAATCTGAACGCAATCATGGGGTTTCACGTTATTTCGTATTAAAGCATCTCACGCAATTTTGGGCAATGGGAGGTCATTTTCAGGTAATAGGAAGTCATTCTGAATGCATTTAGAATTCACATAAATTCGCTAAACTAAAAAATTCACGTGAATTCGAATTGGCTCCATTCGCAATAAAGAGAAATTCCTCAGGTCCGATGAGGTCCAACGACAAAGCTCACCTCTCACCTGCAAGTAGTAATAAAAACCAGTAGTAAAGTGCAAATAGAAATGAATAGAGCTGTGCTGTTTGTTTGGACTTAGGACTCTCCCTTTGATTAAAAAAGGGGCCAGTTCTAGGCTAAAGAGACGTAGTTCTCTGATGGAGCGGACCCTGGCCTTTTCCGCTGGCGTTTTCGTGGGGCTTTTCGTTGCCACGGATGGACCGCCAGGCGCCTTTGCAAAGAGTCACGGCACGATCCAGAAAAGCGCCTCTGCTATCTGAAAGTATCTGAGATCTGCTCGATGTAGAAGAGCCGTCCTAAATACAGTACCAGATCCCGTCTGATCTTGGAAGCTAAACAGGGTCATCCCTGGATAATACTTGGATGTGAGACTGCCAACGAATACTGTAGGTTATTTTTCAGAGGCAAAACCTCCTCTGAGCGAGATTCCTTGCCTTAGAAAACCCTAAGGGAAATTCATGGGGTTGTCATTAATCAACAGGTGACTTGAAAGCAAATAATAATAATAATAATAAATAAAATTTCTATTTATATTTCCAGGAAGATTAGTGATGCTTTCATTTCTCCATCATCCATTCAATGCTTTTAAAATGCATTGAAGTGTGAGCTGCTTCCGCAAATGGATCCAGACTATGAGTTTTTATCTTGGAACCGCATGGGTTCGTTCATTGAATCCCGCATCCCCGAAAATAAAGACTAGCAAAGTTGCACCGTTATATATATATATATTTTAATTCTCTGATTTCCGTCTCAATTTTTCAGAACGGCTTCCCTGTTCCTCCAACCCGCCAAGAACAGGATTGGCAGCGTCTACAAGAAATCCGTCTATAAGCAATACTCGGACGCGGCGTACGCCAACGAAGTGCCCAAACCGCCTTGGCTGGGCTTCCTGGGTCCTGTCCTTCGGGCCGAAGTCGGGGACACCGTCTTGGTCCACCTGAAAAACTTTGGCCGCCGGCCGTTCACGGTCCATCCGCACGGCGTCTTCTACAAGAAGGACTCCGAAGGTGACCAAATTTCTTAAATATAAGCCTTTGCACGGCTGGATGTCTTTGCATGGTCCAACCCCGAACACAGTTTATCCGACCCAAGTTTGCTTAAAATGGCTAAGAGGTTGACACTCCACATTGGAGAAATAACCCAGTTTGGTACCGGTTTAACTGCCTTGGCTCATGGCTATGGGATTCTGGGAGTTGGAGTTTGTTGTGGGGTCTGGAACGGAGCTCCGCTCCGTTCCGGACCCACAACAAACTCCAACTCCCAGAATCCCATAGCCATGAGCCAAGGCAGTTAAACCGGTACCAAACTGGGTTATTTCTCCAGTCTGGATACACCTTCAGTAAATGGAATATGTTTTCTAGGAGGGTGATCGCACCGGACCAATTCGGATTGAATCCGAAGTGACCCCGGACGCTATCAGACGGCGGAAATTGGAAGTATAATCCAATGGGAATCTGAACGCAACCGTGAGGTTTCACGTTGTTGCGTATTAGAGTGTCTCGCGCAATTTCGGGCAAACGGGAAAGTCATTCCAAATGCAATCCGTGGGGTTTCACGTTACTGCATATGAGTGCATTTCGTGCAATTTCAGGTAACGGGAAGTCGTTCCGAACGCATTCCGAATGCAATTAGAATTCACGTAAATTCGCTAAACGAGCGAATTCACGTAATTGCGAACTGGCTCCATTCCCCTCTGATAACATCCCTTCAAACTGATTTCTCTTAATTCGGTTGTTACCAAATTCATTGAATTCTGCTGTGACTTTGGATTGGCTTTGGAACGGCTTCGTAGTAACAGCATTGACGTGTGATAAATCAATGCGCATTCATGTGAATTGACTTGGATGGATGCGGATTGACTCTGGATTGGGGCTCCAAAAACCCTCGTCCGCTAAGGGCCCAGGAGTTATCTTTTCTGGATACGTTTTCCAAGCATTATGGAGTAAGCGTATTGCTTACGGTTCACCTATTTGCCCTCCCATAATGGGATTTCATCAGAGACGCATGCCTCAGCAAACAGAAAGTCAAATTAAGGCCCTCTTTACCTTCCAAATGTCCGACCACAAAGCGAAACACGCTAAATGCAAGGTACGTAAGTGAGGAAAACCACAAGCTGTGATGGACAGGTGCCTTTCACGTTACGGCAGAGCATCTCTTCTAAAAAATGCGATGAACGCTTTGCTTGGTTTGACTTTCCTTTGGCAGCAAAACCACACGTAGCTCCAAAACACACTGCAGAAATAACCCAGTTTGAAATGGCTTTAACTGTCCTGGCTCAGTGCTAGGGAATCCTGGGAACTGTAGTTTTGTGTGACATTGAGTTTTCTGTGTCAGAGAGCTCTGGTGCCACAATGAACTGCATTTTCCGCGGCTCCCTAGCCCTGACCCAGGGCCGTTAAAGCGGTCTCAAACCGGATTATTTCTGCATTACGTTCCAGACCTTAGAGTATTAATTTGGGCCACCATAGGGCTGCTAGTGCACAAAAATGTCAATAATCGCTTGCAGTGATGTTGTGTACACAACCGTCTTGTAAAAAAAGAGCGCAGCGTAAGTCGATGCGCACGCTTGAGTTGTTGTCTAAGCCGGCAAACAAACGGATCCTACAACTCCTCGGTTATTCCAGGGTCCCTGTATCCCGATGTATCCTCACAGGATCTGAAGCAGGACGATGCCGTCCCACCGGGAGGGAACTACACTTACACCTGGACCGTCCCCGAGGACCACGGCCCGACGGCCGACGATCCGGCCTGTCTGACGTGGATCTATCATTCCCACGTCAACGCGCCCAAAGATATCGCCTCCGGCTTAATTGGGCCGTTGCTGATCTGCAGAGAAGGTAAGCCCAACGGAGTCCCAACGGAGGGGAAAGCCGGAGGTTATAATGGCCTCGTTCCCACGACCTTTTAAACCGGATCACAAATGGGTTTGAACCAGACCATGGTTCGCACTCAAACCGAATTGTTGCACGCCTTTTTGTCGCTGGTTTTTTTATCCCCACGTCTTTATGGATAAATCGATTCCGCGCAAGTGGTGAACCAGACGCGGGTCAGAATCGATTTAAAATCGCCCTTTGGCCATCTGGAGCGGATCCGTTTTGAACCAATTCGTTTGGGAATGGGAACCACAAGTGGGTTATTTTACAGGGGGAAATGCAACTGGGGCAAATGCAGTGTGAACCATGCCCCGCCATTGAATCGACCCATCGGTTTGGATCGCAAACTGATTTTATTTGTAAGTGGGAATGAGGTCCATAAATCCAATCCATAATAGAATAAGACCTCTATTGGAAACATGACTTTATAGCCTATTTTCAGTTTACGTCACACAAAGTACACTATGAAACCACAACACTTACCTCCGCAGCAGGGCTGACAAGGGGTAGGATGGGAAGCTGGCACAAATCCATGGCACCATTAGTGTGGGATTTTAATGGTCTTGGAGAGTTAGGAGAGTCCTTTGAACAGTTGGGAGGCCAGTAGGATTCCCTTCTTCTTCTTCTTCTTGATGGAGCTTCTCCGTTTGCTTCTCTCCTCTCCTGGTCCAGGGACCCTGAAAAGCCGCTCCCAAAGGCGCCTCGACGCCGACCTCGATTTCTTCCTGATGTTCAGCGTGGTGGATGAGAACGAAAGCTGGCACTTGCAAGAAAACGTCCGCTCCTTTTGCCAAGAGCCAGACTCAGTGGATGAGGAAGACGAGGAGTTCAAGGAGAGCAACAGGATGCATGGTGGGTCTCCCCGTCCTTTCCCTTCCTTCTTGGCTTTCATAGCGGAGCCAAGGCGGCTGCTGGGCACAGCCTTTGGGTCAGAGAAATTAAGCGTCGAGCTTAATTACTGCTTTTAATTAATTAACAACTACTGGGTGCATTAAATGTAGGATGGGCCAGGAGGAGTTACAGTCTTGGAGGGCAGAATAACCTAAAGCGATTAGGCTCCATTGATGGGGTGCGCTTGGCTACAGAGATAAGTTAATTAGTGATTAAATTAATAGTATTACATTTTAATGGAGTTATGAATAGTATGTGTTGGGAGAAAAAAATAGAAATAACAATGAAGATAATAATATTTGTGTGTGTAAGTGTGTTTGGAGAAGTATTGGTTCCGTTAATATTAAATGGTTTACTGTGGATAAGATTTAGATAAGTTAATTAATAAAAATTAATGTGATTTATAATGTATTGTACAGTCGCCCCTCCTTTCTCATGGACTTGAAATCTGCGGATTTGAATATTCATGGTGATAGGTCCATCTAATTGTTGCCGTAATCAGAAACAACAACAACAGCAACAACAATGATGTTCCAGGTCCTGCAGAAAGCTGGCGGAGTGGAAACCTTTAGTGTCACACTTGCCTTTGACGGTCAGTTTGATCCTTCTTTCGGCAGCTATTAACGGTTACCTGTTTGGGAACCTACCCGAGATGAGCATGTGCGCCGGGGACCATGTGTCTTGGCATCTCTTTGGGATGGGCAGCGAGACGGACGTCCACACCGCCTTCTTCCACGGGCAGACCCTCGTGGTTCGAGGCCACAGGACCGATGTGGTCAGTCTTTTCCCGGCCACGTTTGTGGCGGCCGAAATGACCCCTTATAACCCTGGGAAATGGCTGCTGAGCTGCGAGGTCCACGATCACTTGCAAGGTAAGGTCCGGTCCAAAATCCTTCTTGCCCCAGTAACCACCTTCTCTGCAAAGAAAAGAAAACCCTTGGGGTTTGGCACACAAAATACCATTTTGTGCAAAGAGTGGATACCTAAATACTGCATTTTGAGCAAATAATATCTATATTTTTTGCAAGCAAAATATCATGAAATGTGGCAGTGGCAGAGACGGGGGGAATCTCATGGAACATTTTCTTTCTTTGTGAGCATCCTTTACATCTCTGTTCTAGGTTTCATTTTAAGCTGATGGACAGAAACGGAGCTTTTATTACTGTCTTTTCTGTGCCTTTTGCAGCGGGGATGGAAGCTTTCTACGAAGTCAAGAACTGCTCCTATCTAAAGCCAGAGCCTGCCTCGAAAGGAAAGCTTCGGAAATATTATATTGCAGCCAAGGAAGTGCAGTGGAACTACGGACCTTCAGGATTAGACCGAAGCACCGGGAAGAGCCTGCAAGAACCAAACAGGTAAAGGGACTCCGGTCCTTACGGACGATTTCCAAAACTTATATGCTTCAATTGGGAATGCATTCCTACTAGCCTTGAAAGAGGCTCATCAAGGCATCTTTAATCCAAGAGGTTAAACCTGGATTTTGCAAAATACCAATATGCCATAAACTGCAAACTCATAACCTGAAGTTTGGAGAAACTTTGTGCTATTATATATTAATACAGACAGCTCTCGCATCAAATGTAAGCCACTTTGAAGGCGCTTGATGTGCAGTTACATGAGTTTTGCATCACTTTAGTGGTCATGACCTTGTCCCAAGAATTGTGGGATGTGTAGTTGTTGAGAGAGCATTGTGGGATGTGTAGTTTGATGGCGCTATAAAGCTCCAGTACTGCACTGTGGGCTAGTTTTCTAGTAGAAAATCCTAAATTTCTTGTGGCTTGTAATGCATTGCTTCCAAGCCCAGGTTCCATTGCTGTCAACTCCCTTAAAAAAGGGATATAGCTCTTTGCTGATATTCTTCTTCAGGGAAACAAGAGAAAGTCCTCAAAAATGGTTTCTGAAGACTATTCACTTCCCCTTATTCTATGCAAAAATCACATATGGTTGTTTTGCACAGAGAAACAAAAATCCACACAACATTTTTGCATATTATTTTCTGCTTAGAAAAAATATTTTCTGTGCAAAGCGGACATCTATGCATTTTGCACGGAATAAGTCCTGAACTGTAAGATTCTCATCATCCCAGGATTCTTCTTGCCAGACTTCCTCGACAATTGAGAAATATGTTTTTGAATCGCTTCTTTTGGCAAATATTCCTCCTGTCCCTCTTTTAAAATGGCCAGAGGTCTCTATCCAGCCCTTTCTTGGGCTGATTTTGAACCGAGAAGATGCTCCTGAGTTGAATAATGTCTCCTTTCAGCCACAAGATGGTGGAAGCGCTGCAGAGATGCTGCTTTATCCAACCTCAACAGCAAAACTGTTGTGCATAATGCTGCACATATTGTATATATTCAACTATAAGTCAACCTCATGTATTATTCAAGGGCACGTTTTGGAGCCAGAATTATGGATTTTGATATGATCCGTGGATAAGTCAAGGATAAAACTTAAGGACATGTAATAAGGTATATAAAGGACAAAGCCAAGAAAAACGACTCCAAAGAACACCATCATTTTATTGCCCAGCCTTTAAAAAAGGCCAGAAGCATAGCAGCAATGAGCTGGTGCTTCTTTTAGTTTCTCCCAGGATGGACTAAGCTCTTGCCGTTTACTACTCAGAGAAGGGGATAGCTTCTACAGCGCACCCTCGCCTTACAAGGGGGATCCGTTCCGGATACATACACCCCCGCGTAAGGCAAATCCCACATGTACTCAAGCCCCATTCATTTGAATGGGGCGCACCCCACGGCATGCGCTGCAGCAGGCGCCTTGGGCCCGTGCCCCATTCACCTTATTAGAGCTCACCACCTGCGCAATCTCAAGATCGCATACGGCGAGCCTACGTACGGTGCGGGCGCACTGTATTTTGATAAGAGTTAAGCTACAGTACATACGCTGACCTGTGGATAAGTCAACCCAGGTTTTTTGGGTCTAAAATTTTCAGACTTAGACATGAGTATATAGAGTATTTCCATGTTCCATCACTGCTAATGCAAGGGCACCCAGTGAAAACAAGTGGCCCATTATTTCAGGATGGACAAGAAGCCAAGACATTTTTCCCCCAGTCCATGCACAATTATTAATTTCTGGAATTAATGTGCACTAGCCAATAATAATAATAATAATAATAATAGGAGATAGTTGCTTCCATGCCACAAGGGTGGTGAACTTTTTGTGTTTTAGTCCAAACTTTAAAGGAGCTATCTAAGCTGTTCAACTAGAGTTGCCAAAGTGAAAACTGGAGATGGCTCCTATCCCCAGATGGAGATGCAAAAGGAGAAAAAGGCTCCATGGGTCTGTACCAAGATGGGATCAATGGGGAGACAAAGTATTTAAACGGATGATAGCAAAAGAGACCTCAGTTGGAGAGAGATGGAGGAGATGGAGGCCTGCACAAACCTGCATATTTCCCCTAATATCTCTATATTTTTGGTGGAAAGGGGTGAGAAATAACATCTTCTTGAAACTGGCCTCCTCCACCTGAAGGTTCAGGGAAAGCCTTATTATGGCAAGTTATTTCGCTCGGCTTCCTCTCTTGGCTAGTGTGCTGCGGAAGCCCTAAAAGCAACGGCGGGGAAATGAAGGTTGATTTGTTATAATAAGCCATTGTGGGCCATTTTAGCAGAAAGGGAAGATCAACGCTGCAATGAAATTTCTGTTTTCAACAGTCCTGAGGGCAGCAGGAAGGTCCTCTCCCCACACGCTTTTGCCAAGCGCACACAGCAAAACAAACACATCCATCCTTGAAAGGCGCAGCAGATGAATCTTTTATGATCTCCTGGAATAAAAGAGTGAGAAAGGAACATAAATAAATAGAAGCAGAGGACCAACTTTGGTTCTCGGAGCTCAGTGATTCCCTGGAGCCTCGGGTTTTGCAGCTGCAGAGAATGGAACGGAGAGGGCTCTGGATTCAGATTGCTCCTCTCTTCTTCTTTCTCCTCTTCTCCTCCTGTTTCCAAACCGTTCAGCAGAATTTCTCTGCAATTACTGAACAGCTGGGTTTTTGCATCCTTTGTGCCAGCTCAGATGGCATCATCAGGGATTTTTCTTTCAAGGTTGGCGCTCGGATTAAGCGGCCTTGCCTTGATTTGGGGTGAAGGAAGCAAAGCACAAACTGGGTAGCGTTTGCTTTGGGGTTTGGTTTTTCAGCAGCGTCATTATAGTTGCTGTTTCCATGCTTCAGACTCAAGGCAGCAGCGGTGGATCCCTTGATGGAGTCCATGCGCCTGTTGGGCAGTCTTCCTCCTTCCTTTCCTATCTCCTTCCACTTTGCCAAGGACTTAGTTGTCCAGCCACCGATGCTGGAGAAACATCAGGAATAAACTCTTCTAGGAGAAGGCCACAGAGCCCCAAAACCCACAAGACACTAAAGAATATTTCTATAGAATACTGAAATGCCAGAAGCATCATTTCAGTACATTTGCTCAACAACAACAACAACAAAATCTTCCTGGTTTAGAATAATAGAATCATAGGATCTTATAGTTTTAAAGGGATCCCAAGGACTATCCAGTCCCACGCCATTCTGCCATGCAGGAATGCTCAACTCTGCCATGATGCAGGAATGCACAGGTCAAGCACCCTGAAAGATGCCTATCTATCTATCTATCTATCTATCTGTCTGTCTATCGCCCCTCCGCTTTTGTGGGGGATCTGTTCTAGACCCTCCGCAAAAATGGAAGTCCACTGATATTATTGGCTTGAATGGCGTTGCAACCGTGCAGGCGCACACCATGGACACACATCCCATTTTAAGTCTGTTTGTCCCTTGCAAGTAAGCGAGAGACATGGATTCGCAGTCCGCACAAACAGAGGGACGACATATATATATATATATGTATATATCCCACTCTCTTCCGTGCCAGCATCCTCTGAAGATGGAAATTCGTAGATTGTTTGTGGCCCCAAAAATGGTTTTGCAAAGCTGCTGGTGAAAAGTCAGGAATGAACTCTTCGAGAACGTGGCTTCATAGCCCCCCCCCCCCAACCCACAAAAAACTAAGGCTAAATCTCTTATACAACTACAGGACCTAGAATCCCATAACATGAAGCCGCGGCAGTTAAAGCACCGTCAAACTGCATTAAATTCTGCAGTACAGATGCAGCCCAAGCGAGTGATTCAGCAGCAGTCCTGCCCCTTTGTGCTCACAGCCAAAAACAGGCAAAACACACTTACACAAGCCTCCAAACAGCGCTGACAAGTATCGCTGTTGTGTGGATTTGGGGTATTATTATACTTTGCTGTATGGCCAACACAGCCACCTCTGGATACGTTTTCCCCAAAACGCAAGCTCGCCTTATTTTCTCTCCTCCAGCTTTGCAAAGTCTCTTGCGGAGTTCAGGATGAAAAATGCCATGGTCCTTGACTCAAATGGTTTTGCAAAAGGACTTACAGAGACTGTTTTCACTTTCCAAAAACAAAACAATCCTGGAAATTGGGGGTGGGTGGGGAACAAAGTGATGTTGCTTGTGGCAAAAGCTTCTCCTGTAATCCTGTATGTTTGCATATCTTTAGCTTTTCAGAGTTGTACTTCAAGCAGAGTTCCACTCGGATCGGAGGCACGTACTGGAAAGCCAAATATATTGAATATACGGATGGTACCTTTCGGGTGGAGAAGGAGCGAAAGGAAGAAGAGAAACATCTTGGGATACTTGGTAATATTGCAAAATCAGAGGTCAAAGGGGGAACTTAAACATTCATCAGACACCAGAAGTATTCCAGCCAATATAATCAAATACAACACAACACTTAAATCTAGTCGAACAAAACATTCAGAACCACAAATGCTGTCCATTACCATATAACCTGATTGTACAGAGAACACAAAAACAACCTCTTAGGGCAAGAGGAATAAAATATAAAACAAATATCTAGTCATTGCAAAAGCAGGGAGCAGAATATCAATATCAGCAGCTGAGACAACAAACATCTCATTCGGCTTCAAGAGGCAACTCAAAAGTGTCTCTTGGGAAGGTTTCTCTTCGGTGATTTCAAAAGCCAAAACTTCACATCAATTATAAAACAATATAAAAGGATAAAACTACTTTTTAAGCAATATTAGAAAAAGGGCCAGTGTGGTGCATTGGCTTGAGGGTTGGACTTTGGAAGATCAGGGTTCGAATCCTGTTTGTCCATGGAAAACCACTGATTGACCTTGGCCAAGTCTCACTCTCTCAGCCTCAGAGGAAGGCAATGGTGATGAACCTCCTCTGACAAAACCTTTCCAGGAAAACCCTAAGATAGAGAACCAACGTGGTGTAGGAGCGGGCTTGGGTCGGCCTGTTGGGTTCCCACTCCAAAAAATGGAGATAGTCTCGTGGCACTCCAAAGACTAAGAAGTGTATTATGGCACAAGCCAGACGTAACGGAGTCAACTCTCTCTGAGAGCAGCTCAGGATGCCCTAAACCTTTAACGCAGCTAGACAGGCCCTTGGTTTTGGTTGCTGCAACAGACTGTGACCTACCTTTGGAGAAATGGTTCCCTTTCCCTTCACTTGGGATGTTGTCCCAGGATCCTAGAAGGGACCCCTTCTAGGCCTGGAGTCCAACCCGCTCCTCAATGCAGAATCTCCAGCTAAAGCATGGAGCTATCCAGCCTCTTTGGGAAAATGTCCAGAGAAGGAGATCTTATCTCTGGGTCATTGGTTCCATTGCAGAACCACTCTTAGCATCAAGAAGGTCCTTCTAGTGTTTGGTGTTAGCATCTCCATGAGACCTGCATCTCCAACCCTTTGGAGCAACAGAGAACAAGCCAGTTCCCTCCTCCTCCCTTTGACAGCCTTCATAATATTTAAAGAGTGCAGTCATGTCACCCCCTCCATCTTCTCATCAGTCCCTATTTCTCCTTTTCCTCCTTCCTTGCAGGACCAGTGATCAAAGCAGAAGTGGGAGATACCGTCCAGGTGACCTTTGCAAACAAAGCCTCCTGGCCTTTCAGCATCCAGCCCCACGGAGTGTTTTATGGAAAGGAGTGGGAAGGAACCCCATATTATGATGGTACGGTCTTACTTCTATGGGGCTGAATAGGTGCGCATGCGCACAGATACATGCACACACTCAGAACTTGGAACGGAGAAGTAATTGACTGGGAGCAAACTTTCCATTTTTTGGGTAACCAGCAACTTGTGTTTTCTGGTTACTTTGAGAGTTACTTTAAAGTTACATCCAAAGAGCATTTCGACGGGTGCTGTCCAAGCCTGCAGCCATCTTCTTATCCATTTGTAAGATAATTAATTGATAAAGTCTTATCAATTTATTTGAGGGGGGATAACAAAAATTGATTATGGGAAGAAATAACAAAAAGTGAATATGGAATGAAAAACAGGACACGTCGTCTTTCCAACTTGACAGCAAGGACAAGATTTAAACAAAATACAGTACAATGAGTTACAGGGATCTATTGCCTTTTAAAAAGAAACTTTATCCTGCATGCAGTGGATTTGAGGTAGTATTTAAGTTAAGCAAACACACACATTAAATTCGGATATCTCATGCAAGGGGCCATCAGTCTCAGCCATTGCCAACCCCTGCTTTCCAAGGTCTCTTGCGCGATTGCTGAATAGAGCAAGGGCACCAGCCGTTTCATCCCTCTTTCATTTCGAAGGTTTGTCCCGGAAAGGGTCTCTCGTGAAGCCTCTGGAGAACTTCACCTACCAGTGGACGGTCCCACAACACGCGGGTCCCACAGCCACAGACCCTCCTTGCCTGACCTGGATGTATTCTTCTGCGGTGGATCCCACCAGAGACGCCAATTCTGGGTTGGTGGGGCCCTTGCTTGTCTGTAGGGCTGGAAGTTTCGACGAAAGAAACCAGCAGGTACGGTCTTTTGTTCGGTTTATGGGCCAGAGACGACCCAGGATCAGCAGAAAAGGTTGGAGAAAGGAGGAAGGAAAAAGGAGACATATATGCAGG
The DNA here is from genome assembly GCA_034509955.1 of Urosaurus nigricauda. Classification (NCBI taxonomy): domain Eukaryota; kingdom Metazoa; phylum Chordata; class Lepidosauria; order Squamata; family Phrynosomatidae; genus Urosaurus; species Urosaurus nigricauda. The sequence continues at coordinate 24,991,923 of JAOEGL010000011.1, read as the reverse complement.
TGTACGTTGGACTTACTTTTGCATAGTTACTAATAGGATGCTGGGCAAGTTGCGTGAGAGGTGCCACGTGGCAGGAGCAAAGCAGAAAAATGCAGGGCTGTATTTCCAGACTGTGGCTTGCATTGAGTACAAGGGTTTGCAGGGATGGCATCCCATCATCGGTTTCGCTATCGCCTTCCTCTGAGGCTGAGAGAGTAAGACTTGGCCAAGGCTTCCATGGCTGAGCTTGGGTTTGAATCCTGGTCTCTTGGAGTCTCAAACCACTACGCCATGCTGCCTCGTCTGGTTTCAAAGTACTAGAGTTATACACAAAAGATGTGAAGCAATGTTTGAGAGTGGATTGTGAGAGAGGGAGGAGGAGTGCTGGGACCGAGGGAAGGAGACGGACTGAAGTGCCCCAAAGGAGTTGTTTTGCTGGAAAACTCATTGCAATCGAGATTTTAAAAAGCTGCGCGTCTGCTTTGTGCGAGTCCCACTCGAAGCCCATGGGACTGGAAGACATCACATGAAACGCCTCTTCAGATGGTGCCTTATATCACACACCATCAAAGTGTACTCGGTGGGAGGCAACGGCATGTTTGTGCTATATGTACAGATCAATCAGCCTTTATTACACAGTCATTGAGCTGAACAAGATAAGACTGAATTGCACTTTAAAAAAAACATCCCAACAGAGCATACAAGTTGCATTAAAAGATAAAACACTGTCAGGAAGGCCAGAAATGTTTTTTTAGAGTGTGTTAATGGTTCATCCTTATTGGCAACCAGATTGCTATTCATTTTGCCTTTCATATTGCAAGTGATTTATTGCCTCCTCTTGGGATCCTGAACAGACCTCTCAGAAGTGCTGTTTCTTTGCTTATAAATCATATCTAAGGTCTGGATGATCTTCATTAGTCCCAGTTAGGGTAAATCTGCCGAATCAATGGGGTTGACCCATGTGTTGACCCTCCGTTCAACAGCTGGCCTACTTTACTTGGGCCAAACCCATACAATTCTGGCCTCTGTGTTTGTGTTTGTGTGTCTGCGTAAAGAAGTGACAACAAGCAAGTGTTACATACCAGACAGTCAAATGCAAGTAAAAACCTGTGCTGCCCACCTTTGACTTCGGCCTCTAGGATTTATTGATTATATTTATTTTATTTATGATCCATCCAGGCTCTTCTTGATGCCTTCATCTATTCTGGCTGCTGTTTTTGAGTACGTTCTGTACCTTTTTCCTGAATTTCCTAGGCAACCAACTGAAACCTAGTGTATTCATCTCTGCTGCTAAGGAGCAGGAAAAGCCTCTCGATAGGGACCCAGCGTGATGTACTGGTTCGAGTTGGACTGGGAAACTGGCAGACCAGGGTTCGAATGCCGGCTCAGCCATGAAAACTGGGTGGTTTTGGGCAAGTCACACTTTCATAGCCTCAGAGGAAGGCAAGATCAAACCCTCTCTAAACAAATGCTGCCAAGAAGACCCCACAATAAGGGTTGTCTTAGGGTCACCAAAAGTCGGAAGTGCTTGAAGACACACAACAACAACAACTAAGGGTATAGCAAGATGATTGTTGTTGTTATATGCTTCCAAGTCAACTTCAACTTATGGCAACCCTATGAATGAGAGACATCTCCATCAGCTCAAGGTTATGGATTCTTTGACGAAGTCGGTCCCTCCTTAGTAAGGTCTCCCTATTTTCCTATTGTCTTCCATTTTATCAAGCATTATTGACTTTCCCAATTAGTCGCATTGTCTCATAATATGACCAAACTACTACAGCCTCAGTTTGTTCGTCTTCATTTCTAGTAATAATCATCCTTGCTTTGTGATGAAGCAATTCCAAAATGGAACAAGAGGATTCTTGGTGCATGAGAATCTAAATGTTTGCAAACCCTCATCTTTTGCGTGTCATTGTTTTCCTAGAAAGGTGTTGATAAAGAGTTTTATGTCTTGTTCGGCGTGTTTAACGAAAACCTCAGCTGGTATCGGGATGCCAATCTGAAATACCTGAAACATTTCCCAAAGCAAGACAAGGCCTTTGAGGATGAAGTCTTCATAGAGTCCAACAGGATGCATGGTAAGTCCAGCATCCCCATTCTTGAAGATTCACGGATAAGAATACATTTTAAAAAATTGAATAACTTGTATATTTAGAGTGGCAACTAAAATTGTAAAGATGGGTTCAAATAATTTGATGCTTTTTTTGCATTGCAAGAGATATTTGGGAAGAAAATATGCAAGTGTGATACTGTTCTGTTAGCAGCAAATCTTCCCACCCAACTCCTGCAGAAACTAATGTAAAGCAATGAGTAGCATAACAACACAAGACGTTATCATCTGGCCATTTTAATGCACTACTGCAAAGGATTGTTTTCCCAAAGATTTGACCAACCAATTCCTTTGGAAAAGCAACTTTCCCAGTGTGGATGGAGAGTGTGCAATGGGCACGGTCATTGCACAAAATTGATGCTCTTCTTGTGCGTTCCTCTTCTCAGTTTGAGAAGCTTTGAGCCATGGACGTTAAAGCAATGTCAAACTGCATTATTTCTTTGGTGCAGATTAGACTTTATAATCTTTGGGCTAGTGGGTATCTCTCAGCTGACTTTGTTTTCTGTTCCTTCCCCTCTTTCTGCACCGAAGCCATCAATGGGTTCATGTACAGCAACTTGCCTCTCCTGGAGGTGTGCAAAGGAGAGACCGTCTCCTGGCACCTCTTGGGTCTTGGCAGTGAAGCGGACGTCCATGGAGTGGCATTCCAGGGAAACACGGTCCTGAGGAACGGACAGAGGCGGGATGCCACCAATATCTTCCCTCACACTTTTGCCACGGCCCTCATGCAACCAGACAAGGAAGGTAAAGGCCTGGTTTCATTAGCAATTCGCCCAGGATTATGGTCTCCGGGTAGCTGAGATTGCAACGCTCATCATTCCTTGCATACTCTCCAATTGCAAGAGGAATCCTGATTAATCTTTTGTCTTCCCACTTTTTCAGTTGCTTCTCAAATGTCCGTTTCTCTCTCAGCTCCCTCCGCTTTCCCTTTTTTAATTTGTAGCTAGAATCATTTATTAATTAGGATTGACGGGGGGATTACTTAAACTTTTTCTTCTAGAAATAAAACCTCCCATGCCAGTGGAAGAGTTATGAGAAAGCTGGCTTCCTCGCTGAAAAATATGTGCAACGGTTTGTTTGAAATATTATCCCAGTTTGAAAACTGGAGAGGACTTCTGGACCTTTAATGGGTTGAGTGGAAGGAAGAATTTCAGGAGACGTTGCGTGTCATGCAACAATGGCTGGAATTACTTCTATAAAACCAGTAAGGGCACAGAAGCCCCCTCCAGTATCATCTTAGCAAGGCAGTGTGGTGTAGCGGTTGGAGGGTTGGGCTGGGCTTTCTAGTTTTCTCTCTGGCAACCCTTGGCACGTCATTTTTCCTCGGGGAACCCACCCAAAGTTTAGTGACTTTGTTCCAGGGACGTTTGAGCTGTACTGCCAGACCAGCAACCACTATGAATCCGGGATGAGGGGACGTTACTCCGTCCAGCGATGTGGGAAGGGGCCACCCTTCCTTGACCCACGGTACGAGAGAGCGAGGACCTTCTACATCATGGCGGAAGAAGTGGAGTGGGACTACGCTCCAGATCGCAGCTGGGAACTGGAAAGACACAACGTTTCTGCAGGAGAAAGGTACAACTATAGAGCCGGAAGAGGTCTCAGGGATCATCGAATACAACTCCCTGCAATGCAGGAATACACAATTTCCTCTAAAGGAGAAGACTCCACTGACCAAGCAGCCTCTTCCACCTTTGGAGAGTAAATCTTGAGAAGTGGAAATATTGCATTTGTCTGACATACCTTCATGGGGTGCGGCGTGTTATTTTGATTTTATTCTGTTAGGGTTTTTTGGTAAGTTGGGCCTGGTTTCCTTCTTGACTTAAAGGAGAATGACACCGTTGAAGGTTTTTGATGGCACAATACTCCCTTCTTCTTTTTATAATGGAACCTACAAAAATGGTTATGGGGCCACGTGTGGCTCATGGGCAACTTTATTCCCACTTGTGCCCTAAAGCATCTTCCAAGCCATTCAACAAGAGCCAATAACTGTTGTTCTTGCTGTGTGTCTTCAGGTCGTTCCCAGCTTAGGGTAACCTTATCATGGGGTTTTGTTTGCAATGCTTCTTCGGAAGGGGATCGCCTTTGCTTTCCCCTGAGGCCGAGAGAGTGTGACTTGCCCAAGGTCGCCCAGTGGGTTTACATGTCTGAGTGGGAATTCGAACCCTGGCCTCTAGAGTAGTAATCATACACCGAAACCACTGTGTCGCACTGTCCCTATTGATAAGCATAGGCTTCAGAACTGTACCTTTTTATAGTCTGACCAGCTCTGATCAGACTGCTAAAGTCTTCCTGTTCATCTAAGGCCTTTCTTCCAGATTTCAGTCTAAAACTATGATTAATTGTATTATGTATTTTTATCATTTTTATTGTAACCCGCCTCGATCCTCTGGGAGAGGTGGGCTTATAATAATAATAATAATAGTTATTATTATTATTAGAACTCTTAAGACCGCTGTCCATGCTGCTGAACCTAATCCCTTACTCAAGCTGCATTTACATGGAGAATTGATGCAGTTTGACACCATTTTAGCTCCTATGGCATTCTGGGATTTGTACTTCATTGGTGCACCAGAGCTCTCTGATGCGGGAGGCCAAATATCTCCCAAATGCCAGAACCCCATAGCATCAAACCATGGAAGTTAAAGCAGTACCAGATTGCATTATTTCTGCAGTTCGGTATCTTGGGGCGTTCTTTTCAGACGAAAAACCCGGGGCTGGTTTGCTGCTCCATATCGATATGGGAACCACTCTCCTCTTTCATCTCAGCTTCGTTCCCATCCATGGAAGTCAATATCCTCCGGGAGAAGCTCTGCCCGAGGACCTGCTTCATCTGCTGAGATTGTATGTTGTTTTATTAATGCCGATGGAGCATCAATAATGCAAAAGCCTGCTTTGAAAATCCACAGGTACGGCAAGGTGTTTCTGAGCCACGAGAACGGACTGCTGGGCTCCAGGTACAAGAAAGCCATTTTTAGAGAATACACCGATGGGACGTTCAAGACCCCAAAGGAAAGGAACAACGGAGAGGAACATCTCGGGATTCTGGGTGAGAAATGGACATTGGGTGCAGATTTTCTTCATATTAGGCTGAGTCTCTTAACCCAGTCCTTCTTAAGCTATCTGAGATGTTGGACTGGGAGGGTTGTCGCATGGCACCGTATTTATGGCCATAGTCTTGGGATGGAATGGAAACCCATCAATTTCAGGATTGCAGTTGAAATTGTAAGTTCCTGACTGCTTGAGAAAAAATATGTGGGGAAAATAATGGCACGCCAAAAGTTCCTGCAAATAGCTAAAACCAATAATAATAATAATGTTTAATTTTATCACCTGTCTCCAAAAAGATCAAAGCGGCTAACAATAAAGCATCCATAAAATACAATAAATACCTCATTTGTTGTTCCCATCACAACATTAGCTGCACACTTTATTGAGAAACGCGCGAGCGTTTGAGGAACTGAACAACTTGAAAGTGAATCCCTACGCTTGATATTTTTAAATATCAAAAATAACCTCCAAGGCTTCATCCTACAGTATCCTGGGATTTGAAGTATTTTTCTGAGACACCAATTCTCCTTGACAGAGAAAGGTAAAGACTTTGAAAAACTACAAATCCCAGAATTTCATAGGATGCCGTTGGAACACCTAAAGTGATGTCCAAACAGCATTATTTCTACAGTGTAGATACACCCCAAGACCAGGGAATATATTTCCTTCGGAGTAAGCATGCTGTTGGATGCTTGGCTGCAGTCCTGCCTGAATATTTATTTGTGTGCCTCACCAAAATGGCCATTGTATTTCTTTCAAAAGTGATATTGTTTTCATTGTGTCTGTATGTGGCGCATTCCTGGCCATTGTGTGGTTGCTGTCATTTTTGGTGCCCTCAAATCCCTCCTCCTCACCTACCCAGGTCCTTTCATTTGGGCAGAAGTGGGAGACATCCTCAACATCGTGTTTCGGAACAACGCTACTCGCCCGTACTCCGTTCATGCCCATGGCATCGTGGAAAAGAACGACATTGGCTCAGGAGCTGCAAAGCCGGGTGAGTCTGTCTCCGTGAGTCGCCTTCTCTTCTGGACCATTGGCCAAGAATTTCCATAAGGACTGATTAGCATCAAAATCTCCATGTACAGAAGCAAACAAAAAATCCATCAGTAATATCTTCATTGGCCATCCAAAATGCACAATAAAACTCCATGGGCTTCTTCATCAGGCAAGGTGTTACAAACAAGTTAGGCATTTGTTGCTGTGTGCAACCCTTGTGTGAACGGCAGTGTTGCACAGCTGAACCAAGACACCAATTGCAGAAGCACATCAGCTGTGTGCATCCGTGTGAAATCATGTGCAATGCACAATGCACCGCTCTACCCAACCTTAAGTTGTATGCATGGTGCCATATCCACAACTTTATGTGCACCGCCTGGAAGTCAACATGGATGTCCCACATCAGACAAAAATATCCAAACTGTTATATATGTTCATCTTTGTCTAAGACTGGTGCACCAACTGTGCCCTTTCCTGGAGATGGCAAATTTGGCCACAGTGGTTTATGGCTTGGTTACCTCCTGGTTAGACTACTTTTATGCAGTCTACATGGTGCTGCCCTTGAAAAGTGTTTGGAGGCTGGAGCTAATGGAAAATGCAGCAGCCAAACTGGTGCCAGGTGGACGTTTTAGAGACCATATAACACCAGTTTAGAGAAACTCGACTACCTTCCTATTTGCTTCCAAGCTCAATTCAAGATGCTGGTGTTGATCCGCAAAGTCCTAAATAGCTTGGGCCTGAGAATTTCTGTAAGGATTGTTTAGCATCGACATCTCCATGTGGAGAAGTTAGACATTCATTGCTATGTGCAACCCTTGTGAATGGCAGCGTTGCATGGCTGACACCAAGACACCAACTGCAGAAGCACATGAGCTGTGCATCCATGTCAAATCATGTGCGATGCACAATGCGCCACTCTGCCCAGCATTAAGTGGGATGCATGGTGCCATATCCACAACTTTATGTGCACAAAATACCACCCCCTTCACTATGAGCTTGCCCAAAATTTTCAGATAAAACCCAGTGTGAATCCAGCAACTCATTGACGTGGGAACCACCAGACCCACCAATCCAAACCGCAACATCACAATCTCAGTTGTGTTATGATTACCTATTTCTTTTTTAAGCAAGAGGCCATGAGAAGGACTTCATATCCAGATATATATATATATATATATATATATATATATATGCCACCCTTCAGATTTATAACAGAAAAAATAAAATATTGATGGAGCTTATTCTCGATCTCACATTCTCCTTTGCTTTCCCAGGTGAAATTGTGACATATCAATGGGACGTCCCTGAAAGATCTGGTCCAGGACCGAACGATTCCGCCTGCGTCTCTTGGATCTACTACTCCAGAGTGTGGATCCTGTTAAGGTTAGTCGTTTCCTACTACTTGGAGCAAGCAAGCAAATGCTACATAAAACTCCCCGATTGTGCGTCCAACAAGACTCAGTGTGTGGATTCGGGGGCAGAAAGTCACATATATTTTGACTAGGGTTGCCAAGCATCCCTTTGGGATATAATGAAATATTATTGTATTGTATGGATATTTTTAGTGTAAGCCACTTCAATCATTGGAGAAGCAGGATATAAATAAATTTTATTATTATTATTATCATTATTATCGTTATCATTATCATTAGAGATGTTCCTTATTTGCAGGTCAGATTGTCCATTACAGTATAGGGCTGGCAGATGTCCCTTATTTGTGCCTCTTATGGGGTTGGCAGGGATCCCTTATTATAAGGGATGTCCCCTATTTGAGGGTTGGAAAGCTTTTTCCATTATATAAACTGAACAAGATGCCCCCCCCCAAAAAAAATCCTATATTTTGGGGTGTGGGCCCTTCCTAAAGACAGGAATATGTGCGTCCTGTAACTCATGAATGTGGACAATGTATTAATTTTGCAAACAAATAATTGTCTAGCTCAATACTTTCGTTTGGTGTATAGGCAGAACACAGACTATTTCTTGCAGAGAAATGCCTTGGCTAGCTCAATACATAGACATGTAGGCAGAACACAGACTTGTTAATAGGTCCGTATTGTCAACCTTGTATGTTATGTATCTGGGCTGTCCCTTATTGCTCTTTTGCAAACCTGGCAATGCTAGTCTTGACTTGCTTTTGGAGAAATTGCCGTTCTCCGTTCTTTCCCCGTCAGGATCTCTTCAGCGGCCTTGTTGGTCCCCTAAAGGTCTGCCGCAAAGGATCCCTGGGTTTGGACGGAAGAAGGAAAGGAGTAAGCAAAGAGTTTGCCCTCCTCTTCTTGGTTTTTGATGAAAACCAGTCCTGGTACCTGGAAGAGAATGTGAAAAATTATGGCCAAGGGAAGTGGAACCGTTCCTTTGGACATGATGAGGAATTCGTGGAAAGCAACAAAATGCACGGTAACTGGCTTGTGTACTTTGCATCTTCTGTTTGTTCTGCTCCCTGCTGTTTGCAAACGGTTGCTTGGGATTTTTCCTCCCCATTTCTATTTAATTTTATTATGAAAAATCAATTGTACATGCAAGAGAGTGACACACACTGCTGAATGTTCCCCTCCTTTTAACACGCATAACATTTCTGCAATGCTTTTAGCAATAAACTTATTATAATGAACATTTGGATAAAGGGAAGAATTTTTTTTAAAAAAAGATTAAAATGGTGGGGAAACAAGAACTGCTTAGAATTTCTTGGAACCGAACAAGCATCTGGACTCTGGTCTTTTTGAGTCCTCGGGTGCATCTACATTGTGGAGATAATGCGGTTTGACACCACTTTAACTGCTATGACTCCATCCTATGGAATCCTGGGATTTGTGGTTTGTTGAGACACCAGTGCCATTGGGCAAGGATAAAGACTTGGTAAACTACAAATCCCAGGATTCCACAGGACGGAGCTACAGCCCTTAAAGCGGTGACAAACTCCATTATTTCTTCTGTGTAGATGCACCCTTTGTCCAAAACTGCATTGACTCTATGCCCTTCTTACCCCATATATGACAGGTAACATTACTCTCACATCCCATTTCTACCCTCTGCACCGATCTCAAAATCCACCATACTCTGGATCCTTGCATTTCTCTTTACCTGGGTGGGCTTTTGGCTGGCAGAAAAGCTCCTTTATCCCATCGCCCTAAATTGCCTTCAGCTCACGCATCGCTTTTGCACAGAAGGCTCTGCTCTAATTGCTGCTAAGTGTGAAATGGAAACCTGCCGGGTGGCAATTTCGATCTTATTAGTTCCTAAGAGGAGCCTGTGCCAAGCTCTGGGGATACTCGAATTTGCCTCTTGGCTGCCGCTTGAGAAAGTGGAAGATCAGAGCATGAGAAATACAGAAGAGAATTGTTCAGGTCAGGGGCTTGGACTGAAAAAGGAAGAGCCGCCCTGCAAACCGGCCCATTTACCCCGAACCGCAGGGTCTGAGTAGATGATGAGGGGAACGGGCATCATTAGCCTGGCCCATTTGGCTTCCCACAATGGGATTTCCTCGGAGGCAAGTGCTTCAGCAATCAGGCTTGCAACTTGAACCTGTTTCTGCTTTGCTTCCTGGGGCTGGAGAAAAGGTGGGACATTCATGATGATGATGATGATGATAAGGGAACAATCATCATCATCATCAACACCTTCGCCCAGTGAAGTTTCCCTAATTCCTCAATTCCAAACCATTGATTTTTCAAAACTCCAGTCGTTAACACTTGGTGGACTGTGAAGCCAAGATGATTTATGATGATTATGATTACGATTGATTATGATTATGATTGCGATTGCTACTGCTACTACTATTCCAAGCAAACTGGCAAAATAGCTGAACGAAACAGACATTTGTGGGATCACAATAGCAGAATTGGAGGAAGTGACACTCCTTAGAACATGTTGCGTTATGCAACAACGCTGATCCCTAGATCTTGGATAGAATTGCAATCTTTGATAGTCCACATTTCGAGTCAGTAGCAGTGGGTTGTGGTACCAAGAATAACCAAATAATAACCTTCCAGTAACCAGTCAGAAAACAAAGCACTCTAAATGCAAGATGCATTGGTGAGGAAAACCACTTGCAATGAGAAGCAGATGTCTTTTAAACAAATGTCAAACATATCTTATACTTTGACTCTACCGTCAGCTTCAAGTCAAAAGCAAAAGTGTTTGGAGCAGAGTGAGTGCTTGACCCACCTCCCTTTTCTTCTTTAGCCATTAATGGGAAGCTCTATGCAAACTTGCCTGGGCTGACGATGCATGAAGGTGACTGGGTGAACTGGTACCTACTGGGAATGGGTCAGGAGATCGACGTGCACACGGTGCATTTCCATGCCGAGACCTTCATTTACCGGGTGAGACTCTCCACTTACTCAGTTTGAAGGAGCTATCCAAGATGCTCAACTCTGTCCTCAAAATAGGTTTCAGACCTTGGATCGCTCCTCTGAATCTCATTTGAAAACCCAGAGCAGGTTCATTGCGAGGACATCAGTGTCCAAGGGGTCTTAAAATGGGGTTTGGAGGCACGCACCGTTGTTTCAAATCTCGTTCTCCATCTGTTTCTTTTCCTCCTCTTCTCCCAAATGTCAAGAGTGGCAAAGGTTACAGAGCAGACGTGGTGGACCTCTTCCCTGGGACTTTTGAAATGGTGGAGATGCTGGTGGGGAATCCGGGCACGTGGCTACTCCATTGCCACGTGGCTGACCACATCCATGCCGGGATGGAGACGCTTTTCACTGTCTTACCCAAACCAGGTGAGGCATGATCGGATATCCCTGTCTGTTGGGAGTGGAGGAAGGCTCCATGTGTCTGTTGGAATGGCTGGCCAGAGGGAAGGCATCATGTATCTGTTACAATGAGGAAAGAGAAGCACAGGGGAGTCTGCATTGACCAATGGAAAAAAAGTGACCAGGGAGGTCCTCTCCATCTCTTGGCCAGATGGAGGAAGTCTCCATCTGGCTATTAGGGTACCTCTCTCCCGTTAGGATGACCAACAGCGAGGAATCTGGCTACCTGTTAGGATGCCCAAAGGAGGCTCTATCTGCCTGTTGGGACAGTGTGACCAGGCATCCTCCTTTTCCAGGATGCATCCTACATCTTAAGCATCCCAAAACGTCCTCCGTTTTTAGCGTGACTAAGAAACCCGTTGAGTAACACCACATTTGCTGTCCCCCTTGGAGAAATGTGTCTGCACATTCGGCAGCCTGCCCTTGCTGCAAATAGAAGGATAGTAGGATGGATCCTTCTAAGGTTCTTTCTTCCTAGGAGAGCATCAGGCAAGACTTTTCCCCCAGAGCTCCGAGTGCATTTGTTTTTTGGCATAGTAGTAAATATGTTACTCAATGGACTTCTTGAAGTCTACTCAGCATCCTATCTCTGATGCATATGGGAAGAGCCTTCGAAACCAGCAGCCCGTTCCCTAAAATATTTGATGCCTTTTCTGGTTTGGGGAATGGATGTGATGTTGATGCAAAAGGGTGTCTAAGCACACATCTGTAGCTACATGGTACTGTCTACACACATAAACCTCCTTGGGCCTGATTTGGGGTGTCCAAGTCCTCATTGGGAGCTTCTGAAAAGGTTTGTGTTAATTCTGCCATTTATTTCCTTTCAGATGTCATGCTTCTGGACATTACTTCTGAGGCAGGTAGGGTTTTCATTTCTTCGTGGCCTTGTCCCCCTCCCGAAATATTCTTTTTATGTTAACCTTAGTGAGATGCCAACTCCAGCCATCCTCCAATGTCCAATGTTCCTGATGTTCACAGAGCGTGGTCCTGCCTTTACCTTTTTCAAAACAGAAAGTGACTTCTGCTCACTTTTCGTTGTTTAAAAAAAGGTCTCTTCTTGGCCTAAAATGATTCTTGAAAGCTAAAGCCTGGGGAAGATTCTCTTATGTTTCCTAGACAGTATCTAGGGCCATTTGGGGGCAAAAAGAACATTTGTTTTTATTGCTGGGGGGAGGATTTAACATCTTTTAGAAAAAGATGTTGTTTCAGCTCTTACACCAAAAGGAGAGAAGAACGTTGATTTATTGTTACTGCTGAGATTCTCCTTGAGTTTTATATTCCCTGCATAGCCTTGCTTCCATTCCCTCCAATGTGACTCTTCCATCCTCTTGTTTGCTTCCAAGAGAGACCTCCTGAAGACGACGAAGACTCCCATCACATCTCTTTGTTTGGCTCAAAACTGGCACCTGGGCAGGTCAAAGCGACCGTTATTCTCCTAGCCGTCGCCGGGATGGTCCTGTTCCTCATTGCCAGCATCCTTCTGGGGCTGGTCATCTACTGCGAGAGGCAAACGAGGCTGCGACGCAACCGGCGCTCCATCCTGGACGAAAGCTTTAAGCTGATGTCTACGAAAACGCCTGAGATTTGAGACGGAGAAATCTCTAAGGCCAGAAGAAACATCTTAGAATGAGTTTTGCAGTGACAACAACAACAACAACAACAACAAAATGTTACGCGAGAAAACATTCCAACATGACTCTATGAGATTTTTCTTCGGAAAGTTCAACAAGAAATATTTCTAGCAAATGACTGAAGGTGTTGCAACTGTGCACGGCTGTCTCTGTGGAGGCTCCAAGATAATGGCCTGCGTGGTGCAAAGCGATACTCGTGGTTGTGCTATACACAGTGGTTGTACTATACTATCCTTCCTCAGGTCCACACTGGAATTGCCTCCAATTCTGCCCTCTAACCACAACTATGAATAGTATGGATCAGGGAGCCATAAAACCTAGAACCCTGTTGGTGACATACACCTCTGCAACTTCTTTTACACTTGCAGTTTTCACCTTTTTTGGCCACTTTGCAACGGACATATTTAATTCCTGACTGTGCCAACAGATTCCATAACAGTAACAATTCGCCACGGACCCAAACCATGGGCTAGATTGGAGGGTAACCATTAAATCATCCATGGGATTTAGCTATGTGTTGGCTTGCTATTGACTGCATGGGTCTACTATACAGTAGTCGGGAATAACAAACAGGATTCTAGCCATACTGCTGCGCATTTTTGGAGGATGCATCACTATTTTCTAGGGCCTTCAGTGTGACCCTTGATATCCTGATACTGCTGAAATAGCCATTGTGGATTTGCCGGTACTGTACAAGGAGACAAGTTGTAGGCACCTGGGTGGGTACACGATTTGTAGTTCCTTTGTAAATAGTTGTAAAATGTCGGCGTTCAACGAAAGGATAGTCCTTTGAGGCGCTCTTCCAGGCTAGAAGCCAAGAGGAGAAGCTAATAATGTTGTAGAAACAGCAGCTGGGCTCAGCCCTACCAACCGTCAGTTACTTGCAGAGCAAAAGGAAGGAGGGAGACCTCGGGTCAGTTGCAAAACACAGCTTGTTTATTTAGCCAGACCCAAACGGAATTAGCATTCCAAAGGATTTGGGAAGAAAAACAGTCGCATTTATACACCTCAAACAAAGAAAGTCATTTCTTGCATCTCGTTGGGTGTTACAAACCTTAAACATATTAAAATCTCAGGCAGTAGAAATACAGAGTTCAGAATACATTATAAAGTTTAAGGGTCACATCTGCCCACATTCCAAAGTCTCTTTATCTCATGAAAAATGGCACAGAGAGGATCGAGCATATTATGACTAATGATGCCTAGGCTTCTAGTTGCAGCCTTGGGAGAAAAGGGCAAGCAGAACTCTTTGCATTCTCCCCCAGAAACCTTGCTCATGTGGCCAGTTGGCATCTCTTTGCACCATGGTTAGCTAAGCTACATATATTGATTATTGAAATTAATCTATCACAATAGGTTTCGGCTAAGAGGAGCAGAGGCCTTTTAAAAGACCTACAGCTGCAGAGAGTCTTTGCAGCTGACTATCATTGGTTGTTCCTTGCTCTTGGATTCATGACTCTGGTTACCTGACCCTTGGATTTGCCTTGGGACTACTACGCTCTTGCTTCTGCCGTTTGCTGGGACTGACCGACTGGTATTGTGTGACCTTTGGACTGGACTCTGGACTATTCCTTTGTATGTTCCCTGCTGTGCTGCCCTTAGTTGAGGTCTCTTTCATACGACACAATTATAGCGCTATGATCCCACTTTAACTGCCATGACTCCAAGAGATTCCCAGTCTAGAGAGGGGTACTTCTGATCCCCATCCGGAAAGATCTCATGCATTCTTCAAATACAAATTGCAAGAGGAGGAAGCCATGGCAATATCATAGGGCAGCTCTAATAGTGTGCCATGAAAGGACCCCAAAGATAATTCTTCTACTTTATCTTGGTGTCTACTTTGGTGCTAGATACTCTCAGGTTTATTTTAAAAGAGGAAAATAAATCTCTTCCAGAAAGGCATTGCAAAAAGAAACCCACGCAGGGACTGCACCCCAAAAGTGAAAAAGCAAAGGATCTGTGCATTCTGGAAGAAACCAAATAATTTTCTTTTAAGAAAATGAGAAGGAGGGGGAAAAAAACTGTGCCACGCAGGGCTCCATGGAAATGATTGATATAATGATATCTGCCCGCTGAGCCGCACGTTGCGCGCCGAAATGTTCCTCAGCGTGAATCTATACCTTTCCCATGTTCGCGCATCATTCTGGCCAATATTAGAATAAAGCCCTTTTAGCATTTGATTAAACTGTCTGCAGTAATGGAGAAACTGCCTGGAGTGAGGCCGAATCAACTCATAAATAATGGATGCAAAATTGACAGGGCGGCATTGGGAAAGAGTCTGTGTAAGACTTCGAACTCCATTACCAGCCACAGGAAAAAAAAGGGAAGGTTGCGTCGCTATATAATTAGGAGCCGAAACGGAGCGGGTGGGAACGCAGAACAATGTGGAAAGCCTCAAAAACATCCGCTGCGCCAGGAATTGTTTGGTTTTTATTTTATTTTTGCAATCCAAGGTTGTTCCAGGATAAACAAGAACAGAAAGTCTAGGCTGCTGGGTAAAAATATTTTTAACTGGCAATTAGCGTTTGTTGGGCTCCATTACTTGCATTTGCCAACCAGTCGGGGCATCGGGTTTTACTGGGTTTCCATTCATTGTGCAGCAGGTGGGCTGGCTATAAACCGCATTAGGGTGCAATGAATGTGCCATTTCAGATGGAAAAGAGTTTCTTTGGATTAAGTCTGGATTAGAAATGGGGCAGGTCCAGCCTTTGGGGGCCACTTTTCAGCCCACCATGTCTCCGGACTATCGTTTTTCTGGCCACAAATGTATAAAAAGGTGATGTGGTGCTTCTTCTGGAAGCCTTGGTTTTGCAGAAACAGGAGTAGAATAAAGCCCTTCCTATTAGAGGAGGGGGATCTTTGGTGATTTTGGGTAGGTCTGTGTGGCCTTCAGTTCTTCCATGGTCCAAACTGGGCCCCAGTTCTGCTGCAGTGGCCCATGGCTGGCATGCATCACCACTTGCCAGGTTGCCAGATTTCAGGTCCTCGTCCTGAGTCTAAGGTCCGAAACACACTGCAGAAATTATTATTTTGTATTTATATAGTGCCTTTTACACGGCACTCAACAGAATGTGCGTCCAAAACCCAAATAAAACCCTGCCTATGGTGTACGGTCTGAGACCGAAGAGCAGGAAATTATAAAAGAACGTATCTTTAGAATAATTCTAAAACAATTCCTCAATGATAAACAATGCTTTCTGGACTAGATTTTTAAAAACCCCAGAAAGGATGCTGTCGTAATAAACCGGTGACCTTTCGAAGAACTGACTCAGAAATTGCATTACGTTGCATTATACTTAATTGGAAAGTTTGTAATGTCTGCTTGGCCTTCGGAGCCGCTCATTAGCGTCCTATTAGTCCTGGCAGGTCTTTCTCGCGTCTCTCTCCAGCCCCAAACAAACACGATGGCGAATGAGATATTTTCCGCTACTTGCCCTAACCGTAATCCCTTTGACATTTGCACAGGAGTAGCTTCATAAAATTCAAGCCCATTTTATCAAGACTTCTCTATAAAATGAAAGCTTGCAAACACGTGAAAAGCTCAAAAGCGGCAGCAGCGGCTGGTGGCATTTGTATCAATGGAGAGTTGAATCCGCTCTGGGTTTTAGCCTGAACTTTTAAAGGAGCAAGCCAAGATGGTCGGCCCTATTTCCAACAGCATTTTGTGCGGTTCCTTTAAAACACAGGATGAAGTCGAGAGAAGATTCTCCGCTTTATTTAATTTATTCCATTTATATGCCACCTTTCTCCCAGAACGGGACCCGAGGCTGCTTCCGGAATTAAGAATGTTTACAATAAAAAATTATTTTTATTATCATTATTATTATTTATTATTATTCATATCGTCATCATACAATTAAAACGTACTTTCCATTAACATTTCTAAAATATATTTTCTTCCCCATTATCATCTTCCTTCACTCATTGCTACTATAGGTCCCTCTTTTTCCATTAACGTTCCTTTGCTTCACAATCTCTTTGTATTTTGTAATCCATGTTCAATTCCTCCCATTTCCATTTCCCTCCTTTAATTGTAATCTAAAATTCAATCTAACTCGAATCCAGATTTAAATCTCTGTTTCAATCTCAAACGTGTTCTCATTTTTTCTCCGCCTCGTTTCTTTGAGTTTTGCTCTGAATTTCACGGTTCCTTTCTTCTTTTGCAATAAAAATCTTAAAGCAATCCAAAACTGTCCCTGCTTAACCGTGAAAAGCCTACTTAAACAAAAAGATGGACCGAACCTATCCATTGCACATGGCCAAAAATTGCACAAGCGCTTGTGCAAACGTATCTGCAGAGGCAAATGAAGGCAGGTATCTCTTTCCAACACGTACCATGGGTTTTCACTGTTTTCCTTCCTTTTCCCCCTGCAAATATTGTTAAAAATTGTCTTTGCTGAGATGTAAGAGTATTGAGGGATTGGAAACGCCAGCTGCCTTGACAACGGCACGCTTTCCAAATTTTAAACAATATAGATAAAAAGATTGGCTTCACTTCAGAAAGGTTGGGGTCCGTCGCAGGCAGGAGGCATATATATATATACTCAGAACGGAGCAATAAAAAGGACTTCGGAGTAAGAAGGTGAGGCTTAGCAGAGCAAATGTCAATTCCTCCCTCCCTTAACCTCATTTTCTTGAATATATTGGGGGCCTTTCCCGCACTTAAAAGTCAATATTATTGCAGTCGCGATGGTCTTCGCTCATGCCTCGTTTTCTGTGAAGAAATGTGAAGAAGTGCCAAGAGCATCAGTCCATTAGTATTGAAAAATGGAATAATTCCATTAGCTTTCCCATTAGAAGTGGAAACATTGATCCAGGGCTGCAGACACTGGCAACTCTAATTGCTTTTCAACTAGTTCTGTTATCATTTTCCTTATTTCATTGCCTGAAATAATTACTGTTGCCCAGGTCCTAGGACTTTAAAAAAGAATCGCGTGGAGGTTTCTTCTTCTTGGCCATAAGGGAGAATACTTTTGTAATAGTTCCGTCCAAAAAATGCCTTTTAAAAGCTGCGACTGCCTTGCAGAAATAATACGGCTTGGCACCCCTTTAACGGCAACGGCTCCATGCTCTGGAATCCTGGGATTTGTAGTTTGCTGCGGCACCGGAGCCCTATAGCAGAGAAGGCGAAATATCCTGCAAAACTACAAATCCCAGCATTCTGTAGCATTGAGCCGTGGCAGTTAAAAGCGGTGCCAAAATGCATTATTTCCACAGAGGCACTACTTCCCACATGGACTACAAAAAGACTGGAAATATGAAAACAGCTGAATATTCAGAGTCCACATGGCAAAGTTAATAATTCTGGCCCCCAAACCTGTCCTCGACTTACACACGAGGTCGACTTATAGTAATTAATTCCCCTATAATAATGAATTTGGAGCAATTTAGGTAACATCCTCGAGGCAAAGCACGGCACACCTTTGAGACGGAAAAAGCCAGCTCGAGGCGAAGTTTCCCTGCAGTTTCAATGGACTCGAGTGAACTTACCCAACGCAGCAAAAAGTGGCCGCGTTCATAAACCTCTTGCTTCCTTGAGGATGAATAGACAGGTTGTCCTGTTCCACCGTTTTTCGAATCTATTCTGCGTGAGCGAAAAAAGGGGGATCCTGGTTGTCTCAAGACGGAAGAGAACATCTCATCAAAAGTGAAAAATGCCTTCCTGGGTCAGAACCTTCCCAAGGCCGCACTAGGGCCATGCGCCCCTCGATGTGGCATAATGCAATCGGTGCCGATGAATCACCCTTTTGTTCCAAAGAGCAGGGAATGTATCAGCCACTCGCAATGAATGGATGGATGAATCATGTCGACTTCTTTGCCGCAGCGGCCGAGAGCCGGGAACCAGATGCAAAAAGGACCCTACAAGCCATCCCCACCAGCCTTGAGTACGAGACGGCCTTGCTTTTATGTTTGCCTTCGCTTCAAGAATTTAATTCAAAAAGAAGACAGGAAGGTGGAGGAAGAAAGGAAGAAATGATTGCAATTATATTATAGCGGCTCCTTGTTATTTGTTGGGGTTTGGTT
Organism: Urosaurus nigricauda; assembly: GCA_034509955.1. Taxonomy (NCBI): domain Eukaryota; kingdom Metazoa; phylum Chordata; class Lepidosauria; order Squamata; family Phrynosomatidae; genus Urosaurus; species Urosaurus nigricauda. The sequence goes on along the minus strand of JAOEGL010000011.1, from coordinate 24,973,375 downwards.
CCAGGATCCTCCGTGGATAACAAAATCCGTGGATACTCAAGTCCCATTAAATATAATGGCACCACAAAATGGTGTCCCATATATAAAATGGAAAAATCAAGGTTTGCTATTTGGAATTTATAAAAATTATTAAATTATTAAAAAATATATTTTCATACTCTGGATGCTTGAATCTGTGGATAAGGAGGGCTGACTGTACTGTATATACTCATGTATAAGTCTAGAAATCTTAGTCAAAAAATTGGCCCCAAAAAACTGAGCTGACCTATCCACGGGTCAATGCAAGTACTGCACTTCTTTGTATATCCATAAAAGTTAAAGTATGGTATTTAAACTGACCTGTGAATAAGTTGATTCAGGTTTATTGGATCAATTTTTTGACTAAAATTTCTAGCCAATGGAACCATCCTCTTAAGCCATTTCCAGTTTGCTTCCAGCAAAATCAATGAGTGCAAACTGATTGTAACTAATGGTGATCCTGTACATATCCATTGTTGCATGGCATTATTATAATCGCTCAAAGTGCATGTGATTCATAGTATTGTAGCATAAAGGGATGTTATCGTGTAATTCAGCCTGTTCTTAGGTTTTCCACGCTGGGAGATTTAGTTTGTATGGAAGCAAACTCATGTTCCTTTAAGAAATGTTATATACGAAAGAGCCACCTGTAAGGCATTGAGGAGATAATGTGTCAGATCACTATTAGCTCCAATCAGTTTGTACTCACTGGTTTTGTTGGAAGCAAACTGGATATGGCTTGAAATAGAGGTAAGCATGTTACAATTGTATTATACTTGTAATTGTTTTATAGTTGTAATTATACTTGTAATTTAATAATTTTAAAAAGCTGTTAAGACGGATCTCTTCCGGCAGGCCTTTCCCGAATAGATAACCGGCCACCAAAAACAGCTGAATCTGTTAGTCCTTGACTTTTGCTATAGCCATTGTGTGATTTATCTGTTATTTTCAGATATGTTTTAATCTATGAATTGTTTAATTGTATTTTAGGAGGTGGGTTGCTGGGATTTGATTGTATTTTTAACATGGAAGCTGCCCCGGTTGTGTTGCACAGAGAGGCGGGGTACAAATAAATGTTGTTGTTGTTGTTATTGTTAATTGTTTTAGCATTTAATGGATTTTGTGCAGTATCTTGTTGTTTATCTGTACTTAGTGATACATAGTGCATCCACGCTTTGTTTTATTTCTTGTTCTCCCTGGTTTTGATCAGTTTCGGGAGTGCCTTAACTGTAGGTTCTTGCAATGGGTTGGATTTGAGGGTTGCCAGATCTCCGGACCTGGCCCTGCGCCTGCCGTTTTTATGGTTTCGTCTCCAGATGGTTCCTCTCCACCTTCCTTTCTTCAATCTCTGCTTCATGCTAAATTTCCCCCTTTAAGGGAGAAGGGCAAGAGGTTGCCTTTCACATCATCATCATCATCATCATCATCATCTCTGCACCGACAAGCCATTTCCAAATTCTTTCAGGGACCGGCTAATGCGCGGCTGATGAAAGAAGCGACGGAGATGGATATAATAGATACAATGCGATTGCCTCCCTTCGGACGGAGTGCGTGTTATCACCGAGGAGGGAAGAAAAGGTGTTTGTGTTTTAACCATTCTGCTATTAGCAGAATGAAGAGAGATCTTTACAAGGCAAAACAAAGAGATGGGAATATGAGAGAATGGAGGTAATGAGAAGAAGAGAGGCGCTTGAGCGGAGGAAGGTCAATGCAACATTAATTTGCGAAGCGCAGAGAGTTCATTTCTCGTGGCGCTTTTGTGCTGGTGTTGCTTTTCAGTGTTTTCTTTTTCTTTCCATGCGGCCTTCACATTGGCTAGCACACTTAGGTGTACGTTGAGTTGTGCAACCTTGCCATTCAGTTCAAGAGTTGTGTAGCAAAATCCAGGCCCACGTGGAGATTAAATAGGGCACAACCCTGATGTAGGTTCAACCATAAATTCAAAACATTGCCACAACAAACTACAGATCCCAGGACTTTCCATACCACTGAGCCATGGCAGTTAAAGTGGTGCCAAACTGGACTATTTCTGCATTGCAGATGCAAACCTAGTCTAGGAAAGCTCATGCTACCAGCTTTTAGTGAGTTTCAAAGGTGCTCCAAGACCCTTTTGCAGACTGATATTTGGACTGACACAACTGTGTGTCATTGAATTTTACCACTAGAACACAATCAAGGAACACAAATGGATGCTTCTGTGTGTGCGCAAGGAATTGTTCGATGGGTGATCTTTCGGTATCTGAGCATCTAAACTGCTATTCCTGGCAAAGTTTAGTGTCTTCATGGATGTGGGCTTGGAAATATTGCCGAGCATCACTCCATGTTGCATGGCTCACACATCCAGAGACGCAAACAACACGTTTTGGGTCCTCCGCTTCCACTTCTTGGTGCAACTTCCAAACCAAACTTCTAGCTTCCAGTTCACAGACTGCAGTCCGTTTTCCGATAATTGCCTCTTCCAACCATTAGTAGCCAAACTGAATCCGAGAGAACATTTAGCACCTTCCCTCTCTTCCGAATCAATGAAGGTATCAAAATTACACCCAGAAAACATATAATAGTTTCCATTTTGCTGCGAGAACCATCCAACGGGGTTGAAAATCTGAAGTGTCTTTCAAATTTAAATTTCCTTTGAGACGGGCGATCCAATTATGGGAGGGAACAAAAGCGTTTGGATAAATGTAACTCGCTTTATTAATGATGACATTCCTTTTGTGAAGGGCGGGACGTTCGCAGGAATCCTTCTGTACGGTGAATTGACAGAGCATTAGAAGTCCTTGGAAATTGTATAATCTTGCCAAGGCAATTTTCTTTTAAATTCTTAAGCAGATGAGTGTGGTTGGCAGGAGAGATGTTGTCACTTGTAAATCTGTCTTCTGTGTCTTCATGACCGACAATAATCAGAATTTGACGGTGAAAAATCTCTTTTTAACCAGGTGGATTTTGCGGACTGTGACAGCCAACGTGGCACAATGGTTTGAATGTTTGACGATGACTCTGGAAACCATTCCCAATTCAGCCATGAAACCCACTGGGCAAGGAAGGAAGAAAAGGAAGGAAGGAAGGAAGGAAGGAAGGGGGTCCAAAGCCCCCCAAAACCCACCTTTTAGTCATGCAACCCCGTCCCCTTCCAAGGACCCCTAAAAATCTCTGCAGCTGGTGACATCCTTGCTGTATCTTCATGTAAAGGAAAATAGCTGGACACATCCCAGTTGATCCTTTCACTTTCTAACAACTTAGAAATGGCCACGCTGGGAAGGATTGCACATTTTATAAAATGGGATTTTGGGGGGTAACACTGGAAGAGACAGACCCAGAAGTGTCGCTACGCGAGACTCCTATGTCTCCCGGTGCAGGATGTCGGGTGCTCCTTTTGCAAAGCAGAACTCTGTAAACTTTGAGATGCGATTATTCAGTAGATGGCACACAGTTATATTTTTTTCCATTTTTTAATCCCAGAGAGCTCTTAATCCCTGTGACTTTAATGCTGCATGTGCATTGAGTGGTGTATTAATACCCTGTTAATTGCATGCCACCCTACGAGTTGCACATTAATGGGCAGCTTATAAACAGAAGGATGAAAGCTGAGATGCCAAATTGCACGTGCCGAGCGTAACGGTCGGCATATAGTTCATTCTCCCCCAATTTCAAGCCTTTTGCAAGGGATGTTGCTATGGCTCTTCTCTATGGGGGGAAAGAAAAAGGGGCAGGTGACCAAGAAGTAGTCGGACTGGGCTGCAGAGGGATGTAAAACAAGATTGCTCTTCATTTGGGAAAGCAACCTGGTTTCTTTGCCCCTCCATTGCAACCAAAATGGACTGTTTCTTGATCATTTGAGTTTCCTCCCATCCTTTCCAACCCACAGACAGTGAAAGACCACAGTACTCCATCCCAGGGCTTGACATCATCATCATCATCATCATCATCATCATCACCATCATCATCCCGCCTTCCTCCAAGTACAGGGACTCAAGGCAACTGAAGACATGTCCCTTAAGGATCTGAGGTTTTGCATGGGGCACAAAGAAGACATGCATTGTGCATAACCCTGAGTTACACATGTGTATGTTGCTGCCATGTGCCTTTGAGTCATTTGTGACTTATAGAGAGCCTTATGCCAACCTGCCATAGGGCTGTTGTTGTTTTGGTAAGATTTGTTCAGAGGGGTGTTTGCCTTTGCATTTGTTTTCCTCTGAGTCCAAGTGAGTGGGACTTGCCCAAAGTCAACCAGTGGATTTCTATGGCTGGCTGGGGATTTGAACCCTGGTCTCCAGCGTCCACATCCAACGTTCCATCCAGTGCCGTGTTGGCTCTCAGGTTTACATTGCAGTTGACATTGTTGTCTCTCACCGCAGAGTGACGAGAGTTATTTCAAATGCCATCATCTACTCAAGAGTCTCCTAGATATAACACCAATATGATGGAGGCGTTTTATAAAGTCAGGGTGGAAATCGCCATCCACTTGACAGGCTGAGAATAACAGCCCCGAGTTTCCAAATGACCCTTGGTCGCTTTGCCAAAACTCCTTCCTCCGTTGCATTTAAGACTCTGGGGCAAGTTGCCTTTTGCACTTCGGTCGTGCGGCATTTGATGCTGTCTTTCCATTTAAGAAGCAAAAATAAAGGAACAGGCAACATTTAGGTATGACTCACAGGCTGCGCCACAACTTTCCCAGTCAAATCCTGTGCCGCTGCCAACTCCATCTCTGGGGTGACTTATGGTCACCGGAGGAGTAACTAAGCAGCAAAACGGCCGGCCGTCCTTCTCTTTCTCCTGAGCCTGTCGGCTGCCATCTGGACCCTTGGAATAGAGCAAAGGATTCAATGGCTCAGAAACACGTTACAGGTTTTCCTTTGAGCCCTAGACTTTACTTCCTCAAATGCAAAAGCTTATAAATATCATAAGCGCTTATAATATTTGACCAGAATATTTCATGAGCTCATTGGATTGTAGACTTGATGATTCACTTCATTGCATATGTTAGCATGAACAAAAATGTTCAAAGTCAACTTTTCATTTAAAAAAAAGCTATTGTTTGGAAGTTGGCTTTTCCCCTTTGTTGGCTTTCGAAGCCGGCTCAGCCATTAATTACAACCGGCAAATGGGTCAGGAAACAATTTCCTAGCCATCAAGGTAGAGATAATCCTTAAAATTGCCACTTTGCTGGAGAACACACAGAACCAACTGAAAGGATTGTACCGGGGCTGAATGCGGCATAATGGCCGAGAGACTATCGCGTTTCTTGGAAAAGACTCATCGCATCAGCTGCACTCGTGGAAATGGGCTATTAATGGTAGCAAAAACTGGGGTGGGCTCAAAAGGCACGGAAAGGGAAAGCAGGGTCTCTCCGTCGCAGAAGCCGCTCTGCCTTTTCCTAGAGAGGTGCAAAACAGTGATGCCATTTTGATAAACCTCTTGTAGAAAACAAGCAATGGGTTCAGCATACGAGGTTGCCACCATTGAGCCCCTGTCAATGGTTTGGTTTTGTCCTTGTGTGCCTTCGAGTAGTTTCCAACTTATGCCGACCCTAAGAGGAATGTATCATGGGGTTTTCTTGGCAAGATTTGTTCAGAGGAGGTTTGCCACTGCCTTCATCCTGAGGCTGAGAGTATGTGACTCACCCAATGGGTTTTATGGTGGAGCTAGGAATCAAACCATGGTCTCCGGAGTCATACTCCAACACTCCAACCACTAGGCCATGCTGCCTGTCAGAGTTGCACTTGCAAATTGCTCTCATACCTTGTGGTTGCACATTGCACATTTCAGCTGTGCATTTCACATTGCAGCTGTGCATGCAGTTGGGCACTGCAAATTTTAGCTGTGCATTTCACATTGCAATTGTGCATGCATTTGCAGTTTTTGCTGTGCATTTCACGTTGCAGTTGTGCATTGCACCTTACAGTTGTGAGCTGTTGCACCTTGCAGTCTCTCCTTGCATGGTGGCACCCAGCCATTGGCATTTGTTTCATAATGCTGCACGGGTGTTTGCAAAGTGCTGGTGTAGCATATTCCAGCATGCAGATATTTACGCTACTTTATGGGGTTGTTGGATTTCACCCTACGTTGGCATGCATGTAGGGTTTGCAATGAACAGCAGGCATGTTCACAGCCCTATAACTTCCCCCCATGACTGTTTTCAGTGCATGAAGAAGTCATTCCCAAATGTGATGGGAATATGAATTTGCAACCTGAACACTTGTGGCATCTGAGGGTTTTCTTTTTGCTCCAATATTAGTCTCCCGCCACATCGCCCTTCTGCACTTCTCCCATCATTAGTTTCTCAGTTGCACACAGAATCACCATCTCTCCAATCTTCAAAAAGAAAGCCTTTGAAAACCTGGTTTAAATTAAACAAGAAGTAATGGAGGTATCATGCTGGAGTCCTCCGAGAGCATCCTGCTGAGAAAAGGAACTGCAGTTTAGTTTAGTTGCAATTTGGCTTTACTTCACCCTAGGTCTGGTTGCATTATTCATAGAGAAGATGCAAACTATCCGTTGGCTCTCCGTGAGTCCAAATGTCTGTCTCTTTGCTCGGTATCTTTACAAGAGGGTCACCGGAGACATTTCCATTTGCAAAGCTATTATTTTTTAAAAATCCATCAAGAACATCCAAGGAAGAATGGATCACAGAGCTGCAAGATGCAAAGCCTGGAAGAGAGAGGCGATGTTTTATTGCTAAGACACATTCTGACACTTTCCCAACACGACTCTTCTTTAGGGGAGAAATTAAAATGGAAAAGCTGTCACAGAGCCCGCCTGCCTCTCTTGAACATCTTGGCAAAGCTGGCAGAACAAGGGAACGGCTGCGAAAACAAGAGAGAACAGTAAGGAAAGGGGAGTTTGGGTCTCCAAATTGACACCCGGAGAGCAAACATTTGGGGACGTCAATGCTATTCCCGTTCGGGGTTTTCTGCTAAATCAAAAATTCAGGATTAGACCTCAGCAGGTTGTGGCAAGGCTGGAAGACGTGCTGATTCTTTTCTTGTTGTGCCCAGTTTCTATGTTTTCGATACCAGCCAAGAGAAAATCATAATGCAGAAGGAAAAGGAAAAACCAAGCTCAATCATGGATGCAGCAGGGCTTGGAATGGATACTCTTTTGGACTACAACTCCCAGGATCCCCCAGCCATAATGTGGTCCAAAATGAGTGGCTGTTCCAAGCTCTGATAAATATATAAATGTAAACAAACAAACAAATAAAATCACAACCAAATAGCCTCATTCCCTCTGTTTCCAACATTCAGACGGGAGCGTCGATGGTTTTGTAACCAGAAATGCAGCTGCCATATACAAAAGGAAAGTGATCAGTAAACAGAAAGGAAACTAGGAAACTTGAGGTTGCAAAAATATGTGTGTGGATGTGTCTTCAAGTCACCTGTTGACTTATGGTGACCCCATGGATTTCATGGGGTTTTCTTAGGCAAGGAAGACTCAGAGGTAAGAAGTCGAAGGCTTTTATGGTTGGCATCCATAGTTGTTTTGTGGGTTTTTCAGGCAATGTGGCCACGTTCTAGAAGAGTTTATTCCCGATGTTTTGCCAGCATCTGTGGCTGGCATCTTCAAAGAATGTAAAATGATGCATTCTCTGAAGATGCCAGCCACAGATGCTGGTGAAACGTCAGGAATAAACTCTTCTAGAACTTGGCCACATCGCCCGAAAAACCCACAAAAAAAACTACTCAGAGGTGATTTTACCAGTTCCTTTCCCTGAAATATGGCTTATAGCAGCTGGGATTTTTTGGCAGTCTTCCATCCAAGTGCCAAAAAATAATAATCTTTTTTGGGAAAAATACTCCTAAGAGTTGAAGCGCTCAAAAAAACATCATAGTATCAGACTTGTGCGCTCCACAACCGACAACTGCTAATTGTTGTGACGAAGGAAGGGATGAGTCTTGGGTGTCTAAATGGAACAGAATATCACAAAGGAAGCCATTGCAGCACCTTCGGAGCAAGCGTTCGACATTTTGCTGCGACGTTCCCTTTTAATCCTCCATTACCTTGCGCCCGACATAAAGGAGTCTCTTTTCACTGTCCATGATAAAAAAATTTCAATTCACCTCTTTAAATAAAAAACCTTCAGGGTTGAAGTGACATACCATCAAAAGATTTTTCGATGGCCTCTCCAATTTTTCCTCCTTTTCTTTTTACAAATGACTTCTTTTCAGAGTGGTGCTTTAAAGGGTATATCGAGCAGGTACAAAAGGCAGCGAGGGACATTATTTGATGTACCTGGAAAATAAGGGAGGGAGGGAAGAATTGAAAGGGAGAAACGCATTAGATAATGGAACCTCCCAACGCAGTTTGCCATCCAATTTCCAAGAGGTGCTTAATGGTAAATTGGAAACCAGAGCAGCCAGACCCAAATCTACTTGGGAAGACTTGAGAAGCCTCTCCATAAAGAAGCCAACAAAACTTAAGTAGCACGGCCCTAACTGTGCAAATAGAGAGCTTTTGTGGAAAACAGCCGTCGCAAGCGAAGGAATCTGCCAGATGTTGCAAGAGGTCATTGCTGTGTCTCCTCTGTCGCTCTGAATTTCCTGCACGGTTATTTCCTAGCCTCGCCTGAAGATGCCACGTTTGAACTCTGGACCTTTTGCAAGAGGACAGAGAACTGCCTTCTCTCGAAAAGAGACTCTTGGTCCATCTCTAGAGGATGAACCAAACACACTGATTTTGCTGCATGCAAAAGGACAAGTCTGAAGAGAGAGACGAATGGAATAGCAAACTGGAAACTGCACTTCGTAATGCTGAAATCCTGAGATATCTATTGTCTCAAGTGAAGAAGACCTTGGTGTCGAAATGGCTCTACAACTCCGGAGGCTGCCGTCTTGCTGCCTGTGCTTCCTTCCTTCCTTCCTGACCTGAATTATTGCCATTTATTTGAATTATTGCCTCTTATTGATTGCCATGGCTTAGTAAATTGCCTTATAACCATATTTGATGGCAACGAAGAGTCCATAGAACTGGATGCACTCTTCCTTTTCATTTAGCTGCTTCCATCTTTAGTTTACAGCAAAACGTTGGAAGATTTGGACTTTTCATTAGCAACCTCATGGGTAGCCCTATGTATGGTGGATTGAATATTTCGCTGTCTATCGTTAGTTGTTGGCGTTAATACATATGAATATATATTTGATACATCAAGGCTTTCCAGTAGCTTCATTCGTTTTTAGTACATGTACTTTGGGATGCGTAGTGTGGAACACGTTGCTATTCTTTCCTTATTGTTTTGGATGTAAATGAAACATCTCCAACCCCTAGAATAGTCCTCCACTATTCTTCTACGTTCTTGCAAATTTAGGCTAATATAACCTCCCCGATTGAGTCTATCCACCTGGTGTGTAGTCTTCCTTTCTTTCTACTTCACCTTTCCTAGCATTATTGTCTTTTCCAATGAGTCTTTCCTTCTCATGATGTGACCAAAGTATTATAACCTCACTTGGATGATCTTGGCTTCCCGGAAAGTATCCGGCTTAATCTGTTCAAGGACCCATTTGTTTGCCGTTTTGGTTGTCCCTGGGATCCTCAGCACTCTTCTCCAGCACCACATCTCAAATGCATTGATTTTCCATATTGTTGTGGATGTATCTTGCCCAAATCCTTTGTAAAATGAGGCACCAAGACCTGAACGCAGGACTCTAGATAAGGCTGCATGGCAGAATGGTGACGTTTAATGTCTATTGAATATACCCAGAAACTCATGCGCATAACACACCTTTAAACCTCCATCCAGGGCCAGTTCCTACCATTTAGCAGAATAAAGCAGGGATTTGCATGCCAGGATTGGGCAACTATTTCCGCAAAAAGAAATCTCATAGCGTACAATTTAATTTTTAATGCTCAGGAATTCAGAAGAGGTGCTTGTGGGGTTTTTGCACGTCTGAAGTTTAGATAATTTGACTGGCTTTGGGTACGGAGCGTTTTGCCTTGGGAAGGTGCACGGATTTGTTTGCCCTGCTTTGGGCAGCAAGACTCCAAATTCATTGCCAGCTTTGCTCACGGTGAAAACAGGCTCTGCTTTTCTTTCCTTGCAAGAAACATCTCAGGGACATGGATTTTCATTAAGTGTGTCAGCCTTTTGTGTGTGTGTGTGTGTGTCACATTTCTATGTCGGGATCATCAGCAAAAGCACACTTCTCAAGGACGCCTGTCTTTCTTTTCGTGTGATCCCTTTCTCGTGTCATGCGTTTACTCATGATTTTTGCTTGCAACGCAGTTGCATTGTTCCGATGAAAAGGATGCAAATGCAATGGCCTGCTTCATTTTAAAAAGACTTTCACACACACACACACAAATGCACACAACACACAAAGAGAGAGAAAGTTGGCACACTAAAAAGACCTGTTGTAGATCAGGAAAAGGCAAAGAAATGAGCAATTAAGTATTCTCAACTAACTTCTTCTGGCCTGAACTCCCTCCCCTGTTGGAAATAATAATCTCCTTTCCCCCTTGCAATTGATCGATTGATCGATTGATTGATTTCATGTATATCACTGTATCGCTGACCATAAGGGCAAATCTAGGAGACTGATTTTCTAAAATTTAGAAGAAGGGATCTCAAGAGTGAAGGAAGATACAAACAGCGGACCACATTGATTTCCATTTTGGAATCCATCTCTCAGAGAATTGCTTTAATAAGGAGATAAATAGATGCATCGTTTTGCATCTATTTTCCAGATTAGTCCATATTTGCACAGACCGGAATAACAGACGTCTGAAAATGAATGCGGTGCATATGATTAAAGCGGTCCATCTGGCCGAAATGAGAGAGAGGAACGCAACAAATGACATTACCCTGTTTTGCATTATTCCTAATGGATTGCTGTCCATTTCCGGAGCGCAAAGACCCAGATCGTGGCGACGTATAAACAGTGGAATTAATTGGCATATCTCTAGAATTGATTCCGTTTCAGAATCCAGCTCAGAGAGAAGAAAGGAGCTTCTTTGTTTTACACAATTATTTTTGTTTGGAAACATTCTTCTTTCTCTTGAAATTGGGACGATAATCACCAAAAAAAGGGGGAGCTAGAGGACCATTCCCGTTTCCAATTTTCTGTTTGATTATTAGTAACAAATCATGTTTTGATTGAAGGCCGCTATTCATTCCAATATATTTGAACACAGGATCATGGAGTTGGATGGGACCATAAGGGCCACCAAGCTCAACCTCATTCTGCCATGATGGGATACACAAATAATTGATCCTTCTGGAAAGGAGGGATATAAATAAAATCTATTAGTATATTATTATTATCATTATTATGAAGCACTCTTGAAAGATGCTCATCCAACCTCTGTTTAAAGGCCTCCAAAGATGGAGATACTCTCCAAGACAGTCTTGAATAATTCTTATAGTTCTTTCAAACGTTTAGGAGGAATCTCTTTTCTTGTCACTAGAGTCCATTGGTTCACGTTCAAGTCTCTGGAGCAGCAGAAAACAAGTTTGCTCCATCTTAAGCAAGTATTTCAGTAGGGCTATTATGTCTTCTCCCAGCTAAACATACCCAGCTCCCTAAACCATTGCTCACAAGGTTTGGTTGCCAAAACCTTGACCGTCCTCTAGATACGATCCAGCTTGTCAATAACCTTCTTGAACGACGGCACCCGGAAAAGGACACATCATCCCAGGCAAGGTTTGACTCAGAGTCGTGCTACTACTTATTTATTTGCAGTATTTACTCCCCTTGATCTGGATGCTGCTCTACTCTTGGTGCAGCCCAGGACTGCATTGGCTTTTTTGGCTGCTGCAACACACTGCTGGCTCACGTTTGAGCTTGTACGTTACAAAGACCCCCTCGATGCTTTCTGCGTGTCCTTTTTATCAAGCCGGGTGTCACCCGTTCTGTATTTGTGAGTATGAAAAACTCAGAGAAAATCTTGCCGGTGGCTCCTGCAAGTGTAAGTTTACACAAATGCACACACACACAAAGTGGCTGCACATTTTTGTCCCGTTCACAATGTCTGCATTGAATTCCAGCTGTGCGCACATAAAAAATGTGTAAGGCTGCATCTGCACTGCACTATTAACCCAGTTTGAGGCTGCTTGAACTGCCAAGGCTCAATGCTATGGAATTCTGGGATTTGTGGTTTTGTGAGCTATTTAGCCTTCTCTGTCAGAGAGCTCTACAACAAACTACAATTCCCAGCACTGAACCATGAAAGCAGTGTCAACCTGGATTAATTCTCCAGTGCGGATGCAGCCTTTGATTGCACAGACGCATTTGGGTGTCCGTTTGCTTCCACCTTTAGATGTTTGTTAAGTTGTGCAGCCTTGCCATTCAGTACAAGGGTTGTGTAACACAATTCATGTGCATGTGGAGATTTCCACTACACGGCTCTGATACTGAGTAAGGACTACCATATATTCAAAAATGTTCCCAACTCCTATATTAAAACATTTTGGACCTCCTGAACGGGGAGAAGCTGAGAGCTGTTTTTTCCTGTGTACGTGTGATGCTTAAAAAATACAGCCATACAAGAGCATCGAGCAAGTGCCCTTTCAACCCCGGCAAACTGAGTTGGCGAAATTAAAACAACCACCGTTGCTGCATCTGAAAGGACTTTTAATCTTGTTTAGGAAAGTGCATCAGTTAGCAAAAGGGATGTGAGTCACAGTGTAAGTTCTCCAAACGGGTTTTGGACTTTGGGAGCAAAGAGCCCAAGGCTTAGCGAAACAAGAAAACAAAGGAGAAGAAGAAGAAGAACAGAAGGTCCCATACTTGTCCACAAATCTGCACCTTGGCTCCATTACGTGGCTACCAAAAATACAGAATCAGTAATCACACTTAAAGGCCGGGGGGGAAGAAGGAGGAATTCAAGTCTGCTGTCGGATAGATCGGGGCAAATGCCCCCCATGCCAGACCCCTTTCTACCACGAGTTGCACCTTCCCATACAGACAGTGCAACCTCCAATGCCTCCCTTTTCCTCTCCAGTCCCTCTCAAAATGGCAGAAGGAATTTTTCACGTACGACAACATCTTTAGAGGGGCTTTCCATGTGATTTCAGGGGCAAAATTTCCCCCCAAATCTGGATTATATTTTTTAAAAAATAGCAATAGCAATAGCATGTACATTTTCTATAGCGCTTTATAGTGCTGAGCATCTCTAAGCAGTTTGCAAGTGTTAGCCAATTGCCCCCGGAAACTCATTGTACCGAAAGGATGGACAACGGAGTCAACCTCGGAGCCTGGCAGGATCAAACTCACAATGTTTTTGGCCACAGTCCCAACAATTTTAACCAGGGCTTCCAATTTTAAATAAAAATTGGGGGGAACTGAGGGGCTTTGAGGGGTCTGGTGCACATTTCAGGAGTCAGAAAAAGTGGCCACCCAACACACAGAGAGAGAGAGAGAGTTCTCTATCCTCAAAAGAGGTTCAGAACTTTGGATAACTTCCTTAAAGTTCGTGCTAAAGCCCAGAACAGATTCACCAGTCCCCTGCCGCTATGGTCCAAGGTTGCGTCCACCCCAAAAGTCACAAGAGTCCCAGCGAATGTGGCCGACCGGTCCATCCGGAGCTTCAGCTGCCAGCTATGATGGGCTGGACAACGGAGATGTCCGCCCGGGCAGAGTTCCTCTCGGAGGTGTTCCTCATCTCTGCCGAATCGGCCTCCTGTTTGCAAGAGCAGTTCTCGTCCCACGCGTGGCGGAAGGGGGCCGAGACGGACCGCAGCCCGCGCTTGCGGGAGGCGTCCTTTTTCCAGCAGACCCGCAGCAGGGACTTGATCTCGGAGCGGAAACTCTCGTTCAGCCAGCAGTAGATGAAGGGGTTGTAGCAGGTGCTGCTCATGGCGAACCAGTGGAACGCAAAGTACAAGGCGTTGTTGCTGTGGATGACGTTGCTGGAGATGAGGACCAGGTAGCAGTTGAGGGGGAACCAGCAGACGGCAAAGACCACCACCACCACCACCAGCATCTTGATGGTCATCTTCTTCTTCCGCTGGTGGGCGTAGTACTGCTCCATGGTGACGTCCCCGATGGCGTTGCGCATCCAGAGCTTCTTGGCCACCATGGCGTACGTGACGGAGATGACCAGCAAGGGCAGGAGGTAGAGGAGGATGAAGGTGGCCAGGTCCAAGTACTTCCAGTAGAGGTCCGTCGGACGCGGGAAGCTCGGCAGGCACACAATGCGGTTCGTTCGGTTTCTGGAGCAGAAAAGGAGGACAAAGTCCATCGTCAAAGGCGGGATATAAGGACACACGTGGAGACAAATAATTATGGTTCTTTACTGCACATCAGCAGAGCTTAATGGTTGGAGCATTGGATTATGACTCTGGAGTTGTCGTTGTGTGCTTTCGAAGTAATTTCTGACATGGTGACCCTAAGGAGTTTGTTTTTGTGTGCCTTCAAGTCGTTTCTGACTTGTGGTTACCCTAAGGGGTTTGTTGTTGTGTTCTTTCTAATCTTTTCTGACTTATGGTTGTTGTGTACTTTCAAGTTGTTTCTGACTTATGGCAACCCTAAGACAAAACTATCATGGACAAATAATTATGGTTGTTTACTCCACATCAGCATGGCTTAGTGGTTTGAGCATTGGACTATGACTCTGGAGTTGTCATTGTTGTGGGCCTTCAAGTCATTTCTGACTTATGGCAACCCTAAGAGTTGTGTACTTTCCCGTTGTTTCTGACTTATGGCAACCCTAAGACGAACCTATCACGGACAAATAATTATGGTTGTTTACTTCCCATCAGTATGGCCTAGTGGTTTGAGCATTGACTCTGGAGAACAGGGTTCAAATCCCCGCTCGGCCTTGAAAGCCCACTGGGTGATCTTAGGCAAGTCACACAATCTCAGCTTTAAAACACCCCAAGAAAGAACCCTAGGGTTTGTCGTTTGGTGAAGCTGCAGAACACTCCAAATTGTTGCAAATGAAACTGATTGGTGACATTCCAGTTTTGCAAAAAAGTGGAGAAGTACCGAAATTTCCTCTGCCCAATTTATGTCTGCATTTGCGCGCATGAGAAATTATACAAGCCAGCTCTTTCTTTCCTTCTCTTACCCGTAAGGAAACCGTGTCAGCTTCTGGTAGATCGCGTGGGGCAGAGAGAAACAGCTGGCCATCACCCAGATGATGATGATGCAAATCCCTCCTTTCACGACCGACATTCGCGGCTTTAACGGATGCATTATAACCTAAAGAGATTGCAGGGTTGAGAGAGAGGCCTGACCCCACAAACGGAGGCCTGCTATCTGAATTATCCATCGTTTTCATGCCACTCGGCCATGGCTCTGCCACAAGGATTTGTAGTTTGGTGAGGGACTTGGGATTCTCTGCTAGAGAGCTCTAGCCCATTGCCTTGAACTGCAATGGTCCCCTGACCGTGGTCCAAAACACGCTGCAGAAATAATCCAGTTTTGCAAAAAAAGTGGGGAAGTACCGAAATTCCAACAATCGATGACTGTCCAGTTTGAGAGCCCATTAATTTCCCTGGCTCAGTGACAGGGAATCCTGGGAATTGTAGTTTATTGTGGCTCCAGAGCTCTCTCTGATAGAGAAGGCTAAATGGCTTACAAAACTACAGTCTAGAATTCAATAGCACTGAGCCAAAGTGCTCTCAAACTGGATTATTTCTGTAGTGTGTTTCGGACCATAGCTCTATCTACAGATTGGGCCGAACAATAGTTTCAGAAGCTCTCTCTCTCTCTCTCTCTCTCTATATATATATATATATATATATGTATATGTATATATCACAGGGTTGAAAGAGTCCTGACCCGCAGCTCTCATTTTCTCCAAACTCTCTGGCTGTACTTCTCTAGACGTGATTAAATCTCTCCTTAAATTGCATAGAAGCAAACCCATTAAGAGCTCTCTCTCTCTCCATTGAAGGTTCCATCTATCTTGTTCAAAATACAAAAGATAATCCTGGCGAAAGCATATCTAGTTTTTAACCCATTCCTTCCTAATGGTAGCCCCTTCCATCCGTCCTTCTCATGCATACATCACACCAGTAAAGTCCACTCAAACTGGACCTTGCAAATTTCAACCATTTCCAGCAAATTTGGAAGCTGCAAGATTTGCGTTTGCATGGTGCAGAATTGAGACTATATATATATATATGTGGCAACCATGCAAACCTCTGGCCTTACCTGGTGACGGTCCAAAGCGATGGCAGCCAGGGTCAGCACATAGACATGGACAGAGCAATACTGGCCAAAGCGACTGATGTGGCACATCAGCTTCCCGAAAACCCAGGTGCTGCTCACAAACCTCACCTAGGAGAGAGAAAAAGCAGAGAAAAGTGTGCCAAAGGAGAGGAAGCATCCGGTTCTTGCTTTACTTGTTGCATTTATTGATCTGCCTTTGCTCCGAGGAGGTCAACGCAATGGATATTTTATCCGCGCAGCAGTTATGTAAGTTATTGCTTTTATCCAATAAGTCAGTTATTGGCCCTGTTTTATTCTTTGAATGAGCAAGACCTTTTCATATTGTAATGATCTAATTCTTGCAGTCAAGAAGTTCTTCCAAACAACTTTTGTTGGATCCCAGGAGCAATCCAGTCCAACCCTCCTTTTGCCGTGCAGGAATACATAGAATTAGAGAATCTCAGAGTTGGAAGGGACCCAGTCCAACCCTTGTCTGCCATGCAGGAATACATAGAATTAGAGGATCCTAGAGATGGAAGGGATCCCCGGGGACAATCCAGTCCAACCTGGGATTCCATACAATGTTAATGGGATGGCATAAGAAAACCCAGGAAGCCAGAATGGCAAAGTGGTTTGATTACTCTGGAGACCAGGGTTCAAATCCTGCCTAGGCTGTGAAACCCACCTTGGGCAAGTGACACACTCTCAGCCTCAATGGCAGACTTCGTTTGAACAAATCTTGCCAACAAAACCCCATGATAGGTTCCCCTTAAGGTCAGACATGACTTGAAGGCACACAACGACGACGACAACAACAACAACAACAACTGACTCAGAAGTCACAGTCTATGAACCACAGAGGAAGGTAATGGGAAAACCTCCTCTGAACCAGTCAAGCCAAGAAAACCCCAGGATAGCTTTCCTGCCTCAGGGTTGCCATAAGTTGGAAACGACTTAAAGGTGCACAACAACAACAACAACAACAAGGACAGTCTCAGAAACACACTCTCTCAGCCTCAGAGTAATGCACTGGCAAACTTTGAAATTCAGT
This sequence comes from Urosaurus nigricauda, assembly GCA_034509955.1. Classification (NCBI taxonomy): domain Eukaryota; kingdom Metazoa; phylum Chordata; class Lepidosauria; order Squamata; family Phrynosomatidae; genus Urosaurus; species Urosaurus nigricauda. The sequence goes on along the minus strand of JAOEGL010000011.1, from coordinate 24,956,218 downwards.
CCTGCCAAGAAAACCCCAGGAGAGGTTCACCTTCGGGTCTCTGTAAGTCAGACACAACTTGAAGGCACACAACAACAACAACAACAACAACAACAACAACAGCCTTAGAAGCCACACTCTCTGAACCTCAGAGGAAGGCAATGGAAAGCCCTCCTCTGAAGCAAAATTACCAAGGAAAGGGTAGAGTTGCTATAAGTTGGAAGTGACCTGAAGGCACACAACACCAAGAGCAAGAGGAACAAGAAGAGCCGTCTGAGAAGTCACACTCTCTCAGCCTCAGGGGAAGGTCATGGGAAACCCTCTTCTGAGCAAGTCATGCCCTTTCCGTCGCTGTCCCAGGTGCTAAAGGAGAGCCTTAGGGTTGCCAGAAGTTGGAGACATGCAACCACAAGAGCAAGAAGAACAGCAACAACAGGGATCTTAGAAGCCACACAAGGTGATGGAAAGCCCCCCTCTGAGCCCATCTGGCCCATGAAACCCCAGGAGAGGTCCCTTGCCTTAGGGCTGCCATAAATCAGACACAACTTTGAAGGCACACAACAACAACAAGAAGAGCCTTCTGAGAAGCCACACTCTCTCAGCCTCAGGGGAAGGTCATGGAAAACCCTCCTCTGGAGCCAAGAACCCCCCAGGAAAGGGTTGCTATGAGTTGGAAATGACTTGAAGGCATGCAAGGAGAACAAGAAGAGCCATCTGAGAAGCCACACTCTCTCAGCCTCAAGGGGAGGTCAGTGGCCAGCCCAGTCCCTCCGGCCAAGGCCAGAGGAGGGTCCCTTGTTGGGTCCGTTGCTGTCCAAGGTGCTGAAGGACCTCTGCTGCCTCTTCCTTACCAGGGTGAAACCCATGAAACCCCAGGAGAGATCCCCTGCCTTAGGGCTGCCATAAATGAGACACAACTTTGAAGGCACACAACGACAACAAGAACAAGGAGAGCCATCTGAGAAGCCACACTCTCTCAGCCTCAAGGGGAAGGTCATGGAAAACCCTCCTCTGGAGCCATCTTGCCAAGAACCCCCCAGGAAAGGGTTGCTATGAGTTGGAAATGACTTGAAGCCACGCAAGGAGAACGAGAAGAGCCATCTGAGAAGCCACACTCTCTCAGCCTCAGGGGAAGGGCAAGGAAAATCCTCCTCTGAAGCCAAGAACCCCCCAGGAAAGGGTTGCTATGAGTTGGAAATGACTTGAAGGCATGCAAGGAGAAGGAGAAGAGCCATCTGAGGAGCCACACTCTCTCAGCCTGAAGGGGAGGTCAGTGGGCAGCCCAGTCCCTCCGTCCAAGGCGACCCCAGGAGAGCTCTTGCTCCCCTGCCCAAGAGGAGGGTCCCTTGTTGGGTCCGTTGCTGTCCAAGGTGCTGAAGGGCCTCTTCCTCCTTACCAGGGTGAAGGGGGCGTTGAGGAGGGTGATGAGGATGTCTGCCAGGGCCAGGTTGGCGATGAAGAGCCCCGTGGCCGAGGAGGAGGGTCCCCTCTTGTGGGCAGCCACCACCCGGCAGACCACCCCGTTGCCCACCAGGGCCACCCCGGCCATCAGCGAGTAGGCCACCAGCAGAGCCCCCCGCGCCCACCACCATCGAGGGGACCAGGAGGAGGAGGATGGAGAGGAGGAGGAAGAGGAGGAAGAAGAGGAGGAGGAGGAGGAGGAAGAGGGGGAGACCCCCAGGACCCCCGAAGAGGAGGAGGAGGAGGAGGAGAGGAACGGTTCCCGAAGGCGCGCAGGGCGGCCAGCAGGTCCTCTCCGTCCGGGGAAGAGCCCCCCTGGGACCCCATGATGGAGACCCCCCAGAGAAAGGAAGAAGGGAAGGAATAGGAATAGGAAAAGGAAAAGGAAAGGACCCCCTCCTCAGCCCAGCAGCCAAGGAGCCTCTCTGGCCAAGAAGAAGAGGAGGAGGAGGAGGAGGAGGAGGAAGGCAGGAGAGGGGCTGTCCCTGGGCAGAGAGGGAGGAGGGATGGAGGGATGGAGAAAGAGAAGGAGAAGGAGGGAAAGAAGCAGGCAGGGAGAGGGAGGGAGGGAGGGCAGAGAGGAGACAGAGAGAGAGAGAGAGAGGGATGGACAGAGATGATAGATATAGACAGACAGAGAGAGAGAGCAATAAGATGGTAGGTAAGTAAGTGATAAGGAGGGAGAGATGTTGGAGAGAGAGAGAGAGAGAGAGAGATGGAGAGGATAGATGATGAATGGATAGTCAAAGGGGGGAGAGAAACAGTCAGGCAGGTAGGGCTATAGCCATTCTATACGGAGAGACAGTAGATAGATAGGTAGATAGATGATGATGATAGATAGATAGATAGATAGATAGGTTATGATGTGATTGATGATAGGCAGTCAGAGAGAGAGAGAGAGAAAGGGACAGAAGAGGGATGGAGAGAGACAGAGACAGAGACAGAAGTAGAGTGAAAGAGAAAGAGGCAGGCAGGCAAGAAGTGATAGGAGAGATGGGAGAGAGAGAAATAGGTGGGAGAGAGAGAAATAGGGAGACAGGTAGATGATGACAGGGAAAGATGGGAGAGAGAGAAAAGGAGATGGAGAGAGAGAGATGCCAGATGATGAATGGATCGTCAGAGGGAAGGAGAGAAAGAGGCAGGCAGGCAGGTCTGTCTCCCCTCCATAGGGAGAGACAGGAGATGGAGTTTATAGGTAGGTGGATGGATGGAGAGATAGATGATTGATACAGGATAGATAGATAGGATAGAACTGATAGATGGAGATTAGATAGATAGATATGGAAAGATAGATACTCTGACACACACAGAGAAAAATAGGCAAATAGGCAATGATAGGTAGAGATGGTAGATAGAGATTATGGATACACGGTTGATAGACAGATTGAAATGCTAGAAAAGACATGATAGATGTTAGAATTCAAAGACTTTGCCATGTTTGCCCGGAAAACCAGTTTCGAAAGGGAATCTTGCAGCACCTTTGAGACTAACTGAAAGAAATAAGTTGGCAGCACGAGCTTTCGTAAAATTAAGTCTACTTCCTCAGATGCGTTTGGTGGAGCGGAAGCCAAGGGCAGATTTATAGATGCCCTAGCTGTGTGAGATTTGTCATTTTGAATTCAAAGTCCTTTGTGTATGGAAACAAAGCGGCAAGTCCAGTTTTAACCATGGCCATTGATGGAGAAAGGCAGTGGAAGCTGTAGCCTGGAGGGGAGGAGAACGGACGAATGTGAGAAAAAGAGAGAGATGGAACAAGTGGGAAGACTCGAAAAAGAACCAGCAGAATTGGAATATATCCACAGGCTACAGTCCATCAATGATGGGCTGAACAAAGATAATGGTTTCCTGGCGCACTGCAACAATATCTAACCCCCATTTGCATGGACTGGTTATATTCTATTTATATATCTGCAATATATATATATTTGGGGGTTTTGGCACCTTTGTGCCTGTCTATACATTGCTATTCGTATCCAGTCAAAAATCCACCAATAGCTTTATTGGCCAACCCAAATGAACAATATACATGTTGCAAGTTTCCGGAGCTTCATTGGCTTAGTAAAACTATCCCTAGTAAAACGTGCCTTCCTTAATAAAACCCTAATAAAACCTCCCTTTCTTGTCCCCAGACGTTCGTGGCACACTCATGGCCGAAATACATGGCAAGATCCAATTGCAGGGTTGGTCATTTCTTTTTGCAAAATTCCCAGCAGAAGCCAAAAAAAAAGGGGGGGGGGAGAATTGAAAACCACGTATGTAACTCCTGTTGATCCCAGACACATAGAGATACACATTGAAATGTCAATTAGGGTTGAGCAATTTTCTGCGCTTGAACTCAAATTGCAACAAAGTGGTTGGATGGGGGAAATTTTCAGACCTCAATCATTAATGTGCACAAAAACATACTTTCTAAAAGCGAAAATAGTGACCCATAGCTGGAAAGAGGGAGGATGGCCTGTGCAGTTGACCCAGCGAGGGAAATGTCATCCGCCTCTGTGTTGCAAATGTCCTCGGAGGAGAAGGAAAGAGCTTTTTAGCATCACATTCCAACCATCTGCAAAAAGAGAGAAAAGGCTATTTATTCCCTGGCCAAATGGGAAACGGTTTGGCACAGCTGTTACTACAGAGAGTGAGTTTTCAAGGGTCCTTCCGGTTTGGCACGGCACGCGACACCCACCAGCTGCCAAGACAACAAGCCCAACACAAAAGTCAACCCTCCTCTTTGTTGGAAACATTCAGGGGGAGCCGTGTTGGCCATTTAACAAACATAAACACCAGCGATACCTTTATTGGCCGACCGAAATGCGCAATATACTTGTGGCAAGCGTTCGAAGCTCCATGGGCTTCTTCTTCATCCTCTTTGTTGTCGCTCTTGCTGCCTGCCTTTTAGGTTGTTTGTGACTCGTGGCAACCCTAAAGCAAAACTATCGCAGGGTTTTCTGGGCAAGGTTTGTGCTGTTGCGTAGGACATGCCCAAGACTTAAGGGCAGAGATTTGAACCCTAGTCTCCCAAGTCCTTGTCTGCCATCCATGCAAACCATCCATGCAAACTCATATTCCAAGTTATTCCCAACCTCTCCTTGGGTTTCCCCGGCCAGATTTCTTCAGAAGAGGTGTGCCATGTTGCACGCCTTTAACTACCATAGCTCCATGCTTTGGAATCCTGGGATTTGTAGTTTTGTAGGATGTTTGTCCTTCTCTGTCAGAAAGCTCTGGTGCCACAATGAACTACACTTCCCACATTCCTTGGCACTGAGCCATGGCAGTTCGAGTGCATTAATACTTCAGTTTCTTCTTTCTTGTCCTATTATTATTATTATTTCAATCAATCAATTAATCAGTAGCCTTTATTGCAGTCAACAGACTGAAGGCAGACATGAAAGTATTATTATTATTATTATTATTATTATTATTATTATTTCAATCAATCAATCAGTTGCCTTTATTGCAGTCAACAGACTGAAGGCAGACATGAAAGTATTATTATTATTATATGCACATTGCAATGACTGTGTGGCTCTTTCCATTTGGATCTGCATGTTCCTTGAGCCACTTTGCACAGTTGATAACATTCAATTTAAAATAACAACAACAGCAACAAAATAGCCTTTTCAGGTTCTTCGGCCACGATGTCTAGGAACACGGTCCCAGTTTGGTAGCCACTGCCATACGCTCTCCTTGCCGCTCCAAGGCATTTTGCTTGAGTGGCCACCGGTTTTGTCTCAGGAGGTTGCCTGAACAACCACCAGATAAAAATAGATAAATTGCTGGAACGTCGCAAGGGAATGAATCACAACTCAGCTCTGGGCCAAACGAAATGTGACTTTGGCTTTGGCTTGCCTCCTTCCCTCTCCTCCTCTGACTCCGGCACATGAGTCCATGCGTTGTGTTGTGTTGTGTTGTGTTTGTACTGAAAAACAGCCTTGAGCTTTTAAAGCTTTTAAAGAGAAGCCTTTAACCCTCCTGGAGATTTTTGCTCCCGGAAATGTGTCTCCCTCCTTGAGTTGCTTTGGCTCTCCAAAGATACACTGTGGGATTTCTCCCCCGTTTTGGGTCAGTGGTTTCCATGATGATGGGTTTTCATCATCTTATGAGTTCGGAGGTGAGTCGTCTTTAGGTTTTATTCCAAACGTTAAAGGATCGACTCAAAGAGTTGGGCTCCCTTTTTTTAAAGCCCAGAGTGGATTCAGCCATTTCACAGACACAGAAGTCACCAAATGTCATAATTGCAAAAGAGGGCAAGGCGCCGCAAAACGTCGGACGTTCAAGAGAAATGTAGGGCATCACCAAACACAGTGGGACCTTGTTATCCGCTAGGGTTTGGTTTCAGGACCAAAATCCTTGGATGCTCCATTAAATACAATGGAAAAGGAAAATGAATGTCTCTTATATAAAATGGAAAATCAAGGTTTGCTATTTGGAATGTAGACTTTTTAAACAAATATTTTCAAGCCTTGAATCCACGAATAAAAAAAAAAATCTGTGGATAAGGAGGGCTGATTGGAAAAACCAAAAACACTCTTATACATATAAATTCATGCTTCCTAGTGAGGCTTAAAATGGAGGACATTTTGGAATCCCTCCTGGAGAGAAGGTTGAAACGTAGGACATGACGCGGAAAAGGCAGATGTATGGTTACCTTGCAGAGGAAAATTAGTTTCGACGTAGGCGGGATTCAGGGTTAGAGATGGCATGGTTGAAGATCCTTTCCTCGCTTGCATGAACAGTTAAAGTGGGGTCGAAGCGGATTATTTCTGCAGTGCGGACACTGCCTCAGACTCACTTCAAGGGATTGCAAGACGGTGCTAGTTGCAGGGTGAGCACCGCAAAATGAAGGACGCTCAAGAAAAAGGTCAGAGAGCTAAGGTCAGAGAGCTATAGATATAAATGTGTGCTTCTTGGTCATGCTCAAAATGGAGGGCATTTCTCGTGGAGAGAAGACTGAAATATAGGACTGGAAAAGGAGGACGTCTGGTCAACCTACGTTGCAGAATGGCTTCTATGGTCCTAAGCCTCTTGAAGACAGAAAGTCACCCAGAATTGATTGTCTCTGTTGGCCTTAAGGCTTGTTTGCTTATGAAAAGAACGGCTTGAGATGAGGCCAGAAAAAGCATTAATTAAACCCAGACATCAAGGGAGGCTGTGAGTAACTCTGGGTCCCTTATAAGACCTGATTAATAGACAAAAAACCAGAATCTCAGGAGGGAACAAAGTGAGTGCCGGACCGTGGAGCCCAGGACAGTTTAGCTATTAGAGATAATGTGGCCGGTCAGAGCTCGGATGGCAAGTAATGAGTTCATGGCATCATACTTATTATCGGAGAGCCCTGTCCGCAAATACATTTGCATCTGCTCTGCTGCTGCAGAGAAAGGCCTTGGACCAAAGATGCTTTCGACAGGCCCAAACTCAATCTGGAGATGCGCCCTTTTCCAAAGCGTCTAGGAAGCCTCCTTGCAGGTCCTGGCGGCAATTGCATCAGACACCTATTATTTGGAGAGATTCCCTTCGGTCCCAAAAGTGGAGGCTTGCGTTATGTATCTTTTAGAAATTGCAGGTTCTGAGTGTCACACAAGTACCTGCTCTTTACCATTTATTTGTTGGAAATGTCTCGAAAATGCTGCCTCTCTCTCACTTCTCGGATTTTGGCACAAACGGACACAGCCTTCCGCTCCAGATGGTTCCCGTGCTTCTTTTTTAAAAACATTGAAACAGTCTGCTGTGATCAATGAATTATTATTTTTCCCTCCGAAAGTAATATTTGCTGAGCTTGAGATGGAAGTTAGCTTGGAAAAACACAGAGAAGCATCAGCTTAGCCCGGAGAAGAGAAGGTTAAGAGGCGATACGATCGTTGTGTTTAAATATTTGAAGAGCTGACATATATTGAGGATGGAGCAAGCTTTTTTTCTGCTGCTCCAGAGACCAGGATTTTCGGGTTGCAAGAGGACTGTTGCTTCTCAAACCCATCTGCGGCTTGATTCATTTGGCAGGAAAAAGCACACCCACTCAGGCATGCGTGCCTCATGAGTATGATCTAAGATTACACATACACAACCGTACACACCGAAACGCTCAAAGAAAACTCATTTTCCCCATATGCCCCACAAGTGTGCAACTCTTGTCTTTGCAGAATGACGTCTGCAGTTGTTAACAAACCGACGTTTCCATCAGAGCGAGCTGGTTTTATGAATGGAAATTGTGAGTCAAGCAAATTGTCTGGCACAGGAGATCGCCTCCGGTGCACTCCTTTTGGTGTGATGTATTGCAGTGCGTTGTCGAGACTAACAACTGGAAGAGAGGAGTTGGTAGCATGAGCTTTCTCAAATCCATGGGGGTTTGTATATTGATTTTCCAGACCAAGACACCTATATCTTTGGGGAGGAAACAGCTTCTCCCTCATTTAAAAAAAAAACCCAAAATAATCCCCTTTTTTGTGATTCTTTGGTTCTCCAGATGTTTTGGACTTCATTTCCCAGGATTCCTAACTGCTGACCAAGCTGGCTGAGGCTTCTGGGAGTTGAAGTCCAAACCATCTGGAGGACCAAAGCCTGGGAACTACTGCTTTAAACCATCAGGTGTCTGTTTTTGGATTCATGTATAGGACTACATCAATGTAGGGCTAAATCGGAAAGTTAAATAGCAAAATGAAGTTATATTATAGCCATTAGCTTAAGTAGTTTCCTTTTCTTCTTTTTTAAGTGCTCTTTTAAAGCAAGTTGTTTTGGCTGCTTATTACTTATAATTAAATCTGAACAAACAGTAATAGAGAAATGCAAAAGCATTTTTTCAGAGAAACATACACACACAAAAAGATGTTAAGAGTGATCACTAGCACTGAACGCATGGCATAAGTGGAGTAAGGCATTTGGGATATTCAGATATTATGGCCACTGGAATAAATAACAATCGTTCTTTTAAAAGAGCTCATTCAAATAAAGATATTTTCATTGAACTTAGTGCTGCTTGTTGCTTATAATTAAATCTGAACAAATAGTCATACAAAAAAATGCAAACACAATGTTCAGAGAAACATACACACACAAAAGAAGTTAAGCGTCATCATTTTTTTTTTAAGTCATTTGGTTCCAACCAACTTGGTTTAAACCATCCAACCCTGCAGGAAATCTCTCTCCCGTCTTGCAATCCAAGGGAAAAATGTTGCGGCTTCTCATTCTGGTGTGCGATTATGTGAGAATTTGAATTCCCCAAAGAAGCAACAAGAAGACCTTAACCTGGCTGGCATGGCCTCTGTTATTAATCCCTAACTAAGCTTTACCGCAACCGTCAATATTCTCATTTTTCCCCCCTCGATTCAGAGAGTAAACAACCCTTCATTAACTTCTAGACTGGGTCGATTTCCTCGCTGTTGCTAATAAAAGTGATTCGACGTCGGTGAAAACGTTCTGCAAAAACGCCACCCCCTCGGGACCTTCCGATCCAGTTTAATTCATCCCATTAGCGGCAATGTGTGGTTTAATTTACCTGCTTTTCAGTTATAAGAATTGTGAAAATCAAAAGCCCGTGGATGCCGGACTTTCATGCCAGCTTAGACAACGCACTGACCGTGCCTCTGGCATTAATGCACACGTATCCATTTATTGGGAAAATAACAGCCAGCAAGAAGAATAAACAGACCCTGGACCTTTTTATGGGGTGCAGCTGCATTTTCTTTGCATTTCCATAGAAATGGCCAGAGGCGCCAACGAAGGTTTCTTTTCCCAGGGAAGTGGTCCTGTGCCAAAGAGAGAGGTCCCTTATGCCTTTCAAAAAGTTGCATAACAAGGAAAATAATTTCTTAAAAATTCAGTTGTGAAAATTCAATGTGCATCCACATCATAGAAACAATGCAGCTTGACACCATTTCAAGTGCTGTAGCACCATCCTATGGAATCCTGGGACTTGTAGTTTTACACAGTTCCTAGCCTTCTCTGCCAAAGAGTTGCCGGCGCCTCACCAAACTACAAATCCCAAGATTCTGTCAGGTGGAGCCTTGCCGGTCGAAGTGCTGTCAAAATGCATTATTTCCACAGTGCCAATGCGTTTTGTCAATGCATATCACAAGAAGACGCACTGCACCAATAATCCAGCTTGACCCCGTGTCTCCACAACAAAGTACAGTTCCCAAAACTGCAAAATGTTCTGCATAGCACTGCAAAAGTAATCCAGTTTGACAGCACTTTTAACGGCCATGGCTCCATGCTATGGAATTTGGGGAATTATAGTTTGTTGGGGTGCCAGAGCTCTCTGATAGAAAAGGCTAAATGTCTCATGAACCCATAAATCCCAGAGGCCCGTGGCATGGAGCCATAGCAGTTAAAGCAGGGCCGAGATGGATTATTTCTGCAATGCGGATGCAGACATAGACTTATCAATGGTTTTCCAAGACTAGATAGAAACAAGGAAGCTGCTTGCAGAAAAGGAAAGGAGAAAGGACATAATGCAAAGTTCCAGGATAAGAAATTGCATTTTCTGATGTAAAGTTTTAGCCTTGAAGCTCAAGGGGGGGAGAGGAGAGGATTCAGACTGCAGAGAAAATGGACTCCTTCAACACTCAGATCCTCTTTCTTTCTTTCTTTCTTTCTTTCTTCCTTTCCTTTCTGGCAATGTGCATTCAAGGACTGAAGGCTGACTGAACATTGCCACATCATCTGCTCAAGGACTGAAATAAACAGCTCTGACTCATAATTCTCTCTCTCTGGACACTTATTAATATGTTCTCTTCATCAATTTGGTTTTAGAAGTCTTCCACCTGGTGGAATATGCGCACTAAGCACACCTTCCAGAAACATGTGAAAATATTGCACTCGGACTTTTCTGTCTGAATTGCTTTTTAAATTGCTATTTCAATTTCCTTGTTAATCTAGGTTGAATTTATGTCCATCCTTCGCGGTCATTCCTGGCCCCCCAAAAAGGGCACACCTGGCACATCGGCCAAAGCTGGGCAAAGGTGCTCCTGGTCATTGCAGCAATCTGGCTTTCCAGGAACAGCCCTGAGTTCAAGACCATCCCCAAAACCTGATCTCTAAGAGGAAGAGCAAACCCATCCGGAACAGTCCCAGGTTGTTCTTCCTACTGACCAGCAGGACTTCCATCTTGGCTGGATTCAAGCCCTTGAGGTCCAAGGTGGACTCAGTTTTCCGTCTTTTCGTAGGTCGGTAAAATGAGTCCCCAGCTTGTTGGAGGCAATTGGTTTACAGATTGTAAACCACTAAGGAGTTTATCAGACGGGAGGAATTTCTCTCTATTTCGAATGGAGCCAATTCAGATTCACGTGAAATCCCATTGCGTTCAGAAGGCGTTCGGAATGACTTCGTATTAGCCAAAAATGACCCCCCATTGCCCAAAATTGTGTGAGATGCTTTAATTTGCAATAACGTGAAACCCATGATTGCATTCGAATTGATTTCCCTTTTCCCCGAAATTGCATGAGATGATTTAATACGCAATAATGTGAAACCCCATGATTGCATTCGGATTGCCATTAGATTATACTTCCAATTTCCGTGGTCTCATAAACTCCTAAGAGAGTGGTCAGTTCATTGATAAGTAGTATAGAAATGTCAATGGTATTCCTGTTGCTTCCAATTCTATTATAATGGCCTCAGAGGAACAGCATCCTACCGGATGTTGGCTTCTGGAATCAAGGCTGACTCCATTTATTTTCTCAGAGACGCAGGAATCTGGTTTGCGTCATGCACCGCTAGTTAATCCTGAAGAACGGCGCTGTGCTTGAGATCCCAACCAAGGACATCCTATTATTATTCTTAATAATCTTAACTATTTCTTTCTTTTCCTTTGCATCTTTTCCTTTGCTTTTCCAGTGGCATTCAGTTGCAGCCAACACCAACTGACTCATTCAGGAGATCATTCGGAGGCATGGAGCTCAGTGTCTTCCCAGTTTGGTCCCTTTCTAATCTCCCGCATAAGCCATTCAGAATTGAATATTTTGGAGCCAAAGCCCTGGCGGTGTTATTTCCAACCAGACCTTGAAGAGATCTGTGACAGCGTGCGACAAAGAGGATGAAAATGGATTCATTTCTCATTTCCTTCGAAGTATATGAAAATGCGAGCGACATAAGAACAAAGAAAGACATATCTCCCTTGGAATCTATAAACCTTCTCCATCTCTCTCTTTCTCTGTAAGAACAGTTTGTTCTTTGCAGGAGGTTTTTCCTCCTCCTTTAATGGAACAAGCTGTAACTGTTGCTCGGCAAAGTGAACTCTGCTGCCTCCATCCATCTCTCTGTTGGCAAGAGAGGACAGGAAATCCCACTGTTTCTAGGAGCATCTTCTATATTTTAGGGCTTGAGGACAGGACTGCGAACAGCTTCTGTCCATTTCCAAAACACACATTCACATCAGGAGTCCTGCATAAGTTCAGGAGGCATGCATCACAGGATGAGGAAAAATAAAGGCCTGTTTAAACTGCAAGGAGATGGGCCTTTGCTCTTACTTGGCTTGCATTTTCATACGCTTGGAGGGAAATGAGAAACGGATTCATTTTCATCCTCTTCTTTGCACACTGAAGACAAAGCTGTCTTCAAGGTCTGGTTGGAAGTAAGGCCACCAGGGCTTTATATCCAAAATATTCAGTTCCGAATTCTTTTGTTCTTCTGTGCGGGGGACTCTTTCAGCCTCAATTCTAATCTTATTTTTTTACCAGATGTATTTGAAACTCTGTTGTTCCACAATTTTGCAACTCCGCCTTGCCCTTGGATGGTTTATTTGCCTCTGCTCCTCTCTCTGTTAACTTGGAAACATTAGTTCAGGTATGGGAACTCCTAGGTATGGGATTTCTTTATTACTATTTCTATTTCTTCGTTGTCTAGGTTGAACTTGGGAGGGTCCTCTGTGGTCATTATTTTGGCTTTCTCTATGTTCAGCGTTAAGCCTGCCTTTGCACTTTCTTCCTTGATCTTCCCTAGTAGTTGTTCCAGGTCTGTGAGGTTTTCTGCTCGGATTATGGTGCCATCTGCATATATCTTATATTCTTGATATTCCTTCCTCCTATTTCCACTCCTCCTCCTTCTGTGTCCAAGCCTGCTTTTCTTATAATATGTTCTGCTCCTCAGATAGCCCTTAAAAATTAAGGATAAACCACTACCCACCATGTGAAAAAAAAGCTAGCCTTCTCCGTTGCAAAGAGACATAAGATAGTTTCCAAGCAAAATGTGTTAGACAATGACTGAATCGTGGAGCCGGTGCCATAAAAGCTTCGATGGCAAGTGGAGATGCAAAAGTAGACGGATGAACCCTCCAAAAACCTCCTTTGTCAAGCTTTCCTCTCGAAAGAAAGATCTCGCCACTCAACAGGGCCACGATTCCTGGAGGATTTTGGCTTCCCTACAATAGAGCTTCACTGAAGTGGCTCTTTTTCTCAGATTCATGTGGCAGGTTTTTCAAAAACCAGGGCACTCATTCAATGCCAGAGGCAGAAAAAGGGAAAAGGATGAAAAATGAGCAAGAGCATCTCCTCAACACATTATCCGAGGAGCCCTTCAGATAATGGCATTATCTCTTAAGAAGGGATCTATCACTGCATGCATTAATGCTTTTCTCCATCTCTGTGCGGATCAAAACTTTTTCTTCCCCCTCTGAAGACATCATAAAGTGATCAGGGGGATTCTGGGTCATCTCAGGATGGATACCATCATCCTACTTCTACCCATAAACTTCTTCTGACCCAGGGCTGACCCATACCAGACAACTACGATGCTATATTGTGTCTGCATGGAATAAATCTATATTTTCATAGCACAACCCCACTCTTCTGCTGAATACTGATGTTGCACAACCAAGGGTATCTTTGCCTATGTGCCTTCTGCTTCTTGTCATCTTGTGAAATGATGCCCAGGGATGGTTTCTGCAATCCCAGTGAATCCAATGGCACATCGAAGGCACTGATGGTCACTTATCTGGGCATCTGTAGGTCCTTTAGCACAATTCAGTGGTCAATGTCTGCCAGATGTGGACCACAGAATTGCGCTGGAGGACGTAGAGATTCCTCAAGAAAAGTACTTCTCTGGGCATTTGTAGGTCCTTTAGTGCTATGGCCACCTCCTGCCAGATGTTGACCACAGAGTTGCGTTGGAGGACCTAGAGATTCCTAGGGAGGTGTTCTCTCCATTTTTTTAAAAAAATGTATTATTTTAATTATTATTTTTCCATTCTCATGGGGGACTTGTGCCCCTAACCCTAGCAAATTGGGGGGGGGCATTGTAGATCTGTCTTATTGACAGTTCTCTGGTTCCAGGAAATAGCTAGCCATCCTTTTCTGATGAAGCTTGAAATGTCATTTTTGACCATTGCTCCTCCACGAAGGTATTGATCGGTCAAATGCAGCCGTCGCCTCTTCCCTCCCTCAGGTTTTCGATTTAGGAACCAAATGCAATAGGAGGAAAGCTAAGTGACTCTTTTTTCTCTTGAAATCAGACCAGGTCCTCCACGGCCAAGGAGCAAAACAACCGTCTTTGAAAGCTAATGGACACGAGAGTGCCACTGAAATGCCAAGAGGGAAGGAGAAAGGTTCATGCCTGCTGGACCAGGCCACTCCAGCCTAAAATAGACTTTGCGTCACTTTGCATTAAACTTTAAACAAAGGATAGAAAAATGGCCAATACTCTCATCTTAAGTGTCTGTCCTTGAATCTACTCTGCAAGGCATTTTTGGAGCAATAATTGTGTTTCCAAATGGACTCCCAGTCCTGGCTTTTGGACCCTCGGCGGAGGCAAACTTCATCCGTAAACTGCCTAATCCCCTGCCCTGGCTGCATCCACACTGCAGAAACAATCCAGTTTGACACCACTTTAACTGCCATTGCACAAGGCTACGGAATTGTGGGAAGTGTAGTTTGTTGTGGCACCGGAGTAAAAAGATGTGCATTAATGCTTCTTTGTGAGCACTTTAATGCCAGGTTTTGCGCGACGTCGTGTGAAATCATTACACACAATTACACGATTTTTTCCAGGATATTTGCAGGATAAGCTCCGGATGTCCTTCATATGATAAAGTCCCATGTAGTCATGCCCCATATCTCTTGGAGGTCTCTCATTCAGAGGGCCGCCAAAGCCGACACAACGGCACATCACAAGAATAATAACTCCTTTTCAAAGAGCCGTGCAATGAAGAATCGATTCATTTTCCCTCGGTGCGGCTTGTTTTGCAACCGTGCTGCCCTTTCACAAAGGACCCACAGCTGGAATTGCACAGCTGGAAAAAAAGGACCAGCCTGTCCTTGCAAAGAGAAGCCTCTGGTGTTCCTTAAGACATCCAAATGATGTCCAAATATTGATCACACCGTTCATATTGTTTGATGAGGAACTGGACAGTGAGGATCACGAGGGAAATTAACTTTCCATCAAAGAGCTGAAGCCTAAAGAGCATTTGATTTTTCTTCTCCATAGAAATATCATGCACACAGAAGTGCTTTAAGAAGAGAAAAGATGAGATATAATGGAGACTTCAGGACATCGTTTTAATAACTACACAAACCTGGCACTTTGTCAAAGCACTACTTGTGCCGGCTCTTAAACCCAGTTTTGGGAGGAACTCACACCAGTTTATCATCAATGCAAAGCTAGAACAGTCTGATCTGAACCAACATCTAAATACACACACCAGAAAAAAGTTTAGATAAAGAAAAGGCTTGAGTAGCAACGCAGTTGGGGTTTTCTCACTTTATCCCATATACTCAAAATTGCCCAAACGATTGGTTCGTTGTGATTGCTGACTTTGCTTCGTATTTTACAAAATGCCTTCCTTAAGGCTCATGATAGTTGTTTTTTTTTCCAGCAGCAATCTCTGAACCATTTTGTTCCAACCGATGTTTTTCTTTTGATTGTGTTCAACTTTCAGGTATTCTCAAAGAATATTAGAGTGATCTGTCTCATCATTTTGTCCCTTCGTTGCATAATGTTCCGGGACAAATTGTCCACTTTATTGCTCTTCTCCAAATAAGTATCTCTAGCAAAACTTAGAGAGATGGCGTGTGGTTCGAATCCCTACTTAAGACGTCGGTAAATCATACTGTCTCTCAGCCTTAGGGAAAGGCAAGGGAAATCCTCCTCTGCACAATAAATCTCACCAAGAAAAGCCAAGGAGAAGGTCCCCATAACTCAGAGTTGACTCCAAAGCACATAACAACAACAAATGTAAACTAAACTAGAACAGACCAGGACATAGCCATCTTAAGGCTCATTCCCACTAAACCGATGTGCGATTCGTCTTCGCTCCATGTTGGTAAATCGATTCCAAAAGGTCCATCGTTCCCACTATGAAAGCGGATCGTTTCATTATCCCCTTGGAATCGCTTCTTTTTTGGCACAGTTGCCGTCCCCGCTAGTTTTTGCTGCTTCAAAATGCATGTCAATCATCTGTGCGTCAACGGTGACATCTGGGCCGCCTGGCTTGGGAACGATAGATAGATAGATAGATAGATAGATGGAAGATTTGTTTCGTTGGTTTTGCAACTACTTGCAATCAGTGAGGCAAGTGGTTGCCAAACCAATGAATCTAATCTTCTATCATTTTTTTTTTCCTTTTAAAAAATGATAGATGCTTTGATTCATTGGTTTTGCAACCACTGATCAAAGTAGGATCGGAACCGGTTTCAAATGGGAGCAGCAGACATATAACCCGATCAGTGACTTGCTTTAAACCATAGTGGGACAAGCCCTGAGAGTCTTAGTCCATCACAAAAATGATTATATCGTGCTGGTTCCCTTTGGGTTTTCTTGGCAAAAGGATGGCAGGAGAGGTTTGCCATTGTCTTCCTATTTGGCTGAGAGCGTGTGACTTGTCCAGTTTCCATGGCTGACTGGGGATTTGACCCCTGGCCTCCCAGAGTCCTAGTCTTACACTCAAACCATTATACTTTGCTGGTTCGGTTTTCATGCAAGATATATCAGAAAAAGTTTTTTACTTTGAGGCTGAGAGAGACTTTTCCAAAGTTACTCTGTGGGTTTCCAAACAGAAGCGGAAGAAAGTAGGAAAAGAGCGGAAATTTAGACGATGGGATTCCTATCTTTGCTGCTCCCGTCCTGCATCTGACTTCGTATTTTTCTTGGTCTTTATTGCCCTCTGCTGCAGGGAAGGCTGTTTGCACAGTTTCCTTCTTGTGCAAATAGTTACGTGAGATCATTTTGACCAATTCTCTTTCCCTGTCATTCTTCTTTTATTTGAACAGCCTTGGTTTTCCAGACACTTTTGATTTCTTATATCAGCATCAGCATCCTTTTATTTACTTATATCCCACCTTTCTCCCAATATAGGGACTTGAGGCAGCGAACAGCAAAGTCATATTGAATCAAAGTCATATTACCAAGAGAGGCTTTTATGATAATTTCACCTTGAAATTAAACAAGACAGATGCTGCATTTTTCATCCAGTGGATGTGATGTTTGGTGTCCAAACCTCAAACCACTCCACCTCCTCCTCCTTCACTATTCTTATTATTTAACAGGTTGGTTGGATTTTTAATGGTTGTAATACACAAAGAGAAGCCTTCACCCGGATTCGGCATCAAGGTCAAAGCAGAAGTCATTGACGATCTCAATCACCTTGGCTCAACAATAGGCCCATGGATAAGTCAGACCGGATTCAGTCTGTGCTGGCTCGGTACAGTTTCCAAGTTTTGTTATGAAATAAAACAACAAGCCTTCATTGTTATAATACAGGTTTGCGTCTAGTTTAATTAGAATTGCATTTAGTGGGGAAAGTCATGACGATCCTGTCCAGCCAAGGTAATTAAAAGTTGTTCAGGACACACAAACCACGTAATCCAACCCACAAACTACAAACGCATTACTAATTGTCATCATGTTGGCTTGAATTTTATGGCAACCCTATTAATGCAAAACCTCCAAGAACCCAGTTGTCAACTGCCCAGCTCAGGTCTTGCAAACTTGGGGCATCCATGGCTTCCTTGATGGAGTCCATCCATCTATAATGGAGTCTTCCTCTTTTCCTACTTTCTTCCACTTTACCAAACATCATTGTCTTTTTCTAGTGAGTCACGTCTTCCCATGATATGTCCAAAGTACAAGAGCCTTGCCTTCTAGGGAGAATTCAGATTTGATCTGTTCAAGGACCCATTTATTTGTTGCTGTTTTTAGCATTCCATGGTATCCACAAAACTCTCCTCCAGAACTACATTTTAATTGAGTCGATTGCCTTCCTACCAGCTTTCTTCACTGCCCAGCTTTCAAACTGCACATAGAAATAAGAAATATTATGGCGTGTATGGCTGTGATATTGATATTTGACATTATAGAAAGAACAATATCTTTTGCCACCCTTCCACGTTGTATTCTACTTCTGATTTCTTGACTACCATCTCCGTTTTGTTCTTGAGAAGAAAACACGAAGGAGATCGCAAGTTTATCCCATGTATATCCCAGAAAAATTACATAATTATGTGAAACAATTTCACATGACGTCAATCAAAACTCGCCATTAAAGTGGTCACAAAGAAGCATTAACACACATCTTTTTACTTTCGGGGTTTCAGCGACAATGCATTTCCAGTATCACTTTATTTGCCCAGTTGCATGTGATAACTATTCGTGTAATTACTCGCCATTTTCACTTTATTTATGGAATGCTTTAAATGCACTTTAATCTCTCTTTAATTAGCCCCAGTGTGATAAACTTGTAAGAGAGGATTGCCATAAACTGGAGTTGGCTTGGAGGCAAAACAGCAACATGATCAATAATAGAGTTACTACAGCTGGCCCTCTACGTTTGCGGCTTTGACTTTTTTGCGGACTTGATTATTCATGGATTTGATTGAAATATTCTTTATTTCCTGCACAAATTTGCATCTATTTGTCTTCCCTCTGCTGAAATTATGCAATCCATGCAACTTGGACAGGCGGCCACACATTCGATAATTTGAATCCTTGCAGATACTCTGGTTAAAAATACAAATCCTTTTTCCTGCAAGGTTTACGGAGTTTTTTGCTCCTCCAAAAAAAGCCCAAATTCCTTCAAATCGTGTATGGCCAGATTGCAATCTATTTGAAACCAACAAGGAATATTTTAATCGTGTAGACAAGCCCTAGGCTGACTAATGGTCCTCCTCCGTAAAATGCTGCAAGGTAAAATGGGAACAAAAGCAATAAAAGAAGGCAATAAAGCTTATTTATTTTCCATTTGCTTTTCTTTGATATCTGCATCTGCCTCTGTCCTGTAGGCATCCACAAGCCCTTATGTGGATTATAATAGCAATAAAAATATCAAGAAAGCAAGAAAGAGACAGATTTGTGACTTTAAAAAAGCCACCTTTGCTCTCCTTTGCGTGATTTTTACCATCATTGCCAGCAGGAACCCAAAGCTAATAAATATAATTAATTTTGCCCTTTTTGGTTATCCTAATAAAGGTATCACCCCAACATGTACTTTGGATTTTATCTAAAATCTAGACAACGGTGATACCTTTATTGGATCAACCCAAATAATTTAGTAAAAAGATGGTTAATGTATAATCATGCTGAATAATAAAGACTTTTAATAAGCAGGCTTTTAATATATAATGTCAAATAACAAGACTTTTAATGTATAATCATGTCAAATAATAAGGATTTTAATAAGCAAGCTTTTAAACTATAATGTCAAATAATAAGGATATTAATAACTAGACTTTTGTCAAATAATAAAGATTTTTTTAATAAGAGAGCTTCTAATATATAATGTCAAATAATTTTTAACAAGCAGACTTATAATATGTAATGTCAAATAATAAAGATTTTTAATAAGCAAGCTTTTAATATATAATGTCAAATAACAAGTATTTTAATTAGTACAATTTTAATGTATAATCTTGTCAAATAATAAAGATTTTTAATAAGCAAGCTTTTAATATATGGTGTCAAATAATAAAGATTTTTTTAATATGCAGAATTTTAATGTATAATCCTGTCAAATAATATATATTTTAATAAGCAAGCTTTTAATATATAATGTCAAATAATAAGGATTTTTAATAAGCAGATTTTAATGCATAATCATGTCAAATAATAGATATTTTTAAACAAATAAGCTTTTAATATATAATGTCAAATAATAAGGATTTTTTTTAATACACAGACTTTTAATAGATAATCCTATCAAATAATAAATATTTTAGTAAGGAAGCTTTTAATATATAATCTCAAATAATGATCATTTTAATAAGCAGACTTTTAATGTATAATCCTGTCAAATAATATTTTTAATAAGCAAGCTTTTAATATATAATGTCAAATATAGATATTTTTAATAAGCAAGCTTTTAATATATAATGTCAAATAGAGATATTTTAAATAAGCAAGCTTTTAATATATAATGTCCAATATAGATATTTTTAAAATAAGCAAGCTTTTAATATATAATGTCAAACCATAAGGATTATGAATAAATAATTTTTTAATCCATAATCCTGTCAGGGAGGCTTTTATAGTGTATGTGAGTTATGTTTTTAACTTTTGTATGTTGACCAATAATTGTACACTGCAGGTGACTGTGATTTCTACTATTTTATTTATTTATCTGAACTGTTTTTAAAATCGTTTTTATTTGTGGGCCAATGAGAAAAGTAAGCAAAAGGCGACGCTGCTGCTACTTTTCCCCTCAGAGAGAGAAAATTAAGTCAGACTCAGAGTCCCTCAGAGAAGAAGCTCCGCCCCTTTTCCTGAGGCGTGAGCGACGTGACTAGCGGCCCAAGCGCCCTCCGCCGCCATTATCCACAGGCCACGCCCACCCGAGCAGCGGTTACTCCTCCCACTCTCCCAGCCAATCACTCGACGCCGTGGAACCCGCGCGACCAATCGGCGGAGGGCGCAGGGTTTCGGGGCGTGGCCTGGGCGCCGGGGCGGCTGTGACTTTCCCTTTTGGCTCATAACGGCCGCTGCCTCCTCGCCGTTCGGACGTTTCTTCCTCCTTCTCTTCCTCCTCCGCCGCCATTATGTCTCTTTCCACCAAACTGACGCTGGACAAAGTGGACGTGAAGGGGAAGCGCGTCGTCATGAGGTGGGTGGGACACGCTCTCCGGCCGCTTTTAGGCCTCTCTGTCTCCGCTTCCTGCTTCCTCCCCACAACAGCCCTGCCAGGAAGGACAGGCGCATCACGACTCTCGTGGGGTCAGGTTTAGCCTCGTTTGGGGGTTGCTCTTTATACGAAGGACAGGAATTGCCCATAGAGAAGCCCTGGTTGCCCCATAGGGAAACATTGGGGGATATTGGCCCCATAGAGAGACATTGTGGGATATTGGCCCCATAGAGATACATTGGGGAATATTGGCCCCATAGGGAATCACTGGAGGATATTGGCCCCATAGAGAGACATTGTGGGATATTGGCCCCATAGAGAGACATTGGGACTATTGGCCCCATAGAGGATTATTAGAAAATACTTGCTGCATAGAGAATCCATACTTGCCCCATAGGGAATCATTAGAGAATAATTAATTACCCATAGGGTATCATTGGGGAATACTGTCCCCATTGGGAATCATTGGGGAATATTTATCCCCCATAAGGAATCATTGCAGGATGCTTGCCCCATAGGGAATCCATGGGGAATATTTGCCCCATAGAGAATCATTGGGGAATACTGGCCCCATAGAGAAACATTGGGGAATACAGTACTTGCCCATAAAGAATCACAGGGGAATATTTGCCTATAAGGAACCATTGGGGAATACTTGGCCCATAGGGTATTATTGGGAAATACTGGCCCATAAGGAAACATTGCAGGATGCTTGCCCATAGGGAAACATTGGGAAATATTTTCCCCATTGGGAATCATTGGGGAACACTTGTCTGTATGGAATCATTGCAAAATAGTGACCCATAGAGATTGTTACAGAATACTTGCCCATAAGGGATCATTGGGGAATATTTGCCCCATGGAGAATCAATGGGGAATATCTGTCCATAGGGAATCATTACAGAATAGTAACCCATAGGGAATCTTGAGAGAAAAGTTGCCCATAGAGATCGTCGCAGAACACTCTCCCATAGGGAACCATTGAAGAATAGTTGCCCACAGGGAATCATTGGGGATTATTTGCCCATAGGGAAACATTGGGAATTAGTTGCTCATAAGGATACACTGGAGAATATTGGCCCATAGGGAATCATTGGGGCATATTTGGCCATAGGGAATCATTAGGGAATACTTGCCCATAGGGGAACGTTATGGTACAGTTGCCTATAGAGAATCATTGGGGAACACAATGAGAGAATTGCCCATAGAGAAACCAGACTTGCCCCATAAGGAAGCATTGGGGGAATACTTGCCCATAGAGGATTATTAGAAAATACTTGCCCCATAGGGAAGCATCGGGGAATATTTTGTCCACGGGGAACCATTGCAGGATACTTGCCCCATAGGGAAACATAGGGGAATACTTGCCAGTGATTCCCCAGTGTATTCCCCAATGGTTCTCTATGGGCAGGTATGGCTTCCCTATGGGCCAGTATTCCTCTGTGTTTCCCTATAGGCAAGCATCCCCCAATGGTTCTCTATGGGCAAGTAGTGTCCTGTGTTTTAGTATGCCATCTCTTTACCTGGCGTGTGACACGTGAATGGGGCAGACATTCGGGAGCAGCGGGAAATACAAATAAAAATTATTATGGTTATATGTCAGGGAGGCCCAGCCAAGTCGTCTCCTTCCAGCTCTTGAGGGTCGGTCAGGTTTAGGCCCATCCCCAGGTTTCGAGGGATTTGGGAAAGGTGTCTTTGTACCCTGCTGCAGGTGTAAAGTGTGAGTAAGGCAGAAGGACACGCGTCTTGGTGCAGATTCAAGTGTCTTCAGATGTTTGAAGGGCATCCTGACAGAGGCTGTGTTCACACTGGAGAAATAAACCTGTTTAATTGCCATGGCTCAATGCTGTGAAATTCTGGGAATTGTAGTTTGTTGTGGGGCCCAGAGCGGAGAGAGCTCCGCTCTGGACCCCACAACAAACTACAATTCCCAGAATTTCACAGCATTGAGCCATGGCAATTAAACAGGTTTATTTCTCCAGTGTGAACACAGCCCAGAGATGCAGGAACTGATTCTGGAGCTGCAGACCTGGGTTGGTTGGCTGCCTTGTAATGTAATGTCTGAACGGTTCTTTCACACTCATTCCTTTCCCCCCTAAAATAAGTGATCCGGGTGGCCTTTAAGAGGGTCTTGAAATGGATTGGGGGAAGGAAAGGAAGGAAGGGGGCAAACATGTAAAGAGTCAGGGTTGGGAGGGGGTAAGATTGACACCTGCCACTCAGCTTCCCAAAGTTCACCCAAAGATGAGGTTATTTATAATATTTCTTTCATTTGTCTGCTGCTTTTCTCCCAGAAATGGGACCCAACGCAGCTTCCAAAAATGAACCCGTTAAAAAAACAATAAGTTGTTTGAAACAATTTTTAAAAACCCACCTTAAGCTATGTAAAACCATCCAGAAGTTAAAAATAAATGAATAAAAACACACACCTATCTAAAAACCCTCCATCCCCAACACTTGAAAAGCCTGCTCAAGGGTCCAAAACACACACTGCAGACATAATGTAGTTTGAAGCCGCTTTGGCTCAATGCTAGGGAATCCTGGGAATTGTAGTTTATTGTGGCCCCAGAGCTTTCTGATCGAGGGGTGCTAAAAGGTCTCACAAAACTACAGTTCCCAGGTTTCCCTAACTTTGAGCCAATTGCCCTGGATCATTGCTATGGAATCCTGGGAATTGTAGTTTTGTAAGACATTTAGAGCCTTCACTGTCAGACAGAGCTCTGAGGCCACAATAAACTACAGTTCCCAGAATTCCCTAGCATTGAGTCAGGGCAGTTAAGGCGGTCTCAAGCAGTGTGTTTTTTGGACCAAAAGGCCTTTTAAAAAGATGTATTTTAAGGAAAAGAGATGGAAAAGCAGTCCAGCTTCCATTTCCCATCTGAAATGACCTCTATTCCTTTGCCCTATTCCTTTGCCTTGGGGCCAAAATACCAGTCTAGCGTACCATTATTCAGGCATCCTGCCATTAAACCAGTAGGACAAACCTGTTCTTACCGTCTCTTTTTACTTTCCCCACTAAAGGCAGTGAAGGGAGTAGAGGAGCCAAATAAAAATAAAAATGCTCTTCTCTCTTTTAGCTAAAAGAGAAAACTGTTTTAGATCCCAGGGACCTGGATGTGAGCCACACCGACCCCAAACTGACTGGATTTTTGATCAAACACACATACAGGATTGTCTTCTAAATGTAAGAAGCCGGGCTGACGTCAGGGAAGCTGCGTGGATGAAAAGAAATGTGTTTTAATTCATCCTTGGTGTCTAATAATGAATCACTGGACACGTTTTACTAAGGCAGGACACACACACACCCCACACAAACCGGCTGGAATTGCTTGTTTTAAGTCGGTTGCCTCTTGGCCTTCTGCAGCCCTGATGCCGGTTTAACTCTCCTGCTGCCCCAAATCAGTGGATGGAGCCCTGCCACAATTTGAAAAAGAGAAAAAGCTTCATTCTCTGGGCAATATGTTGAAATAAAACAGCTTTCTTACTGTACTATAAAGTGGTATTAGGGGCATCATGAGTAATAAGGATGTTTAAAAAGCAGGTTTTTACATGGAGTGTGTTTTTCACTTTGGTATGTTTATAGATTTTAAAAAACCAGAACTTTTTAGGGTGCTAGGGAATGCTGGGAACTGTAGTTTTGTGAGATATTTGGCCTCCCTCTCTGTCAGAGAAGAGCTCTGGTGCCACAATAAAACTACTCGCTAGCACTGAGCCAGGGCAGTTAAAGCAGTCTCAAACTGGATTATTTCTGCAGTGTGTTTTGGACTTAAATTGTTTTGGGGTGGGATTCATTTGCTCTCAGGCCTGGAGTGGTAGGTCTGCGTTCTCTACCTGAAATTTCAGGTTTGGAAGCTAAACATGGCTGAATGATTTTGAGCTCAGTTTAAAAGTGACCTCTAAGCTTGGACTCGTGAACAGCACTGTCCTAAGGACGTTTGTTCTGAAGCAAGTGCCCTTTGACTTCTGAATAAACAGGTATTATAGGCTTGTGTTTTTCATGAAGAGAGATCTTTCAGCGCCAGGGAATCAATTGACTCAAGGCAACTTTCCTTTCAGGACAGCCTGGGAGCGACAGGAAAGGCTGTAAATGCCAGGCTATTTCTGCCCTGGCAGAAGAGTAGGAGTGGAGAAATTGCTGCTGCTGGACTCTCTGTCTGAGGGTTTGCAGGCCCAAAAGAACCAAAACCAGTCAGGGAAAGCTTTTGACTCCATTGCTTTTATCAACACCAGAACTTCAAAGGCATACTTGACCAAATGGGGAAGTTCCAACGTAAAAACCCACTGTTAAAATCACCCTTCTGAAATTGGTCATTCTCAGACAACAGTAACGTTTCTTATTGCCTCTAAATGTTAAATCTTGAGGCTTCTTTAAAAACAGCTTAGGTGAAAAGGGTTTTAACCCTGGAGGTCATTGGTGACCAGCAAGGGCATTTCCTTTTGCTTTGTCAAGAGTTGGTTTCTACCTTGGAGAAATTGACTTTAGATCTGTCTCGCTTTTTAAAAAAAAACTTTCCCAAACTTTTGGTAGCTTGTTTTCCCCCTTTTTTTGCACCCATTTATCCTAAGCTGCAAGTGGCTTACAAAGGTTTTGCTTTTAAACATTGAAAAGGGAGGAGCTCTTTCACAGATTAAGGAGACAGGTTTTTAGAGGTCCTTATAGTAATTCACAGTTGAGGATTATTATCAGAGTAGCAGCTCTGCTTAAGGCCTGGAATTAATCCAGTTTGTTCCTGGTGGTTGCTGGAATTATTATTTTACAAGGAAGTGGTACTGAAAAGGAACAGTAGTAGCCAGTACTCACAAATATAGTACCTGTCCCTGACATATTAAAGGGAAAATGCAAGCCATCCACATCAGGTAGAAGTTACATAATCCTCAAATGTGAATAGTTGTATAACTTGGAATTTAAAAACCTGACACAGCATTTCATGGTTATCAAACCCTATTCGTAGAATCAGGTCTTACTATCTGCTCTTTTCCTTTTTCCCAACTGAAGTGATGTTAGATCCTACAGTGAAGCCGTCTGGAGAAGATTTGTTGAGTCTTTGGTCCTCTGAAATCTGGAGAGCTTTGTTCTTAACTTTTACATTCAGAGTGGAGTTAACACATTCTTCCTTTGCTTGTTTTAATGGAAACAAACTCTGGTCCCATGAAGCTTCACATTCTTTGTTCTGCCGTCCTCTCCTTCCTCTGACTATATTTCACAACCTGACTTCCTCTGTCCTTGAGCTTTGGGGCACAAATTGGGCATGGCAGAAATGGCTTGTGAAGCTCCTCCTAGCCGTCTGCCATGTTTCAGCATGCCAGGGCTTCTGCTGAGTAATTGCTCTTCATTGCCATGTGGGATGAGATCTTGAGGAAATGCCTCTTCGCTCTTACAACACTGAAGTCATGCTTTGTACACTTCCGGCAGAATCAAGCAAAACCTCACAAATAATGAGAACATCATATAAAACCCAGTGCTTAAAGGGGGCCACTAAATGCTTGTGCAGCTGTGCTGAAAGCAGTCTTAAAAGCTTTGTCAGAATTATCAAGGATAAGAATAGAGGTGAAGTAGATGTAAAATACCTATTAATAATTAAAATTGTCCTCTCAGAGGTGTGGGGTAAGGCACGTCAAATCGAGAAGCATTTCCTCCAATAGACCAAGCGCAGGACTAACCTGGGCACTGGTTTGCTGAAGGCAATCCAATGGGTTTAAAGTTGGGAAGAGAAACTGGCCAGATGTTGGATTGCACTTCTCATCCTTGGGCATTGCTTTCTCTGCAGAAGATGCTGTGTAACAACATCTGGAGAGCAATGTCTTCTTCATTCTTGGTATAAAGTCTAGAGCCTGGTTTGATTCAACCTGTTGCTTTATCCACAGTAAAACCTTGTTGACGGTCTGTCAGCATCTTTGAAATTGTAATGTATTTCCTTTTTGAAGTGAGGGAACCAAAGTATCTCAAGCAGTTTGGGGAGGGGTGTTGTGTTAACCTTGTCTTGGAAACCATATTGCCCAGCCTCCCAGGCCCAGCTCTTTGATTCAGAACATTTCCATCCATTCTGTGCCTTTTTTTGCTTGTGACACAAAAGTTGGAGAGACCCTTGAGGTGCATACCTCTGTGCCTGTGCCATCCTTTGAGTGGCAGATTAGAAAGTGATAGCCATAACCTGGTAACCATGAAATAAGCTCTCCTCCTTTATCCAACTCAACATAGTCTTGATCTAGTCCCTTCTTGAGGGTCTTGCTTTTGGCTTCCAGCACTGGGGGGTGTGTGTGTGAGGCATAATTTGTGTGTGCACTAATAGTTGTCCCTTATTTCTTTTAGGGTTGATTTCAATGTCCCAATGAAGGACAACAAAATAACCAACAACCAAAGGTGAGCTCTTTCTATGTTTCAATGCATATTTAGCCTCATGGACACCAAACACATACAGGGCTTTCTCTTTTAAAAGGGCAATTTGAAAATGGTTTTCTGTATTCACTGTTTCTGCACTTGGGTAGACCTTGTGTAGAAGTGATGTTCTGTGTGCTAGAAAGGCAAGTGGCTCCAAGAACATTGATGGTATCAACATGGTGAGTTGTCATTGCTGAATACATTGAGGAGAAACAATGCACCCTTATTTCTGGACAGAAGTGGGGTGCTCTGGGGGACCTTGAGGGTGTCAGGAACCACAAAAACTCTTGGTGTTGCATTCTTCTCCTGTCATAGAGGAAACGTCTTGTAGGAACTGCGATAGGCATCTTCTGTTCACAGCTATGACCCTCTGAATTAAACTTTCTATTTCATTGTGTGTTTTGATTGCAGAATTAAGGCCGCCGTCCCAAGCATCAAGCATTGCTTGGACAATGGAGCCAAGTCTGTGGTACTTATGAGTCATCTGGGGCGCCCTGACGGAGTCCCTATGCCTGACAAGTACTCTCTGCAACCAGTGGCCGCAGAACTCAAAACGCTGGTGGGCAGGTATGGCATCAGACCTGTTGAAGATGGGCAATCGGTACTGTAATTTTTCTGTGAAATAACCATTTAAAATAATGAACTCACACTGCATCTTTTGGGTTGTCTCCAGGGATGTCTTATTCATGAAAGACTGTGTCGGTGCAGAGGTGGAGGCCGCTTGCGCTAATCCTGCAACTGGTTCTGTTATTCTCCTGGAAAATCTCCGGTTCCATGTAGAAGAAGAAGGAAAGGGGAAGGATGCTTCAGGCAACAAGGTAAGACATTGTACTCTTACTGGCTTCACAAGTTGGTCCCCTTTCATTACAAAACAAGAGTAATCATAGTAAACATGTTTTACAAACAGTTGGTAACAGTTCATCCTCTGTGACATGGCTGAAAATAGAATTAAGAAGTGGTTTAGTAAGTGATGGAAAAGCAGCCCAGGTTGAAAATGTCTGGTAGAATACATTTGTAAAAATTTTGTCAGTAACACACACTCAATATCTTCAGTACTCCTTCACATGTGTGCAACATACACTTCTCCCTCCTAAAAATAAACCTATCCTCCTGTGGCAGCTGCTGGTGGCAAATAAGGGATTCTCCCTGCTTCTTCTCCATCATCTCCAAAAGCAATACCTCACAGCTTTCCTATGCTGTATTTGGGTTTTTAAATGGCTTCCATTGTGAGCAATAAAGGTCTTTTTATTAGCAGTTAACGCCAGTTTACGTGGAAGAAGATGTATCAAGTTGTGCCTCTTTATGAAAGGGAGTTTGAATCAAAGCAGAGAAAGGAGAAAAATGGCTGAAGGAAATGGGGCAAAAGAACCTGTTTACTGAAAATGTTCTTGAGAAGGAAAGAGAAAGGCATAACCTGGGATGAGAAGAACATATACAACCAGAGGGCATATTCAGACCCTGTGCTGGGACGGAAAACCTCTGAATGCAGATGCCACTTGCTTTCCTGCCTCCTGTTCATGCCGTCTTGTACCTCTGACATTTTCTTGAAGGTCATTGAGAGTGCTTGATCCCAGTTGGTTTCTTTTCTTAGCCGCTCTGACCCCATTAGGCCTCAAGCTTGGCTCCTTTTTGAAGCACCCGAAGTGTAGAAAGCTTATATACAGTACGGTGCCCTTTCACGGGTTGATACAGAACACCACACGGTGCTCCAGAAACATGTGCAAGCAAACTGGAGACTGAGTGCTGGGTGCAGCTTTTAATACAGTGCTGTTCTGTTTTTATTCCTGAACCTCTGCTTGAAATACAGGCTGAGTAATTTAACCCTGATTCTTGCACACTTGCTTGCAAGTATACACTGTAATTGTGTTTGCCTACAATGTTTTGTTTGCAAACGTTTCCTCACATTCATATGCAGTGTGTTCAGTTTCAGAGCCCTCTATGACACTGTTTGAGTTGAGAGGGTGGTTGCCAGTGTGACCAGAGGCCTTAGTCTTCCAATATTTTGTGTATTGTCTGTGGCAGTACTTATTGGGGGAAAGGGAAGTGTTCCTGAAATTGTCTTTGCCATCACCAATGTGAAAATTGTTCGGTTCCTGTCAATAAGGTAAAGCAAGTAACCTTGGGTTTTAATCTCACTTGTTCTCCACAGATTAAGGCTGATTCTGCAAAAGTGGATGCTTTCAGAGCTTCGCTTTCTAAACTGGGAGATGTTTATATCAATGATGCATTTGGAACTGCACATAGAGCCCACAGGTGGGTATCCATTGTCCTTAAGGCTTCACAGCCAGACTTGTATCAAAAATCAAACTTGTATTTGGGCATAGTGTACTTTAGACATGAGAAAGATTAAGTTTGGATTCCCAACTGTATTCTAGAGTTGTCCATATTGCAGAAAAGAAGCACCGAGATCTGCCTCAGTAGAAAGACTGAAAAACACCTTTTCATTGAATTATTTTAGTTTTGCATTATTTCTGTGCAGACCTACTCAAGTTATTCTGTGTAATATATTGGGCAGTTGAGCTTCTATTGACATTCTGGTTACTGAAATGTTTATTTATTGTAGATCTTTACTATTAACATTTAAAATCCACTAGAAGTTTCTTGCTAACATACGAAGATATACTTGTTATTTGCTATCCATTTTAAACCTGCCTTTTGTCTATTTGGAGGAATTTCGGATTCATGTTTACATGTCACATCTGCTTTTAAGAAGAGGCTTTCTTTAAAAAGCAAAGGTTTATGAAGGCAGATCTTTTCCTATGCATTCCTATAATTTCATATAGTTAGCATAAACTACTTCCATTGTTACTTCACAACATTTATTGTAGAAGGTCTCATAAATGATGTTTGCAGGATGTTCGGCTCCCTATAACATGTTAAATCACAAAGATGCAAACTTCAAGAAGTAATTTTTCCCCTGCAGTTTTGTCTTCCTTGTTTACATTTGCAAGTAAATATTTGTACAGTGGTGGACTTGGAAGAGTTTTGTGGTAATCCTCCTAGGGTCAAAAGATACTCATCAGTGCAGTGAATTACTGAGGACTGTTTTGTTTTTTCCCTCCCTCCCAATGAAACAGTTCAATGGTTGGTGTCAATCTGCCTCAGAAAGCTGCTGGCTTTCTCATGAAGAAAGAACTGGATTATTTTGCCAAAGCATTAGAACATCCAGAGCGTCCTTTCCTGGCAATCCTTGGAGGGTAAGAACCAAAGCACTGCCCCTTTTGGCACATACCACTTTCTCTTAAAATATATTTAAACTGATCCCTATTATTTACAATAGAGATCATGAGGGTGTCCTTAGAGTGTCCAAATACTGATTCCCCCCAAGCTGTCCTGAAGATGGTCAGTTTTTAGCCATATTGGCTAGAATAGTGTGTGTGTATCTGATCTTTGCATTAGAGTTCAGTCTACATTATCCCTGCTCAGCAATTTACGCAGTGTAAATTGAAACGGGCTGTCATTATGCAACCATGAACTACTGTACATGTTGGGCCCTGTAGTTTCTAAGTGAGATATTTTTAAAAGGGAAATTTTCTTTAAAACAACAACACTACACTACCATGGGGACATTCTTAAACTCTGAAGGCATTTATTTAATACAGACGCAAACACTGTGGCTGAGTTGTCTTCTAAACTATTGCATAGCCTTGCAACCACTGATTATATAAGTCTTCCTGATCCCAAGCTGACTGGAGGGAATTGCTTCTAGCTCACAAGCCTCTATCCCACAAGCCCAGTTATTCTTGGATGGACAGATGCTGTACTTCCCAGTTACATTTCTGGGCAAGCAGGTTCCATTTTACTTACCTGAACAGATATTCCCACAACATTGCAACTTGTAAAGAGCGTGACTGTGATATGCATATCTGGACAAGAGAGGGCAGCATAATCTACTGAATGGCTTTGGAGAGCCCAAGTATTCTTGCTTCCTTGCTTCCCTTTTTTCCATTTTGGCCTTGAATTAATTATTTCATGTTCCACAAAATGACTTTTAAGTTCAGCAGAAGGAGCTGGAACAAGGGCCCAGTGACACTGTTGACTTGACAAATAGACTTCTAGTGTTTCAAGTTGATATTGAGGCAACGCAGGGTATGATGATTTGTCAGTTCCAGACTTTTAGGTTACAGCAGACAAAGGTCAAATACATCCTTAGGGCCACTGTTGTTGTTCGAGGTCCTTTCCACTTTAGGTAAATAGTCCTCCAAAGCCTGCTGAAACCAAAGGTTTTTACCTGTCTATGAGTCAAGTGTAAGTGGAATAATATCACGATATTGTTACACTTTCTAGCAGTTTATAGCTCTGTTCGCAAATTGTTCACGGAGTAATGTGGTTTTTTTCTCTCCACCTTCATCAGAGCTAAAGTTCAAGATAAGATTCAGCTGATCAATAACCTGCTCGACAAAGTCAATGAGATGATTATTGGTGGTGGGATGGCTTTCACCTTCCTCAAAGTGCTCAACAACATGGAGGTATGCAACATGTTGCGTTTGCCCTTATTTGGGTGACGAGGTGCATGTAAAGGACTCTGCATGTACTGGCTCTGACTGGTGTCTCCTGTGCCTTCCTCCTCTCACAGCTGCTGCGTCCGTCGTCTTTTACCTCCTTCCGCTGCTATCATAATGTGTCAGCCAGGTTCAGGGATGCGTAGCTAAACAATGTCATGTATTCTCTTTGGCTTCCAGATTGGCAATTCTTTGTATGATGAAGAAGGGGCAAAAATAGTCAAGGATCTGATGGCCAAGGCAGAGAAGAACAATGTACGAATCAACTTGCCCGTTGACTTCATCACTGCAGATAAATTTGATGAGAACGCCAACACTGGAAAAGCCACGGTGGCCTCCGGCATCCCTGCCGGCTGGATGGTGGGTCTTGAGGATGGATGCCAGACTTTGAGGGCCCTTTGTTTGTCTCTGCTTTCTGGTGAAATGGCTGAACCAGTTTATTTTGCTCTTCCTCCCTCTTTAGGGTCTGGATTGTGGTCCCGAAAGCATTAAGAATTTTGTTGAAGCTGTGGGGAGAGCCAAACTGATTGTGTGGAATGGCCCAGTAGGTGTGTTTGAGTGGGACAAGTTTGCCACCGGAACCAAAGCAGTGATGGATAAAGTTGTGGAAGTCACAGGCAAAGGCTGTGTCACCATCATTGGTAAGAGCTGATTGGTTCCACCTGTTCTTCTGCCAGTCACCCATTCAAAGGAAGAGCTTTTCAGTCAGTTGGAATGGAGGGTTCTTCTTCATAAGTAAAAACAAAAGACCCCTTATTAATTATAAGGTAGCTCTTTGGTTTGTCTAGTTCAGCTTGGTCTCTTCTAACAGGTACCATTTCAGGCAAGGGTTTTCTTGGGAGCTGGACCTACTGCAGGCAGAGCAAGTTCTGCACTGTGGAGCCACAGTCCTTCCAAATCCTGCCCTCCCTCCCATTGTAATGAAGTATTTTATGTGCACCCTCATTCTCCTAGTCTATTATTCCCCCCATCTCAAATGATATAATGACAGTGCTGGCTTTACTTAATTTATGCATCCCAAATCCTCTAAAACACATGTGCTATGCTTTGCTGAACAGGTGGGGGAGACACTGCAACATGCTGTGCTAAGTGGAACACTGAAGACAAAGTTAGTCATGTTAGCACTGGAGGTGGTGCCAGCCTGGAACTTCTAGAAGGTAACAACATGGGGTTTTTCATTTTTATTTCCTTTCTGTTCCTTGACAGTGCCTAGTAAATGGCTTTTTCACACAATCAGTTCCTGTGGATGCACCCAAGCGCCTTTTGGGCCAGATTCGGGTAACTGGCAAGAATCAGGGTCGCCGTACGGATGCCCAAACAGCATTCCAGCAGTCCCATATCCTCATGAGCACTCAGGACCTCCATCAGACCTTAAGGGCATAGTGTTGTAGCCTGTCGGACTTTGTTTTGCTCATCAGCCTTTTTAAAAAACAAAGCTTCTTTGCCCACTCTTTCATCACTTTTGCAAGATTGGCTTCCAGGGTTCAAATTCCCCATATTTGCAGCCCTTCAAAGAATCACACAAACCTACATGAGTATCCCCTGGCAGATAGTCAGCCTTGGATTTTAAAGAGAGGATAATTTATAACTCGTTTCTTTAGGGCCGCACTGTCCTGTGAATGAATCTTGTTTTCCTTTCATAATTAGCTTTTTTTCCAATAGGTATAAATTTTCCCATAAAATAAGCCACATTAAATTGAATCCGCAGTTGTTTATTACCAGGACTTTCAATGCTGGACAGAGCTTTTGTCTCTGTTGCCTGGGATGTAATGGTGAATGGAAAGAATGCAAACCCAGTAAAAAGAGGCTTGTGATGGTGCATACTCTGAAGAAGGGACACTTTGCATCCAAAATGTAGGCTGGGCTTAACTTGGGGAAGGTGCATGAAGCCCCCAAGAATGTTGTGAATCAAATTGACCTCCTTTTACTTCATTTATAAAGTAACTTAGATGGTTAGTTTTAACACATATGAGAACCACTGTGAATTGGTATTCAGCAGCCTTCCATTTTTGCTGGGTTTAGATTGGCTGGAGGTAATAGGAGTGCCATTGTTTGAAACATCACAAATGTATAAAGACTTTTAAAAACTAATCTTAGCAGCTTAACACCCAACCTGCCCCTAGTAGGTAACGGTGGGCTGCTTTATGGCCTTGTTTGAATGATTATGAAAACCTTTCAGCTCTTGAAACATGGAATAGTGTGGGATACTTAAAATCATTCCAATTTCAGAATTTTTACAACTGGCTATATTTCTGTGAAGATCAGCGTTATTGTTTTGTCTCTGAAAATCCCAGCTTATAGCCCAACAATGCATTTAATGATATTAACCCATTACTCCATGAAGGATGAATATAGAACACTTACGAATGCCTGGATCGGGGTCTCTATGGTCTTCCTCTTGTATGAACTCTTCTCTTCCCACCCCAACAAATACCTGGTCCAGGTATCACCGGTTATGGACGATGGTCACCTAATCTTGCCCTTTTTTGTGCTGGTCCCTACCTTTTTGGGAGGTTCCTTGGTTCAACTTTTGGGTAAAAAATCCAAACTCATCCTTCTGGCTCTGCTTTTAGAGATGAGAGAAATCAGACTCTCCATCCTGATCCTCTTGTTTTCCTGGTTTCAGCTTGTTGATATTTATCATCCGTATGTTAAATAGCAAGATTTAATTGTAAGCAGTCTTGGCTGCTGTTGGGGTGGAAAGATTTTTATGTGAAAAGGGAGACTTCTTGTTGGAAGAATGGTGAATGGCCAGTCCAGCCACGTAACAGGAGTGTCTTTTTAAAACTTCCCGCAGGTAAAGTTCTTCCTGGTGTGGCTGCCCTGAGCAGCGTGTAACGGAGAGGACATTAGATGTGTCAGAACCTCCTCCCCACCATGTTCCTGTGCACACGAGTCCTTAA
Organism: Urosaurus nigricauda; assembly: GCA_034509955.1. Taxonomy (NCBI): domain Eukaryota; kingdom Metazoa; phylum Chordata; class Lepidosauria; order Squamata; family Phrynosomatidae; genus Urosaurus; species Urosaurus nigricauda. Next base: position 24,921,973 of record JAOEGL010000011.1, on the reverse strand, counting down.
AGCATCCACTGCAATGCTTCTCTATCCGTACGAGCGGCAGATCACAAATGTAAACCTGGAAAAGGAAACAGAACAACCGACGGGGAGGTTTCAGACGGCTCTGTTTGGTGGAGTCTGCAGTTTACATGACGCTGATTTGTCAACGGTTACCCCGTCGAAACTACTGTAGCGTTCAATTCTTCTTGTGAATTTAGAGTGTATATATTTATATTTTTTGGCCTTTTTGAAAAGGCTAGGTTTCCCCTTGTAGCTGCCAGTTTCTCAAAAAAACAACCTCTGAGTTCAGCTTCAACAGTTCTTTTTTTTTCCAGCTGCTACGGCTTGTCGGTTCACACAATCCACAACCAAGAGGGCGATAACAAATTTCTGGATGTTGACTACAATGTTAGCTTCAAAATAAATGTTTTAAGATGTCAAACAGACCTTGACTGTGCTGCTCTTTTCCCATCATGGGGTCATTTTCTTAGCATTGTATTGAAGGTGCTTTTAACTGTGGATGGGTACAGATGGATATACTTTAAACCCATTCTAGCGCCATGGACTAGCACTTCCGAGACCAGGGTTTGAATCCTGGCTTGGCCATGAAACCTATTCAAGAGGAATGTTATGCCATTTGTTACATCTCCCAGCAGTTGTTTAAAGTCTGACCATGTATAAGTCAACTCAAGACAGGTGGTCTTGAGAGCATTTGTGGAAAATGCTCATTTTTGAACTTCTCTGTTACCGGAGAAAGAGTACCACCGCTGTTTCAGAAATCCTATTTACTAATGTTTGGAGTTCAAAATGGTTTCTGTAGTCAGTTCTTTTGGGATGGAACCCAAAGAGGGAAAGAGAGCGCTCCTATCTAGATGGCATTGTGTTCCTTTTTGAATTTTTCAGGATCAATCTGCTTCCTCATCCTTTTATTAAGGCTGCAATCCTGATTTCGCTTAACCTAAGAGTTCTGTCAAAACACAGAGGACTTATCTCAATAGATCTGCTATAAATGTGAATTTGTCTCATATGAATTTGGGCTGCATGAGTTTTGGATCTTGAGGCCTGGCTTAGAAAATAGGAGAATGAAGAGGAGGAGTCTGAAGATACTTTGCAATGAAAGGAAAAACCGGGGCTGATTTTGTTGGGGAGAAGGGAGTGATGGTTTTTTTCTGGAGGGACATAGGTCACTCCAAATTGGGACGGTTGTGCAGGGCAGAGTGAGCTTTGGACTGAAAGACAAATACACGGAAGCCCGATCTTGCAGCCAAGAGTCAGACTGGCCAACGCAGGTGTTGGTTAGATAAAGAAATATGCAAACGTTGGGGGAGCCGACACACAGGTAGCTGAGTAAACAGAGGGAAGGATTAAAGGGCTTCGATCAAACTTAAAAGTTGGCTAATCGCTGATCATCGTTTTTGAGCAAATTCAGGAGCGTCAAAGGAATATCTCATGGAATGAAAATAGGTGAAGAAAAACAAGAAAAGAGGAGCACACATTTCTCAACACACAACTTGCAAGTACCCAGCACTATGGCTTTTTAGAGTTTGAGGCTGCAGAATCAAAGGTGGATGAACAAAACAAGTCCCTGGTGAGGAATCCTATTGCTCTTGCAGGACTTTTCTTACAAATGCAGATAATTCTTTGGGGGGGAGCTTTTGTAGTCATAATTTTTCCAAAACAGGGCAACTTGTGTCTGTCTTTAAAATGTTCTGCTAGGGAAACCTACGGTAGGTCTAAAACACACGGCAGAAATAATCCAATTTGAGACTGCTTTAACTGCTCTGGCTCACTTTGTTGTAGTTTATCGTGGCACCAGAAGTCTCTGACGAGAAGGTTCAATGTCTCACAAAACTACAATTCAAAGAATTCCCTAGCGTTGAACCAGGGCAGGTAAAGCGGTCCAAAACCGGATTATTCCTGCGGTGTGTTTTGGGACCTTAGTCCATTACCCTTGACTTCTGAACAAGGGGTTTCCGAACTACAAATCCCAGGCTTCCAAAAGGCTGGAAGCTATCTTAGTTGAAGTGGAACCATGGTGCTATAACTGTATACAGATACATCTAGCAAAAAGACATCTTGGATTTGGAACGGTTGCTAAAGGGAAAAGAAGAAAATGCAAAGGTGGGTTTTGATATAAGAAAGACAGCAAAGGGCCTGCATGAATTCAACCTGGACAAGGAAGAAAATAAAGACTTCTTGTGCCTTGGATCAAATATTTATATAGGAATGAAGACTGCAGTCAAGAAATCACAAGAAGATAAAGATTAGGAAAGAGGAAAATTAGGAAGTGGGAATATGTTTTATTTCTGCCAATATTTATTTTATTTTATTTCCCCAAAGCAAAAGAAGAAAGAACAAAGCAGCTCACCATTGGGACTTAAAAATACAAGTTGAAAACAAATACATACAGTAGTAGAAAAGTTTTTTTAAAGACCCATTAAACAATCACATTAGAAACATTGTAAAAGAGTTTTTAAAAGGCAATCAAATCTCAGTGCTACAAAAACAAAAGGGGTTACTGGGACTTTACACACAAAGTAGCAACACAAAGGATACAGCCCTGTGGAAACCTACTAGCCCTGCATCCTCCATGGTGCAAATCCCAAGCAAATCTCTTAGTTTTAGGCCTTGCAATTTTGCCTCTGTCTTGGACTAGGACTCGGGAGACCAGGGTTCGAATCCTGGCTCGGCTGTGGAAACCCATTGGGCTGACCCTTGGGAAGGCTGAGTCACACTCTCTCAGCCTCAGAGGATGGCAATGACGAACCTCCTCTGAACAAACCCTGCCAAGAAAGCAAGAGGAAGGTTTGGAGAAGTGGTTTGTGCATAAAAAACTTTGGAGACCAGGGTTTGGATCCTTGTTCAGCCGTGGAGACCTAATGGGTGACCCTTGGGGGCTGCTAACTCACACTCTCTCAGCCTCAAAGGATAGCAATAATAATAATATTATTATTAATATCCCACTTCTCCAAGTGATCAAAGCGGCTTATACTAAAAAACATCCATGAAACACAATAGCAGTATGTTTCATTATATCTCTAACCCACAATAAAACACAATTAAATTTTGGGACAATTGCTAAAAACAATGATTAAATGGCAAACACTCCTCTGAACAACTTTGGCCAAGAAAAGACAGGGATGCATGAAGTCAGAAATGAATGCACTCCAACAAGAAACTAATCTCTGGCTGCCATGTTCCTCTCCTGGAAGCCAAAACTAAAAACCCTTTGGATCCACAGAGAGACTGAATAACCCATCGTCCACCCTCTCTCTCTCTCTGTCTCTCTCCATTGCAGCTGGACATGCATTTTGCTTTTGCTCTCCTTGGCTCTCTCTCTATCCATCTTCCAACTCTTTGCAAAATTTGGCCAGCCAGGAGGATCTCCTTTGGCCAAAGTTTGCAAAGAGGGTGGAGGGACTACATTTCCCAGAGGCCTTTGCGTCGGTGCCCTGGAGGCCTGCTGGGAATTGGAGTCCAAGGTGGGGCTGGGTGGATGATGATGGAGGAAAAGGAGGAGGAGGAGGAGGAAGAGATGGCTGTTGGGGAACTTTAGCATTTGGTTGCATTTTTTCCACCATGATGGGCGTCCTCCAGGTAAGGGATTTGGAGGGCAGCCTTGAAGCTGGGGCTCTTTATATGTATATTTTTGGGGGGTTCTCTTTGTCCCCCCCCCTTTGTGCCTCCATTGGACCCTTTCCCTGGCCCCCTTTTGTCCAGTTGCAATGGGGAGCCCAGACTGGGAAAGGCTTGGGAAAATGGGAACCCTCCTGGAGCAAAGTTCCTTTCTCTTGGTACTACTGTCTTCCTGCTGCAAAATCCTTTCCTCTTTAGGGAGGCAGTGTTTGGCTTTGGTTTGGCAGGCTTTGTTCAAGGGGTGTGTGTGTGCTTTTGTTTTATTTTATTTGCCTTCCTCTGAGGCTGAGAGAGTGTGACTTAGCCCAGGGTCACCCATTAGGTCTCCAGGGCTGGGCAGGGATTCAAAGTCTCCAAAGTTTATTTTTACGCACAAACCATTTCTCCAAACCTTCCTCTTGCTTTCTTGGCAGGGCTTGTTCAGAAGAGGGCTTGCCTTTGCCTCCCTCTGAGGCTGAGAGAGTGTGACTTAGCCCATTAGGTCTCCACGGGCTGAGCAGGGATTCAAACCCTGGTCCCCAAAACTCAAACCACTTCTCCAAACTTCTTCTTGATATATATACATAAATATATATGGGGGATTACCTTGCAGAAAGAGGAGAGCCAATGTGTGACAGAGTGACTTTGAAGGGTTGGGCTCAGGGTTCGAATCCCACCTTGATCATGAAACCTTGGCCCAGTCACACACTCTCAGTAGGGCCCCCACTTTAGTAGTAGTAGTAATAATAATAATAATAATACCACATTATATACAATGAGAATTGAGCATGCACAGATTTTGGTATCCATGGGGGTGGGGTGTCCTGGAACCAAACCCCCGGGGATAACAAGGATCCATTGTAATAATAATAATAATAATAATAATACCCCATTGTATTTAATGGGACCTCAGCATACCTGGATTTTGGTATGCATGAGAGGTCCTTGAACTAAACCCCAGCGGATACCAGGCGCTCCCACTGTAATAATAATAATAGTAGTAATAGTAAGAATAATAACAGCTCCATTTTATTTAATGGGACTTGAGCATCCATGGATTTTGATAGCCATGGCAGGTCCTGGAAAAAAGCCACAGTGAATACCAAGGGCCTACTCTAATAATAATAATAATAATAATAATAACAACAACAACAACAACAACCATAATTCCACCCCATTGTATGTCATGGGACTTGAGCATCCATGGATTTGGCATCCAAGGGGGTTCTTGAACCAAATCCAAGTGAATATCAAGGGCTCACTTTAATAATAATAATAATAATAATAATAATACCCCCATTGTATATGATGGGACTTGAGCATCCACAGATTTTGGCATCCAAGGGGATGCCAAGGGCCCTATGTACCAATGTAAGGAAACTTGCCATTTATATTTGTTTTAACAGAATCGTCGCATCTGTGTTCTTCCCAAACTTTCATTCTCCAGATGTTTTGGACTTCGGCTCCCAGAATTCCCGACTGTTGACCAAACCGGCAGGGGCTGCTGGGAGCTGAAGTCCAAAAGACATGGAGGGCCAAAGTGTTGGGTGGCATCACCCTGGGATTGCCCTGGCGTGCCAAGTGACTTCCAAACGGCTAGTCCTCAATGTCCCCAAAAAGGAAGGTTAATGGGGTTGCCTTTCCATCCGGGTTCCCGCCATCCTTGGACTGCTTTCCTCTTTGCTTTCCTTTCCAGCTGGAGCTGCAAAGCTGGATGGCATCAAAAGAAATTTGTGTCTTGTTTCCAGTAGCATCTGGCCAAATGTTTTGGGACCAGCCTGGCACCAAAACCACCACCTTCCCCTGCGGCTTTCGCCTCTGAGGTTGCCGGCCTAAAAGCGTTTCTTTGGTCCTGTCCTCCAGAAACTTGTCAAACCTTTTGTCCCAAGCGTCCGAGAGGCTGGCTCTGTTTCCTTGAGTCTAGTCCAAGGTTCAAGACCCTGAATACCATTCAGATGCCATTGAAATGCAACTCCCATCATTCGGAAGCAACAGTTGGCTATGGCTGATGGGAACTGTAACCAGACAGCTCCTATGGAGTCTATAGTGTCTTGCTTTCTTTACATATATCCCTTTATTTAATATTTAATTGCAGAGTACCATAGGCTTTACATGGTGCTTTACAAATAAGAGAAACAAAATGGAAACAAAAGCCTGCCTACGGAGCACGATCTGAAACCACAAACAAGATGATAAAATTAGCGAAGCGTTCCTATAAGAAAGTTTAAAGCAATACTATAAAAGTGTCAGCGAATGCACTCTTTCTTTTGCTACGGAGGTCTTGTGCCAAAGAGAACTGGATTTATTTTAGGATGGGCTTTTGTAGATTATCCAGGAACGTTTTCCAGGTGCGTCTCACACACACTACGTTTGAGCTTCATTTGGTATATTTGAACATTGGGTTGCAATCCATTAAAGTCTGCAGCCGAATAAATATCCTGGGTTTCAAGATCTGGTGCCACAACTAACTACCGTTCGCATAATTTCATAGCCTGGCACCGTGGAGTTAAAGTGGGCTCAAAGTGGGTTATGTCTGCGGTGCGGATGCATCCGGCGATGGCCTTCTCTCCATTCCTCAAAGAAAGGGACGGCAACAAGAGGCATTGAGAGGTATCCAGACTCTTTTGCAGGCTGGCATTTCTTTCCTTTGCAAAAGAAGCAGCCCCTTTTCTTCTTCTTTTCTTGCTGCCTTGTGCGGCTCAACTTTCGGAGAGGTTTGCAACTAGGCCTGACTCTCCGAAAGCTCAGTCTCTCTGTGGCCTTCCGAAATGTCGGTGGCCTGATCCGTTCATGGGAAAACTGCCCACTTCCTTCCTCCGCCAAGCCTTTCGGAGGAGAGAAAAGGCCCTTGGTTTTGCCAAGGGAGGCCTGGGATGAGGATGAGGTCCTGCTTTCTCCCTCTCTCTGCTCTTTCCCTGGCTATGTTCACACTGGAGAAATAAACCGGTTTAATTGCCATGGCTCAATGCTGTGAAATTCTGGGAATTGTAGTTTGTTGTGGGGTCCAGAGCGGAGCTCTGCTCCGCTCTGGGCCCCACAACAAACTACAATTCCCAGAATTTCACAGCATTGAGCCATGGCAATTAAACTGTTTTATTTCTCCAGTGTGAACACAGCCCCAAAGAGAAGAACCTGGAGCCCCTGGGAAGCTTTTTGGCTGGCAGCCTCTTGGGCTCCCTGGGTTGGCAAGAGGGGCCCCCAGCCCTTGGAGACTTTGGGGTGGGACCCTCTCTCCCAGGGACCCCTCTCCTCTGGTCAGGGCCACAGCTGAAGCCGTGTCAGTCTGGATTCTTTCTCTGGTGTAGACATGGCCTTTTTAAGTGCAAGGCTCCAGATGAACCCACACAGACACACCGGGATGGCTCTGGTGGAAAGGGTCCCCCAAAGCCTCTCCCAGGGGGTCCCCGGACCAAAGGCCCCTTCCTTCCTTCCTTCCTTCTTTCTTTTTGTGAGGTTGCCAGGCTTGCTTTCTTTCTCTCCCTCTGCCTTTCTCCTTCCTTCTTTCCTTCCTTCCCTCCTTGAGGCTGCCAGGCTCTTCCTTTTCCTTTCCTTTCCTTTCTTCCCTTCATGAGGCTACCAGGCTTCTTCCTCCCTCTCTTCTTCCTTTCCTTTCCCTTCCCTTCTTTCTTTCCCACCCTGCAGCTGCTAGACTCCTTCCTTCCTTCCTTCCTTCCTTCCTTCCTTCCTTCCTTCTCAAGCCTTCCAGGCTCTCTCTTTTTTCTTTTCTTTTCTTTTCTTTCTTTCTCTCTCCTTCCTTCCTTCCTTCCTTCCTTCCTTTTTTCCTTCCTTCCTTCTCAAGCCTGCCTTCCTTCCTTCTTTCCTTCCTTCTCAAGCCTTCCATTCTTCCTTCCTTCCTTCCTTCGTCTTCCAGGCTCTCTCTCTTTTCTTTTCTTTTCTTTCTCTCTCCTTCCTTCCTTCCTTCCTTCTCAAGCGTTCCAGGCTGTTTGTCTTTCTTTCTTTCTTTCTTTCTTTCTTTCTTCCTTCCTTCCTTCCTTCCTTCCTTTCTCCCTCCCTCCCTTCCTTCCTTCCTTCTCAAGCCTTCCAGGCTCTCTCTCTTTTCTCTCTCTCTCCTTCCTTCCTTCTTCCCCTGAAGCCCATGATGCTGATCCCTCCAAATCCTGTCTGGAGGCGTTGGCAGAGAGAGAGAGAGAGAGAGAGAGGCTGGTCCTCCTCCTCCTCCTCCTCCCTTCTCCCCTCCCTCTTTCCTTCTCTCCCTCCCTCCCTCCTTCCTTCCTTCCTTCCTCCTTCCTTCCATCCCAGGGGGTGAAGATGGCCTGGGAAGCGCCGGAGGGGCCCCTCTCTCTGCCTCCATCTCCAGGTGGGTCCAAAGCCAGGCTGAGGATGGGGGCGATTGGGGAGCGCAGGGGCTTCTTTGCAGAGAGGGCCCTTTGGGGGAACAATGGCTGGCCCGCTGCCTTGGCCTGGGTTCAAGTCCTGCAAAGGAAAGAGCCAGCGGCGGGGCTTCGGCTGCACTTTGGAGGACCATGGATTCCAACCCTGCTGAGTTCTTGGGCCATTCTGGGTCTTCTTGCTGGCTGTTGGAGCCACTCGCTGTGCGCCTTCCAGGAGTTTCTCCTTTAGGGCCAGCCTCTCCTAGGCAAGATTTGCCCACCCTTTGAGGCTGAGAGAGTGTGGCCTGGCCCAGCTGGGTCTCCATGGACTGAGCCAGGATTGGAACCCTGGTCTCTAGAGTCACCATCCAGCCACATTCAAGACACTTTCCCAACCTTCTTGGCCTGGATTGCAGCTTTTTCCTATTGCATGTCCCATCACTCTCTTACTACTTTTAGGATCTGGAATGGCAGGAGGCCTTGATTCTCTCCAAAAAGCTCTCTGGAGAGGAAGGGCCCAGGGCTGGCTTTGGGATGATGCTTCCCATCCTCCATTGTTTGTCTTTCTTTCTTTCTTTCTTTCTTTCTTTCTTTCTTGAATTCAGCTTCCTTTGCCTTGGGTTGCTTGCAAAGGCAGAGCTCAGACCCTCCTCCTTCTTCTTTTTCATTTTCTTCCTTCCTTTTCTTCTCCTCTTCCAAATCCATTGAATCAACATTTGGGAGAAAGTCCTGGGCTACTCTTTCTTTCTTTCTTTCTTTCTTTCTTTGTCTGGTTTCTCTTTTTAAAAACCTTTCTGTGTCTCTTTATTGGTGAAGCTGTTTTAGAGACAAGGCTCATGTTGCTCTAGGAAGATAATATTATTTTTAGTTTGGCACAAATTAAAACAAGAAAGGAGCGAAATACTAAACCAGAGCAAGAAATCGAAAAGGAGGGTAAGTTGGGGAGGAAAGGCAACTTTATTATTTCTGTTTCAAGGTCCCACTTTTCCATGTTTTTAATTGTACTTTTCTTTTAATATTGCCAGCTGCTCTGAGCCCCAGTTCTGGGAAAAGAGCGGGATACGAATAAATATATTACTAATACTGATACTACTATTATTAGTAGTATTAGTAGTATCAGTATTAGTATTATATTTACTTGTATCCCGCTCTTTTCTCAGAACTGGGACTCAGAGTAGCTCACAATATTAAAATAACATATAATAATAATATCTAACGTTGTTTTAATTTATCGTCTGCATTATTCTATCGAACATTAACATGTACAAATACGTATATGTTTAATTATTTTCATAGAACGTATGCCATAGGCAGGTTTATTTTATTTATTTTAATGGACTCTATGCACAGCGCTGTGTAAATTTATTTATATAAGCTTTATTTATATAAGCTTAATAGTAATAATAGTAACAAGAACAAGGACAGCAACTTAGTGTTGTTGGTCTGACAGTAATTTTGGTTGCTTCCTTTCCTTGCAGAGGAAAGTTGCATCTGCGCTGGATAAATAATGCAGTCTGATACCGCTTTAAGTGCCATGGCTCCATGCTATGGGATCCTGGGATTTGTAGTTTTGTTTATCGCACAAAAACTACAGAACTCCATAGCCTGGAGCCATGGCAGGTGAAGCGGTATCAAAGTGGATTATTTCTCCAGTGTGGATGCAGCCTAAGTATAAAGTCAGGCCGTATTTTAGAGGAAGGAAGTGGCGATAATACACCTCTGAATATTCTTTGCCTAAGAAAACCTACAAAATTTATTGGGGTCCCCATAAGCCAACAGGCAACCCCAAGGCATAGGCACACTTGCTAAGTAATACCCTAAAGGCCCCCATAGGATCCCATATGGTCTTGGAAGCTAAGCAGGGTCAGCCCTGTTCAAGTACTTGGATGGGAGACCAACGAATCCCAGCCGTTGGAGGTTCAATTTCAGAATTTCGTTGCCTAAGAAAACCCTGTGAAATTAATAGGGTTGCCATAAGTCAAATTGAAGGCTAGTGAGCTATTGAGTGTTGGACTAGGAGTCTGGAGGCCAGGGTTCGAATCCTGGCTCGGCCTTGGAAACCCAATGGGTGACCTTGGGCAAGGCACACTCTCTCAGCCTCAAGGGAAGGCCATGACAAGCCTCCTCTGAATAAATCCTGCCAAGAAAACCCCATCATAGGTTCACTTTAGGCTCACCCAAAGTCAGAAACACTTTGAAGGCATATAATAAAAACAATGACTATTTATAAATATTAAAAAATACTCCTGGCACTCTTGGTAAATATAGTGATGAGGGATATTGGAAGATATAATCCCAGCGGGTTTTCGTCTTCTTCCATGTATAACAGTCAGCCCTTCGTATCCAAAGATTCTTTATCCACGGATTCAACCATCCACAGCTTGAGGATATTCATATATATATATGTATAAATCCTAAAAAGCAAACATTATTATTATTATTATTATTATTATTATTATGTTTATTTATAATCCACCTTCCTCCCAGTACAGGGACTCAAGGCAGTTTACAAATCTAAAATTTTACAAGTTACAATACTCTAGTACCTTGATTTTGTCATTTTATATCAGGGACACCATTTTACTAAAGGTATCATTGTTCGGATGTTATTGGATTTAACATTTTACTGCGCCATGGATACTTGAGCATCCATGGATTTTGATATCCACAGACAAACCCCAGCAGATACCAAGGACTCACAATATTGTATTATTATTATTATTATTATTGTATTTTATCTAGATAATTTATTTTACAATTGCATTCTGTACTTTTATATTTTTATTAGTCCTTCCTCCCCAGTGGAGACCAATGATCTGCTTTAACTTGCATGCGTGTTGTGCGCCTTCAAGTCATTTCCGACTTAGTGCGACCCTAAAGCGAACCTTTCACAGTGTTTTCTTGGCAAGACTCCTTTGCCACGGCCATCCTCTGAGGCCGAGAGAGTGTGACTTGCGCATAGGGGTTTTCCATGGCCGAGGCTCAGGGTTCGAAGCCCGGTCTCCAGAGTCGTAGTCCAGCCCTCAAACCATTGCACCACGTTGGCTCTCTTGTGCATAATGCCCTGGTTTGTGTGTGTGAGCGTATGGAAGAGAGCCATGCGCTCACAATTGCGTGTGTCGCACATCCTGCAGCGCCGGCTTGTGTTGCTCCAGAGGCTTCCTGGAAGGGAAAGGAATGTGGCCAAGCCAGTCTTCCAGCTTCCCAGCGGCTCCCAGTTCCCACGGTGGGGTGGGACTCCTTCTTTGGGCTCCTTCCAAAGAAGGAAGGTGGAACCGGGGAGACCCAACGCGGGGCTGGGATGGACGCCCCAATTCCTTTGCATGGCTGTCTTGGAAAGAACCCAACCCTATGAGTCCCAAATGGCGAAAGGTCTGGAAACCATGAAGCCCTATGAGGTTTAGATGCCTGAGTATTGGAGAAGAGAAGGCTAAGGGGTGAAATGATGGCCCTGGTTAAATATTGGAAGGGATGCCACACTGAGGATAGAGCAAGCTTGTTTTCTGATGCTCCAGAGAATAGGATATGGAGCAACAGGTTCAAGCTACAGTGGTCCCTCCACATTCACTGGGGTTAGAAGTGAAGGACCCCCATGGCTGTCGCAAAACTGCAAATAAGAAGAAGGCTTATTCTTTTCACCCGATAGAAGTCCTCTCTAGGAATCTCCAGGTCCTCCAGGGCAACTCTATGGTCAATATCTGCCAGAATCACACTGGAGGACCTATAAATGCCTAGAGAAGAGTTTTCTCTAGGAGCTTCTAGGCCCTCCAGCACAACTCTATGGTCAACTTTTGGCACAGTTGCGCCGGAGGTACCAGAGATTCCTAGAGAGAACGTATTAACCAAAACTGCAAATAATCAAATCCGCAAAAGTCCAAGCCGCGAATGTGGAGGGATGACTGTGTAAGAAAGGAGATTCCACCAAAACATTATCTTCATTTGAGACCCCAAATCTAAACATGAAGTGCATTTATGTTTGGTATGCACCTTATACACAATATTTTTAAAATACATTTGCGCACAAACCATTGTTTGTGTACACTGAGCCATCAGAAAGCAAAGGTGTCACTCCCTCAGCCTCCCATGCGGGCAATTTAGGATTTTGGAATATGTTGGATTTTGGAATTGCAAGTAAGGGAGACTCAAGTTGTATTTCTCGGTCAAGCTATTAATCGCATTTAGCCATTTATAGAGCAGTCTTCATGGAGAAAAAGAGAGCCAGGCAGTGGTTTGAGCATCGGACAGAGGTCCTAAACACACTGCAGAAATAATCCACTTTGAGACTGCTTTAACTGCCCTGGCTCAGCGCTAGGGAATCCTGGGAACTGTAGTTGTGGCCCACAGTGTTTCACAAAACTACAAATCCTGTCATTCCATAGCATTGAGCCTGGGCAGTGAAAGTGGTGCCAAACTGGATTATTTCTGCAGTGCAGATGCAGCCTCTGTTACGATGGACTGTGGTGTAGTGTTGCAGGATGAGTGGGACAACACATTTTTCAACAATTTAGCCGCAGTGCATGCATGTGTTGTATAATATACAACTCTCTGCAGATCTTATCAGCTTGGAACAGTTAAGCCTATAGTTCCTTGAGCGAGAAACAGACAGGTGAGATAAGGATGAAGAATTTATTGGGTTGGGATACGACTCGCAACGACCGATTTGCTTTTACAAGGAGTCGGTTTTCCAGGTGCTGAGTACGGCTTTGCTTCGGTTAACACACTATAAAGGTGTTCCTGAGCCCGACAGCTTTAGTAGAAAGTTTGGTACCAGAGGAAATAATAGCTTGGGGGAAAAAGTAGGAAGAGATTCATCCACCAAAATTGCAAAGAAATTTTGTAGTTTCCAAAAACATTGGGGTTGCTTTTGAGACTGTTATTGCAGAAAACGTAGCCCTGTTTCTTCTTAGGTATCCCTGAGTGAACAAAGTGAATAAGTTCCTGGCATTGCCTCTTTAACAGAAAATTCATTACCCAAAGCAGAACTAATATGGAAATATATTTATTTATTTTATTCCCCGCTTTTCTCTTGACAAGAGACTCAGAGTGGTTTACCCAAAGCATCTTCTTTAACTCTTCTCCAATATATTGTTGTTCAAGAGGCTCAGAGGTCAGCAAAACAGATTTCACATTTTCCAAATATTGCCCTCTTTTGATTTCAATGCTGAGCATAATACCCCGAAGGCACCAGATCCCTTTTGATCTTGGGAACTAAGCAATGTCAGTCCTGGTTAGTACTTGGATGGGAGACTGCCAACGAAAGACAGGCGCTCTGTTTCGGAGGAAGGAACTGACAAAAACCATCTCTGGTTCTTCCTTGCCTTAGAAGACCCTACAAAATTAATGGGGTTTCCGTAAGTCGTCCGGCAGTTTGAAGGCACGTAACCGTAATTGCCTTCTTGGCTTGGTATGAAGGTTTGCAGAAATGTGCATTTATCAAGGCTGTTGTAAAGAATCGAGCCTTTCCATTTGGTTAGTTCAGAGGACGCTGATTTTGAGCACCTGAAGCTCACGTTGCGATGCAATGTCTCATGTGTTTTTTATTAAAACGGAGAACCCAGAGCCAGAAGCCTGGATTAAATCAGCAGAGGAATGGCAAAAAAAACCCACAAGGAGAAGCAACGAAGGAGAATGACGTTGGCGCATTCTTGGGATATTTGTGGGATGGGGCTGCTCTCACAGCAGGAGGAAAAGAGGAGGACCTGGAGTATGTAGTATGGGAGAACAAAGCCAGCTCCTAGCAAAGCTGTTCCTCTCCATTAATCCGTGTCTGCTCCGAAGAAGTTGCCTAGAATCATAGAGGTGGGACATGGGACATGTAGTCCACCCTCTCTTGCAGGAGCATGCAACTAAATCTCCCCTGGAAGATGTCTCTCCAACCTCAGTTTGAACAAATGGCCAACTGTTGGAACCACGCAGCTCTCTTGATGCTGTCGGATTGCAAGTCCCATCCGCCGCAAGCAGCACAGCCAGTGATCAGGGATTCTGGGAGTTGCAATCCAACAAGAGATGGCAGGGCCACACCGTTTCTACCTCTGCTGTGAATATAGAGCTCGAAAGTATGTGTCATTAGTTTAATTCACATATATTATTAATTTTCTAGGACTTGCGCCAAGTAGGTGTGCATAAGATTGCAACCTTACAGGAAAGTAGGGTGAAACCCATTGGTTCACATACCCTCAGCCTCAGGGGAAGGCAATGGCAAACCTCCTCTGCCAAGAAAACCCCATGATAAGTTTGCTTTTAGAGACCACATGACAGGGTTGTCGTGGGGTCACCAAGATCAAACTGTGGGGTTTTCTTGGTCCTTTGTTATCTGCTGGGATTTGGTTCCAGAACCCGATAACAAAAATCCGTGGGTGCTCAAGTCCCATTAAATATAATGGCACAACAAAATGGTGTCCCTTGTATAAAATGGATTCCCACAGGTGGGTAGATACTGTGGTCGTTCGTTCCAGTTTTTCTTTGGAGAACTTGGTGCATATTAACAATATCGAGCAAAAACAAAGAAAGAAAGAAATTATTTTAAAAATGTAGAAGTGAGATCAGGCCAACCTCAAACAACTTGGAGAGATCATCTTGACCTTCTCTTTCATTTCGCTTGGAATCTCCCTCATCGCATTCCAGTCCTCACCAGTTTTGGTGTTGACTTTTGGACTTTTGATGGACGGGGAAGCGCTCGGGGCTGGAAGTCTTTGTGTTTTATTTTTCCTCCTTAGAAATGGAAGGGATCATTGAAACTGAAGCCTTGTATGAGATCACCTGGCGATGGGCACCTGGCCATCCGGCTCCTCCGTCCGTCCGTCCGTTGCTTTCAAAGCCGGTGGGATGATCTCATGCCAAGACGATGCCTCTGGCCATTACTCCTTGTTTCTAATTAACAAGAGACTGAAGGTGGTTCTCGCTCACTCTCTCTTTCTCTCTCTCTGGTATGAGGATGTATCATGCTTACCCATGCACCTGTTTGTGGCGCCACACCTGTGTACTCACCTGAGGGACAGTTGGCAAGCAGAGGCAGCCCTAGGGCTAGTTTGAGGCAGGCGAGGGCAACATCAATGGCTCAGGTAGACGACGTGTCCCTCTTTCCGAACTCTCCCAGCCGTAACGTTTACTTAAATGTGAGACACGGTGTGCTCTGCTTTTTAATCTAGGCAAAGAAAGGATTCACTGTAGGAGGCATTTTGGCTGGGGATTCCTTAAGCCTGGCACTCTCCAGGGACTCGCTCGGCCGCGCTTGCAGGCATAAGGAAGGTTAGCGTGGTTTTTGGTGGCTGTTCCTAACTTTGGTTGTGGTTCGTGGCTGTTGTGGGGTGAGAAGGGAATTCTGTAAATGTGGGAATGCAGCTCTCATCGCTCCTAGCCAGAGGATCCTACCGTCAGGCAAGATGGGAGTTGTAGTTCAGCTGCATCTGGGAGTGGGCGGCATTGGGGGTTCAGGGGTCAGTTTTGGCTCTGGAACATGCACAGAATATGCATGAAATGCAAAGGCAAAGTGCAACCAGAAGTGGACACTTGTTTTTTTTTTTAACTAGGTGTTTTGGGATGTTGTTGTTGTTACTTTGCATTGGGCCCTTGGTATCCACTGGGGTTTAGTTCCAGAACCCCCCTTGGATACCAAAATCCATGGATTCTCAGTCCCCATTATATACAATACGGTATTCTTATTATAATTATTATTAATATCACAGTGGGACCTTGTCAATGGTGTATTATTATTACTACTACAGTGGGACCTTGATATCTGCAGGGTTTGGTTCCAGGACCCCCCTTGGATACCAAAATCCATGGATGCTCAAGCCCCTTTATATACAATGGGGGAGTAAAATGTTGCCCTTTATATAAAATGGCAAAATCAAGTTTTCATTTTGGAAATTTATATATTGTTTTCGAATTTCTACCTGTGGATGTTTGAATCCATGGATAAAACTTCTTTGGATACAGAGGGCCAACTGCATTTGTATGCACATAATGAGATATTTTGGAGATGGGACCAAAGTCTAACACAACATTCATTTATGTTTCGTGTACACTTTAACACGCATAACCTGAAGGTAATTGTATACATAATATTTTACTAATTTTGTGCATGAAACAAAGCTTGTGACCATCAGAAAGCAAAGGTGTTACTATCTTGGCCACTCATATGAACCATTTTGGGATTTGGAGTGCAGTTGGTCCTCCCTATCCCCGGATTCTCTCCATCTACGCTATCTGGGTTTATTCCACTATTTACCCAAATAATTCTCTCTTTTGCAACTTCATCCTGTGTGTTAAGGGTCCTTTGAGATCAACATAGGCCTTTGGATCCTGAAGCCATGCCAGATCTTGGTCTTACTCTTTGCCCATGATTAGCATCTGTGAAATCCTAGGCTGGATTCAAGGCATCTTTTAAGTCGGAGGTGTTGGATGCGCTGGTGAAGGCTAAAAGCCGGGCACCAACTGTCTGTCCCTTTTGCCCAACCCTTTTCCTAATCAATCCTCTGTTGCAAAACTTGGCTTGTGGGGGACTTCCAAGGTTAACTTTGATCTTGTGTGCGCAAGGAAGTTTATTGCCGTGGGTCGGTCGTGAGACAAGGAGAGACGGGAGGAATTTCTTGTTAATGAGTGGCAGCCTGGCTGGTCCTTCCCTCCAGCGGCTTCCATTTGCAAAGCAGACAGACATTTTGGGGGCATTGACGATCCCCATCACAATGAATAGCCCTTGGATGCTGCGTTCATTGACACGGCTGCATCCTGTGCAACGCTGGGATCTGTAGTCTGGCGAAGCACTAGAACTCTTTGGAAATCTAAATACACCTCCCTAAGCTCTGCATAGGGCAGTATACAGGGATGTTGACCAAGATAGCAAAATGTGGTGGTGCTGCTGCATTAAGATCCGTGAAAATAAAGTTTTAATAAATAGCACTAACAAGTGCAAGTGCATTTCCATACCTCTTATCAGTGGGCTTAAGCGCTCTCTAAGTACAATGTAAATGGGTACAAATGGTTAGGCCTTTATTTGTGTATGCAGTTATATTTTATGTTTATATTTTATATACTTTATGACTTATATTTACACTGATAAACATCTAGAGGTAACTGCCTGGGCCATATAGCAAATCCAGTAACATCCAAACAGTGATAACCTTTATTGGGCCAACCAATAAGTACCAAAATCCAATGTTATTGGATTTACACTTATATTTTATTGGTGTCCATAAGTGTATGTATCTTACTAATGTTCATAATATGTACTTTATGCATTCATATGGATTTTGGAATAGGGTCATTTAGTATGGTCATTGACTGCATTAAAACCGATTGAAGCTCCACGTGGAGAGCCGGTGTGGTGTAGGGATTTTAGATTCTGGAGACCAGGGTTTGAATCTCCGCTTAGCCATGGAAACCCACTGGGAAACTTAGGGCAAGTCACTCTCTCTCAGCTCAGAGGAAGGCAAAGGCAAAACCCCTCTGAACAGATCTTGCCAAGAAAACCCCATGACCTTGGGGTTGCCATAAACCAGACGTGATTTGAAAGTACACAACAACAACGACAACTAGAACAACAAACCACACAGTAGAATTCCATGAGGTGGAACCACGGCATTTAAAGTGGAATCCCATTGCTATAATTGTGTGAGGTGCCATATTTCCAAAAGGGAACATAACCTTTCTGAAAATAATGCGCAACGGCTCTCCCCTTCCATTGTGAAAGAATAGGTCTTAGAGTCCAAAATGCTTATTTTTCCGTGGAAAACAGGAGGGACAAGTCATGGGAACACTCTTGGTTATTTCCTCATTGCAGCTTCCCTGTAGCAAATGAACCTTTTCTCATCTCCATTTAAAAGAATTACTTCCAAACTAGAGTCTTGGCTAGTTTGGGCAGGTTTTCACGATGCTCCGAATCTAGTGCCTTCCTTTCACAAGCGGAGGCAAAGAGACTTGTTGCTTGCCTGCTGCTGCTAGGATTGCAGCAAGAAATCTTAAATATAATGGATAGTAGGTGACAGAGCTGCAAACAATACATCCTCAAGAGACCATTAATGCATGTTCCCTTTCATGCACATAGCCTTTTGAGTCTCAAAATTATATCCGTGTGTGAAATAAAGCTGGTAAGAAGCAGCTGCGGCAACGTCCAACTCCAAATAGTAGCACGCATGACCTGTATATGGCAAGGAAAGGTGGAATAATGTTCTCTACTTCTGTTCAGTGACTGTTTGAAGGGTTTCACAGGAAAATAGGATTACTTTCAGGATGCAAACTGCTTTGAAGCTTTTGTCCTCACAGCTACTCTTGCGATCGAGATTAAATTTGGCATTTTATGATGCCTTAGAGTGGAGGATTTTTACCAGAGCAGAATTTTCCCTTTCTCTTCTTCGTAATGCAATCTTTTTGCTGGAAAGCTTGTGGAGTACTTGAATGCATCCCTCAAAATCTGGCAGGAAGAGATTTGGGTTGGCTCTAGTGATCTCTCTGGGTTTGGCTGTGTGGGATTCACATAATGAAAGGCTCAGTGGAGAAAAGTGTGTGTGTGTGTTGTGTGTTGTGTGTGTGTGTTTTAATTACAATAACCGTCCAAACTTGGCTGAAAGGTTACTAGTTATCACTACATCTATTTGCTGCTATTTATAAAGCCTTGGAAGACTTGACTCAGCACTTCCCCGAATTTCTCTCTGTCTCTGTCTCTCTCTCTCTCTCTCTCTCGCACACTCACACTCACAATTTTGCGTAAAATCCTGCCTACGCTGCAAAATTCCTGGATCCCACTTCCCTCTCGAGTCCACTTCCTTTGCAAGGAAGCGATGCAACACTGAACCGTACACATTTCTCTTTGGACAACCTTAGTGTGCAATTCTAATCTGAAGACGTGTGTCTGTGTTTCTGAATGCCCTTTGTGGCATTTTTGTGTTGGTAAAATTTTATCTTGCTTATCCTCCAAGAAGTTTAGGAGGTCTATAGGTTTTTCTCACCACCCCATAGTTTCCTGCCATCAGCCTTATGAGGGTTTTTTGGTCCACATTACCTAGCCATTGAATTCAGTATGGATTTGAGTCTGTCTTAACTTAGAAATTTAAAATTCATGGGAAAGGGGGGATGGCATTTTTCTGGGATTTAGGAGGAGCTAGAAAATGCAATATTATGGGAGGAAATGCAATATTAGTGCCCTTCACAGATTAAAACTCATTGTGTTACTTTTGCAACATAAACTGAATTATGTATGTTTTGTTTGGTGTGAAAGTATCATGTGTGCCACATTAAGAGTACAGCTTACTCAGAAAATGGTTACAAATTCAGTTTTGTTGCTTTTGCTGATGTGTGTCTTCACGTTGTTTCTGACTTTTGGCAACCCTAAAGTGGCCCTATCACAGGGTTTTCTTGGCAAGGTTTGTTCAGAGCCCAACAACATCTGGACGGCTGACACTCTTTTCCATAGATTTTTGTTGCTTGTAGGTCAAACTCCTTACAGTTGTGAGACGGCATGATTTTTGTGTGCTAGCTCTGACCAATTTTGATATAGAATTGGGGTCAGTGAAGTTAAGGAGAAAGTGTCTTGGTGGAAACAGTAGTGCTTTGATTGCATTTCTCAGTGCTTTTCTCCATTTTCTGTTTTGCAGAATTTCCTAAAGGCTGACAGCATTGTCAAGCAACCCACATTATCGAGGGACCCAAAAGAAGACTAGTTTGCTTGACTTGTGGGGAGAAAAGCATCTGAGTCTCCTGATGTCTCTCTTCTGACTCCCGAGAGCCAAAGTAAGTCACACTGTATTGGATTTGCCTTCTGTAGGACGTCTGTCTTTTTCCAAGGGTAGATTTTGCAAACCATGGTCCATTGATGAACCAGGAAGGGATGGCGGGGACACACTTACTGTTTAATCTCCTGGATAACTTCAGAATCCCATATTTCTCCCCTAAAGTACTTATGTTGATATCCCACTTTTCTTCTGTCCCATTTTGATCTTCACCATCGTTGTAACCCTGTGGGGTGAACACAACTGAGAGATAATGACTGAACTGGGGATTTGAACCCAGGTCTCTCCAGACCTAGTCCAATGCTCAATCCAAGCACTGCATCTACCTCACTGTAGTAGTTGTCTTGCTCTGGGCTGGAGGGTTGCCCCATGCTACCAGTTTGGCCAGTTTCGCAGCCTTTTCCTTCATTAGTTTTCAGTCTGTAGATGAGAAAGATGGAATCTCCATCTGGCAGGCCTTATTTGGTTCATAGAAGTTCCCACCGAAGGAGTGTCTTCTACTCTTATCTCCAATCACTGATAAGAGATAAGGAGCAATTGGAAAGCTAGGAAGATTTTGAAGCAAAAGGTGTTCTGCTTTGCAGCCTTGGAGCATTTTTGCATGGCTTTTGTTCTGTGGTTTGCAGCCTTGGAATATTTTTGCATGGCCTGTGAGCTTTGGTTTGCAGACTAGCTGGGTTTTGCACGCCTGAAAGCTTTGGTGGGCTAATAATCTCATTTTCCTGCCTCTCCAGGCGCCCCCTTTCACCCTCCACTTGCGGGGCATCGCTGTTGAGATGAGGACTTCAGAAGAGCAATCGGCCACGACAGTTTTACAGCGTTTGCTGCAGGAGCAGCTCCGATATGGCAACCCGAACGACAGCCGCAACCTCCTCGCTCTGCACCAGCAAGCCACGGGCAACGCACCGCCTTTTGCTGGCAATGGGAACCCGGGGGCTCCCGGCGAAGGGCTGAGCTCCCAGGACCACCAGCTTGGGACCCATGTGGCCCGCCAGGAGCCTCAGGGCCAGGAGATTCAGATGGACAACAGCGTCATGGAGAAGCAGCTCTCCCCGAGGCTCCAGAATAGCGAAGACCTTCCCACTTACGAGGAAGCCAAAGTCCAGTCTCAGTATTTCAGGGGCCAGCCGCACGCCAGCGTCGGGGCGGCGTTTTACGTGACCGGCGTGACCAATCAGAAGATGAGGACGGAAGGGCGTCCCACGGTCCAGCGCGTGAGCCCTGGGAAGGTCCACCAGGACGAGGGGCTAAAGGACTTGAAGCAAGGACACGTCCGCTCCCTGAGCGAGAGGCTGATGCAGTTGTCACTGGCCACGAGTGGCGTGAAGGCCCACGCCCCGGTCACCAGCGCCCCGCTCTCTCCGCTCTCTCACCAGCAGACCAATGACTTCTACAAGAATTCGGGGCCGCCGGCCCCTCCCCAGCCAAACATGAAAGGGATGGAGCATAGGGGGCCGCCCCCGGACTATCCGTACAAAAATATGTCCGGGCCACCCATGAGCTGCAAGCCACAGGACCCCGGGCACTTCTATGGTGACCATCGCTTGGCCCAACAAGGCCGGTCGGACGGACCGATGATGAGGTACCAGCATCCTCCGGAATATGGATCGTTCAGGTAAAGCGGTGCTTCCTTCTGTGCAAAAGGGTGGTGGATGCTCCAACTTCCAAGAAAAGTTGGATGGTTGGTTGGATGGCTGAAGGGATGGATGGATGGATGGTTGGATGGATGGATGGTTGGTTGGATGATTCATTGGATGAGTGGATGGTTGGATGGTCAACTCTCAGGAATGCTTTAGGTGTCTGTTTCTCCATAGCAAGGGGGGTAGACCTAGATGGCTGATGATTCTATGAACTCTTCTCTTCCTTACCGATAATTACAAGTTTTTTAAAATGTTGTTTCTTGAGATAGCTGTCATTTAGATGCCAAGCGTGGTCGGTGGGGCCTTTTCTGTGGCTGCCCCTTAACTCTGCAACTCCTTTCCAAGATGGCCAGGATGGTCCTCTCCCTTTTAGGGACATTTTATCTTTTTAAGTGTAATGTTAAACCATTGCACTCTCCTGGCATTTGCAGTTTAGTAAGAGGATATTTAGAATTTCCTGCTAGGGAGCTCTGGTGCCTCCTTCAAGCTACAAATCCCAGATTTCCACAAGGTGCAAGTGGAATCATAATGCAATGATTTTGAAAGAGGTCCCAGCTCGAACTTTTCTTTGGCTGCGTCATTGTAGAAAATGTCAAGGCAATCGTGTCCAATTTAAAACCGGAAACCTCAGTAAGAAAGTTGTGCAAATTATTCGTTGCAGTCAAATCATGAAAAGGGTTTCTAGTAGTTGGCAAAAGAGGTCACACATAATTTTGAGGGGAGAGTTCTCAGTTTCTCTGATTTTGTTTTTTTTCCACCCTGTTTTTGGAGATGTTTGGCACGCATGACCTGAAATGTCTTGTTTCATAGAAAGCCTCTTTGATCTCACTGGAATCATATTGCAGCGTGCCAAGAAAGGCGGGTTTTTATTTCTTATTTTTTTAAACCTATATATATATTGTTTTGCTGATTTGGGACTGATCTATTTTGAATTTTGCTTTAAATGCTTTGCAGATTTTTTTTCCCAGGAAAATTATTGCGGAATATCCTCATATAGAAATATGTAACAAGTAGGATTTTGCCAATATGACTAGAACTTAATTTTCTCTTCCCAATCAATTGATCAATAAATCTTGGCCAACCATTATTTATGCATTGATTATCCAACAGTTAAGTTTGCTACGTATAAATTAAAACACATGCAATACGAAATAATAACCATAAAATGAATCAGTTAAAAGTAAGCCAAAACCAGCACAGAATATAACCATAATATAATATAATTTTAATGCATTATTAAAAATAATGTGTATAGAATTATTCTCAGGCTATGTGTATAAAGTGTATATGAAGCATAAAGAATTTGTTTAAACTTTGGGTCCTGTTTCCAAGATATTTTATTATGTATATGCAAATATTCCAAAATCTGAAAATATCTGAAATGCAAAATACTTCTTTTCCCAAATATTTCAGATAAGGGAGATTCAACCTCTAATCCTTCGCTTGATTCATTAAATCAATAACTTTTAAAAATATCACCTAGATTTTCTCAAAAAGATCATGATGAACTAATGCTAGAAGAAAAACTGAAATGTTTTGGAAACTTTGAAGTCATTGATATTATTGTTGTTTTTTTAAAAATATAACCAATTTTTAAACACATTATTTCCAAATTCTTTAGTTCCGTTTCCTCTTTTTTGGTGGGAGGGAATGATGAAAAAGTTGCTAAAATATGTAGATAATCCAGACACCTTTTTAAAACTGAACGACAATTTTGAACAACAAATGAATTGTTGGTACACAAATAGAGAAACTTTGCAAAAATTCCTCAAAAAAGACCGTAACGAGCTATTATTACAAGGAGAAAAATTGAAATGTTTTGTAAACTTTCGTTTGTTTAATATGTAAGCAATCGAGGTTAACAATTTTAATGCAAATTATTTCCAAAGTTTGGATTAATTTCCCCATTTTTGGAGCAAAGCAGCACCAGCCAAAAAGCATGGGGGTTATTTTATTCCAATTTATACAATTAATTAATTTACACAGTTAATATTGTATAATTGCCAGTTCAGAGGGGCGGGCTATAAATAAATTATGTTGTTGTTGTTGTTGTTTTTAATGGGTTTTTCTCTTTTAAATTATAATGTATTTAATTCTCTTTTAAAGGGGGGGGGGGTGTTCTCGTTTTTTATCCAGATAATGTTTTATTTAAATCTATTTTATTCCATGTAAGCCTTCTTGATTGCCCAGGCAGAAAGGCAAGATACAAAAATAAAGTTATTATATTAGTTGTTAATTTTATTATTATTAATGGACTTAATATTTTTACTCTAATGAAAGCATTTTCCCCCTGAGTGTCGTGAAGGGGATTAAAAAGTTTCTCAAAACCTGAAACGGAGGTTTGGCCTACTTTCCCGCCTTCCGCTGAGGCGATTCCTTTCCCCTCAGCGAGGCTTTGGGGCCTAGTTAGATAATTTAATTTGGTTCCTAATCTATTTCAAGGGAACAAAAGCCTTCCTTCCTCCTTCATTGTTCAGGGGAACCTGAGGAGAAAACGGAGGCTCTTTCCCTTTTGTCCTTGTTGTTATTATTATTATATTATTATGAGGAGCCCGTGTGGTGAAAGACGAATGTCGGCCCAATTCAAGGAGAGCCTCTGCAGCCATTTTGTTTTCGTGGAAACGCTGCAGAACTGATCCAGTTTGACACCGCTTTGTTTAATCCATTTTTATTTCATTTCTGACATAGTTAAAACACTTAAAAGATATACATTTCATTAAACTAAACAAACAACGCTTGACAAATGGCAAAGCAAACAAAAGCAAACAAAAACGCAAACAGACGATCATTACTGAAAAGTATTTTCTTACAGATTGCAATCGCTCTTCTTTTTATATATATGTTTCTTTTTAGGTTTTCTGTAATCAGAATATTCTTTGTGACATCTGTAATAATAATAATAAATTTTATTTCTAACCTGCCCCTCTGTTCAGCAACTATACTTATACTTTAATTGCAATTATTATTATTTTTGTTGACTTATTTTTAAACTTAAATAAATCTCTCATATTCTCATTACTTCATATAAGTCCAAATTAACTATTCAAAACAACAACAACAACTTATAAACCATCTCATATTATGTCTTATATAAGTTAAGTTAATCTTAATTTTCCCCATCATTGGGTTGAGTTGAGTCTCCGTCGTTTTGGATTTTGGATCTTTTTCGATTTTGGAATAGCTGTATTTGGGTATAGGTACATAATGAGGCATCTTGGAGCTGGGACCCAAGTCTAAGCACAAAATTCATTTATTTTTCATATACACTTTTTCCGTGGAGCCACAGAGGTATTTTCAGACACAGTATTTTAAAAATAACTTTGTGCGTGCGACAAAGTTTGCGTATGTGGAACCACCAGAAAGCAAAGGTGTCGCTATCTCAGCCACCGACGTGGACAGATTTGGATTTTGGAATATGTTGGGTTTCTGGATAAGAGGGACTCAAACCTGTATAAGAGCCCTCTCCATTTTTCACACTGGCAACCTAAGACTTGTTTAGGGTTGCCAAAGTTTGCACGTCCCAGGTAGGGTTGCCATTGTGCAAAATGGAGAGGGCTCCTGGACCTTCAGTGGTTTTGCAGAAGAGGGAATTTCAGGAAGGGGTTATATAGTTTTTTTGTGGAGCTTTTGGGCTATGTGGCCATGTTCTGAAAAAGTTCTTTTCTGACATTTCGCCAGCATCTGTGGCTGGCATCTTCAGAGAATGATAGCCTGGAAAAGGATTGGAGATATATATCCTGTGTGACTCTGGGAAGGAAGGAGTAAATTGCAAATGTCTTGTTCTGTTGCTCATGGCAGTCCTCAGGGTGGGAGGATATGCTAACAAGGATTAATGTCTGCTAACTGGTGCTCATTGTCTGCTTGGCTCCCAGGCTTGGCTCCCAGTCTTGAAGGACAGCAAGGTCAAGACTCAACCTACGCAAATGAGAAACAGCCTAAGGCCAGGGGATTCCCAGCAGACAATGAGCACCAATTAGCAGACATTAATCCTTGTTTGCATATCCTCCCACCCTGAGGTCTGCCATTAGCAACAGAACAGGACATTTGCAAATTACTCCTTCCTTCCCAGGGTCACACAGGATATATATCTCCATCCTTTGCCAGGCTTCTCTGAAAATGCCAGCCACAGATGCAGGTGAAACATCAGAAAGGAACTCTTCCAGAACATGGCCACATAGCCTGAAAGCTCCACAAAAAAACTATGGATGCCGGCCATGAAAGCCTTCGGCTCCACATCAGGAAGGGGTTGCTTGTTTGCTGGTTGCCTTGCAAGCCACGCTGGCCAACGTTCCTCCTTCTCCCCAACCATTAAAGGTCCAGGATCCCTCTGCAACCCCACTTGGGATGTAGAAACCATGTTTGGGTTGGTTCAAGTGAACAGGGCTGGATTTTCTTTTCCTTTTCTCTCCTTAGGCAGAACCCAGACCTCCCATTGCAACCGCAGCAGCAGCAGCAGCCATTTGCGCCGAGGCCTCCCCACCATCACAGCCCGACGTCTTCGCTCACTTCCTTGGGCTCCCTGACGCTGGTCCAGTCCTTGCCGCCTTCCCGGTTGTCTCCTTCCCAGCACCAGCCTCCCCTGACCCCCAGCCAAGGAGATCCCTTCTCTCTGCCACGGACCCAGCCGCTCTTCCTCTCCAACCAGATCCACCAAGGAGATCTCTACCGGCTTTGCCAACCCGTGATCGGGCAACAGCAGCAGCAACAGCCGGGGGATTCGTACTCGGGGCTGCCGCGGCCTCCGCCAGCACCGTCTCCATACCAGCAGATGCCGGTGGATCCCTTCGTCATTGTCTCCAGGGCTCAGCAGATGGTGGAGATCCTCTCGGAGGAGAACAGATCTCTGCGCCAGGAGCTGGACGGGTGCTATGAGAAGGTGGCCAGGTTGCAAAAGGTAGCGACTGATGGAATCCCACCTTTCTGTGTTTTTCTTTCTCTCTTCCTACGTCCCTTCTTTGCCCCGGCTTTTTTTGGATAATGTATAGAAAACCCTTTAACTTCATGCCAAAACCATAGTGAGGTGCAACTCAAAATGGTGGTCTGCAGGCTCCCATCAGTCCAGTGGACAGAACTTAGCAAGTTTCCAAGAAATGAAGCAAATCCTCTGCAGGTATACCTCAATTAACAAAGTGGATGTGTTCCTGGGATTTACTTCTTTAACAGAAAGTTTGGGACCAGAGGCAGAAATAATAACAGGGAAAGACTAGGAATAGGTTCATACACTACCAAAAAAGAGAGAGCAGGTCAATATGTTTCAGCAAACTTTTTGGGCAAAACCAGTGATATGCTTCAAGGGAAGGCAATGGCAAACCTCTGAACAAATCTTGCTGAGAAAACTCCAAGCTTTAAGGTTGCCATAAATAGGAAATGACTTAGACAACAACATACACCTTATACACATAGGCTGATGGTAGTTTTATACACAATATTTTAAATAATTTTTAGCATGAAACCATTGAACCATCAGAAAACAAAGGTATCACTATCTCAGCCATATGAATTTTGGGTTTACAGATAAGGGGTATTCAGCTTGTAATAGGCTCTGTTTCTGAGCCCATAACATTATAAATTATCTGACCCAATGTTCCTCCTCTTCTTGCGTCATTCAGAGGCCAAAATATTTACTTGTCTTCCACTTGTCCCTGATCATTAAAAGAGCAGCATTGCTTTGCAGAATCTACCTTCACAAAATGCCCAAAGGCATCATTTTAAAGCACAACCTGGTAAATACCCTCCTGGGGCAGAAACATCCACCGGACCTTCCAGAGCTTTGTCCATCTTTGTCCCTTATGTATTCACTGCTTAAAATTTGTTCAAGCTGAGGATATGGATGTTCTAGTTATTTTTGGGTTTTTGTCTTTTCACTCGCCATAGCTGGAGACGGAGATTCAGCAAGTCTCAGAGGCCTATAAAAACCTGGAGAAGTCGTCCTCCAAGCGGGAAGCCCTGGAAAAGGCCATGAGGAACAAACTGGAAGGAGAGATCCGGAGGCTTCATGACTTCAACCGGGATCTCCGAGGTAAAGGGAACATTTCTTTTAAGACATCTGATTTTCAAGTGGAAAAACTGGTGATTGAGTAATACAGTGAATTAAGATGAGTGATGATGATGATGATGATGAATTTTATCCTGCCTTTCTCCCAGTAACCCCAAGTTGATTAACAACATACAGTCGGCTCTCCGTGTCAACCGATTCTTTGTCCAGGGACTCAAGCATCCACGACTTGAAAATATTAAATATACACACACACATTCCAAAAGCAAACTTTGATTTTGCCATTTTATATAAGGGACAACATTTTACTATGCCATTACTTTTAATGGGACTTGAGCATCCACATTTCTTGGTATCTACAACAGGGTCCTGGAACCAAACCCCAGCAGATACCAAAAGCCCAGTGTACTTAAAAACAATATAGATTAAAAATTATACAAAAAAATTGAAAAAAGTATAAATATCGTTTCTGCTGACTGTACTATTAATGCAATCTGTCCATTTTTCTTACAGAACGCATGGATACGGCTAACAAGCAGCTGGCGGAGAAAGAATTCGAAGGCTCTGAGGATAACAGGAAAACAATCTCCCAGCTCTTTGCCCAAAGTGAGTCCAAATCACACTCCCCTTGTTGTAAGGGTGCAGTCTTCTGCAAACGGGGATTTAAGACAATTTGCTGTTGTTATTTGCCATCAAGGTAACTTGGATTTATGGCAGCCCTAGGAATGAGGAGGAAAAGAGGGAGACTGCCCTACGGGTGGATGGAGTCCGAATCTTGCCAAGAAAACCTTATGATAGGTTTGCCTTAGTTGAAAATGACCCGAAGGAACACAACAACACAACCATTTAATACTAGTTCCTAGAAAGGAGAAAAAAACATTTTTCTTTACATATTCTTCTTGTATGTTTCTTGTGGGAGAGTCAGGCACAGGATATTGGGTTTGCTCTCAAAGCATCAGTGATGCTGAGGACGTGACAAACATTCGCCAGGGAGGAAAATGCAGTAATGTCCTTGTCTTTTGGACTTTTGGTTTGACCCAGAAACAGGGAGAGCAGTAAGAGATCCTTAAAAATAATGCACTTTTTTGCATCTGGTTCTGCCTAATTCCTGAGTCATGGGGTGGCATAGCTTGGAATGTGGTTTCTCTCCTTTGTTTGGGCTGGGTCTTTTCTCTTCTGGAAGTGTGTGTTCTTGAGCTGAGTCAGGGTTCATGTTCAGACAGAGAGGAACCTGGGTGCCACTTCAGATCTATATCTATATCTATATCTATATATCCATATCACCTGTTGCATTCAGCCATTGTTTTTTCCATCCCATCTGGAGCCCCAAGATTGCTTGGATTTATCAACTGGTTTGCCTGGTTACTTGTACAGGTATACCACATTTTGTGCAATTTGCACTCAAAGCAGTTTACCAGAAAACAAATAAACTACCATGACTGCAGTTAGAATTATAATGCATCATAGGTTACTTCACTTAACTTTCCTTTAATTGCAACCCAAATGTTTAAATAAAAACAACATACACAAAAAGACAAGTTAGTATCCAAATATCAATAATATCGACAACATTCTATATATCAATATGATTGTTGTTACGTGTCTTCAAGTTGACTCTAACTTACGGTAACCGTATTGTGGGGTTTTTTGGCAAGATTGATCACTGCACGGGGGTTTGCCTTTGCCTTCCTCTGAGGCTGAGATAGTGTGACTGTCCCAAAGTCTCCATGGCTTGTCAAGGATTGGAACCTAGGTCTCATTATAATCCTAGCCCAATAGTCACTACCCCACGCTTGCTCTTGTGAGGCTATCCTAGGGTTTAAATTTGAAATGTCTTTCCCAGAAATGCAGCGCACCACTCTTTTCCTGTGCCTATTTTTGTCCTGTCCTTTCCAGACAAAGAAACCCAAAGGGAGAAAGAGAAACTGGAGGTCGAACTGGCCGGTGTCCGCTCCACGAATGAGGAACAGCGGCGGCACATTGAAATCCGGGACCAGGCTTTGAACAACGCACAAGCCAAGGTGGTGAAGCTGGAGGAAGAGGTAAGATGCTCTCCAGGACTGCGCTCACATCAGTGCCAACCTTGTCTTTACAGTTCCCTGAGTTTTACGTTTCTGTTTCAGAGACTGCGTTCGTGTCCATCTGTTTCTAGTCCAGCAATTGACATGGGTCTGTAACTAGCCTTAGTAAACTGGGAGGGTCACTCCACCCCATGTTACAAAGGGTGCATTTTGGGGAGTGGGGGGCTTTGAAAGAAAATAATAAAATTAGTTTTCTGTGGGTTTTTTGGGCTATGTGGCCATGTTTTAGAAGAATTTATTCCTGATGTTTCGCCCGCATCTGTGGTTGGCATCGTCAGAGGTTGGTAGCATGGAAGTGTGTTGAAGGTGTATGTGTGTGTATGTGTGTATATATGTGTATGTGTGTGTATATATATACACACACACATACACATATATATACATTTATATGTGTATATATATACCCGCACAAACACACTGTGCTTTGTTTCTCTTTTGGAAAACCTTACATTATAGACTCTGGCTCCATGATATTTGAGAACCATGATTAATTCATTCCCAACCTTTCTGCAAAATGTTTTTATTGCCTTTGTGTTTTCATGTATTTTACTGCCTTTTTATTTTATTTTATTTTGCAACTATGAGGAGGAGATTTTTTTTCTTTTAAAAAAAGGATGGCTGTTATACTCATGATTCTGATTATGGTTCACAGAGAAGCCCCTTCGGGCTATAAATTGCCTTTAAAAAGCTGGATTCATCCTCTCCATCAAGAAACTTAGTTATGTGAGAGATTCATATGACCGAATGAGAAACCAAAACATCTTCTAAATGGCATGTTATTTGCTTGATTGTCTATGATTGTGATTGTGGAGTGGGTTGCGTGTCCAAATACACCAGAGCAATGCCACCACCGAAAAATAAGTTTCATTTCCCCATAAAAAGAGATAAGATTTGCATTTCCTAATGTGCCGATCAGACACAGCTAGCTATTCGATTGTGCATTACTCTCTGGTTTTGCATGTCCCATTTTGCTCGAAAGCTCTTACAGAAGTAGATTATTTTCGGTGAAAGCATACTATGTAAATACAAATTGCCCTGCATTTTCATTTTTAAAAGACATCGCAGCAAACAAGATGGGGCAGACTTAAGACGGAACCCAAGTGAGACTGTCATGCAGACTAGAAATAGACGGATCCACTCTTTTGAATAGAGACCTTTGTGCGGAAATGTGGGACTTTCCAACCACAAAGGAACCAGCCTTCTTCTGAGTCAGACTGTTGCCCTGTTTAGCTCAGTCCAGAGGTAGGCAACCTGCTGTCTTCTAGATATTTTGGAATATATTCCCCATGAGCCTCACCCAGCCCCACAAATGGCGAGGGATGGTGCCAGGCATAGTCATAATGGTACCAGGTTGTCTCCTCTGCTCAGCGCTGGTCGGGAACAATCCTCCAGGACTTCGAACCAGTGGCTTCCCCTGTGCAGACGTTCCAGGAATCAAACCCTGGTCTTTGGCATACAAACCCTGTGTTCTGCCACACAGCTGCAGCCTTTCCAGAGAGATGTGTTGGAAGTGAGACTCGAACCCAATCCACTCCACTAAAACTGGACCACCCAGCTTTGGTTATGGGAAGGCCGTGTCTGCCATGAGTCCAATGCTGTGGTCTAGTGGTCCATACTAACACAATTCATGCACCTCTCAGGATTCACTGTTTCAATGCTCTCCTGGGTATCAATTGTCATTTTTTTCCTCCCCTTCAAGGGCCTGTTCACACTACACAATTACAGCACTATCATCCCACTTTATCTGTCATGCCTCCATCCTAAGGGATCCTGGGATTTCCTGGGATCTGCAGTTTAGGGAGGTACCTTAAGGCTGCATCCACACTAGAAAAATAACCCGGTTTGGGACCGCTTTAACTGCCCTGGCTCAAGGCTATGGGATTCTGGGAGTTGGAGTTTGTTGTGGGGTCCAGAGCGGAGCGGGTTATTTCTCTAGTGTGGATGCAGCCTTAGATTTCTCAGCCAGAGAGCTCTAGCGCTTCACCAAACTACAAACCCCAGGATTATATAGGATGTTGCTTATGGCAGTTAAAGCGATTATGTAGTGTAGTGTGAATAATAAGATCCACACATGAATGGGCTCAGGACCTTGTTGTCCAATGTTGTTCTTCATTGTTCCAATGAGGAGCGTATAAAACATCTCACACCACCTAAGCAGTGCTTCTCAGGCTACCGGATGTACATGGGCAGCATGACAGACTTTGGCCGTAGGGACCGGCACCATATTGGTGTCCACACTTGGTTGTTGTTGTGTGCCTTTAAGTCGTTTCCAACTTATGGTGACCCTCAAGTCTTATCACCAGGGTTCCTTGGCAAGATTTGTTCAGAAGGTGTTTGTATTGCCTCCTTCTGAGGTTTGCAGAATGTAACTTGCCCAGGGTCACCCAGTGGGTTTCCATGGCTGAGTGGGAATTCGAACTCTGGTCTTCTGGAGGTCTACCCCAACTTTCAAACCACATTGTCTCCATATGTGGCTATAACTTTTAAATTTTTTTCTTACTTGGAAACTCCATATGAATAGCTGGTGGCTCTCAGACTCGTACTGGTCCACAACCAAAACTTTGAGCTGCGCCGACCTAGAGAATGGGAGACCTTTCGATGACTTCTCTTGGACATCACTGGACTTCACTGGTTCTTTAAAAGAGCCGAGCTCCAGTTTGTAAATAACAAGTGCCCCATTTGTAGAGCTAGCAATTGGGGGTTAATATAGTAAAGGACCATTTGACCTTGCTCTCGGTCACTTTTGAAAGCAAAATATTTGGGAGAAGGAAAGCCTCCATTGCTTTTGTTCCAAGTCCTCCTCCTCCTCCTCTCTGTTGTACTTTTCACTCAACTGGAATTTCTGAAAGAAGCAACGGACATACTTTTCCTTCCTCTTGCAGATAAACATGGAGAGGTTTCTCTGTCAGTGAGCCCCAGCTAAGCCTTCAGGATGTGTGCATTGTTGTGGAGTAAGAAAGAGGAAACAGCCTGGCTGCGTGCCCCTTTCAAACAGTTGCATAAAAACCCCAGAAGACCCAGCCTGGTTCTTTGCAAAATGTGGTTTCCCAAAGCCCTGGAATGAAGAAAGTGTGAGAGTTCTAAAATGGAGAATTCTGCCTCTCAGGGCTATGATTTGAGTAGTGGTCAGCTATCGAGTTGTTGCAGACAGTTCAGTCCAAGCCTTTGTGTGCTTAGCCGAGATCGCTGAGCCCATAATTGCAATGAAATTCGAGGTTAGTTCTGCAAAAGGGGAGCTGGGGGTGGATTTAGCTAAGGAGAGGTTGGCATGGAGGCAGCCAGAGGCTGGCATGGGTTTGCATTTGCTGGAGTCCTACAGTGTGGGTTTTCCTTTCTCTCTTGGCTCGCTTCTACTCGCTTAATCTTTTCCAGACTCCTTTTCGGTTTGAGTATTGTTCAGTGACAGAAGGCAGTACCCTTGGATTGCTGGGGTTGCTTCACAACTCAGCTACCAACATCTCTGCAAGGGGCCGAGCATCATTTGCTGTCACTTCTGGTGCCCAAATAACCCAAACAACAAAAGAGCTTATTCTGTGGTGCACCTGGACACACTTTTTGTAGAGGTGTATGAAAGAGATTCATATGGAGCGAATGTCCCTGCTCTCTTTCTTCTGCTTCTACTCTTTCCTTCTGAGCAATAGGTCTGCAAAGGTGTACCTGGATTAGAGGAAATGCACCAGAGGATTGTGCACAGAGGGGTGGATTTGCAATAAACAATACAAATTAGAAGTGGCTATGTCCTTGCTAGCATAATACTTGAGCGGCTGTTGAACAGGAACGGAAATCAGAAATCTTGAATTGGTGCGCACTGTACAAATATAGTATTTTGATCCCTCTTTAACTGCTATGGCCCCTCCACTCTATGGACTTTTGAGATTTGTAGTTGCCCACAGTATTTAAAATTGGACTTGTAGTTATTTTCTAAGGCACTCGCTTGAGCGAAAGTTTCCATGGTATCCTGAGTAATAAATTAAGGTACCTTGGACCCTGACACTGTATATCCAAAGGCCCTTGGGAAAAGGGTCAGCCCACAAATGGGGGACTGGCCTATAACTAACCCACGGAGTGGACTCTGCTCCCGCTTTGTACTTCATTCAATGCAAAGCTGTGTATGGATGGGGAAGTCTGCTCCCTGGTGACTGAGGATGTCAAATGAGTTACACTCATCCCTCCACATTTGCAGTGTTGGCATTTGTGGATTTGATTATTCACTAATTTGATTAATATGTTCTCTCTAGGAATATCTAGGTCCCCCAGCACAACTCTGTGGCCAAATTTAACCAGAAGTCACACTGAAGAACCTATAGAGATTCCTACAGAGAACACTCCACTAGGCCTTTGTAGCTCCTGCAGCACAACTCTATGGTTAATGTCTGGCGGACGTTGACCACGGAGTTGCACTGGAGGACCTAGAGATTCCTAGAGAGGTGTTCTCTCAGGTAAAAATATAGTGTTTTTGTTATTTGCGGTTTTTCCACATTCACTGGGGTCCTGTGCCCCTAACCCCAGTGAATGTGGAGGGACGAGTGTAATGTCTGTGAAAAACCGAGTAATTCCCAGATGAACATCCCATAGGGCTTTTTGTTTAAACAAAAGTATGCCATGTTTCCGAGGTCTGGGTCATCAGAGTCTGGAAGCAATGGCTCCAAGACATAACCTTCTGATTATAGATGTCTTTGGGCAGCTTTCCAGAAAACATTTCCTTCGCTGGGTATGGAAGTAGGGTGTGTCAGTCCCAAGGCACCGCACATCTGTAGTGACATTAAAAATTGCCGGGTTGTTTTTAAAACTGCTTTCCCCAACTCTCCATTTTGGTCTGGGAGTAATTTTCCAGAGGTGGTTTTTGAGGGTTATAACTTATTTTAAAACAAGCAAACAGAGAGGGACTCGCTCGTAAGCGGAGAGCGTAACCAAGATGGGCTTGGCACGACGGGCGGCTCGAGCACAGAGGCGCCTTGTGCGGAAACATGTTTGACCGCCGGGTTGGTAGAGGACACTTCGCGGGAGCAACAAAATGTCATCGCTCTAGAGCATGGGTTCAAATCTATAAGTTATAGGCCTGAGGTACATTCAGTTGGCTGACTGCATTTTTAAAAAATGGATTGAACTGTGTGCATCAGGAGATAGCAAGAGCAATAGCATTTACAGTTCTATACCGCTTCCTAGTGAACTTGGCACTCTCTAAGTGGTTTACAGTCTGTAAACAAGATGTGTATGCATTGGCATATAGTTGTGTCTCCTGATGCATTGTTGTTGTGTTTGTTTGTTTGTTTGTTTGTTTGTTTTTGCCATCAAGCCAACTTTTACTTGGAGAGCCAGCATGGTGTACTGGTTTGAGCATTGGACTCTGTTCAAATTGTGGCTCAGCCATATAAACCTGCTGGGTAACCCTGGGCAAGTCACACTCTCTCAGCCTCAGGGGAAGGCAGTGGTAAACCTCCTCTGAACAAATCTTGCCAAGAAAACCCCATGATAGGTTTGCCTTAAGGTCTCCATAAGTCAGCCTGGCTTGGGTCTTGCAAACTCTGGGCAGCCGTGGCTTCCTTGATGGAACTAATCCACCTATAATGTGGTTTCTCTCTTTTCCGGCTGCCTTCCGCTTTACCAAGAATTATTATCTCTTCCAGTGAGTCACATTCAGGAAGTACAGCTGTTTTCCTATTAAGCTGTTGCTTGGTCCTTCAGAAACGCCTCTGTTCTCATGTTACGTATTCTCTCACGCACATCAGTTGACCGAATGCTGCTCTTGCTTCCAGGCTAAGTTGCCCCGCCATTCCTCAGAGGCCCTCGGCACCTCTCCAGATCCAGGAGATGCAATTGTTTTCAAACAAGGCTTGCACTTTTTTATTCCTCAGAACATTCCCCATTCTTATTTGATATATGTGTTGTTGCTGTTATTTGCCCTAAGGCAAATCTATCACAGGGTTTTCTTGACAAGATTTGTTCTTCAGAGGAGGTTCTGCCTTTGCCTTCTTCCAAGACCAAGAGGGGTTTTTCCATGGCTAAGTCAGGATTCAAACCCTGGTCTCCCAGAGTCCTAGAGACAAACACTATTTTATTTTGTTTTATTTTTGCAAACAAGATTCTTGTGCCAGTCCAAAGAAGAGCTCCCAATTCCTCCGTTTTGGCAGCTCTAACAAACAAGAGTCTTTTCCTCTGCAGCCCTTTTGTTTTTCTTTCCAGTTGCATTTTCCATCTTCATCTCACAGATACCAAACGGAGCAGGATATGGTATTGGGGGAAAGAAAGGGAGAAAAAGGGAGCCATGATCTCCCCAAACCTATCTCCCCAAAGAGCGTCAATTCCTTTGGCTGCTGATGGAGAAGACTGTTCTTACTGTCCTGGTCTCCATCTCCAAAAAGCAGTTTCGGATGGGCTAAGAATGAGTAACTTCAATAATGCAGCTCCTCTTCCCCCCAAACTTCCCCGCAGTGTCTTGGCAGCATTCAAGAAATGCTGTTTCCAGTTCCAGAAACATTCCAGAAACTTTTGACAAAGTTAATCAAACCCATCTGCCTTTGGCTGCGGGAGTCACGGAGCAAGGCTGGCCGAAGCAGAACCTGAGCTCAAGCTGCCAAGATTGGAGAGGCTGGGAAGGAAGCCCCGGATTTCGCTGTTGGTTGTAACCAAGAGAGATTAGGCAGCCCTGTATTGTTTATACCCTGCCCTTTCCCCAAAACTAGGAGTCGAAGCAACTTACAGTTAAAAAGAATTCAAATATATGGCCGTGTTAGTCTGTAGAAATGGTATGTAGAGAGATCTTTGGGACTAACTGAAAGAAAGAAGTTGGCAGGAGGAGCTTTCGTAGACTTAAGTCTGCTTCTTCAGATGCAATTAAAAGGAATTACAATATTCTTAAAACATACAAAACATGGAAATGGAGTTAAAGTATCAACAACATTGAAGAAAGTTATGCAATCAAAGTGATTTAAAAAAGCAGTTTATATAACAGTATGATTAAAACAGTGCTTTAGTAAAGAAATATATATTCGGTTCTCAGAAGCTCGACAGGATGGATGGCATGGGTGATCCTGACTCCAATAATATATCTTTCCACATGAACACTTACACTTTGCCAACCTGTGTGATAAACACTGTGTGGAGTGTGGTTGTTGTGTGAGTGCAGACACAGTTCCCTTTCTGATTTGTTTCCTCTTCAATAAATCAGAGAAAGGGCACAGGGTTGGTTTGTTGGTCGGTTGTATTAAGAGGCCTGAAGGTGTAGCTCATGTAGCTTTTGTCTGTAAATCCAGCACAGTCCCTCTTGCCTGCACTGGAGACAACATGATGGGGAGACTGTGTCAGAGGTGGATGGGATGATCTATGTCTTCATCATGCCATGGAAATGTTTCTCAGTGCCAAGCCAGCTTCACATCCAGCTTTTATTTATTTCCTCTCTCTGTTAAGCTGAAGAAGAAGCAGGTGTATGTGGAGAAGGTGGAGAAGATGCAGCAAGCGCTGGTTCAGCTGCAGGCGGCCTGCGAGAAGCGCGAACAGCTGGAACATCGGCTCCGGACTCGGCTGGAGAGAGAACTGGAATCCCTCCGGATGCAGCAGGTAACGCCAGCGTGGCACGCTTCCCTGGTCCAGCAAAGGCAGGTTCCCAAGTCATCGTCATCATCATTGGAAGATGCTGGAGTTTCCTCCTTTGGAGGTTTTTAAGCAGAGACTGGATGGCCATCTGTCAGGGGTGCTTTGACTGTGTATTCCTGCATGGCAAGAGGGGGTTGTATTGGATAACCCATGGGGTCTCTTCCAACTCCGGGATGCTGTAATTATTGGCTGCTGGAATTGTGGACCAGGCTTCTGGATACATGGGTCAGATATAAATAAAAGAATGTAATGCATATAGAAATCCACCCATTATTATTTTAAGAAATCCTCTGCAAAACCTTGAGGACATGCATTGTTTATTTCATAGAACCATAGAATCCTAGAGTTCCCAAAGGCCATGCAATCCAACCCATTTCGGCCATGCAGGAATAATAATAATAATAATAATAATAATAATGTTTATATTCCGCCTCTCCAAAAAAGGATCGAGGCAGGTTACAATATAAAATAAAATACATAAATATATACATAACTCAATACATAAATCCCCTTATCCCCATGCTTAAACTAATCCACATAATGCAAATAATACAGGAAGACACCACCAAAACCCTCCTGGAAAGTGGCCATCCAGTCTCTGCTTAAACACCTCCAAAGGAGGAGTGCTATCCATTATTTTTATTGTTATTGGTATTATTACTTAATATAATCCCTTACTTTTCTCAGCACAGCTGAAAAATTGTTAATACAGATGTTTAAAAATCGATTGAATAGTTCTATTAAAAACATCCAATTCTGTTTTAAGTAATAACTATATCCTATTTAGATTAAATCGGATTTCTCCGTGGGCACCGGGCCCGGCGCAGGTTTGGTGCTACTCAGGCTTGGCTCCGGTGGGTTGACCATCTCGCTTTGTCCTCCTTTCCTCAGCGCCAGGGCACCTCTCAGCAGGCCTCCGTCTCGGAGTACAACGCCACTGCCCTGATGGAGCTCCTGCGGGAGAAGGAAGAGAGGATCCTGGCCCTGGAAGCGGACATGACCAAGTGGGAGCAGAAGTACCTGGAAGAGAGCGTCATGCGGCAGTTCGCACTAGACGCCGCTGCGACTGTGGCTGCTCAGAGGTAAGAAGAGGCAGAATGATTGCAGAAGAGACGCCCAGAGCAGGAGCACCTTTTTATACTCCCATCACCAAAACAGACAAGCAAAAAACTCTAGTGAATGTGTTAGCATGATTTGCATTCTCGACTTTTGTGGGTCCCCACCAGCATTGTGTATTTTAATACAGTAAAGGGCAGGAACAGTGTTTGAAAATCCATGAGAAATTAAAAGGAGTTATTCAGGTTGTAGCATCTTAAGTCTGTCCTATCATCCCCAAAGCCCTGGAGGATTGCTATCCACACTTTAATCCTTCTGAAATCCTCTCCATTTCCTAGTAGGGGGTCATAATGAATTTGGCGGACTGATCCCAGAAGTATAGGCTGGCTGTAGTGATGGCTTGTGGAAGAAAAAGCCTTTTGCAAACCCTAAATCAGAGAAAATATGTCTCTGTTAATTTCAAGTACACACATTAATCTCCTTGGATCTCGAAAACTAGCCTATCAGAGGAAATGGCTGATCTAGGCATGTTCCTTTTCTGATATGGGCTGGAATCCTGAATCCCAAGCAGAGCAGACTCTTTGCATCAGTAGTGAGTCAACATGTAGGTAAATCTCATTGACTTAGTGGGTCTACTCACATTGGGAGTAACCAGTGGGATCTAGGCCTTGCTGTTTTTGTATGTGTAGGTAATTTTTGTATAGGTCCATAATTTTCATTACTGACACTGTTGCTGCAATGCCCACACTATTTATGGGTCCAGTAAAAGTTTAACCATGCCATTCTGCTAACGTGACTTTTAGTCAGTAAAGGTTGGATGCCACTTCATACTTAATAATTACTAATTAATTGAATGAATTACCATATATACTTGACTATAAGTCGACCTCATGTATAAGTCGAGGGCAGGTTTTAGGGCCCAAATTATGGATTTTTATGTGACCCATGGATAAGTCGATGGTAAAACTTAGGGACATGTAACAAAGGATCTAAAGGATGAAGCAGAAGGAAACAATGCCAAAGTACTTACAAAAATCCAGCAGATATAACTGCACCCTAAAGGCTGGATAGATGGGAAAATAGAGACAGACTACATGCTTGACTTTCACCAAAGGATGACTCCTCCTTAAATAAGAGTTAAAGTATAGTATGTATATTGATCCGTAAATAAGTTGACTCAGGGTTTTGGGGTCAATTTTTTTACTAAAATTTCTAGACTTATACATGAGTACATACAGACATGAGCGGCATGCAACCTTTACTCACTGCAAGTCAGGCTACACAGTTAGTAAAATAGTATGGCATGGCCATGCAGAGACAAAAGAAGATGTACATTTGGCGCTGTGGGTCCATTTTTGGAAGAAAGGAGGAAATATTAATGAGTATTTCTTGCCTTTCTCCCAGTAAGGGACCCAATGCATTTTCCATCCCAGAGGCCAAGGTGACAGGAGCCATGGCTGGCAATGCCACTGACTTGCTAACGTTTTGTCTGTCTGACCGCAGAGATACCACCGTGATCAGCCACTCGCCCAGCGCCAGCTATGACACTTCCTTGGAGGCCCGGATTCAGAAGGAAGAGGAGGAGATTTTGATGGCAAACAGGAGGTGTCTGGACATGGAGGGCAGGTCAGCTGCAACTTAAACCTCTCCTTTCTGCTCTTCATCCAGGACAATGTCCAGCGCTCTGTCTTAGTTAATGAAATGCTGGCTAGCAGTCTGCTGATGGCATGCACCAGCCTTGAGTACCCTTAACACTTACATTTTTAGGATGTTGTGCAAGGGTTGTAGTGTGATTATGGTTGCGCAAGCAGAGTTCTGGCAGTGTGTGACCGTTATGCAAAGTGCAGTGCTTTTTAAAGACAGCATGTAAGTGTACTAAAACTGAAGACCTGCTGAACGTTGTGCATGAGGAGCAGGCATGGTGTGATGTGGGTTTTGCAACTGGTTGCTCAACAGTGCGAGAATATAGGCAGATTGTCACACCCACAGTGTGGCATTAGTAATGCTGTCTCCTTGGCTGGTGCCTGTTTTCTCTGCCATGCTTTGGATTCACAAGTTCACCTTGGTGCTCCCTTCGTCCAGTTGAGTTCATCCTTATTACTGTTGTGAATTGTTGTTGGTTGTTGTTAGCCAATATCCTACATTGGCTACTTAGGCTGCATCCACACTGCGGAAGTAATGTGTTTTGACAGTGCTTTAACTACCCTGGCTCCATGCTATGGAATCCTGGGAACTTTAGTTTGTTGCGGCCCCAGAGCAGAGCAGAGCTTACATGGGTTAACACAGAAACAGCTAAAAATGGATATTGTACAAAAGTTAAAATAGAATTAAAGTAACTCTAAGAGCAGTTAAGCCTGGACTATTAAAAAGGAAAACGACAAAGCAGAAAGAAAGGCCCTTTTCCTCCTTTGCCAAGAAACCTTGGAAAGGCAGGAGAATTATTTGGCATCCTGTTTTCTTCTATGGGCTGCCAGAAAGCTTGGTCTGTATACAAAGGATGTGAGTGCAATCTATGTGAGCTTTAGTGTAGCATTGGGGGAAGGCGGCTTTTCTCTTGCTGGAGTGGAATAAAAACTCCATGGAGGGAGAGCCAGGAGCGCATGCCCTCCTCCTGCCCTGCGGCTACATCTTTCCTCTAATGCAAACACCGGAAGTGAGTCATGCGAATTCCTGCCTGCAGCTGGGGCTCTCCAGCCTTTCCTTGCTCTCTTTGACGGCCAATGTCACCTCGGTCACACCGGGGACCTCCCTCCGCCCAAGAAAATGGCTTGAGATTTCCTTTTGTTTGCAAACATCTCTCTCAAAGGGTCTATAAAGATGCGCCTTGCAGAGGCTGCGCTTCCTCCACCCCTGCTCTATGCTGCTTCTGGCTTTTGGAGAAGCCCCTTTTAAAATCTTTTCTGTTTTCTTTTTTGGACTTGGTGCTGCGTTGGGCACAGGTGTGCAACTCCACCCTGTTTGTGTTTCCAACTACGGTTGGCAGGTGGTTGCCTGGCAGAGCTTTTGGGATTTAATCCTCCTTTAAGGATTAAAAATTCAGGCATCTGAACATCTTCCCAGCATAAAGAGATGGGGAGAAACAATGAGTTCTCAAATAGTTTTCGGTTTGAAAGGTAGCATGATGTAGTCGTTTGGACTACTCGGACTCTGGCCTGATTCTGTGGATGTCATACATTTATGCAATCCATGGAGAGCCATCTTGGTTTGAATCTTGGACTAGGGCTGCGGAAGACCTGGGTTTGAATCCCTGCTCAGCTGTAGAAACCCACTGGCTGGCCTTGAACAAGGGACCACTCTCTCGACCTCATGAAAAGGCAATGTCAAACCCCCTCTGAATAAATCCGGCCAAGAAAACATTGCCATAAGTCAGGGTCGGCTTGAAGGCACAGAGCAACAACAAAGTCTTCAGCTCAGTCCAGTTTAATAGCATTGGCCCAAAGCCATCACAAACAGCAAAAGAGGCTACAGTGCAATAAAACACAGTGAAATTTCCATTTAAAAAGCACACTATAAACTTGATCATGAATTAATAATTTGGTATCTAATCAGAGAAATCTCAGAGTGAGGTAACTCCACTGACAGTCAGTTTTGTTTGCCTCAGAAATGTTAGGCTTTAGCAGAGAGGATATAACCAGAATAGCAAACTTTTTCCATTCAGAGTGCAACAAACGTCTCTTTTATCTAATAATTAAGTTGCCCTAATCTGCTCTTTGTAAAATATCCTTTTAAAATCTTTGTAAAAGATGTGTTATAAAGATGCACACATGTTTTTGCATGTGCATGTATATGTAAACTTAGATGTGTTTTCCTAGTCACAGTCCCTCAGCTTCAGGGGAAAGGTGACAGCAAATCTCTTCTGAACAAACTTTGCTAAGAAAACCCCATGATAGGTTTGCCTTAGGGTTGCCATAAGTCAGAAAGGACTTGGAGGCACACAACAACATAAACGTTTCAATTAATATTTTAGGATCAAGACCCTCCACGCTCAGATCATTGAGAAGGATGCCATGATCAAAGTCCTGCAGCAGCGTTCCCGGAAGGAAGCCAGCAAGACGGACCAGATCTCCTCCATGAGACCGGCCAAGTCGCTGATGTCCATCTCGAACACGGGTTCGGGATTGCTGTCCCATTCCTCCACCCTGAGCAGCACCCCCATTTTGGAGGAGAAGCGGGAGGACAAGAGCTGGAAAGGCAGCTTAGGTGGGTCTTTCTGTCTGCTTATTTAAACACAAACCCAATCACACATGCATATACACAGAAGTAGTTTTGCATTATGGGTTGATGCTTTGACTGAAATACTGTATGTACTATATCTATATAATCATCCTCTGGTGAAAAGCAAGTGTTTAATCTGCCCTGAAAGCACTTGCCTCCTTCCACTTGCTCATCCATCCGGCTTTATGAGGGCAAATAGTGATGTCTTATGGAATTTTGTAAGTTCTTTGGCATTGTTTTCATTTTGCTTCATCCTTTACATCTTTCATTTACATGCCCCTAAGTTTTACCCTTGACTTACCCATGGGTTCTATCAAAATTCATAATTTTAGCCCCAAAACCTTCCCTCGACTTATTTACAAGGTCGACTTATAGTCGACTTATAGGCAAGTAAGCAAGCAGATGGAGGCAGCCAAGCATTTTGTCATTATTTTCAAATTTGTCAGTCACTGTAATAAAGACATTAGCCAAAACTGTATTGTTATTTGTGACTAAGACAGAATCCAGTGAATCAGTGTCTTTTACCAATGGGTTGATACACCTCCTAGAGTGCCCCAAAAAGGACATCGCCATGTACATCTAGCCATTGTGTGGCTAGGCCCTGAATATGTGCAAGTTTCAGTCCTCTCCAGCTGAGCTGGGCTGCTTTGAAGGCTTGGTGTCTGGAGGTGTGGAAAGACACTGATTCAGTGGATTCTGCCTTTTCTGTATATGCATGTGTGAGCCTGTCCCCATCATCTGGGGAGGCAGAATGGGCAAATGGGGGGATGGCAGTGCCATGTGCGGATGTTGCCTGACGGCCTTGCGCTTTCCGCACTCCGTAGGCGTTCTGCTGGGAACGGAATGCCGCTCCGAATCCATACCTTCCACCCCTTCGCCGGTCCTTCCCTCTACGCCGCTGCTGTCCGCACACTCCAAGACCGGCAGCCGAGACTGTAGCACTCAGACCGACCGCGGCAGCGACCAGAACAAGACCTCTGCCGCCTCTGCCTCCGCCACCCCTCCGGTGCAGGCGAGGCTCCCGGCTGTGAATCTGACCTACAGTTTGGACAAAACAGGTAAAGAGGCCTCTTTTTTAGCTCTCGGTTGCACATGGGATTGCGGCGAATGTGACCACTCTTGGTGCAGGCTGGACGGAGGTGGGAGAGGCCCATGGATGCCTTGTGCCACATTTGGGCTGCCACTGGGAGGGAAACCAAGTCCATATAAGAAGCTACCTATCCTGGGCTGGAAGGTATTTGGTGCCCTGCCCCAGCGGGGTTGCACTTTGCACAGTGATCAACATCTTGTGAGTGATTTTTGGACACAGAGGGCTTTGTAATCCACCCCAAAACTTCCCATTGCCATAACTTGCTGATGGGGAGCTGATTCAGACCTTGAAGATCTGGCTGCTCTGGGTTCTTGGGGGAAAGAAGAAATGTGTACACTCCATTTGAGAGTACACCCACATTTCTTTCGCCAACTCTGACCAAACTGAGACCAGATATTTCTTTGTGATCTGATACCCTTCCCCTCTCCTATTGCCCAGCATGGGTCAAGCCCCCTTGTCCCCAAGGCTTGACCCATACCGGTCAATAGGAGAACACAGGACTGTGTGACTAGATCCACGTGTAGATGGAGGATCCAGATTACGCCACCTCTGACAATGCTGAGACCAGTTACTTCTTTGCCCAGCGTGGCTCAAGCCCCCTTGTTCCCAAGGCTTGACCCATGTTAGGCAATAGGAGGACACAGAACTGTGTGACTAGAGCCATGTGTAGATGGAGGATCCAAACCAATGACGGCAGACAAAAATGATCCTGTGGATGCCATACATTTATGTAACGCCAGGAGAGGCAACTTGGTTAGAGTCTTGGACTAGGACCCCAAGAGACCCAGGTTTGAATCCTTCATGGAAACCCATTGGGTGACTTTGAGCAAGTCGTACTCTCTCAGTCTCAGAGGAAGGCCATAGCAAAGCTCTTCTGAAGAAATCTTGCAAAGAAACAGGGTCGCCCTAAGTCAGAAATGCAGACACACCGCCACCATTCATGGCTTTCCATGGCTGAACAGGATCCAAATCCTGGTCTCTTTTATTAAATTCACTGCCTCAAATTATTATTGGGATGGTGCCTGCCGTCTGGAGTTTTAGCACATATCCTGAAAGACTCGCCCAGTTATTTGGGATGCCTCTGTTAGGACTGATTTAAAGGATGGTTAA
This sequence comes from Urosaurus nigricauda, assembly GCA_034509955.1. Classification (NCBI taxonomy): domain Eukaryota; kingdom Metazoa; phylum Chordata; class Lepidosauria; order Squamata; family Phrynosomatidae; genus Urosaurus; species Urosaurus nigricauda. The sequence continues at coordinate 24,877,545 of JAOEGL010000011.1, read as the reverse complement.
CCTGTCCACTTAAATCGGTTCAAGGCAGCAGATCTAAAGTGGCAGACATTTTGCCAACTGAATACAAAGACAGAAAGGTTTATTGCTGTTGCTGGGTTACCTTCTTTATTTGTTGTCACAATCTCTCTCTTTCTCTTTTAATCTTCCCCCCATCCCCAACGTTTCTCCTCCTTTACTTATAGATGGTTCAGTTTTCCATTCCAGCACTCTAGAAAGAAAAAACCCAGCTCAAAATTTGGGGCAGGACCTCAGCGATGGAGAAATGGTGGAATATCTCATCTGAAGAAATGGCAAAAGATGGAGTTGGGTACCAGAAAAATGTGTCTCTCTCCCCACCCCCAATATTTTTTTTTTATTAAAAAATAGCAAATTTTAGTAACTGAATCATAAAGGAATCTACAGCATCGTGCTGTTTGTATATACTTTCCTCTTACAAGTATGGACAGGTTAACTTAAAATTTGTTCCAAAACGATTAAAGTACAGTAGTTTTTGTTCTCTTCAAGAACCTTACCCTTTTTTTAAGAAAAGAAAGAAAAAATACTGGATCTGGTAGCATCTGGATGAAAGTAAACCAAGGTCTTAAATGCACTAAATTTTTTAAAATGTCAGTATTTTTTTTTTAAACAAGACTTGTATTTAAGAAAGATCCATGTTTTAGATGTCGGATGTCCAAAATGCCTTTCCAAAAGCCTGTGACCTCCGGGTCTCTCAATGGCCAGACAATGTCATGGTGCTGCCACTTCTGAATGTCTCCTCGGATATTCCTGGGAATCATTGTCTGAACCACCGAGTGATAGAAAGAATCTATCGCTTTTAACGCTCCTTAGAAAAGGACGCCCGTTTTTACAAAAACCAAAACCTCCGTACACATTCCAGAACAGAAAAAGAATGGCCAGTCTTCTCTGCCAGCTACTTGGATAAGTATGCAGTTGATCCTCCTTATATAAGGATTTTTTATCCATGGATTCAAGCATCCACAGCTTGATATAAATTCTAGCTTGACCATATATATATATATAAATTCCAAATACAGTTGACTCTCCTTATCCACAGTTTTTTTAACCCACGGATTCAAGCATCCATGGCTTGAAAATATTTTTTTAAAAGTATAAATTCCAAATAGCAAGCCTTGATTTTGCCATTTTATATAAGGGACACTATTTTGCTCTATGGTCAACATGTGGTAAAGTTGTGCTGGAGGACTTAGAGAGATCATATTAATCAAAACCGCAAAAAGTCAAATCGGCAAAAGTCAGAGGTGCAGATATGGAGGGCCAGCTGTATTGCCACAATCGTAACTCCTTCCCATCATAATTTATAGGTGATCAACTCCAAGAGAAGGAGGTCTAGTCTGCCAGTGATGAACGTATGGGTGAATGATGTTTCCATCAGGTTTGAAGGGTTCAGGTCACTCCATGCATCTGAGGAAGTAGACCAAGTCTATGGAAGCTGGCGCTACAATGTCTTTCTCCCAGTTAGTCTCAAAGGTGCTACAAGATCCCTTGGCATGCTGATATTCCAGACTAACACAGCTATGTCTCTGGACTATACTTAGCTAAGTTGCTGATGTAAAAGACTGGCCAATAACGCTGACGTCCACCATGTGCCTACAACTCGGATGCAATTTCTTGTTATTGTTCCTCTCGTCCTGTCCTTCTGTTAAACATTCTGAGATGAAAGGAGGCTTTGCCGTTTCCCTATATGTCAAAGGGCTTTGCAAAAGCCTCGCAGCGGGAGAAGGAATAATGGCCTCCATTCAGCGTTTCGGTTCGCAAGCTACATGAGCCCATTTTTTCCGTGGAGTCCCTTCCGTTGGATTTGGTCAAGACCAAATCGTTCAGCTGGCTGGATTTGGAGGGATTTTTGTACTGTTTTGAACGGCGAAGGAAGGAAGGAAGGAAGGAGTGAGTGAAGCCTTGATTCTTTCTGTGAACATGCTGGAGACTTCTGAATGCTGTATATTTTTCTCCTCTTTTTTCCAAATGCTTTGATTGTAATCTGCTCATTCCAGAAGACAACAACTTTCCTCTTCAGTGTATATTAATAATGTTCAGAATTTAGTGCCTTACTCTAGATAAGGGCTGGCACCCTGTTGGCCATGGCTTACTAGAGTTCTTGAATGGTGAGCCAATACATAGATTAATCTCAGAAACCGAATGGGTCTACTTTAGTCAGGATAAACAACAGGATTTAGGCGAATAGTTACAACAGAGACCGGCTGGTTGTTAAAGGAAAGAAATACTGCAGGTTGAAAGCCTCACGTTTTCCTGGAACGTTCCTTCTGTCTTGCAAGGAAAGGTCTTTGAGAGAGAATTCCTCTCTTCCTTTTCCTCCGTGGCCCCTTTTCCTGGAGTTTGACTTACAAGAGGCAGAGAAAGCTGCTCTGAACATCACCCAAGAACCAGGTCCAAATCGTGAGAAAGAAATGTAGGGAAGCCGTCATGTTCTGTAGTTATTGATAATCTCTTTTTAATAGGAAAAAAAATCCTTTTTTAATAGAAGGAAAGCTAGTGGTTGCACCTGGGTCCTTCTGACCCATTCCCAAAGCAAAAGGAAGGCTTGCAGGTTCTCCCCAAAAATGTGTTGGGATGAGGCAGGAATGATAACTCCAAGGAGGCTGGTGTTGGGTTTTCTTGCAGCAGTGACGCTTCTTCTGAACTGGGATCTTCTGGCACAGTTTTTCATTGGATCGGTGCTTCTGAATTAGCAGAAGGTACCAGAGGAACTCGGCATTTCCTGGGTTTGCAGTCTGCATCCCTGGCATTTGACATAACCCTCTGCTAAGAAGTGCCTTACGCTAGCCTCACAATTGTCAAACTTTTTATGTAAGGAGATTACTTTCCTCTCTGTTTCAGGTTACCCACTCACCTATTTTTTATTTTTGGCTCTGCTGCTTTCTGGGAGCTTGGGAAATTAGGACACAAGTGAATTCAGACAGAAAGCCAATAACCCGGGACGTAACTTTTTTGAGTTATGTTGTAAGTTGTAACAACTTAAGAAAAACCGAACTGCACATTTCTCCTTTTCTCTCTGCTTTGTACTGGAACTGAGACAAGGAAATATAAACTTGTGATAACTTTTTTTGTTGTTGTTGTTATTGGAGTTTGTGCTCAAACCAAACTTTTAGACTAAGAGTTTTAACACAAACTCGGATATTAGAAGCAGTGCTGTAGACAGAATTTGTGTAAAGGAAAACTATGTAGTCCTTTTCTGGGAATGAATCTGTGGAGGATGCGCTTGGACACTCCAGGTGTCTTACCTGCAGCCGCTTTCCCTTGGGACCAGATGGTTTGGGAAAGCGCCGATGGGAGGATGCCAACCGCCAAAATGTTTCCGGCTTTCTTGGGACTTTGCAGAAATCTAAACACGTGGAATGTGTCTCATCTTTGCTTGGTGCCTCGATATATTCCTTCTCTACTTGTATAGGAATGTGCGTGTTTTGTATGTCTAGAATGTAAACCTCATGATAATGGTAACTGTATTGTATTTATGAAGAAAATACATTTCTTTCTGAAGATGTTTGCTGCTGGGTGGCTGTTTTCTGCATGTGTGTGCTTTGTTCCTGTAGATGCCTAAGCGTTCAGACAGAAATGTCTACACAGTCGGTTTCCTTTTCCTGTAAAATGTATTAGACGGTATTTAATAGGCAAAGACCATTTTGGTTTTTTCTAGCGCTGGCATTACTGCCACCAACTTCTCTTCGGACATGGCCCCTGGGACTTTAATGGCACCTTGGCGGCAGGAAAGCCTAGTCGGTCTCCTTTGCTTGCACCTCGCGGCCTCCAAGGAATAAATTATGTGCCATCTTCCTATGAAGAACATGAAAACAATGCTATGATTCAGCTGCAAAATGCAAAAGGCAGCAGGCCTCTTAATGGATATTTTGGGATTTCTCAGGGTTTCCTGTCTGAAGCAAGCAGATACTTAAAACGGTTTCTGTGCTAAATCAGCCTCTGTTTTGCTTTTTAAAGATTTGGTGAAGTTCATCTAAACTGTGATTGTTCTGTTTCTTCCAGGTTGGCAGAAACTGAATCTCAGCATTAGAGAGCTGACTGCATTTTGTTTCTAGGACTTAGACATGTAAATATTACTGGCATAACACAAATGCCCATCTAATGTGCTGTCATGTAATTTTATATATGCACAGTTGTTGGCATTGACTTGTCATTATATAGGATATTTTGTTTTTTGAGTCTGCCTAGCATGGCGTTTAATTTTTGCCTCAGTCCTGGGGACGCAGAGTATCCAACTTTGCTGTGTCCCAAAGGCAGTTTTGAAATTGTGCCGGGCATCTAAAGGCTTTTAAATTTGAACATCAGAGTGTCAGGTTTAAGAATAGAACCGTTTTGTAGGGTTTCGTTGCCCGATCATTGAACAAGATGAGGCCTAAAACATGGGAAGTGGTTTGCAACAATTAGGCTTTCACTTCTTGCCCTCTTGCATCAGCTCCCAGCCTCCTAAGACACAAAGGGATAGGAATTTCTAGCTTTGTTGAGTTTTCAGTGCCTTTCTTTTCACGTATGCCATTTCCAAAAGCGCTGAACAATAATAAACATCTGTATTTCCAGCAAGCCTTATGGGACAGCATCCAGACCTGCACAAAACAGCAACCACTTAAAAACAACAAAGCCCATGCCAAGGATGTCCCATCTGCTTCCTGCTGATATTGTTTTGTCTCCCACCTGGGCTAACATTCCTGAGCCATTCAGCCAATAATTCCTACAACAGGAAAAAGCACCTCTGTAGTTCATTAGTCAGACTTCTGTGCAAATGTTTCAATGGGATTAAGATGCTGATTTTCATGTGAGTGAAGCCCCAGATGCTCAGCTCCTAGTTAGCTTACCTTCCTCAGAGGCCAAGGGAGGCTTGCGCTGGCTGGATCGTAGCAGATATTCAACAACTTGGAAATGCTCTACTGGGAAATAAAAGCCTCGGCAGGCTGCTATCAGTCCCTCGAGTTTGAAGAAACCCATAGCAGGCTCTTTAAATGGTTCCTTCAGCATTTCTAGCTGCACCTCTGTCTTAAACGCATCTGTTGAAGAAGAAATTCCATATAAAAGGCAGAGTTACCATCCGTTTTAAATAAATGCTGCTTACCTGGAAGACGTTGTTCTAAAGAAACTACATTTGTGCTGCTAGAGTATGAATGAACACACAACCAAGTCGTTTTAATGTTACACGACACCATTTTATAGAGCTGAAGGCACGTTCTTGACAGGAATATGACAGTGGCATATCCAGCAAATGTAGTATTATGACTTATAAACTAATATTGCACAGTGTTGTTTACTTTTACAAAATAACAAGGAGGTTTTCCTGGATATGAAAACAGAATATACATATAATGGCTGGGACTAATTGTTTTATGGACTAGAGACAACCAAATGTTGCAACAGGCCCACGGAGATGAAAACATGCCCAGTTTTGTTTTTTTAAAGCAAAGAAACAGCTTTGTAGGAGAGATTTATGCTCCAAAATCCTATACACATTTCTGCATTTCACTATGTTCTGATAGGGACATAGCTCCCACATTGTGAAGTTACACATCTCAACCTCTGGATGTTGGCCTATTATATTTTGTTACAAGTCAAGAGGAAACTCCTGTCTCACCCAGTTATTGGGTATGTGCCCAAATACAGTGGGGCCTCCACATTCACCGGGATTAAGGGTGCAGGACCCCCATGAAAGTGGAAAAACTGCAAATTAAAAAACAAAAACGCTATCTTTTTACACGAGAGAACACCTCTCTTGGAATCTCTGGTCCTCCAGTGTAACTCTATGGGTCAACATCTGCCAGAGGTTGACCACAGTATTGCGCTGCAGGATCTACAAAGTCCCAGAGAAGTCTTACCTCGAGGAATCGCTATGTCCTCTAACACAGCTTTTGGTGAAAGTTGAGCATAGAGTCACACTGGAAGACCTGAGAATTCCTAAAGAGAACATATTAATCAAATCCGTGGATAATCAAATCCGTCAAAGTCAAAGCCGCAAATGTGGAGGGCTGACTGTATAATATAATGTGAGCACAGTGAGCCTGATGCTGAGGCTGGGCTTTTGCTGAGATGATCTTTGCTCCAAAGACTGAGCCAAGAGGAAACCAGGACTTTGCCTTCAAGCAAAGCCTGACTGTGAAGGGAAGGAGTGGATTGCTGAAAAGCATCAACATTGGGATAACTTATTCTTTTTTTACTGTATTCATCTTTGTAAAAAATACCAAAAAGGAATAGAAGTATGCAGTGCTTGAAAGGATGGCATCTAACTAAGCAGAACTGGGTACTGAATTCAGCAACCCATGAGTCCACCATGGGAGAAATCAGAAAGCAAAAGGCTAACATAAACGTAACGGCAGCAAAGAGCAAAAAATAAATAGATTTCAATGTGTTGCATAGCCTTTTCTGCTGTCAGGTTTTGAAGCTGGTTTAACATATAACTTAAAAACTTGTGAAAAGAGAGCACGCTCCAGAAAGGGAATAAATCTATTTACAGGAAGGTCACAGTTACCTTTTCCACGAGCACCGGACATTCAAGACAGAAAAAGACATTTTGGTTTGTTGAATTAAAGCTGAGTATAAAATATTATTCACAAGGTTATCCAAGACGAATATTAAAAAATAGCATGGCAAATCGCATCCGACTGACACGGACTAGAAAAGGGGAAAGAGAACATTTTCAGCATTAGGGACACATTTATGAACTTCGGCTCACCATATAATTTTTTAAAAAGTTCTTCACGCTACATTTCTCTACTCGGCTGGTCAAAATGAGGCACACTTCATCAATGACATTTGAAAGCATCCTGATATGACATGGCCCATAACTATGATTAGATTTGTTTTTATTTTCCATACATCCCAAATATACCTTTAGAACGGCCAAAGGCAACTATTTTCACTAATTTTCAGCCTCAAGAGAACCAAAACATTTGCCTTTGGCTAAGAGGCAACTGTGGTTCTCCACCAAAGTGTCAGTTAACTAATGTCAGTGCGGAGAGAATTTCACTTGGATGTGCTCCATTTTGGCACAAAACTGGCAGCCAAAAATTCTTGTTTTGTACAGAAAAACGTAAGGATGTTGCTTCTAGAGTCATCTGAAGTGATTAAAACTGAACTGCAAGCCACATTTCTTTGAGCTGTCAGGGTAACATTCATGGGCCTCCATGGCACGGTTAACTGAAAGTATTCTGGCAGGCAATTAAAACACATTCATTGAAATCGTCTTGTTTCGAACGGGCAAACCACCATTGCCTTTCGTTTGAATTGACTGATCCCATCACAGCCTCTAAAGCAAATTTAAAGTGAAAAAGCCGCAGCCCTTTTCTAGGGAGTTATCTGGAACATAATCTGAGCAATTTGGGGCAGGGGAAAACGAATTGAGGTACAGAACTGAGAAAGCAAATAATACGTTTGCTTCCATGATTTCTGTTTTGTAGAAATTACACACTGATAAACACAATACTACATTCCATCTCACTGTAATTATTACAACTGGGACAAACTGGGGGGAAATAGTGTGTGCAATGTAAAAGAGAAGAGATTGGAATAAGCTTTCTAACCACAGCTGCACACCCAACACGGCTCCAAGGCCTTTTTGCAACGTAGGCTGAAAAAAATCATGAATTTCATAGGCATGTGCTATCTAGCTCTAGATAAAGAGGGCGGCAGACGTTAAGCATTTTTCATAGCAAAATGAAAGAATGGGCTAATGTCTAATGTGCCACTGCCCTGCGTTTTTTGCCACGTCTTCCCCTCTGCAACCTGCCCCTAGCCCAGGCGAGGACAAAGCAGCCTTCCAGGGCTGTTTTTCCAGCCCTCAGAGGGTCAAGATTTTTGTCCAAAATGCCTCTAAGAGGCATTTTTGCTATGTCCTGGAGGCCTCTAAGGCCATTTTAGGCCCAGGAAAGGCATGTTTTAAAACCAAAGATGAACCAGAAGTGAATTCTGGTCAGTTCCTGTTTTGAAAAAAGGACTAAAACTAAAGAGCATTGGGGGGGGGGAGGCATTTGGGGCAAAAATGTTGGTTGCCAAGGGAGTGTGGTGGGGTCTGTGTAGCCCCCAAGGTCTCCTAAAGCAGCCTCCTAGCCTCCCGCAGTTGCCTACCTTTGCCTGAGCCCCTTTGCTCAGAGAACACGTTCCTTTTTTAAAATTTATTATCGAAATTTGCCATAGATGGCATTTGAATGCAACCTGATATGACATGTCCCATAAACATGATTAGATTTATTTTTCATAAACCTCAAATATCCCTTTAGAAATGGAAGGAGTGGGGAGAGAAAATGGCTAGGAGGTGGCCAAGCCTAGGAGGCAGGTGGGGGACAAGTTAAACCAAAGATTTGGGTACTGTTCATAGCTTAAAAGCAACAGCCCTGTATCACCTGGGTTTTGGTCCTGCTAGATTTCCGACTTCTTTAACCTTAAAAGAGAAATGGTGGCATAAAGGGATTCGGTAGTTCATTATTTCAACCACTGTTACCTGTTCCTACAGGTAAGGGCAAAAACCCAGCCATCAGCTAAACCACAACCATAGTGAGAGAATTGGGCTAAAGTTTTCACTCCACATTGAGCTGTTTCTTTTAAACACAAATCAGGAATGTGTTTTAAAGCCTGTGATGCTCCAGATAAACACTCCAGCTAGAAAACGTGGAATTCAGTTTGAAGATCAATTAGTGCAGAAAAGTACTTGGCCTAGATCCATCTTAGCAGCAAAGAAATAGTATTAATTGTCCTTAGCATGGCAGGAAACCAACTACAGGATCAGCAGTGAGGAAAGTGGGAAAGCTTCACTTTCCCAGAATGAAAACATGATCTAAAGAAGATACTTTATGATGATCACAAAGAGAAAACAGCCAAAGAACTCTTGGGATTGCTTATTATAAGCATGTCCAAGAGATGCATCTTGTAAGAACTGGAGGAAAAAAGCCCCTACAAACTTCCATAATGGTCCATCTGTCTCAGACAAACATCTCCTGACCATTAATGCATCTTGATTCACAACTACCTGGGGAGAAATTGCAAAGAGGTGCAGCTTTAAGTTGCAAAAGGAGCAGAAATTGTGGCCCTGACAACTCAAAACAAAACTTTGTTGTGGCCAAGGATGAAAAGGGACCCAGTTTCTTAGAGAGTGCCACTTTGGGAGGGAAGCGCCTTTTCACCAAAGACCTCAGAGGAGTGTTGCAATCGCTCAGTCCGCATGGAGGGGAAAGGACATAAATAACGGGAATTGTTTCTCTCTTTTCCAGACCGAGGAAAAGACTTGATATTCTGACATGTATCGGTGGAATGCCATTTTCATACTGCACAGACTATAAAGCAGGAAAGTCCTGAATGTTAAGCAATAAGGCACATCTGTTTTGCAAAAAGAGAAAATGTCACGGTTCCTAGCCAACAACAAATGCCACGCAACATGCAAAGCAATGGCCTAGAAACCATGCGCTGCACTTTCAAGATTCCAACGCATGTCCTTAACTGGGTGCCTTACCAGAAAAAAACATTCAAAACACAGTTCAGCGCAATGGCTCAGCATTTGCCTTCCAACGCGATCTCCTCTCTCGCACTCTCTGTTTGGCAAGCTCTGGCTTCCGAATGCTGGCAAAACAGTGCAGAAACTACTCACCTCTCTTGAAACAACACCCCCCCCCCCCACTTGCCGACCCACGTCCTATTCAAATGAGCAATTAAAACCTGAAGAACTTTTAAACTTGATTCCAAGTCCAGCCAGGTCAACCTCCAGAATAAACCAGTGCTTGGAGAGAGACCTGGCCTTTCCCGCTTTTCAGAGGGTTGTGTCGTCTTCCTCCCGGGAGTCTCCCACAAGAAGCGAGTGCTTGTCTGGGTCGCTGAGGACGATGCTGCTGCGGGAGCGCTTGTCCGACAAGAGGGAGTTGATGGAGCTCCGGCTGTAGTTGACAATGCGGTCCATGAGGCTCAGTTTGGGCGACTCCGGCCCCCTCTCGTCGATCCCAATGTGGACGCTGATTTCCGAAGGGCTCTTCTGCCTCACCTGGCTGCGGGCGCGGTGTTCGTATTCCTCAGAAGTAGGTTTCTTATACCTAAGCGCGGAGGAAAATACGCAGTTTTGAGATGAGGCTGCAGAACATATTAACTAGTGGAACATCTCTGCTCACGATTAACTTTCCTGGGAAGGAAGAGGATATGAAAGTACCATATACACTTGACTAAATTGACCTCATCTATAAGTTGAGGGCAGGTTTTGGGACCAAAATTATGGATTTTGATATGACCCATGGGTAAGTCGAGGGTAAAATGTAGGGGCATCTAACAAATGATGTAAAGGAAAACAATGCCAGAGAATTTACAAAATTCCAGCAGACATAACCGTTGGTGCTCCCACTAAAGGCTGGATGAATGAGAGAATAGAGGAGGTCAGTGTTTCCAGTACAGATTATATTCTCGTCTTTCACCAAGGGATGTTTCTTTTTTTAATAAGAGTTAAAGTACAGTACTCATATTGACCCAGAGATAAGTCGGCTCATGTTTTTTGGATCAGTTTTTTGACCTAAATTTCTAGACTTCTACATGAGTATATACAGTATTTTATAATGGTCAAGATTACAAGCTCTCTCATGTGTGAGTGCCTGAGATTGTGTGTGCCTTATTCTGAAGAGGACACCAGGTTGTTAGCACTCAGCTTGGAAGCAGAGGACTTTTTCTGGAAATTCAATCAGGGAATATCGAAAGAGGTGAACGTAAATATACTGGGAGGAACACTTGCATGTTTGTGAAGGCAAGGGATGGTTGTGTGTGCCGTACTTACAGTTTGAGCAGCAGAGAGGAGAGGACAACAGAAACAGAGGAGGCTGCCATGGCTGCTGATCCCATCCAAGGCTGTAGCACCAAACCAATGGGAAGGAAAACACCTAGGAGAGAAATCAATGACAACGCAAAGGAACTGAGATTCACTTAAACCTCAGACTCACAGGCGTGACTCTGCATCCATGAATAATAATAATGGTTTATTTATAATCCGCTCCTCTGTAAGAACACTCGGAGCGGAATACAGCATATTAAAAGACATGAATTAAAACAAAGTTAAAATTAAAACATGAAGAACGGAGGATGTTCTATTATCCACTGCTTTTATGCGGGGAAAAAGATGGTGAAGGCAAAAATCCAAGTATGAGATGGGAAAATTTAGAGAGTCGACTGTGAAACACATTGACCTTAGCAAATCTACTTTATTTTATATTCTTTGAGCAAGGAGTTCTCCTGTGTTCTTACCAAAATGGCTTAAAATAAAGAGTTTAAATAATGAGGCCTGGGATTAGCTGTGCCCTTTATCCACAAGACATTTTTATATTAATTGCAGCTTTTTGCTTTCTCACACACATCCCACCCCCCCCCCAACAAATCCAAAATCAGTTATTGGTATCTCATTGCAAATGAACAAAGCTACACGGTATAAACATATCCAGTATTAGATGCACTGTCAAAGCTCATGAGATTCATGTACATACCAGCAGCTACGGGAACTCCAACCAGATTGTAAATGAGAGCAAAGACAAAGTTGATTCGTATCCTTCTGACAGTCTTCCGTGATAAATCTATACTTGCCACCACATCCAGCAAATTGTTCTGCCAAATAAGACAAGAGATGTTACACAAGTTGCCATTGTTCGTTTTACCCTGCAGATTGCTGGTTAAGTCTAAGTATGGCAAATCTAGCATAATAGGTGGAGAACCAGGAACCCATTAAACACTACTTTATGGCCAACACTAGTAGGACATGGGCATCCTCCTCCTATATTTATATAGGGCCATCCATGTAGGCAGCACTTCAAAAAATACATATTTTAATTAACACAGAATATTTTAAGAAGACGGCCCTGCCAAAGGCATGCAATCTGATAAACACACACAAGGGAAGGAGAGATAGAAATACATAACTAGTAGAATACGATACAAAACAAGCTCTCTCTAGGAATTCCTGGGTCCTCCAGATATGCAACTCTATGGTCAGCTTTCCACTAAAGACTTAGAATTCCTAGAGAGAATATTCTACTAGGCATTTGTAGCTAATGTGTCCTAACAAACACACATAATCAAAATATACATGATTCCTAAACTAAATAAACTAAAATTCCAAACCCTGTGGAAAATGAAACAAAAAAGTTTTAATTAAGATTCAAAAGCAATGATGGAAGGGCATGGGCACTTTTTAATAAAGAGAAGAAGCGCAGTGAGTTCCTTTGGATTTCCCATCACAGGAATGTAGATTTAAGAAATATAGGTACAGCTACAAGAGCTTTTAACTCAGAGACGCTTCATTTGCAAAAGGGGCATGCATAAATAAATTGCCATTTATGTCTTTGAACGACAAAGACCATGGAGTTCATCCTTCCCCAGTGGTGGTTTCTGTCTGTTTTTAAAAGCAAGAAGAGCTCTTTATCCAAAGCACCCACCTCCCCTGAGCTTTGGCCCAGCCCCATCACTTACCCGGATTAATACCACATCTGCAGCCTCGATGGCCACATCTGTGCCGGTGCCAATGGCGATGCCCACGTTGGCCATGGCAAGGGCAGGGGAGTCGTTGATGCCATCTCCCACCATGGCCACCCGCTTCCCTTCGCCCTGCAGCTGCTTCACTTTGGCCACTTTGTGGGAGGGAAGCACTTCGGCAAACACTTTGGAGATGCCAACCTGCATGAAGAGGGAAAGAAATTGCACCAAAAAGATCAAAACTGCACCAAAAGATTCCATGGGTACAGTGACGCTGTCATTGGGAACACTGAGCCAAGGCTGTTAAACGTTCAGTGAAAACTCTTCTTCTAAATGCAAGGACATAAGTAAACGTAAGTAACTTAAAACAACCACAAGACTATACTCAGTTAAACAGACTAGATTATCTGAGGGTTCACAGTTGAGATATAAGAACTTCTAGGCTTCCAATAAAGTTAATCTACAAAATGGGTTTTTCCAGAACTGGAGTTGTGCAAGCAGAAGCTGGCGAAGAGAGGATGATTTCAGGGCATCGCTAATGAACGGGAGCCAGGCCTCTGCTAAACAGCCGTTCTTTGTGATGTCCTTTGTGGCCTGGAGCTGGGCGTCACCTTTTCTCACACCTTGACTTTCCAAAGTGTGTCCCTCCATCTTCCGAGGGGCTTGTTGCACAGCTGTTCTCCACTGAATGGCAATCTCAAGCTTCTCTGTTGTCTGTGGCATACTTTTATTTAAAACCCAAAAGATGTAGCGACTTACCTGAGAGGCAATAGACCTCGCTGTTTTGCTGTTGTCACCAGTCATTAGAACCACTTCCAAGCCCATAGCCTTCAAAGTACGGACCGCCAGCTCTGCTTCAGGCTTCACTGTATCAGCAATAGCTACCAAGCCACAGAGTTCACCTAGACAACCACCAGGAACATGCTGCCATTAATCCCCTCCGTTTTTGGGATGGTACGGAAAGCCTCTCTTTGTAAAGGATTTCCCTCTTTTTCCCTCCTTCTCTCTTCCTCTTCCCTTCACTTTCTCCCTTCCATTTCCTTTCTATCCTCCCATCAAACAGCCTACACAAAACTATGTGTTGTTACTCTGAGTCTCCATGTTAGTGATGTGGAAGGAAAATCTTTACATTTTTCTCAACACTCTGCATCTACTGATACACGATTTAACAGGTTTAACTTTTATGTTTCATCCAAAATTAGTTTTGTGTGTTGTGTACTATATCTCAGAAAACGTCCAACTGACCAAGAGTATTTGAAATGAAGGAATCTGATGAAGGGGAATAAATACATCACATGAGAATATTTTAAGTTTAACCCTTAAGGGGTGAAAGGTGAGATGGCTCTAAATTTGAATATGTCTAAGAGCATCTAGCATTTGTATTATAACAGGAATTATAACAGAAATTCAGTTTCTTATCATTTTGAAGCTGTCTGCATGCATTAAGTAGGCTACCATTTTTACGAGCTACACCTTTGAAATTGAGTATTTGACAGAAAAATATAGCAGGTGTACATTCGCTGTCTCTCATAGCCATTCCATGTTTAGCTGCTTCATGGAGTTCCCTCTCCACCTGCATTCCTCAACTCCTTCAGTGTAAAATAACCAAAACCGAATCCCAAAGGCCAGCACCAGGCTTACCATCCACTGCCACAAGAACGGCAGTGCGTCCTTGGCGCTCGTGCTCGGTCATGGCCTGGTCAACTTCATTCTTGACATGGAGGCCATTTCTAGACATCCACTCCCGGTTTCCAATGAGAACAGAATACTTCTGAGAATTCCATGTGGCTGAAAGGAAAACAGCAGCGCCATGATCATGTAATAAATGAAATCAATAAACAAAAGGGAAGAGAAACAGCCAGTTAAGATACAAAATCATCTAAAATTGGGGAAGGGAGGAAGCAGTGACCAGGGGTCAGACATGAAACCATGTTTTCACATTATAAAAATGAGCTCCATTTAGCCTCAGATTTGTAAGTTCCTCTTCTCTCCTCTAGTTAACAAAAATGAGTTGGTTAAGAGCTTCCTTATTCAGTTCTGGCAAAACCACAGTTTCTCACTGCATCTGAACTTCAAAAACTACAAGTTATTCAAAACCAAACGCAGAAACTCTCAATTTCATATGAAGTGGGCACAGAGACGGGTCTGCTACAGCTCATTCTTATAAGGCTAAACCACGGTTACATCTCAGTGGGGCCAAGAGAAAATCTTGCTCAGCTCCCTTCCAATTCCTGGATCATCAGAGGTTGGTGTTTACACAACCACAAACACTTGGGCGAATGCTCACTTTAAAGAAAGAAAAGTAAGACAAAATGTCCCATTGGCAACCTCCTGTACATAAATGAGTAACAGTGAGGGAACATATACTATGCTGCAGTGTGTGGATGGGTCTTCAGCCATCCATCTTAAATTATTTAGATGTTTGTCAAGAAAGCGATTTTCTTACTGTTGCAACAACATGAATTTTTGTCCTCACACATGTGCCTGATTTTGAATTCAGTAACTAAAAGAGAGCAGAGAAAGGCTACTGCGAGAAGGATGATATCCCAGGAATCCCTCCATTCCACCTCCTCCCCAGAGAAGGTCCAGTACATTCCAGTGACACAGGAACCAAACCCAGGCTTCCACTTGACACAACCCACGTTTTGCAAACTCCTCTTAACTTACCTGGCAACCGTTCGTCAATAATCAAGGCTGGCTGCATCTCTTCCCCAACCCGGTCATCAATATTCACAAGGGCAGCATTCCTGGCATTGTTATCTTTAATAGTCTCATTCCTGTTATAGAGCAGGGCTTCAATATTGGTGACTTTACACCTGATGCCACAGCCAGGGACTACTTGAAAATCTGTACAAGTTCCAAGGGTGTCAGTGTTCAATTCCTTAAAAAAAGACCAAGACAAAGAGTGCCACGTTCAGCTGCAGCTGGGCAAATGGTCCGCTCTATTCAGCCTCTTAACTATGCCAACTATTCACTCCCTTACCTGTTTGCAATATTTTGTTATAGCCGACCCCAAAGGGTGCTCGCTGTTGCTCTCCGCAGTTCCCACTAATGCCAGAATCTTATTGCGTGGTATCCGGTTACCCTCAACCAGCATCTTCACCTGCATCACTAATGGCGTCCCATGGGTGACAGTCCCTGTCTTATCAAACACCACAACTTTAACCTGCAACAAAACATGCACAACATTAGAAGCCAAGCCTTTCTTTTTCAGGCAGATTACACCCAAACTAGTTTTGGACAAAAATGAGATGGTCATGGGTCTAAACAGACCACAGTCACTTTGTTCCTTGCTGACCCAACTGCAAAGGAAAACCAAATTTCTTACCTTGTGTGCCATCTCCAGCGGTTCTCCGCCTTTGATCAAGATGCCATTTTGTGCTCCTACACCGGTGCCCACCATCACAGCAGTTGGGGTTGCTAAGCCCAATGAACAAGGGCAGGCAATACACAGCACCGTGATGGAGGCTTGGAAAGCAAAGCGGATTACCACTTCAGCTTTGGAAATGCTCTTATTGTACCCCTGTTGGCGGAGAGAAAGGAAAAGCTAAGAACCAAACAGGACCTGGACCACATATTTCACCTCGCTTCTGAAATTACACCAAATCATGGCTAGAGAAAGTCAACTGTGGCTTGGCAATTACAACTAGGTAGAAAAGATGATTTTCATAAAAAGGTTTGAAGTTGGTTTGCAGACTTTGGTGCAATGTCTGAAAGGACAATGTTTCCACAGCTAATGCTGGGGGAAGGACACTACCTGTCCAGGTGAAATTATGATGCTGCAAAGAGAAAACCAGACACAAGAAGCTCTAAATGAGAGGTGGGCAGCTGTGGCTATCCAGATGTTTTTGGACACCAATCCTACATATCAGCAAGACTGAAGAGAGGAAATCTATGTCTTCACAAAAATTTCAGAAGTAGTTATATCACAGACTTACAGGAAAGTACGTTTCCACAATTTCGAAGTCGACAAATCCAATCACTATCCAGGCAAACAGTGTGACCACTGAGACACCAACAATAAAAGGAACAAAATAGCCACTGATTTTGTCAGCAAACTGCTGAATCGGAGCCTAAAGTGGGGAGAGAAAAAGTAGCAAGTTAATTCTAGGAGTTCTCTCCGGACCATTGAGGTGGTTTGGAATGGTACTTCAAGTATATTGCAAACACATATATACAAGATGGACTAAATACACTATTAGATTTTTAATAAACCTTTAATGTCTCTTTAGGCAATTATGACATGGGCAAAATCCTGTTACGTGCTTATGTGTGTGTGTTTGTCTCTCTTTGGTCAGGATGCAAAGGGCCATTCTCTTGCCCTTTGTGCCAAGTCCAGAACCTCACCCTTCCACAACTAACAAGCTTTCGGGTGGCAATTCTTTTTACTGGTGACGGGGCGGAAGGGGCAATTCAGAGAAGCAGCAAATGGTCTTTGCTAGAACAGTATGCAACACATCCAAACTAAAGTATTTTGTTGGCACATCAGTGGCCATGATGGGATATCAGGAGACACAGAAGGTTGGGAATGATAGGTAATTTCCATCTTGAAGACCAATTTGGCACAGAACGTAAACATACCTGGGGATCAGATAAAGACCATAAAGCAGCAGCGCTGAATATAATGGCCAAAGAAAACAGGATGGAAACCTTCCCTTCCTCCCTATTGTTCTTGGCTGAAAGTACCTTTGAGGTTTGTGCTTCTTCCACAAGTTTGACAATCTGGGAAAGAGTGGTGTCAGCCCCCACATGCGTCGCAGAGATCAGCAGGGATCCATTCTGATTAATAGAGCCAGCAATGACGGTGCTGCCAGGTTTTTTGGTTACGGGCATCGCTTCTCCTGAATAAAAGAAGGCCAATGAAATGTTATTAGGGAAATTCTTGTATAGTTTTTTCCTTCTTTCATCCCCTAGTGCTACTATCACCTTCCCCCTCCTCCTCCCAGTCACCCCAGAGAGCCCATCACCAGAACAAACAAAATAATCCTAGATGGCTTGTGATGAGTTGCACACATGAACATGCACACACACACAAACACACACATATGGCTTGCCTGTGATGAGGGACTCATCCACCATAGAATGCCCTTCAATAACACGGCCATCTACTGGAAACTTGCCCCCCGGGACCACTTTGATAATGTCTCCCCGCTGAACCAGTTCAACGTCTACTTGCTCTTCACTGCAAAGAGGACATAAAAATGCAACAGTTAATCATTCAGCAGTTAGTCCTACAAGCCACCTGATTCTTCCCCAGCATCCTTCAAATTTCTTGCCAAGCAAGGACCACTCCTTCTGTGGAGGCTCTGGCCTAGTTCTTTAGTCCTAATGGACAGACACAATGAAACCAACACAAAAAACTGAGCTTGTGCACACTCAGACTATTCCCTCCCTTGGCACACCCTTCCTTTCAAGTCTCTATAATTTAGATTAGAAGTTCTTGGCACAAGGGACTTGCCTCCTGTTAAATCTACTCTCTGCAAAGTTCAGTCTGCACTGATCAAAATCTCAAGAGAACATGGAAATTAAAGGATACAGAACACAGGAATATATAAAGGACCCTTTTCAAAGTTTTAAGAAAAAGATGACAAAAGCAGAATACCTCAACAGGATGTTGTCTGGGCCTAACGTCACAACAGTTGCCTCTGTTGCTTGTAATGAAATGAGCTTTGCGAGGGCTTCTGAGGTTTTTCCCTGAGAAAATACAAAGGATACACATTCTACATCCAAAACATCATCAAAGGGCATGCGAGCCACCACTTAAACAAATACTGACTGAAATCTAGTCAGAAAAGAGTAATTCTAAGTTAACTCTAAACAGAACACAAAATAAATATCTGTCAACAGAGACAGTGAAGTAGACTGCAGGCCCATTTGTCAGTCTTTAAGATGTCATAAGACTCTTGTGGTCTCTTAAGGTAAAGACAGGCCATTACTGTAAAGTGTTGGGAGTGTGGGTATTCTCTGGCATTTCTCTTAACAGCAGTGGATGTGTGTGCAAATTGCTTTTGCCATATTTAGAACGGGACTTCCATCTTTACCCTTGGAGTCCTACAAGCATCATAAAGTTTTATGTTACCTTAAAGACTATAGGGTTTTTATTTAGTACAAGGTTTTATCGACTCCAGAAACAGTCCTTGCCTCCCCTCTGCAAACATCATAGAGAGATGAGTGTTAAAGTGCTACAACAAACTGATGCCTGCTAGCTAGGCCGAAAGTGTTTTGGCCATTGTTGCTGTCAGACTGAACATATGAGCAGCTTTTTGTTGGTTTACCTTGGCTATGTGCTCCAGCCATCTCCCCAATGCAATGAAGACAAAGAGCATAGGTGGGGTGTCAAAGAAAGTCACGGGGTTGACCTTGGCTCTCTCGGCCATCGCAACCAGAACCACCACAAGGGAGTAGACAAACGCAATGGTGGTTGCCAGGACAATCAGCACATCCATATTGGCAGTCCTATGCTTCAGTGCCTTGTAAGCCTGGATGTAGAAATGCCAGCCTCCAAATATCTGCAAGGAGAGTCAAATCCAAAAATATACTTCACATCAGACAAAGGAAGAACACAGTCTTTACAACTCTTCTTTAAGGAACTCATGATGTGCATGACTGGAGATCCTGTGCCTGTCTGTGATCTTGCCATGCATTTTCTGGGGTTTATGAAAAATTCCAGAGAAAGGTGCTGAGCCAGGCTAAGCCGACAGATGGCAGGCAAGTCTGCAAAACCCTGCAGAAACCCAGCCTCCAGAAAGCAACATTCACACACAAACTCTTTTGACAGGAGCAAAAAGCTCTAAAAGAAATAGAAACACACCTTATGAGGAACTAGTTTATCATCATAGTGCAAACAATTTAGTTTCTGGAAGGGGGCAAAATAAAAAATGTGTACCACAGTGTGGAAATAGCAGAAGTAGCACGAACATACCAACATTAAAGAATTTTTCTTTGCTGGCATTAAACTACTAAGATCATTGCACTGAACTACTTTGTTAGCTGATCATTAAAAATACTGACTTTAAAAAATATCGTTTAAAATCAATAAACAGCCAGGAACAAAGTGTCAAGAAACATGAATTGTTAACTCAAAAAAACCCCCAAACAAATCCTACAGTGTTGACCATTAATGATTACAACAATGACTTTTAAAATCAATGAATTTGGAATGATTTACAAATTAGGCATCATGACTTGATTTTTCAATAAATTATTTCCAAGCTCCGATTAATACCCACCATCAGGTTTTAGTAGGAGGGAAGCATAACAAAAAGCGGATTCATTACACAAACTACTCTCTAAAGCTTGGCACATTTTCTGCTGCTAAGTCCAGAAGTAACCCCAATACTGTTTTGGGCCCTAATGGTTTACTTACATGCAAGTCCAGGCAACTAGTGGTTCAAGTAAGATTACTTTTAGCTACTAATACTTTAGCTAAAAGATTTCTGAAGGAGACATTAACTGGCTGCTAATGGGAAAAGGCAATGTTGTTAACCTCTTTTGCTGTCTGTGGGTATGTGGGGCCTGAAGCTTGTTTTTGCATAAATTCTTTCTCTGTAAAATATCAAGCTAACAACGGCCAGAACAGTGACTTTACCAACATCACTTTCCCATCCCTTTGTGGTTTTTAAACTGTCTTCGCCTGATGAAGAAACCAGTGGGTTTCGAAGACCAGCATAAGCAATTTTGTGTCTCGCTCAACTTAACAAAGTTATCACCACAGTCTGAATTTTGGAAATAAATAAAATTTCAACATGAAGTTTAAATACTGCCCCATGAACATTTTGCATCTTTCTACTTGCCTGTACAGGGACACACAGCACAAAGGAAAGCAAGTTCATAACAGACAACCCAGGAAGGATCTGTTGCTCCAGGAACATAGATGAATGGTATGCTTCAATTTCTTCTTTGGTCATATTTCCAGCCTTGTGCATGGAGGACATGTGGCTGTCCACCACCATCATGTAGATCATGAGCCCCATCACAGGAATGCAAAAGAACAGGCTTACAAGGAAGGAGCGTTTCCATCTTAAATAATAAACAGAACAAGATAGGGTTGGAAAGGAAGAAAGTCAAACTTGAAAGGGGAAAGATGTATGGGACACATTTCCAGCATGTGGCACCTTGGGTATGGCAAGAACCATTTAATAAGTTGTGTGGAACAAAACCAAGATGGGCCAAAGGCTAGAGGCAAACCTAATGCTAAGTGCAACCCTCTAAAAACACAAGGACTCAAGCGTTCTGGATGTATGCATAAAACTGAAAGTATCACTTTAAAATGAGACCCTACACTAGATTCTTATTGAAAGAGTCAAAATATTGTGAATAAAATGCCAACATGAGCCAAAAGAAAAATTAAAATACTCACTGCCTTATTTCCTGTTTGTGATCCAAGTGACTAGCACTTCGGTCTTTCTTTACTAACGCAGCATTAAATCCTAAATCCTGGAAAAAGAGAGACATTTGAGTGTCCAAGTGTTGTCACATAATACCTTGCTTCAAAACTAGCGAAATACATATGCTACACACTAAAAAGTTGATCTCACCTGAAAAGAATTCAAAATGCTTAGTTTTTTAAAAAATATATTAAAAATAGTTCAAGAAAAAATATGAGATAATTTGACTCAAATGGGTAATGCTTTTGAAATATACTTTGCAACTAAAATGCAAATGATTGACTAAGTCAGTGTCAGGCACACAGACACAGACATCCGTGCCATCGTAGCATTTTGAATAAATTAAAAATGCTAAGAAAATGTAGAATTTATTGTTTCCAGCTATTATATCCTCACCCTTCTTAATATAGCTAAACTAGCAAAGCACATTCGCAAGAACACTTACCTCTAAGACCCGTATGATACTGCGAGGGCCAATGATCTCAGGGTCATACTTAATGTGGGCCTTGTTCGTAGCAAGAGCAACTGAGCTGTACAGGACACCTTTTGTCTTCATAAGTGTGGACTCTATTTTATGTACACAGGAGGCACATGTCATTCCTCTCACCTGTTAGGGAAAAAAGGTTTGTTTTTGTTTTCACATCAAAAACAACAAAGCTGAGCACGAGGATGATAACGAACAAAAACTGTATCCCATTTTGGGAGAAAAGGATATAATAAATGAATACTATCTTGTGTTTTGAAACGTTTCATCTGAGACCCAGCGTTGGTGTAGCAGAATTGGACTATGACTCTAGAGACCGTGGTTCAAATTCCTGCTCAAGTATGAAAACTCACTTGGTGACTTTAGTCAAGTCACACTCTCTCAGCCACAGGGGAGGGCAACAGCAAGCCCCCTCTAAGTATTTAAACTATATTTTTAATTTCTTTGACACACATTTTTTTAGCAACTGTATCATGGGTCTTTCTTTGCAGAATTTGTTCAGAAGTGGTTTTGCCCTTGCCTTCTTCTGAGGCTGAGAGAGTGCGATCTGCCCAAAGTCACCCAGTGGGTTACTATGGCCAAGTGGGGAACCAAATCTTGGTCATCCAGTGTCCCAGTCCAACACTCAAACCATTACGCCATACTGGTTCAATGCACACACATATTACTGCACATCAAAAAGCAGACAGGCCAGTTATTAAAGTCGTATTAAATGTTTTGAGATTCAGACTTATACATTTTAGGAGGAGGAAATAGATCCTTACTTTCCTTTCTACTTTTGCTCTACGACAAACTCAGATTTGTGAGATTTTGCATTGGCAATCAGAACGGCAGTGAAAACATGCATGGGAAAAGGTTTGTCTGCCTAGAGTAAGGGGGGAAAATACTTGGCAACCACAACTATTTCCATTCCATTATTCATTGCCTTTCCTGCCTACTCACTCAGTAACTGTAGTCAGCATGAGTAATACTTAAAAATTCTTAACAGAAGTACTTAAGACAGAAGTACTATCTTAACTCTTGTGTTCAAGGGCACGGGTTTTGTGCTCTTGACCTTCTGTCCTGCATTTCAACAACTATGCATACCACTGGATAATGAAAGGAGACGGGGCAGCCACATGACTTATTAAAGCCATACAAAATGCTTTGAGACACATCTTTTAAAAGAGTATTACACACCAAAAGTTCACTTTTGTAGCACTGATTGGTAAGAAACTATGTGTAAGGAGGGTTAATTATTTAAATAATCTGCTTACAACAAGTTCCAGGATCCCGTCCCCTTGATCATAGTTCTCCAGGACGGTCGCTCCAAATCCCAATTCTCGAATCAATTCAGCCACAGCTGGTGGCTGGATGATAGCAGGATTATACCTCACTTCTGCCTTCCCAGCCATCAAGGCAACAAGTACAGAGCAGATCCCTTGAAACAGAGTGAAATCAAAACATTAAAAGATTTAGCGAAGAAATTATCAGTGCAACACACAATGCATTGATCTCACCAAAGACATCACAGATCTCGATTCAGAACAGCAACAAAAGCAGTAACAGATCATCTCGGTTATAACATGCAGTCCCAAAGGTTGTTAGGTTTTCCCATTCAAATAGATCTATCTCCAACAGCCATAAAAGTAAGTAGCTACCTTGATTATTTGCATATGATTATGAAATATAAATACTGGAAAGAATAAAGACCCCTCCCTTAATATATATTTAATATTTTAAGAATTTAAGTTCTAAAAAAAATGAACAGGATTTCTGTGCCTTTACAAAATGAAGAAAATGTATTGTTTAAAAGACAGTTCACAATAGCGTTAAGTAATAAGAAGAGCACAGCCACCTATTTGGGGAGCAATTCTGAGCAATCTCATACCAGATTTTTTTTTAAAAAAAAACAGTAAAATCTAAAATGCTCTTAGCTTCATGACTAAAACTTAAAATCTGTTTCAACGCTGTTATCTCACCATCTTCTCTCTTCAGATTCCTTTCAATGTTCGCCACGCAAGAAGCGCATGTCATGCCAGTGACTTGAATGTAGCACTTGGATGGGACATTCATATCCTGCTTATCATGAACGGGTGACAGCTTGGAGCGGGCATCCATTTTGAAGAGTTTATTATCCTGAGATTCTGCCATCCTTTCCTGGGAAGGCTGAGTGATGAGCACCACAGGTTCTGTGCTGGGTGATACTGGGAACCAAAAATAAGACCACAAAACGCATTAACAGCTTTCTAGGCTACTGGTTCTTGGAGACAATAAATACATTGATTTCAAAATTGGGAATTATGTATCCTGCCATTCTGCCAAATCAATCCCAGATAAGGCTGGCTCTCAGAGAAGCAAATGCATTTACTCTTCAGACTCAAGGCAAAAAACCCCAACAACATCTAGGGCAGTATTACCTGCTAAGGAAGCATCAAAACCCATGTCCTCAATGGAGTTTCTTAAGTCATCTGGGGATGTCAGCATGGGGTCATATTCTATTGTTGCATTATGGTTCTGAAGTGAGACACATATTGACTTCACGCCTGGCTTTTGGGATATTACTCCCTCGATAGACTGGACGCAAGAATGGCAAGTCATTCCTTCCACATTTATCACAGTAACGTGCATCAAGGGATGGTGCGCAGTGCTGTTGGCAACCCTTGGAGATTTCACTGGAGATTTTGGAGAATGGAGGAGCTCTCTGTTTTCGTGTCCATCGAAAAGGCTGACCTTGAATGTCCCTGGGGACACGGCTTCTATGGCTCTTCTTAGGGCGCTGATGCCGATGAGGCTGGGATCGTACTTTACGGTGGCCGATTCGTCCTCTAACGAAACCACAATGCTCATTACTGCAGGGAGTGCTGAGAGGCTGGACTGAATATTGAAGACACAGGATTTGCAGTGCATGCCTTCAACTCGGAATCGGATGGTCTGCAGATTGAGACTGTCCTCTGGACTCTCTGGCGGAGCTCTGGACGAGCATTTGGTCTGCGTGTTCTTCAGCCGCTCGACATCAATAGCACCAAGGTTGAGGGGTTTAGGCGGCTTCTTTATGGAGGCCATGAAACCTGCAGCTTCTATTTGGTTTTTTATTTCCTCGGCCGTGATGATATGAGGCTGGTACACGACCACAGCTTCCTGATTGTCCAGGGAGACTAGAAGACAAACGGGGAAAGGTCAGTATGCTTCTCTCGTGATTTTCTACTGAAAATCCTTCAACTATAGAAAGGCATGCTGTGGACCACTAAAAATATCAGGAGGGATTTTTGAGTTTTAAGGCTAAAACTCAAACCTGCTAATAACTTTCCATTACCTTTGACTCGTGTGACACCTTGCAGTTTGCCAATTTTCCCTTCAATGGTACTAGTGCAGGAGTGGCAGGTCATTCCTTCTACCTTTATCCTCAGCGCAACGTCCCCTGTTTGGGATACATTCACATCTTCAGATGTTCCTGGATTTTTCTCACGTGGCGCATTATCCGAACTTAACCCTGGTACTATTTGGCTGACCTGCTTTTCATTGATAACGGCCGAGACAAATGTTACCACTAGAGATTTCTTATCGGAGGAGTTTTTCACATCCAAGATGCCCTTGGTCTTCAGGAGGCGGGTACGGATCTCTGCACATGACTGAGCAGGAATTGTGAGAAACGTAGTGTCTGCTGCAACAAGTTGTGGGTTTGTATCAGCAAGCGCAGCAACAAATCCCATGTCCTCTATTGCTTCCCGTAGCGCCTCTGGAGTTTGCTCTTTGGAGTTGTAAATAATGGCTGCGTTCTTATCTCTGAGTGAAACCTTGCACGAAAAGAAAAGAACAACAACAACACACACCTTAGACAACTCAGCCAAACCAAGATTAGAATTTCTTTATGGTGGCATTAATGGATCAGACAGCTTTGTCTTATTGTAGTGACACCTTGCTTGGTGATTTCATTACCCAAGAAGGAAATGTAAAATGGTATACCTATGAAACCACAAATTAACTTGGATTTATCTGTAAAACAAGATGACTTTTTAGAAGGCAAGCTGGAACTAAAGTGGCCCCATGGCTTAAGAATACCCACACACCATCATACAGTATACATTTCTCAAATAACACTTTCCACTGCGCCTTAAGTGAATATTACAATACACAAAGAACTTGACAGCAAAGATTATACTAATCTCTCACTTTTATGCACACCAATCTAAATAGCTGGCTAATACAGAATACAGAGTTAGATTTACTGCTTTTTAGAAAAGCAAGCAAATCCTGCCTTTCAGGAAGTATTTTGAAGCATGCAACTGAAAGACTATTCACAGACATATATATTTTTTTAAAGTATGACAATCACATAGGAGGAAAACAGGATGAGTAAGTTGCTGAACTATTATGTTGTATGTACTATCATTTTATTATATTTTAATAAATACAATTAAAGTGGAAACAAGAAATAACAATTAGATGGGAATCAGTAGCTTAGGTGTTTCTTGTACACAAAAGGGAAATCGCAGGTTGATATATAGGAAGACATTAGAGGAGCCCATAAGCACATATTCTGTTTAGATTGGGATCACAAGCAGCTCAAGGTGAGCGAGTCTTCAGGTCAGTGCCTCCCAGTCAATGCACTATTTATCTATGACAGCAAAGAAAAATGGAATATTCACAGTCAAAACGGCGGTGCAAATCCACTCTGCTATCAGAAATAGCTTAGTATACTATTAAACAGTTTGACCACTTAAGGCTAGGGAAGAAAGAGCAAGATACCTCTTCTTAAGTCCTCAAAGTCTCCGGAGGACTGGGCAGATCTGACTAGGGTATAATAATTGTAAGCCACTCTGATAGCCTTTAGGGCTGAAGGGTGGGGTATAAAATAATAATAATAGTAATAATAATAATAATAATAATTTAATTATTAGGGTACGGGGGGTGGACATTCACCTACACTTTTAAGTGTTTGCTTTGAACAGTAGAAGAATTCCATCAGGCAACACGTTTTAAAAATAAAGACCAGTCTCCATCTCACTTCGATCCTGGTCCCTATGAGGAGGAACACTGTGTCGCAGGACATAATAATAACACATTTTAAACACTACCTAAGCAATACTTCACTCTTCCCTGTTTGGTTCTAATGTTTGTGGAGACTGAATGCACAGACATCAGTTTTCTTTCCCTGCAGATCAGCTGGAACTTGAGCCTGAACGGTTGGGCAACAAGGGACAGAAAAGTCAGAATTTCCTAACCAAGATTGCATAGAGGGGCCCTTTGACTGTTTAGCAGCAGTCATTTCTTATCTGAATTTTTAACACACACAACCCCACATACACACCCAGTGTTGCTATCATCAACGCCATATAGTCTTGCTAACGTCATGAGCTTCTCAAGGAAAAATGTCTGAAATCTGATTTGCTTTCAGCAGACACCGTTCTTCTGCTATTTCGATTTTTAAAAGGGCACCGAAAAGCCCATTGCATTAGCTTCACATTTTAGATTTTCCTTCGGCAAAACACAACCAGGAAGTCACTGCTGTGATCCAATTACACAAATGTAACCCATTTAAGTACAGCTACATCTCTGTTCTGCCTTTGGCTAAGGTAACATTTATTGATTTACTTGCATTTATACACAGGACAACCAAAAAGGCAGGCTTTCTGAAATGACATTAAACAGGTGCTCTTTTTCCCCCTCTGCTTTAGAAGTGGGCAATTCACACACACACAAATTGCTATGGGAAACCATGAAGTGCCTAGATTATAGAGAAAAAGCTGGCAGCAAAACTACTACTATACCCCAATATGGTAACTTGACTTGAATTTACTTACTTTAATACTGTGAACTCCTTTTAGTTTTGCAATGTGGGCTTCGATAGACTCTACGCAAGAATTGCATGTCATTCCCTCCACAGAGACAAAAATCGATCTGGCACCAGACGCTGGATCCATTTTGTTCAGTTTCACATTCCTGTTATAGAGAAAAAAATAATGGCACCAATGAAAAAGTTTTAGAAGCGGCACTTGAACGCAGGCAAAAGACGGCTAGCAGAAAATCGCTAGGAACCTATTTATCTGCATGAAAGCTAACAAAGCCCAAACAAATAAATAAATACATAAAAATTCGAGTTCCTTACCATCATGGACTCTTCAGTATATTTCCCCCTATAAATCAATATGTTTTATTTCTAAAATATGTGTCAGAAAATACATCAGTTTAGCCGTTAGTGCCACTCCTCCCTCCACTTATACTCTGCCCTTCTTCCAAAGGCAAAAATTACAATAAAAGCAGACATAGTTAAAAACAGTTGAGACTAAAACAGCATTAAACAGAAGAACTAAAATCAGGTGAAGTATTACGTCAAAACAATCATTAAAACAGTTGTTGTGTGCCTTCAAGTCATTTCTGACTTCTGGCAAGCTAAGGTGACCTTATGACAAGGTTTTCTTGGCAAGATTTGTTCAGAGGAGGTTTGCTGCCACTGTGGCCTTCTTCTGAGGCTGAGAGAGTGTGACTTGCCCAAAGTCACCCAATGGGTTTCCATGGCTGAGCGAAGATCCAAATTCTGGTCTCTGCATTGATTTAACTACATTAAAACAACACTTTACTATTTCAATGGATCTATTTAAGTATGGAACAGCAATTAAATTTAGGCCAGGGCATTTTAATTCCAGTCTAGACTAGCCCTTCCGTAAGGAAAAATAATTATCTGAATCTACATCCTTTTGGCTCCCCGGTTCGTTTCTTCATTTCCTTCTCACCCAATATTTCTATAGATTAATAAGGGACTGTTTTAGAACTTCAGATGCACCTGTTGCTTATACTATACTCAATCGTACAAAAAACTCTGTTTGTCATATAACAATTTCAATGAAGGTTATTGCACAGTACCGAAAATACAGGCACAGAGTAAGAATTATAGGTGGCAATTTAGAAACAGGTGCAAAGGAACTCTATAAGAGAAATGGGTTTAATATAAATAAACCGAAGAGAGCTTCCAGCTGATGCCGCATTGGAGGGTTTTTGTACATCCTGCTCCCCTTTCCATGCCCACGATGACACTTTTGAGATTATCACACTAGGGTCAATTCCAGAACCATCCCACAATTGTCCCATTGCCAATAATGGGATATTTGTTGCCAATAATGGGACAATTGTGGGATGGTTCTGGAATTGACCCTAGTGTGATAATCTCATATGAGTGCTTACGCTTGTAAACTCTCAGCTCCCTTCTTACAAATACCTTCATGCAATTTCCCCTCAATATGTGTATACATAAGATGCTTTCAACAGCAAACCTGTGTACGCGTAAGGTATTTCGTGGCAGAAACATCTTAACATAATCCCACCAGATCCTAAGCAGTGCCATTGTGTAAAAGATAACTATTTTGGGACTACATTTCCCAGAATCCTTCAACCACACCTGCTCCAGAACTCTTTAGAGCTTTAGCTTCAGAAAAGCAATGCTACTACGCCCAGGTTGGCTGGGGAATTCTGACAGTTTTCGTTTCACAAAAGTAACTTTTTCAGGCTATGGGCTGAAGTATCCACAACCCAGATAATTGGTTGTTTTTTTTGTGGGTTTTTTCGGGCTACGTGGCCATGTTCCAGAAGAGTTTGTTCCTGATGTTTATTCCCAGCTAATTGTTGCACAGGCTTTCAGGTTGCTATGGACAAAGGTATGTTACCACTCTCCCAAGACAACTTCAACCTGACCAAGCCCTGCTTTAATGAACCACTTCCTTCTGAGACAACGTGTAATTTAAAAAGGTCCCAGCAATTGCAGGTGTGCAAAATGATATGCAGGGTATTGCTGAATTGCCTTTTATCAGGGCTGCAGGGATTGTGCCTCGCCAGGGACTTGACAAACCTCTTGGCTTTGTTGCCCGTCTGCCTAGACTGCAGGAACAGCCGTGGAGCTGTTAAATACCAACCACATCAGAACCATCAAGTTGTGCTCACCTGCTCTCATTCATCCATTCATTTCTGTCCTCTGTACTCTCTGGCCGGCCAAGCTTCACATCAGCATCCCCAGCACCCGACCACAGGTGTGAAAATTGGTTTTTAAATGTCTTCACTTTCAGTGGATGTAACGTTACCAGGTTCCAAGAATCATCTCACGAAATAAGCCTGAGTGCTAGTGTTGTAACTAATGTACTAGTGTGCATACATTCATTGGCCCACAGGTCACTGGCCACTTTCATTAGCATTAAGGGTATTGTTCACACTAACAATAAAGCGGCAGTTAATAATTGTACAAGCTTTCAAATCCCTGTTCTGATTAACAGGAGAAAAAAAGATTAAAATATCACCTTGCCGGATACAAAAATTCTCGAGAATAAAAAAAAAAAAGACTGTTATAGAACTTGGGTTGGTCTGAATAAAGCTATTACCTGCCTGTCGATTATTATTTTTGTTTCCTCTCGTGGATCAATACACTTTTGACACAGTAAAGGAAAAATAAATTAGGTTATGCCTCTGTTGTATATAAACATTTTATACAGTAGTAACTGTAAATGAAGGGTAGCTATTACCTTTGTAACAGAGAAAGAGAGCTCAGGAGGTTCACATGTTGAGAAGCCTGGCAGAAGTGGAAGTTGTAGTCCTCTCTTCTCTGAACAGCAGCAGTCTCTCCATCTTAACTTATTTGTGACCCATACCATCCAGAAGGCCTGCGAAGATAAAGGAGGAGAGTTTAATATTTCCATTCTCGTAACTGTCATGATTGCTTCTCTGTAAGCACTTTGGTCAAGAAAGAAGTATGGGGCAGTGAAATGAAGGGTGGGAAGCATTGAGAAACAGCCTTCATTAGGAGGCAACTCTCCTTTAGAAAAGACTGACTTCATCATCTGTGAACTGCATTCTTTAAAAGTGTCTTACTATCGGTTCTGGAACCAACAGTATTTCTTGTCCAGCTTATCTTATGCCCTTGTTTGCTAATAATGAATAAGCCGTGAGTCTACCACGCTGAGACACCAAAGAACGCTCATTTAATCAGTCATCTATTTGATTAATACGGGTGACTTTGTGAGGTGTGAAGACAATGTAAATTGGGTCACAACTTAATACATATTAGCAGTGCTTCCTTATTACAAGTAACACAGGCAGGACCTGGACTTCAGGAATTAAAAGGAGCCCCCTCCTTCACTTCTATCCGCCCATCAATAAGGCAAAAGTATTAGCTAGCCACTTTTAAAGCCTGGAGCCACAATGCTCTCTTTCAAAACCACAATCGCATGGAGTTCAGCGTGTGACTTTTACCAACCGCTTTGCTCAGCAAGACAAGTCTGCCTTGCTTGCTCTCAGGAAACAATGCCACTTTCGCTGTTGCATCACAACCCTCTGGTCGTGCCAGAGCCGCTGATGCAAAGGCCACCGTCATTTATTCATCCTACTCCATTAGACTCCGAGGACAATTTAACTGAAGACTCTTCTCACGGTCCTTTAGCTTACAGACAACTAAAATGGTGCACTTCGGCACACAAATAAGGAACTATGACTAGCATGGCTCCGATAAGGTCCAACTAGCAAACATCATATTTCAAGGGTAGGCGAAAGGTGACTGTCCAGATATTACTGAAGAAATGTTCCCGTTAACCAAAGATGCTAGAGCCAAGGGTGAAGGATGATGGGAGTAGCAACACCTATGTGTCTGCATATTACTCATCCTGAGGAAGGGCAGGATCCGTTTTGGAAACCTGTTAAGAGTCCAGTCAAGACGCCAGTCCTCTTCCCACCGAAGCCTTTGGCAGTTGCAGGGCAAAACCACGTCTCCTTGAGGCAGTTCCAAGACTGCTGCACCCATTGCTACCCTTGGGGTTGCTGCTACACAAGAACACACAAATCAAAGTGCAGCAAGTCCCTAAGCAAGTCGCTTTCCTGCCTCTAAATGTGCAAGAAACGAAAGAGGCCCCAATTTAAAAAAGAAATGGAGAGGAAAATAAAGATACAAAAATGTGGCCAACTGTTGCCTGCTTCGTATCAAGTCCAAGGTTCTTCCTTGGGGATACCAAACTATTGCTTAAAAAGGAATTATTTGCTAGAATAAACAAATTAATCTGGACCGAAGAGCCTAAAGTCACACCTGTCCCTGGTCACCAAGACCTTTCCAGGTGTTCAGTTCAAGCAATAGCGTTCCTGAAACTCTCATTCATGCAATGCTGCTGGCGGCAAAGATCCTGTGAGAAACTGTACAGGAATCAACGCAATCTAATAAAGGCACAAGTTGTAAACTCAGCTGCAACCACTGTACGAAAATAAATGTTTAGATATTACATAGTTTAATGCAATAGTAGCAGACATGTCTCTGTAGAAGCATGCAATGCCAACAGACACATGTCTAATGAAGCCAACGTTCTGGTTCATTATTATTCTCGAATAAGTTGTTTGGAATATGTTACACTGTATTTTACCCATCAAACTAATTTAATTTTGGTAAACTGATTACAAAGAATGCAACTTAGTGGCAGAACTAGATATATAAGAATAGTCTTGCAAGGATGGTTGGACACAAAAACTCTACAGGATTAAACGCTGTTGTCATTAAGAACTGGTTCTGTTATTACTAGATTCAGTTTGAAAAATAAAGTATATATACCGGTGGAGGGGGGAATAAAGGAAAGCAGGTGGTTATCCAAAGTTATTTTGGTTACACTAGAAATACACAGCTTGGGTGTTGTTGTTTCATGCTTCAATTCACCAGAAGTTAAACAAAGCCAAGGTGCTTCAAGAAGGAAAGCACCAGGAAAAGACCTCCATAAAAACATCTTCAGGCATAGAAGGGCTGCAACCGGACAAAGCGCTCCTTCAGGTATTTCAGTGCAAGATATACTTAGCATCTACTGAAGTGTCCTAGCAAAAAGGAACGAGTAGAAATGAAGACGGTTCTTTAAATGCGATAATTGCAAAATAAACAAGACATCCCTGTAATTAAGTTTAATTAGATCAAAGTGCTTTGCTGCAAAGAATCTGGTCTCAAACATGATGCAACCCTTTGCACGAAAAGGAAGGAGAAAACCTACCCTCCTGGAAGGTTGCCTTCAAATACACAGCTCTCAGATATACACAGAACGGAGAGAGAAAACAAAAGGAGAAAACTCTCTTCGACTTCCCTGAATTTTTCAATTTTTATAAAACTTATCACCTTCCAGAGGAAAAAAAACACAGGTGTGCCTCCTATCATGACGATCACACAACTTTAATACTAGAGTCTGACCAGTTTAACCATGGCATTCTTTACTGGATTATAGTTGAAGGAATTTATTGGAATTATATGTGCATTACTGTATATACTCATGTATAAGTCTAGAAATTTAGGTCAAAAAATTTGACACACACACCCCAAAAAAACCTAAGTTGATTTATCCAGGGGTAAATGTAGTAGTAGTAGTAATAATAATAATAATAATAATAATTTATTTCTAACCCACCTCTTCAAAAAGATCTAGGCGGCTTACATCAGTAAAAACCATATAATACAATAAAATAAGCCCCACTATCCGCTCCCTCCTTAAAGCAAATGGACATAATCTAAGTACTTTATTTTAACTCTTATTTAAAAGAAGGAAAAATCTTCCTGGTGAAAAGCAAGAGTATAATACGTGAAGCACCGACCTAATCTACTCTCTCATCCATCCAGCCTTAAGAGGGAGTGCAAAGAGTTATATTTGCTGGAATTTTGTTAGTCCTTTGACATTGTTTTGCTTTGCTTCATCCTTTAGATCCTTCACTATACGCCCCTAAATTTTACCCTCGACTTATGCACAGGTCATAGCAAAATCCATAATTTTAATTATGATTAATTAAGAGTTATAACCGAGTATATAAAGGAAGTTAGAGGGGGAATAGTATCAATAAGCAAAGCAACGGAATAATAAAACCGAGCGACGAAACCCAGGCGCAGGAGTGCCATAAATTATTTGCAAATTATTTCCTCTGGAAGGATGCAAAGAGCAACCTTTCTTCCTTCCCATCGCCTCCAATGGAAGATCGGACGCCGCCCGTTCTTTATCACAAACTGCCCGAGTACGAAAACAACTTGTCAGATGAATGAGAGATCGGGGTTTTAAAAAAGGGAGAAGTCCAAAGGGCTTTCAAGGCTGGGGTTTGCGGAAGGGAATTTGCAAAGGTCTGGATCCTGGCTGCTGTTCAGTTCCGTTCAATTGTCACTCTTTGTATCGTTTCGGCACCGTCGTCCCTCGGTCGTTCGGCAAAAGCTCGCAGCGTTTAGCGCAAGACGCAGAGGATCAAGCTCAACGCCGACCCACAACGTTGTCTCCTGGAACGAACCCTAAGTTGGAAAAAGGGTTACAGCCGTCCCGCCCTATTTGCTGTGGTTTAGGGGCACGGGACCCCCTGAAAGTGGGAAAAGCCGCAAATAACAAAAATACGATGACTTTATAATAATACTTTTATTTGTACCCTGCTTTTTGCTGTAGCAATCAAAGTGGTGCACAGTATTTTAAACCATACAACAATATATATATATATGCCCCCCTTAAAAAAGGAATTAAACAAATTATGATTAAAATTTACATAAAATGATTTTTAAAAAATAGGAGAACACCTCTCTAGGAGTCTCTAGGTCCTCCAGTGCTACTCTGTGGTCAATATCTGCCAGACATCGACCATAGAGTTGTGCCGGAGGAGCTACAAAAGCCTAATGGAGGGTTCTCTCTAGGAATCTGTAGGTCCTCCAGTGAGACTTTTGGCTTAGGTTGACCATAGAGTTGCACTGCAGGAGTTATAAATGCCTAGAGAAGTGTCCTCTCTAGGAATGTCTAGGTCCTCCAAGGCAAGTCTGTTGTCAACATCTTTGAAAAACTGGTGCAGCTTTTGGTTCAAGTTGACCACAGAGTTGCACTGGAGGACCTAGATATCCCTAGAGAGGACGTTCTCAGTGAATCTGAGTTTCATTTGTTATTCTGCACCAGAATCTCCCAAGATGTTTTGGACTACAAGTCCCAGGATTCCTGGCTTCTGTCCAAGCTTTTTCCTGGGGCTCCTGGGAGCTGGAGTCCAAGCTGCAGAACCAAAGCCTGGGTCCAGAACAGGCTGCAGGATAATGACACCCCCCCCCCCCCCCCCCAGTTTGAGAGGCTGCTTTAACTGCCCTGGCTGCTCAGTGCCAGGGGATGCTGGGAGCTGTAGTTCTGTGTGACACTGAATGCTTTGAAGCAGCTCTGAGTCCCAGTCCTGGGGAAAGAGCAGGACACAATAATAACAATAACAACTGGGCCATTAATTAATATTGATGATAATAATAGGGCCATTAATTGATATTAATAATAATAACAACTGGGCCATTAATTAATATTGATAATAATAATAGGGCCATTAATTAATATTATTATTATTAATAATAATAATAGTAATAGGGCCAGTCACACTCTCTCAGCCTCAGAGGGAAACCTTGCCCAGGAACCCTCCTGAAAAGCTCCCCACAGAGTCACACTCTCTCAGCCTTTGAAGGGGAAAGCCCTTTCAGAGCTGCCAGGAGGACTACATCTCCCAGAAGCCTCAGCCCTGTGGGCCAACGGCCTGGCATTCTGGGAAACGGAGTCCAAGAAAAAAGGGGGCCTTAAAGGGTCACTTACCTTCCTCCCTTCTTTCACCGGGAGAGAGACACCTCAGTCCCTCTCTCTTTCTCTCTCTCTGAGGCGGATTAAAGAGGGACTGGAGGAGGAGGACTGTCCTCTGGCTGGCTCCTCCCTCGGCCACGCCCCTTCCCAACCACGGTTGCTACGCACTCCTCTACGTCATCACGTAGAAGAGAGGCGGGAGGGGGGGAAAAGGGGAGGCTGTCACGTGACGGAGGAGGAGGAGGAGGCGGAAGAAGAAGAAGCCGCGAGGGCGGGTCACGTGAGGCCGGCGCGCGCATGCGCACAAAGCAAACCCGGACACGTGGCTGCTGCGAGGAGGAGAATCATAGAGGACTAGTCTTTTGTTGTCTGAGTCACTCGCTATGGAATTCTGGGAGTTGGAGTTTGTTGTGGGGCCCATTCTGGGCCCCACAACAAACTCCAACTCCCAGAATTCCATAGCCTTGAGCCAAGGCAATTAAACCGGTGCTAAACCGGGTTATTTCCCCCCAGTGTGGATGCAGCTATAAATACTCTGTATGTATTGGACGGCTTTAAAGGCTCTGGAGACCTGGGTTCGAATCCTGGCTCGGCCCCAGAAACCCCAACGGGTGGCCTTGGGGGAGAAGTCACACTCTCTCGGCCTCAGGATAAAGCAAGGCCAAGCCCACTTGGCAAGGAAAACACGGGACCATATGTCAGAAATGAGTTCAAGGCACACAACAACAACAACATATATATATATATATATATACACACATACAGAGAACTACACACACTCACATATATACACACACACACACACTCATCCCTCCATACTTGCAACTGATTATTCACAGATTTGATTAATACATTCTCTCTAGGAATCTCTAGGTCCTCCAGTGCAACTCTATGGTCAAATTTAACTAAAAGTTGCCCTGAAAGACCTAGAGATGATCCATGAGGCCTTTCTAGCTCCTCCGGCACAGTTCTAGGGTCAGTGTCTGTCGGACGTTAATAATAATAATAATAATAAAATTTTGTTTATATCCTGCCTCTTTCCATAAGATTAAGGCAGCTTACAAACACAATAAAACACAATACAGTAAGACAACAATAACTGACCACAGAGTTGCCCTGGAGGACCTAGAGGTTCCTAGAGAGGTGTCCTCTCTGGTAAAAACACGGTGTTTTTGTTATTTGCAGTTTTTCCATATTCACGGGGTCTTGTGCCCCTAATCCTAGTGAATATGGAGGGACGAGTGTATAAGCACACACAATACACACACACACACACACACACACACACAGAGAACAACAATACACACACACACAAACAAACAAACATAAAGGTGACCCCATTTGTGAGTATCTGCTCCAGACCTCCCCAGAAATCCAGAAAAACACAAATATTCAGGTTGCCGTTGGTTATAATAGCCATGTGCTCCATTTTCTCCCCGCGAAAGACCAAGACCATAGACTCCAATTCCACGAATCGTGAGGGACAAGCATATATGTTTTACAGTATATCCCACCTTTCTCCAAAATGGGATTCAAGGCAACCCACAGCAGATAAAACTGAAGCGTTACATTACAAACATCAAAGTAAAAAGTCTTAGCATTTAGTATACTATCAGATAATACCAATATTAAACATAGCTAAAACCATTTAAGAAATTAAAACCATTTAAAACAGGATGATGGGAGCTGCAGTGCCAGGCTCTGAGCAGGACCTTTATGGGCTGCTTCCAATGGAAGGCCCACAAATTAGGTCAAAACGTACGAAAAGTGGGTCCTCCGAGCTGAGAGGTGCCTTTGCCAGCCTTCACCCGTTTGTTTCAGCTCTTTTTCTTGCCATGGCACCTTGGCCAATGGTTAGCGATATTGAGAGATTCAGCCCCAAATGTATGAGAAAACGGCTGCCCTCCTGGGCTGCGTTGCCAACTGACCCTCTTAAGCACTGGAAGGCTGTAACCACAGCCTTTCATTGCTTAAGAGGGTCAGTTGGCAATACAGCCCAGGCTGCGTCCGTCTGTCACAATAAACTCAACCAGGTTATGATTTTCACGACAACGCTAAGGAAGACCTTTTAGTTAGAGTCGTTAACTTTAAATAAATTTATTACATCACAGGCAATACAGGCAGCGGCAGCGTCCGAGGCGTGCCATAGGTACGTTCTGATTAAAGTTTAGGAGTTTGTGGCTGTTCCCAGCTTTTTAGAGGAGGTTTGCAAAGGCGTCTTCACTCTTCTCTCCACGGTTTTGGCGTGATCCGGCCGACGGGAGACAAGTTCCACTCGATCCCCGTTTGCGTTACGACCTGCAATTGACCGAGGAAAACAGGAAGGCATCAACACCTGGATAACAAAACTACGTTTCCCAGAAGTTACAACTATAACATTCTTAAATGTTATCATTATACGTTGCAGCGGAGATAAACTGGAAGCACAACCTGGTTGAAAAACCTCGTTTGTATTGTCTCGTCTCGTCATGACAGTCATTGTGCATTTTCAGCAAAACTATAAAAATAAAAGGTCTAACAGCATTAACGTTTCTTGAACTGTGTTCTTCTATTTTATTAAAAATGGAAATAATGTACTACGACATGAGCGGTCAACAGTATCCATCCAGATATTATTATTATTAAGCTTTAACAAAGATGTAATTTTAAAATTGGACGTCGATAGAGCTAAATCCACTATTAAACAAAAAATTTTTAGAAACAGAAGGACAAATGGAAACTGCTTCCCTTTCAAAATATATTGCAGTCAGCAACCAAGGACTGGTTTCCTCTCCAGCTCCGTATTTATTTTACGTTACTCCTCCTAACTTTAGAAGGGCTTTAACTTTGGCACGGTTCAATACGCTACCTACGGCCGTATTAGAAGGACGATATAAGAAAATACCATTTGAACTTCGCTTGTGTCCGTGTGACTCAGGTGCCATTGAAACCCTACCCTCTGCTTTGCTATAAAACCGGCAAGCAGAACAGACTGTAAATTATTTATTGTTTTATTTCAGGATTCGGATAGGGTGGTGGTGAAGGAATTTATTTGTACTTTGATTTGTTATGCCATTTGTATGTATTCTGTATGGTGTTTGACATACGTTTGTACTGTTATTTTTTTACTGTGACTGTTAATTTCCTATGTAATTTGGGGTGGGAGTTGGGAAGGGATCGTTTTTAATTTTGTACTGTTTGGACTCTGTTGTAACCCGCCCCAATTGTTTGTTCAGAGGGGCGGGCTGAAAATAAAAATTATTATTATATTATTGTTATATTATTAATAATAATAAATGCTGCTTTTGAGTGGCAAAGCGGTTAAGATTGAGATCCACGCTGACAGGACAATACTTTGTCCCACAATGTGATGTTAAGCAGCGCTGGAAATCTTATTTTTAACGGCAGAACAGGAACCTTTAACGGCATCCAGCTTCCAAGGCTGGGATACTTACGTAGCTCCAAACCGAGACGCAAAACGCCGCTCCTCCGAGAAGGATCAGGTTCCCATATCTGTCATGAAAGTCAGGCCCCGGTTTGTGATGAACTTGCCTGGCCACGGCATGCTGGATCTTACGAGCTGAAACGGAGGAGATAAAATTAGGGTTAAAAAGTCAGGTTACCCATTTCATGCGTCGTCCGACTTCCACTTCTTTTTGCTTTACTCGCTTTAAAACACATTCATTTCCCCATATTCTAACCTGAGGTGAAACATTCAACGTCATACGACTTGACCTTTCCACCAAAATATAAGGGATACGTTATTCCATTTTATTCCTCTTATTTCCTTGCATTCGACAGTTAACGTTATTGTTACTTTTATTATCATACTACTTTGCATTTTATGTGTTATAAGTTTATATGTACAGCACTGTGTACACCTACAGCGCTATATAAATAAAGGTTAATAATAATAATAATAATAATAATAATGCATTATGCAACTTCCATTACTTTTTTATATTTACACCTAAAATTGAGGTTTTTTAAATTTTTAATGCTCTTTATTAAATTGAAAATCAATACAATATGCATTCATTTTTTCGTATTTTAACCTGAGTCAAAATATTGAATCATATAATTTGACCTTTCCACCAAAATATAAGAGATGCATTATTGCATTTCCCCCTATTATTTCTTTATATTTGATAGTTTTCTATTTATTAAATATATAAAATAAAAAATAATTCATTCTTCCATATTCAAACCTAAATCAAAATATAAGGGATGCATTATTCCAATTTTTTCCTATTATTTCCTTACATTTGACAGTTTCCTTTTTTAATAAATATATAAAATAAAAAATAATAAATTTACTATTCCATAATCTAAGCTAAATCAAAATATAAGGGATACATTATCAAATTTTTTCTCTATTATTTCCTTACATTTGACAGTTTCCTTTTTTATTAAATATATAAAATAAAAAATAATAAATTTACTATTCCATATTCTAAGCTAAATCAAAATATAAGGCATGCATTATTATCAATAAAAAATATTATTATTATTTATTATTATTATTATTATATTTATTATTCAAATTTTTCCCCTATCATTTCCTTAAAATCCGACAGTTACCATTTCTGCTACTGTTTATTCAAAATTTATGCCTTATTATGCTCTTTTTATATTTACACCTAAAACTGAATATTTTAGTCCCATTGTGGGACTCAAATAAACCAATAAAAGACCAAAATAAATAAATACAAGGAGAAATGCCTCAAAGAGGGAGGAGAAAAGGTCTCTTTTAGGGAAGGAATAAAGCAATTAACGTATTAAAAACGGAGCTGATTCTCCTCACCTGCGCGGCCAAAGGCGCCCTTCGCCAAAAGAAGCATCTTCTTCCCTCAGAAATTGAATTTCTTCCTCACCTTGCTCAAAAACAAAATGGCGGCCTTTCTAGGTTGAGAGAGGCCCCACCGCGCATGCGCAGAGGGAGCGGTGCACCCTGGGAGATGTAGTCTAGACGTGGAGGAGTACGACTAGGCCGCAAAGCTGAGGGGAGACTTAGAGACCCTCGAGCGGGGCTTTGGGTCCGGTTTAAGGCTTCGTTTCAAGCCGTTCCCATAAAAGGGGAGTAATCCTTTCGACCCGAGGCCGCGAAGGGCCCGGGTTTAGTGGAAAGGAGTCCCAGAGGCCTACCGTGAGGGAGCGAGGCTGAGGGAAGATGGCGGCTAAGAGGGGTTTTGGGCGCCTCAGAGCCGCAGTGTCAGGATGGCCGAGTGGTCTAAGGCGCCAGACTCAAGGCGAAGAGCCTTCCCTGGGCGGGGCGAGGGCCTTCTGGTCTCCGAATGGAGGCGTGGGTTCGAATCCCACTTCTGACACAATCCTTTTTTTTTTTATTTATTTTTAAAATTTAAAATTTTTAATTAAATTAAAAATTAAATTAAAAAACACCAGACCTGTTAAAATGATGACTTATTTGAAGTCAGTTTAAAACATATTTATATTATATTATATATTAATAATAATAACAATAAAAAAATAAAAATATATAAAATAATAAAAATATAAAATAATATAAAACATATAAAATAAATACATAAATAAATATAAAAATAAAAATATATAATGGTCTCCGAATGGAGGCGTGGGTTCGAATCCCACTTCTGACACAATCCTTTTTTTTTTATTTATTTTTAAAATTTTTACTTTTTTAATTAAATTAAAAATTAAATTAAAAAACACCAGACCTGTTAAAATGATGACTTATTTGGAGTCAGTTTAAAACATATTTATATTATATTATATATTATTAATAATAACAATAAAAATATATAAATAATAAAAAATATAAAATAATATAAAACATATAAAATAAAAACATAAATAAATATAAAAATAAAAATATATAATGGTCTCCGAATGGAGGCGTAGGTTCGAATCCTACTTCTGACACAAACACTTCTTTATTTTTAAAATTTTTACTTTTTTAATTAAATTAAAAATTAAATTAAAAAACACCAGACCTGTTAAAATGATGACTTATTTGGAGTCAGTTTAAAACATATTTATATTATATTATATATTAATAATAATAACAATAAAAAAATAAATAAATATATATAAATAATAAAAAATATAAAATAATATAAAACATATAAAATAAATACATAAATAAATATAAAAATAAAAATATATAATGGTCTCCGAATGGAGGCGTAGGTTCGAATCCTACTTCTGACACAAACACTTCTTTATTTTTAAAATTTTTACTTTTTTAATTAAATTAAAAATTAAATTTTAAAAAAATACAGACCTGTTAAAATGATGACTTATTTGGAGTCAGTTTAAAACATATTTATATTATATTATATATTAAAAATAATAACAATAAAATAAAAATATATAAATAATAAAAATATAAAATAATATAAAACATATAAAATAAATACATAAATAAATATAAAAATAAAAATATATAATGGTCTCCGAATGGAGGCGTAGGTTCGAATCCTACTTCTGACACAAACACTTCTTTATTTTTAAAATTTTTACTTTTTTAATTAAATTAAAAATTAAATTAAAAAACACCAGACCTGTTAAAATGATGACTTATTTGGAGTCAGTTTAAAACATATTTATATTATATTACATATTAATAATAATAATAATAAATAAAAATATTTATTTCATTTATTTTTAAATTTAATTTTTTAAATTTTATTTTTATAATAAATTAATTAATTATATATAATTAAAAAAACAGACTGGCTAAAAATCATGACTTATATTTGAAATCATTATTATTATTATTATTATTATTATTACATTATTTCTTCTGTCTACAACCATTTCACTTTCTAATTGACATTTAACTGATTTTGAGATTCCACCCCCCTTCAGTTTGTTTATATACATATCTATATATCTATATATTATTTAATATTTATTCAATTAGTAAGTGAAATGGTTGTAGATATAATAATAATAATAATAATAATGGCCTGACTGTTGGAGTAGGGCTCTGAGAAACCAACATTCAGATCCCAGCTCAGTGATTATTATTATTATTATTAATATCAATATTAATAATATTATATATTATATATTATTATTAATTAATTAAGCATAGTACTGTACATACAATCGGTTAAAAATTAAAATAAAATAAATCTGCCTGTTGAGTACATTCTACAGAAATAATAAAATAGTAATAATAACATTAAAATAAAATAAAAATAAACCTGCCTCTGCCATACATTCTAAAAAAAATAATATAATTAATAATAATAAAATATAAATAAATAAATAATAAATAAATAGTAATAATAATAATAATAATAATAAAATAATAATAATAAAATAAACCTGCCTGTGGCATACATTCTACAATAATAATAATTAAAAAATATAAATAAATAAAGTAAAATAAATAAAAATAATTTAACATAATACACATCAACATTAAATAATAAAAATGTAGCAATATTTCCCAAGCTCCACTTTGAATCCCGTCTTCCCTATTTAAAAACCCACACCTCTTGTCAATCACCCACAGAAGCCCCGCCCTTCGGTCCTTTCTGACCAATGGCGTCTCGAAAGCTTGCCCCTCCCTCCGTCATTCCCCTCTCTGGCCCCGCCCCCTCCTCTGTGAGGCCCTTTCTGTCCCAGAAAGTAAAAGTTCCTTCGAGGAAGGCGAGCGGGCCAATGGGAAGGCGGCGGAAGCGCGCCTGGACCAATCAGGAGCGTGCTCGTGGCCCGCCGTGGCCAATGGGCGCTGGGGTACCGGCGCGGGGGCGGGACTTGTGTGTCAGAGCTTCTCTCTGTGACTCTGAGGGGAAAAAGGCGTCATGGCGGCGCCTCTGAGGGCAGTCTTGGCGGCGGCGGCGGCGGCGCTGCTGCTCTTTCTGGGCCCCTGGAGCTCCTTCTTCTCCGGCGTCGAAGGCCAGAAGAAGAAGGAGGTGAGGAAGAGGAGGCCCTGGCTCCCTCAGTCGACGAATAAGGGCCCTGGGGGATTCTGGGAAGTGTAGTTTGGTCAGGCGTTTTGCCTTTCCCTCTCAGAGAGAGAGCTCTGGGGCCGCAATAAACTACAATTCCCAGAATCCTTAGCACTGAGCCAGGGCTGTTAAAGCAGTCTCTTAAGTGGGTTGTTATTATCCCTGCTGCATTGGGCTTGGGACCAAGTTTATTGATTATTAAATTATTATTATTATTATTGTTGACTTCATCTCCCAGAAGCCTCAGCCATGTTGGCCAATAGCCATGGGATTCTGGGAGTTGAAGTCCAAAAGTCCTTAAAAGGCACAGTTTGGAGGCCACTGAACTAAAGTAACTTAACCTTAACCTAACCGTGGTTTAAGGTAACCTGGTTTAAATCATGGTTTAATGCTGTGGCCCCCAAACTCTGTGCTCTTTAAGGGGTTTCAGACTTCCGCTCCCAGAAGCCTCAGCC
Organism: Urosaurus nigricauda; assembly: GCA_034509955.1. Classification (NCBI taxonomy): domain Eukaryota; kingdom Metazoa; phylum Chordata; class Lepidosauria; order Squamata; family Phrynosomatidae; genus Urosaurus; species Urosaurus nigricauda. Next base: position 24,834,312 of record JAOEGL010000011.1, on the reverse strand, counting down.
ATGTTGGCCAATAGCCAGGGATTATGGGAAATGGAGTCCAGAGTCCCTTAAAGCGCTGCTTAGTACTTTCAATGGAATGGGCAATCGTTCACTGGAAAGTCACATTTATTATAATAATAATAAATTTTTATTTATACCTACGGATCGAAGTGGGATTACAACATATAAAACAACAATACAATGTATACAATGCAAAAATTCCAATACAACAAATTAAAATGGTCCAATTAAAACCAATGGCCTCCTGGACGCCAAGAATTCAGAAAGTGACAGCCCTTCCGTCTAATCTGTTTTTCTCTTTCCTTTTCCAGATGGTGCTTTCGGAAAAAGTGAGCCAGTTGATGGAGTGGACCAGCAAGAAGTCGGTCGTCCGGCTGAACGGAGACAAATTCCGTCGCCTGGTCAAGGCCCCGCCGAGAAACTACTCCATGATTATTATGTTCACCGCGCTCCAGCCTCACAGGCAATGCGTTGTGTGCAAGTATGCGCTTAAAACTCTTCATATACATATATATATTATATATATTTACACTTACATAGCTTCTTGATGTCAGTGTGGTTTTGCTTCCTTCAAGATTATTATTATTAGTACTGAAGGGAAGAGATTGCTACTATCAAAAACCAGACTTGGCAAGAGCTGTGTGGTATTTATGATAATAATTTATTTATATGTAAATACATTTATGTAAACGCTTCTCTTAAAATAATATGAAATCATATTCCAGGCTTGCCCTTTGACTGACCCATTATTATTATTATTATTATTATTAAGCTTTATTTATATAGCGCTGTAAATTTACACAGTGCTGTACGTACAATTAAAATAGATAAAATAAACCTACCTATAGCATACATTCTACTAAAATAATTACATATAATACATGTTAATGCATGTCTTGTTTTTCATTTCAGCTTAAAACCAGTATACAGGAAACCAAGCCAATAAAAATATGTTTCTTCATTATAGAATTCATATCAAACTATACAGTTCTTATTCTATTATGCATTATCATATATTATATTACGGTATATTATATTATATCATATCATACTACACATTGGATTCCTAAAAAAAAATTCTCTTCATATAATTTCTTCCTTTTGTCTAGGTTTATAGAATATTATTATATTATGTCTATCTTTTCATATTTCCATATTTTGACATCTTATTTTCCCACAGTAATATTAATACATGTTAACATTTAAGTAGTAAAATGTAGTACATTGTGAAGAATGCCAGACACGAAGAAATACGCTTTAAATCATTTGTGCGAAGCATGCAGTCTCCAAAATTTTTAATGCTGGTTTATTTGGAGCCTGTTGTTTAATTTATCTTTATGCAGCATATAGCACCAGGGCAGAAATAAAATAGGAACAATAGCAATGGCTTCCTATACCACAAAAACGGAGGAAGAATTCAACATGTTTCAGCAAACCTTTTATTGAAAGCGTACAGTATGTAAGTGAGAAAAACAACAAGGTCAGGAAAGTCTTCAGAAGTAAACAGAAACATTTTGAACTTTCTTAGAGCCTACTTGAAGGCTTCATGGAAAATGCATCTAGGATGACCCTAGAGCTTGTTTAAAATCCCCCTCTTTCCCTTCTTATGTTTATTGCTTTGCTTCAGACATGTCACAGAAAATCAATATCAAAACATATGTTTCTCTAGCCCTCTTTCCCAGTGCTGATGTTGCTAAAAAACATCCGGCTAGACAAAGCAGAAAAACAAGGCCCTGGACAGGCATAAAAATAATCTTTGTAGAAAGCAGCTTCTCTGCCAGAGGATTTGTTAACTGAGGCATGCCTGCACAGAGTTGTGGCCTTATTTTCCCGAAATTGTTCAGGCAAGTGCTTTTGAATCCGTATGAGGAAACTGTCTCCTTGTGATTTACGCAGGCAGGCGGATGAAGAATACCAGATTCTGGCAAACTCCTGGCGATACTCGAGTGCATTCACCAACAGGATCTTCTTTGCCATGGTTGATTTCGACGAAGGGTCTGATGTCTTTCAGATGGTAATGTGTTTTTGGAGAAGTTACAGGAATAAGGCTTAATAAAAGAGATGTGTATTATTATATAATTTAAAAAAGGACTTAGCATATGCCCAGAGCAATTTTAAGTATTGTTTAGCGTACTGAGGATTAACACGTGCATTTAGATAATAAACTCAATTAGTTGTAGTATATAGTTGTAAGACTGATAGTTGAACCTTGTTTCTTTAGAACAGGAGCAGGGAACCTCTAGGTGTTTGCAGGCTTTGGTACAATCAGGGAGAATCATCCTCATCATCAGGATAGTGAAGCAACATTGGCTTGTCTGTTTTCCACGCTCTTGTTCAAACCTAACATTTAGAGCTACAGATATTTATGCACCGATATACAACAAATACAAAAAATATTTTGGTTGGCAAGTTGTAATATGATGAAACATTTCTAAAGAGTTCCAATTAATTTCAAGATGAGTTCCATTTTAAAATATGGATTTTTACACACCAACAACTCAGGTGACACATTGTTTTTGTACGTTTTATCAAAATTGCAGCTTAACATGAACTCGGCTCCAACTTTCATTAACTTCCCACCGAAAGGCAAACCGAAAAGAGGGGATACATATGAGCTACAAGTGCGTGGTTTTGCGGCTGAACAAATTGCCCGCTGGGTGGCCGATCGAACTGATGTCCATGTAAGTAAAGAGTGACTTCAACTTGTGTTTCTATTGGTACAGCAAAAGAAGTTGTTAGTTATTTATTAAAATATTTATATCATGCTCTATATTATAGGAACTTGGATTGGCAACCAGATACTTTTATGTGATTCCGCCCCCCATCTTGGCCAACAAGAGAGCAGCGGACTAAATGGCATCTGTAGCCATTATTGTCCAAACATGAGATTTTTTTTCTTTAAATATTCACAATTTCTAACCAGCTTTCAGAAAAGATTTTCTATTTTGCCAGGGACCATGACCAAGGTACATTTCTCTGAAGAATCCCTCAGATTTTGTTGCCAATACTGTTTTAATTTCAGATTCCCATCACATACTTCTCTGTTATTTGTCCTGATTGGATTTTGGAAACGCAAGTGGTTGTTGGACCACAACCTTAATATCCAAATGGTCTTCTGTCCTAGATCCGAGTGATAAGGCCTCCTAACTATGCTGGACCCTTGATGCTGGGACTGTTGCTGGCGGTCATTGGTGGCCTTGTGTACTTGAGGAGAAGCAACCTGGATTTTCTCTATAACAAGACAGGCTGGGCCTTTGCTGCTTTGGTAAGCAAACCCACTTTTACTGCTCTTAACTGCTTTTCTTTTCCTTTAGCCTTGTCTTGGTGGGACCACCACAAAATTCCTGTCCCTGTTCAGGTCCCTATCTATTTTGGTTACTTGACCTGCACACATTTCTGCCTTGAAATGGCTATCGCGTTATTTCAGTCAAAATAGTGTTTTGTTTAAATTGTTATGGGATTACATTTAAAGGAGATAAAACTGTTGCATTCCCGCCTGGGAGCTCTTTGTTTTTATTCTTTTGGATGCATAAGCTGAGGCTTCTTTGCTCAAGATGTACCATATTGAAGCTACCTCGGGACAGGATGCCCTTAGCTACATGACAAGATTTTGTAATGGACTGAATCAGTCCTAAGTGGTAGTCATTTAGTGCAAACGCATTTTAAGGTTAAATTGGCACAGAGGCTCGCCATCTCCAAAAGGCAATGTTGTCTGGAAAATGGAATACATCTCACGACTAGTGGTCCTTGAGGTCAGTTACTATAAGCAGTGTTTGCGTGAAGGGATGTTTTTTTGTTAGAACATCTACACAAAAGTGGCTGCTGATGCATGATCCCTTTCTTTTTAGTGCTTTGTTCTCGCCATGACTTCGGGGCAAATGTGGAACCACATTCGAGGGCCGCCATACGCTCACAAGAATCCTCACACAGGTCAAGTGGTAAGTGCTGACTATCAAAAATGCCACCCTTACTTATTTCTTCATTTAAATAGTTATATTGTTCCCTATATCCAAGGATCATAGGGCAGCGTACAATAAAACCAACTCTGGACAGTAAAGACCAATGACTTTAAAAGATTGAAAATATATGAAATAATCCATCACTTCAAACCAGACATTTTAAAACCATTCAGCCTATGTGTAAATTGGATTAAGTCAATTAGATTCCCATGGCTTTAATAAAAAGCCACAGTTTGGCTGGATTTTTGACTGGACAGTTAACATCCTCCTTGGCTTATAATCTGATTTCCTTTTGGCTAAGGAAGTCCACAGTCCACCAAGGAACTCTCCAGCAAGAGGCTGGTTTAAAATAGAATGGTAGCTCTGCAAAGCGCTCCTGAGACTTTATTACTGAAACATACAATCCAAACAGTAAAACTGTTCCAGAGCTCTAGTCCAGATCTCTTTTACCAATGTGGAAGCCGTCTTTTCTAAATCTCCTGTTGTCTATACTGATGGTAGGGACTCTGTAGGGTTTTAAACCAGTGGTCAGGAAACCTACAACATTCTGTATGTGATACACATGTTGTCGACGTGGCATTAATGCCCTTTCTTGACCTGCCCCAAGAACCAGCCTTCATGAGTTGCCCTAATTCTAAGGAAAAGGGTGCCATGTCTGCGTCTGTGGATGGTATCCTAATAGCTTCTGTAGGCATGTGCGAGGTGTGGAGCATGTGAGATCTCTTTCCTTTTCTCTTTGAACAGCACTTCTCTCCCTCCAGCTCTCTTCCTCGACCATTTCACGAAAGCACAATCAAATTAGAATTAAGTGCTCCATATGGTAAAAGCAGTTTTATAGTAAAGATTGCTACTGTTTGTGAAACGCAAGCACTTCAAGATGCCTTTAGGTATGGAAAACTATTTGCATGACTCTTTGGATCCTAGTCTGCAAATGGAAGATGCTGTTCTTTTTATATAGCACATCCGCTAGAAACAGATTGCCGACATGCCCGGATGCTAATCAGTTTCCTACCAGTTCACCATTTTGAAAGATTTTGCCGAATAAAATGGAGTACCAAACATCTGAAGCCACAAAGATTAAATGTTCCAATGATGCACTAACAGTTAGCAATTTAAAATGGTGTTCTGGTCAAAAGCAAAGTACCTCAAAACCAACACTGTGAAGAAACACTTATGTAGGTTGTTGCTAGTACACATTCGCCTTCCACACAAAAATTTAGTTTACTGTCCTCTATACATTAAAAGGAGGCTAGCGAGAAGTGGCTTCTCTGGTTTGTTCTCCCCCCCCTCCCCCCAATCATGGCTCTTGTTTCTCATACCTTTAGTCCCCTTAAAAGTGATAGTACAAATGGCCGAGTTGTGGTCAAAGTGAAAAATATGTGTTGGTTTTAAGCAACTCTCTATTGCTTTCAAGCTGTCACATGCCAGTAGTCACAGCCACGCGACTTAATCTGGCAGTTTCAGTTTTGAAAACTGGTACCTTGTTTCACCTCTCATTTCATTCCTTTGAGCAGAACTGAAGGTCATTGGACTGCAGTCCCTAGCATTCTTCACAGCCGGCTATGCTTTGTAATGTTGCACTCCAATGGGGTTTCATAGGAGCATCTGTTGTTGTTAATGCCATCAAGTTGATTTTGACTTACGGAAGCCCTATGAAAGAGAGGCTGCCAAGAGTCCCGGTCATCAGAGGTCCTGCTCAGGTCTTGCAAACTGAGGGCAGCAACCATGGCTTCATTGGTGGAGTCAATCCAGCTGTAATGTGGTCTTCCTACAGTCTTTTCCAGTGTGGCCTGTCTTCCCATTATATGTCCAAAGTACAACAGCCTCAGATTAGTCATCTTCACTTCTAATACGAGTTCAGGCTTGATTTGCTCATGGACCCATTTATTGTTGTTTTTGGCAGTCCACGGTATCCACAGAACTCTCCTGCAGCACCACATTTCAAATGAGTTGACTTTTTCCCCTCGCGCTTTCTTCACTGTCCAGCTTTCCTTCCGCCAGCTGCAACTCCTAAGCGCTGTTTGATGGGAGCATTTCTCTCTTCCATTTGGGGCTTAGCTGACACAAACGATGACCTCTGGGTAGTTTTCCATGCAAAAGCGTGTACAGATGCAATCCAAGGATTTGTTACCCAATGGAATCATAACAGTGCCACTTTTCAAACTTTTTATCTTGCAGAACTATATCCATGGAAGCAGCCAAGCTCAATTTGTTGCTGAAACACACATTGTTCTCTTATTCAGTATCCTTCTTAATGGCGGTGTTAAAGCACTGAGTCTGGTTGTACAAATGTAATGTTTCTTGATCTGCCGTTGCCCGCATGGGTGACTTCTAGGAAGAGATACAAATGGAGACTGCAGTGGTAGGTCCAGCCACTTTATTAATGCCAAGCAGGCATGGCAGTCTAGCTGGGAGTCCATTGGGGACCCAGGGTAGCTATATCTTTATATATTTAAATAGAAACATCTTAATCTGTTTCACACCTGTTGCTGTGGATGGTCACTATTTGTGTAATGTTTACCCCTCAAGTGTGATATAGAATTGTTATATACAGTACTTGGCATTTCTGAATTATATATTTCCTCCCTTTCTCCCAGCAGGAGGCCCAGGCCATCTGTCTTTGTTTTCTGGTGGAAGGAGCATATGTCTTTGCCGTCCATAATTTTTTGTTTGGTTATGTGTAATAATATCCACTAGAAATACACTTAATGTATCTGAAGTAGGCTCTAATGCATAAAAGCTTAGGCCTCAGTAAATCTTCTCTCTTCAAGGTAAAAAGTACTATTGCAAACACATGAACACATTACAAAAACAATAAGATGTTGTGGAATGTAGTTGCAAAATATAATGGAGACAATATTTACAGCTAGTGCATATAATGATATGATTACAAATTGCAGACCTGAATGGAATGCCACAATGTAATACAAAAATGGATAAACATACATGGGGCATAGCCAAAAGTAATTCCAAAAATTGTAACAACAAATTCAACACGTACAGACTGCTACCTAAAGGCATAAAGCAGCTAATTTGATTTGCCATAAGAAGCAACAGATTGTAGCTTCTGTTTCCACAAACTGTTACAGATTACATTTATTCTGAGCTGACTTCTTTTGTCTTAACATGATGGTATTTTCTGGTTCGTGTGTCTGTGTGAGGGATTCTTCCATTCTGTAGATGTTAGCGTCTTTTCAAGGTGACACAAGATGCTTTCATGTTCTGTTTTTTGCTTTTTACTTAAGTGCCATTAGTTGCCTATTTCCCTAACAGTCCTTTTCCTCCTTGGCTCTTCCAGGCAGTGCTCCCTGTTTGTAACTGAGCATAAAAACAAAATGAAACACAACCGCCTGTGCGTATGGCTAATGGGAACTGAAATAAAACCTAGTAAGACTCTGAGAATGCAAAGACCCACAAAGTCTTAACGGACACTTTGTTTTCTCTTTTTGTAATTCATCCCAGAATGTTTGTACACAGTTGCCCAACCCAATTTTGGTTCATTCTTCTTCTAAGTACATATTGCATAGTGCAATGGCATACAGGAATAAGACTGGAGAAATAAACTCACAGTTGGTTGGGTCGAGTTAACAGGAACATTCCTTGAGCCAAGGCACACCAGCATGCTCTGGAGAGACTTTTTAAATCTCACTCTAAATGCAGCTTTTTTTCAAAAACAGCAGTCTTCATTCTGGAAAGAAAAACTGCCCTTTTGCTTTATGCTGGCTATGAACCTCTTGCAGCTCAAACAAAAGTCAGGCCACCTTTCCAAATCCCAAACATCCATGTTGAGTCGACTTCAAAAGTGGTTTAGCCTTAAACAGCCTTCTCAGATGCAGGTGTAACGCTGGGGATTGTGCTCTTACATGAAGCGGCAACTTCCGACTTGGAAGTGGGGAAGAGGAAAAGTAAGTACCAATTTGGACGCCAGCACTTGCTGCTTTTCCTGTCATTGTCAAGCCTTCTGTTGTGTTTTAAAAAGCCAGCGGTGTCATCCAGCTAGTTCACATCATTTTGCCCAAACTAATGTTAAATTTGCTTTTAAAAAACAATGGCTGGGAAACTAGTGGGTCACATTTATACATGAACACATTTTGGGTGGGGGGACACTAGTTCATTATTTAGAAAGACACTATTGTAAGAAGGGGGTGCCATGTTGGAGTGGAGCAGGGAGGGTGGTGTGGGACAATGTTTTGGTACTTGGACAAGCATTTCTTCTTCTGTATGTCATCAGTGCAGAACAGGTTTGCCCTCCAGTGTGTCTGTCCCTGAATGAAGACTTTGGTGCTGCCCCTCAGTCCCTGTAGACGCTCAGGAGTGTTTTCCTACAGACTTTATTCTGCTGGAACAAGACTAGATTGCTAATAAGCATTCTGTGAAGTTCCACTTTGCACAATGGCTGGTTTAACAGGTTGATTTTTGTGATTTATTTCTGCACAGTAATATGCATGGCTGGGATCGGTCTAGTAGTGGTGTTCTTCAGCTGGCTGCTGTCCATATTTAGATCGAAATACCATGGCTATCCATACAGGTACAGTATGTCGTTTCTGCGGTTTAAATAGCTTTACTACAATAGGCAAGCTATGACCTCCTCATTTTGACATGATAAAAATATGAAGAATAATAAATTGAGATAGGTTAAATGAGTTGGAAGGGCACTCGATAGCAGTCTAGACCAAATCCTTGCTGGGGATTTGGTCCAGCCTCTATTTAAGACCCTCTAATGAATCTGACATAGTATGTGTGGATTGTTTTACACCTGATAGCAGCAACATATCCCTGAGTGTGCAGCTCTACCTTTTCCTGCAGTCATTACACAGGGATGAAGGCTCTTCCCCTGACTTGGTGTCCCTTAAGGTTATAGCAAAAGCATTACATAGTGTGGTTTGCTGATAATCTGAACAAACATCTTGTTTTTTCTTTTCCTTTTAGCTTCCTCATGAGTTAAGGAATATTGGAGCTGCACCCTTCCCATGGTGTGGAACAGAGGCATTCAGTATGTGGATCATGCTACCTCTATTTGAAATGAACGAAGTGGTTGCACACCAAACCAAAGATGTTGAGTGCCTTGATGAAACAAACAATTTGCCCTAAATGTCCTAGAGAGTATTAAGATACATTCACATCGTCAGTTGATTTGAAACCGGGGGTAATTTGGAATCTCGGCTTCCTATTGCTAATGGAAATTTTTTTAAAGCCATCCCTTTAATTCTCATGCCACAGTTGAAAGAGCCTTCTATGGCTCACACCAGTGCCTCTGTGGTTCTGCAGAGAGAAATCCTGGTTGCACCACAACCCTTTGCAGCTCCATGGATCCCAGGACATTTTGAGAGTTTCTCTGGGATTCGGGAGTGATTTGCTGGATGGCAGGGGCTCAGAAACCTTGCAATGGGTTGCCCCCCAAAGCCTCTTGAACCATGGGTGTGACACTTAAACAGTCTGATGCTGCTGTTTTCCGGCCATTTCCTTTCCTATCATGGATGACCCCTTTTCAGCTCATGTACGATGTGCCCTCATGTTAAGGCAAGGTGATTGGGTTCTGCATGCTCAAATTGTTAAGATTTTTGCCTATAATTGTGTGCAACAGGCTGCAGAGCAAAGCCACCTCATTGATGTTAAATACTCCTCCAGAACAAAAAGCCCACCCCACATTTTTATTTTAACCAGCTCAGTAGTTCCTTAAGCCCTCCCTTTTCCCCCTCCTTCAAAGAGTTGGAATATCTTGGAAGGAGTGTGGCCATTTCTCACGGCATTAGCTTGGTAACCTAGCTGAGAAAACTCTTCTAAGAACAGTTTGTTATCCTGTTGCTACCCAAAAACCGCAAAGTATCCGACATCAGAGCAGTGGTGTGGGCCTCTCTCTTTTTAAAGCACCTTGCTTGGGATTTCATTTGGAAGAGCATGAAGCCCTGATCCATGGTTCTTTGCACCCGTTTGCTTGCCAAGCTTTGCTAGTGCCAGTTTCTTGTTGTGGGATAGGGTCCGAGTCCTCCACTGACTGGCTGGCGCTACCAAAGCCGTTTCTGTTGTCCCTTGTTGGAGGGCAGTGACTATACCAGAGTCTCACTCCTGCTGCTCTGAGTCTTAGGCGTGAGGGGTTGCATTCCAGTTTCACAGATGCCTTCTGTGCCTTTGGGATCCGAGGGAGAGGGGAGTGGATGGTCCTTGCTGATTGTCAAACCTGAACTCATCTCAAATCTGAACATCTCGCCTTCAGAACTTCCACCAGCTTCCTCTTCCTCCTCCTGTGGCATAAAACGGAAACGTGCCACTGATTTCCCTGCATCTGGATAATAGTGGAAATATCTGGGACACGAGAGAGAAGATCCCAGTATGTATAGTTCTTGAGAATGTAAACTTTCTGTCTTCTGCTTTAGTTTCTTTTACTACAACTGAGAATGATGTGCCATTGGAGGCATTCCCCCTCCTGTTCCCTCCTGCCCCAGAAAATCCTTTGCTGGGTTTTCAGACGCCAGCTCACATGTGTTTGGGAGCTAGTTAAGAGGGAACTCCAGCTGCCTGGCCTCATAGTATTGTCTCCTTCAATGTGGGCCAAAGACTGGATGGAACATTCCACTTCCAGTCCTTTCTGTGCTGGGTTGCAGCAGCTCCCCTGACCCCTCACTCTTGCTTGTTCTGCTTCTATCCAATGGGACTTGCAGTCCAGAGACATCTGGAGAGCCACAGGTTGCCCAGTCCTGATAGTGGGAGCAAACTAAGCTGGTTCTCTTTGGGGCTGGCGGAGGGAGCCATGGAAATAACTGTTTCTCATTAATGAGAGGTAACTACTGTTTTCCTTGGCTAAGTAGTTTTCTCTTATGCAAGTTTGCGCTATGTAATTACATTTCAAGTGCCTTAACGCCGCTAGTCTATTTTTCTGGAACTGGTTCCGCAGATTTAAAAAAAAAGAAAGCATTTTATACAGCTTGGAGCATCCAGTTGTAGTAGCATGGATACTGAAATGACTACTGTGGGTTTTGACAAGTTTCAATAAATACTTTATAAATACAACCCTGCTCTTTGTACTTGACTGCATCTAGGAAACATCATTCACACGTGGCCCGTCGATACCTTTTTCTTATGCGGACCCTGCCGAAGTATATGGGAAGGGCTGAAGAATTCACATTTTGGGGTGCTTTGGATGGGCTGCTCCACACCTCTGTGTATATGTACCCACTTTGCCACAAGACTTTTATTGTGCCACACACAATTACAACTATATAATATTGTCCCCTGAATTACCATTGCAGTTGTGCTGGTGTTGTTACTGACAACAAACTGTTGACTTAGTAGAGGCTTAATGTATATTCATTGGCCTTTTGCGTAATTAAAAAATCTTGCCAAAGCCTTCTAGGAAGAAATCTTTTCTATCAAAAAACCAAGCCCTGAAACTTCCAAGAACCACATTTTTCACCAATTTTAATACCTTTTAATGCATTATGTAACATACAAGGATGCAGCAATAGCGATGAACCATCTCTGCGCAAATCAAAGAGGAGAACAGTTTACTAGTTATAGTAATGTTCACAGCTCAACTTCAGACTTAGCAACTTTGACAGCATGGTCCTATCCATGTCTGTTTAAGAATTCGAACTGAGTTCAAGAGGATTTTCAGCAAAATGGAAATAGATTGCAGCCAGAGAGGATAAGCTTTGGTTTATTATTGTGTCCTAGGGATCGAAGACCCTGTCAAGAGTTAAACAATGAAGCACAACTGTTGCAAACAAGCAGAAGCTGGTATGTGTCTGCATACATCCTTAGCAAGTGGGGGGATTGGTGGTCAAGAGGTTGGCTGGGCAACAGAGATAAGCCAAATCACACTGCAGAAATAGTTAAGTTTGAGACTCTTAACTGGCTTGGCTCAGTGATAGGGAATCCTGGGGATTGTAGTTTGTTGTGGCAGAAGAGCTCCCTGGACCTTGACAGAGAAGAGCTAAATGTCCCACAAAACTACAGTTCTCAGAATTTCTAGCATTGAGCCGGGGCAGTTAAAGCGGTCTCAAACTGGATTATTTCTGCAGTGTGCTTTGGACCTAAGTCAGTTAACAGCTTCTGACCTCAGCTTTAAAGGAAGCGACCATGTGTTTTGTGCTTTGTGATGCCACCTTTTTTGTGAATTGCACTTTTTTTAGTAGTCTTGGGTTCAGTCTCTACATTGTTTTCCTAACTGTGTTTTAGGACCTGAGCATAAAGAAAGCAGCTATGCACCAATGTGCAAATGCAATAGCAATGGCTAGTACATTTCTGTACCGCTTACCGACATACCAAGTGGTTTACAACACTGTGTTTAATACTGTGCAAAGCCTGGCTTGTGAACATGGTCACAGGGACACTTGTTGTGGACTCCTTTCTGCTGCTGCTGCTCTTTCCAGTGTGAGAAGCTAAAGGGGAATAAAGAGTATATACTTTGCAGGCAGATGATTTGTGACACAATGGTGCATTTTGACGATTTGAATTAATGCAAGGGTAGAAACCGTTTAGCAGCCTAAGCTGGTGTTGGACTATAATTCCCATCATTCCCAACCCTTGGCTAGGGAACTGCTAGGAACTGCAGTCCAACAATATCTGGGAGGGGTGTTGGATGATTCCCATCCATTTTGAATGTTGTTTTTTTATTGCGATATATCTCTATCATTTTACACCTTGTTTTTAGTTATCTCAGATGCCTTACAGAGGTTTTGTGGGGGGCTGTATTTTAGTGGAAAGGAAAGAGAGAACGGAGTTTTCCAATTCGGAGTTTTCCAATTCAGCCTGTCTCCAATGTTTTCATTTAGCATTATGTTCCACTGAATTCAGCCAGACTTACCTGTGAGTTGCCCCATAGGGTCGAACCTTGGCAGCAATCCCCCTTTTGCCTGGCGTTAAAAGGGAAAGCTGGCCTTCCCCGTGGGCTTGGGTACAGCTTGGCTCCGGCAGAACGATGGAAGGGGAGGTTAATGGCCCTTTGGTTGCCTTCTGCAAACAATTTCTGGAATTCACACAAGAATCACTCCTCTGGCAAGAAGAGAGAGAAAGAGGGCGGCCATTTCAGGTGGAGTTTTCTGGACGCTGGTTTTCGGAGGAAAACTCTTTTCTTTCATGAGCTTCACGGCTGCGGCTTCAGAGGATTCTGGAGGATTATTAATAGCAGAAATAGGAAATGTTAGCTCTTTTGGACAAAGGACTGAAACCCCAGATATACAAAAGCATAGATCCCGCTACAAAAAATGACCAATAACGTTACTATTGCTACTAATTCTAGCGCAATGACATTAGTGTTACTACTAATTCTAGCGCAAGGAATGACATTACTTGTTGATTGTTAATTGATTACATGCCATGTTATACTTTAATTAGTACTATGTATTTTGTATTTTGGTTTCTTTTTTGCATTTTTCATATTTTTATTTTTTTCTTGTACTTCGGTATTAGATTATAAATCTGTTTGTATATGTTGCGTATTTAGACATTTATTTGCTTATGCAAATCATTTATGTATTTTGTGTATTTGTTTTATCTGCCTTTGTAAACCGGCTTTGATCTATTTGGAAAGGCGGTATATAAATAAAATATTATTCTTATATTACTATTACTACTAATTCTGTTTCAGCAGGACTGGGGAAAGTGCTTTTGAACCATGCGTTTTTCTTATTCGAATGCTTTTAATTTGCTTCCAGTTAACTTGATAAGTTTGAATTATCAAGCCACCGTTTCTTTTCAGCCAATGGCAAGACCACCTTTGGCTGCGTCCGCACCGGAGAAATAATAACCCGGTTTGGCACCGCTTTAATGGCCTTGGCTCAATGGCTATGGGATTCTGGGAGCTGGAGTCTGTTTTGCGGCCCAGAGCTCTTTTTCTGGTGCAACTGCTATGGAATTCTGGGAGCTGGAGTCTCTTTTGCGGCCTAGAGCTTGTCTCTGAGTCACTTGCTATGGAATTCTGGGAGCTGGAGCCTGTTGTGGGGCCCAGAGCTCTTTTTCTTGCTTAAGTGCTATGGAATTCTGGGAGCTGGAGCTTGTTTTGGGGCCCAGAGCTCTTTGTCTGCCTCAATTGCTATGGAATTCTGGGAGTTGGAGTCTGTTGTGGGGCCCAGAGCTCTTTATCTGACACAATTGCTATGGAATTCTGGGAGCTGGAGCTTGCTTTGGGGCCCAGAGCTCTTTATCTGACACAATTGCTATGGAATTCTGGGAGCTGGAGCTTGTTTTGGGGCCCAGAGCTCTTTATCTGACTCAATTGCTATGGAATTCTGGGAGCTGGAGCTTGTTTTGGGGCCCAGAGCTCTTTATCTGACACAATTGCTATGGAATTCTGGGAGCTGGAGCTTGCTTTGGGGCCCAGAGCTCTTTATCTGACACAATTGCTATGGAATTCTGGGAGCTGGAGCTTGTTTTGGGGCCCAGAGCTCTTTATCTGACACAATTGCTATGGAATTCTGGGAGCTGGAGCTTGTTTTGGGGCCCAGAGCTCTTTATCTGACACAATTGCTATGGAATTCTGGGAGCTGGAGCTTGTTTTGGGGCCCAGAGCTCTTTATCTGACTCAATTGCTATGGAATTCTGGGAGCTGGAGTCTGTTTTGGGGCCCAGAGCCTGTTGTCTGACTCACTCCCTATGGAATTCTGGGAGTTGGAGTTTGTTGTGGGGCCTTAAGGCCCCACAACAAACTCCAACTCCCAGAATTCCATAGCCTTGAGCCGCCAAAAGAGTCCCCTCAGAAAGAAAATAATAATAGCCGTGCGCGGTGACGTCATTCCCCGGCTGCGCGCGTGACGTCAGGCGGCGCCCTCCGCGGACCAATCAGAAGCGAGCCGGGCGGTGACGCAGAGGCCCTTAGCAACAGCGTCGAAAGCGAGCGACCAATAGGAAAAAAAAACCCGAGGAGGGCGTGAGCCAATGGGGGGCGGCGAAGGGGAGTGGGCGGAGCCTCCGACCAAGATGGCGGCGGAGGAGGAATCAGCGGCGGCTTCGATGGCGGCTTCGTTGAGGTCTTGAAGGGAGAAAAACGCCCGCGGCCGGAGAGGCCCAAAGCGGAGAGATGACCGCGGAGCCCGCGAGGTGAGAAGAAGGAAGGGGGCGGCCGGCCGGCTTCTCCTGAGGCGGCTTTTGTCGCTTTGTTTTATTTTAATTCTGAGGAAAATGGAGAGAGGAAGGGGGAGGGGCGGCAACGGCTCTTCCAACAGCTCTACCCCCTCCCCCCGCTCTCTCCGCGCGCGCCCTTCTTCTGCGCATGCGCACACCGGGCGGCGTCTGTCTTGCTTGCTCCGCAGCGCCCCCACCGGGCAGGCGCGCTTTGCCTCTCTAAGTCTCTCTCTCTCAGGCGGATCAAGGGGGCGTGGCCCGCGACGGGGAAGGGGCGTGGCCTCTGCGAAAGGGGCGTGGCCCACTTCCCGCCGGAAGAAGGAGCCAAGGAGGGAGGGCTAGAGAACGACTTCCTGCTTCCGGTCTCCACCTTTGCCCCCCCCCCGTTCCTTCCTTAAGGCAGGTGGGGACCTTGGCACTCTCTGCTGCTCTTGAGGCTGCCATTGGGCTTCCTTGGCTCTTCAGAGGTAGGGGTGGCCATAGAATTGCACTGGAGGACCTACATAGAATCACAGAGTTGGAAGAGACCCCAAGAAGGGCCCTGATCCAGTCCAACCCCCCTTCTGCCATGCAGGAACTCTCCATCAAAGCAACCCCATTGACAGATATGGGCCATCCAGCCTCTTCTTAAAGACCTCCAAAGAAGGAGACTCCACCACCCTCCGAGGAAGGAGTGTGTTCCACTGTCAAACAGCCCTTACTGTCAGGAAGTTCCTCCTAATGTTGATCTGGCACCTCTTTCCCTGGAGCTTCCGTCCATTGCTCCATTGTGTCCTATTCTCTGGAGCAGCAGAAAACAAGCTTGCTTCCTCCTCAATATGACATCCCTTCAAGTATTTAAACAGGGCGATCATATCACCTCTTAACCTTCTCTTCTCCAGGCTGAACATCCCCAGTTCCCTAAGGCGTTCCTCATAAGGCATGGTTTCCAGACCCTTCACCATCTTAGTTGTCCTCCTTTGGACACGCTCCAGTTTCTCCACATCTTTTTTGAATTGTGGGGCCCAGAACTGGACACAGCATTATTCCAGGTGGGGCCTGACCAAAGCAGAATAGAGAGGCACTATTACTTCCCTTGATCTAGACACTATCCTTCTATTGATGCAGCCTAAAATTGCATTGGCCTTTTTAGCTGCCGCATCACATTGTTGACTCATGTTCAACTTGTGATCTACTTAATAATAATAATAATAATAATAATATTTATTTCTTACCCGCCCCTCTGTAAAACAATCGAGGCGGGGTACAACAAGGTTAAAAACAGATTGCAGATTAAAATAATTCAAGAATTCCATCCCAACCTCCCCCCCTTAAAATAGGATTAAATTAGTTAAGTTTAAAATTAAATTACTAATAATAAAAGTACAATAAAACATGATACACAAAACCGCAATGCTGGCCACAGCATGGGTAGCAATAAAATACAGAGGGGGGGGGGGATAAGGAGTAGAGAATTGGCTGAAAGATTTTAGGAGCCAGGTAGATTATCCAGTTTCAGGGAAGGCCTGGCGGAAGAGATGCGTCTTTAAGGCTGTTTTAAAACAGTCTAGTGATGTGATGAGACGCATCTCGTCCGGCAGGCCATTCCATAGCCTGGGAGCAGAAGCAGAAAAGGCCCTCTGGGAGGTCTGCGCTAACCTAGTCTTCATGGGCTGCAACAGATTTTTCCCAGAGGACCGAAGCGTGCGGGGGGGTTCATATGGGGAGAGGCGGTCCCTGAGATAAGATGGACCCAAGCCATGTAGGGCTTTAAAGGTTAAAACCAGCACCTTGTACTGCGCCCGGAAACTAATCGGCAGCCAGTGGAGAGCTTTAAGCACAGGTGTAATGTGCTCTCTCCTAGGTGTACCGCTAACAAGCCTGGCTGCCATATTTTGAACTAGTTGGAGTTTCCGGGTTAGGCACAAGGGTAGCCCCATGTAGAGCGCGTTACAGAAATCCAAGCGTGAGGTTACCAAAGCGTGCACCACTGTTTCCAGGTCCCTCTGATCCAGGTAGGGGCGCAGCTGGCGTATCAGCCGAAGCTGATAACAGGCACTCCTGACTGCCGCATTCACCTGACTAGTCATGTGAAGCGACGAGTCAAGGAGCACCCCCAGACTGCGAACAGGGTCCTTCGAGGAGAGTGTGACTCCATCTAGGACCGGAAGATGTATTCCCGAACCTGGTTTCGGGCCTGTAACAGCTAGTACCTCCGTTTTGTCTGGATTGAGTTTCAGCCTGTTTTTCCTCCTGTTTACTTTGATTCCTAGATCCCTTTCACACCTGTAAGTCTCATTCAGCCAGGTGTCCCCCATCCTATATCTGTGCATTTCATTTTTCCTCCCTAAGTGCAGAACCTTACATTTCTCCATGTTGAATTTCATTTTGTTAGCTTTGGCCCAGCTTTCTAGTCTATTCAGGTCATTTTGAATTTTGATCCTGTCCTTTGGGGTATTAGCTACTCCTCCCAGTTTAGCTTCATCTGCAAATTTGATAACTAGACCCTCAATACTGTCATTCAAGCCATTAATAAAGATATTGAATAGCACTATTACTTCCCTTGATCAAGACACTATGTTTAGGTTGATGCAGTCAATATTTCTATTCTATCAATGCAATCTTGTGATTCAACCCCGACTCACGGCGACCCTGTGGATGAAGCACTTCTAAGCCCCCTTGTCCTCCTCCTCCTCTTCTCTGCTCAGGTCTTGCAAATTCACATCCCTGACCTCCCTCATTGAGTCCCACCATCTGCCATGCGGTCTTGCTCTCATAGGGCTTCATGGTTTCCAGACCCTTCGCCGTTTCATAGAATCGTAGAGTTTGAGGAGAGCCCAAAAAGGGCCCTGATCCAGTCCAACCCTCTCCTTCTTCTGCCATGCAGGAATTCTCCATCCAAGCATCCCCTGAGAGAGATGGCCATCCGGCCTCTGGTGAAAAACATCCTCCAAGAAGGAGACTCCACCAAAGCCCTTTCTGTCAGGAAGGTCTTCCTAAAGTTACATTGGAATCTCTTTCCCTGTAGCTTCCATCCATTGCCTCCTATTCTCTGGAGCAGCAGAAAACAAGCTTGCTAGTGCCATGCAGGAACTCACAGTCAAAAAGATGGCCATCCAGCCCCAGACGGTCTCTCCTATTTCTCTTGCCAGACGGCGTTGTTTTAACTGTAAGGAAGCTTTGGCCAGCC
This sequence comes from Urosaurus nigricauda, assembly GCA_034509955.1. Lineage (NCBI taxonomy): Eukaryota > Metazoa > Chordata > Lepidosauria > Squamata > Phrynosomatidae > Urosaurus > Urosaurus nigricauda. The sequence goes on along the minus strand of JAOEGL010000011.1, from coordinate 24,816,126 downwards.
TGTGAAACCGTATCCTCTACTAGCAACAGACTCATCCTCATTATTATAAATGAGCAGCCGGTCCTTCCTTCGGGAGATTATTTTCAGAGCTGCTGCTGCTGCTTCTTCTCTTGGCAGAAATCTGTCTTTTGGTAGCCCTTCCTGAGGGGGAATGGGTTCGTAAAATCCTGCCTGTCCTTTATGTGGATGGAAAAGGGTGGCTTTCAAGGAAGCTTTAACAATTGCTTTCTAGAGAGGTTCTGTTAAAATTAAACGAGAAAGTGCTGCCTTACCTTGTTTCCATGGCTCTTAAGTGAGAGGGATACTGAAGAATCTTTTTCCATTCTGGAAAAATTTAGGGGACAGACAGACCTGCAACGCATGTCACAGCGACTGAAAGGAAATCAAAATATGGTCAATAAATGCGATTGTCATAGTGCTGTAATCCTGCAGTTGTCTATTGAGAATGAAATAAATACTAACAGAGGTATTACTATCTACACGTTCCTTCCATATTCGCTAGGGTTAGGGGCACAAGACCTCTGTGAATATGGAGAAGCCGCAGATAATGAAAACGCCATGTTTTTTACTTCAGAGGAACCTCTCTAGGAATCCCTAGGTCCTCCATCACAACTCTGTGGTCAATGTCCAACAGACACTGACCATCAAACTGCGCTAGAGGAGCTACAAAGGACTAGTAGAGTATTCTCTCTAGGAATCTCCTAGGTCCTCCAGGGCAACCTCTAGTTGACCATAGAGTTGCGCTGGAGGACCTGGATATCCCTAGAGAGAACATATGAATCAAATCCATGAATAATGAAAGCCGCAAATGTGGAGGGATGAGTGTATTTGGTTTGTCAGTAATGCAGTTGTAAGCACAACACACTTGCACTGGAATGGAACGATAGGCTTCAGAAACCTAAGGGAGACTTGGCCAGCAACCCATAAACCAAGTATGCTTTACAATATTGTGTTTTTGTGTATGACCTAGCATGGTGTGTCAGTTGAATGTTGGTGTTTGCCTGGGAGACCTGAGTTCAAACCGTTGCTTGGCCATAAAACACCTAAGTGGCCTTCAGCTAGTTGTTCTCGGTCTAACGTATTCCATAAGGTGGAGATAAAATGAATATGATGGGAGCAGCCATTGAAAAGTACCCTAAAGGCAGAAGACAAAGTGGGATAAAGTTGTTGTTGTATGCCTTCGAGTTGTTTCTGGCCCTAAGAGGAAGGAATCACAGATTTTTCTTGGCAAGGTTTGTTCCAAAGGGGTTTGCCTTTGCCTCTTTCTGAGGCTGAGAGAATGTAACTTAAATAATACTTTGATAATAATAATAACTTGTCCAAGGTCATCCAGTGCTTTCCATGGCAGAGCGGGGATTTGAACCCTGGCCTCCAAAGTTGTAAATCCAGCACTCAACCCACTACTGACTCATAAAATACAGCAATATAAAGGTGTAAAACTGGTTTGGTGTACATTGATGCTTTGGAATAAGCTCACTGGCTCCAGTGAAGCTTAGAACCTTTTTTTCCAAATTAGAACTTAAATCCATTAACAAAAAATACCCCAAGTGCAATAGACAGATTAAGTGCAATAAGGCTGAAGAGTTGTGATTCTTTGTGCATTAGCCATTTTGAAAAAAAATGTGGAAATTATCCATTTAGAGGAGCTTGATTTTGTGTACATTTGTTTGCAGATGTATTTCTAATCTTTAAAAGGAAACAACCAGTTTGGTAGTTCAGTCAGAACTTTTCAAACCTTCACCCAGACATTAGAGATTTGGGTTGTGTGCCTATTACTTTAACTACCTGGAAGTTATCCTACTTGCTCTGCATTAGTAGGCTGGTCTTCATTGCACTCCTAAATGTGTAACCCAAAAAGCCTTTCCCATTCCTTGCCCCATAGCTTGACATGAGTTCATGATAAAGTTGCTAGTGCATATGTTTGGGAACTTAAGAAAAACAGTTTATAATTTGTTGCCCTCTTGCGTTTCTGCTTCTGCTGGGTATCGTGGAACACGTTGATCCAAAGGGAGGACAAATGAACAATAGACCTTTTTAATCTCTGACTTGCCTTTCATAATTATGAGCAGCCTTCTTGAACCTTACTGCCATATCAGCCGGACTCGGTGTAAAGCATAAGGGAGTACTCAAGAGGGAAAGCAAAGAGCACCATACACACTTTTTGAGTCACAAAGGAGTTGTGCTGGCCTGCTAATTTTGTTTCTAGGATCTGGAGAACCAGCACTTTGAACGCAGGACAGGTGAAGAACAAGGGGGACAGCAAGGGATGTCAAACAAGACAAGAGTAGTTCAAGTTTTCTGCTTAGAGTACCATTACCTGCCTGGGGGAAAGATTTTACTTTATTGTAAAATACCTTGAAAACAGGTGGTTCCATTGATCCAGGCAGTCTATCAGCTGGTGCAGATCTCAGCTGCTTTGAGGATTTGTCACCTGTTGGCCATCCTTCTGGTGCTCAGCCTCTCTGTATTTATCCAGGTGGGTCCTTGGGTGACCAACCTAATATTTGCCTCCATGGGCATAGTAACCGGCCTGGTATCCCCGCAAGAGCTTATGCTCCGCTGGCATTGCCTTCAAGAACCCTAGAGTTATCTCCATCGCAACGTGAGGAGAAACATGTGGAGAGGCTTGTAAAACAGTTACTGAAATAATCCTCATCCAGCATTTTAGAATGTGTATTCTTTTTTCCTAACAACTCAGTGTTTGTTTAATGCCTGTTGATGTTACTGAATCTGGGTGACATATTACATAAAATGTGACAAATTCCAGCATAAGTTTGGGTTTTCTAACAATAGTCCAAAACACACTGCAGAAGTAATCCTGTTTGATTCCACTTTAACTGCCCTGGCTCAGTGCTAGGGAATTCTGGGAACTGTAGTTTTGTGAGACATTTAGCTTTCTCTGTCAGAGAGCTCTGGTGCCACAATAAATAACAATTTCCAGGATTCCCTAGCACTGAGTCAAGGCAGTTAAAGCCATTTCAAATGGAATTATTTCTGCAACGTCTTTTGGACCAATGGTATACAAATAATTATTAGTTTTGTATGTCATCAACTCAAAATGAAAAGGAGAAGTCTCTCATTGTCTGACCACAAAACAAAACAGATTTTCTGGGTTTACTTTTACTATTATACCACATTTGTTACCTGGGAAAGATGCACCAACATTACTTCCATTTTTCAGTTCCGATATGATTATCTGTAGTAAAGCTTCCAATACGATTGTTCATAGTAAAGGTAAAAGTCTGTGTTACGGAATAAGTAAAATTAGTTGTTAAAAGGTTGCTTAAAATGTGTGCCATACTTGCACCTTGGCTCAAAGGTGAGACAGAGAGAGAGGGAGGAAAAGAATTTGGTGTTTTGTATTGAAGAATATGCGAGTTAGTAACAATGAGATGAAAACAGTGGCTTGCGTGAAAACTGAAGTTCAGACAAGACAATTCCCTGCAACTCCTGTCAAATTTTGAAGCATCCCATAAGATGTCTTTTTGACTGCAGCTACGTTTTCTAGATGAAATTTTGGAGGATTTTTAATGCCTGAACAGGGCTCCTGAGCAGCAAGTATCTGTGTTTGAGTGTGCCACGGGGTTTTAGGATTGCGTTGAAGCTTTTGGTAACGATTGGCTGAACTCTCTTTGGCTGCATCCACACTGGAGAAATAACCCAGTTTGGCACCAGTTTAATGGCCTTGGCTCAAGGCTATGGGATTCTGGGAGTTGGAGTTTGTTGTGGGGCCCAGAGCGGAGCTTTGCTCCGCTCTGGGCCCACAACAAACTCCAACTCCCAGAATCCCATAGCCTTGAGCCAAGGCCATTAAACCGGTGCCAAACCGGGTTATTTCTCCAGTGTGGATGCAGCCTTAATGTTACTTCAGCTTGGGACAGGTGAAGAGATCTTTTCCTGCCTTTAGCTAAGTTACTGCAGTCCTTCAGAAAGGCAAAAATAGAAAAGAACAGGGAACTATAGAGGTAACATGAGGAAGCAGGGGTGCTTTGGAAGGCAAAGGCAGAAGATAGCCGTGGTCCTCTAAAAAGAGAGACAAGCAGAACGGGAGCTGAAATGGACAGAGATTTAATGTGCACAAGTTCGTTTCAAATGAATAAAAGCCTTCTGAAGCTTTGGACAGATGAGTACATAAACCTAATCTCATTTGCAGCTGGCATTTCCAGTTTTTAGTCCACTTGGACAAAGCGTAGGAAGACTGCTGCTGTAATGGAGCCTGGTAACGGACTCTATTGCCTTATGGTTTGTGTCTTGATACTTTCCCAGTGTGTATTAATGTTAGAAAAACACTGCCAAGGCCAAAAGATAATGTCTTGCCCAAGGCTGCCTTAGAACATGGAAGCGGCTTTCGTGTGATTCAAGCAGCAAGTTGACTCTGTTTTCTCCCCGTTTGTGAGTTCTGTTGGTAGCTGTGTTAGGAATATATTCAAATCTTTGAATTTACTTGAGTGTTTGATCTCCTTTTAACCCAGGGATGGCACACACACTGAGGAAAGAGGCCTGGATTGTTTTTGTCTTGCCGCCTCCAGACGTTTTTGGTTTGCCTCTCTGTAGCCGGCCTTGGTTTCAACAACCTGAGAGGATTAGGCGGCAGGGTAACAAATCTGCTAATGGAGAAAGTACTATGGTACCGCAGCCACAAGGTTGTGAGTTCGAACCCCGCAGGTCTCCAGGGTTGATTCAGCTTTCCATCCTTTTGTAGGTCGGTCAGTAAAATGAGTCCCCACCTTGTTGGGGCCAATTGGCTTACAGATTGTAAACTGCTTAGTGAGTGCTGTAAATGGCATAGAAATGTACTTTCTATTGCTATTGCGATTACAGACAACTGTAGGGAAACAAACAGATATTGGACATCATCCATATTTTGATTATGAGGATAGCATGCTTTTAAGAGAGAGCCAGCATGGTGTATTGATTTGCATGTTGGACTATGGCTCTGGAGACCAGGATTCAAATCCCCACTCAGCCATGGAAACCCATTTAGTCAAGTCACACTCTTTCAGCCTCAGAGGAAGGCACAGGTAAACCCCCCAAACAATAAAACCCCACGATAGGGTCTCCTTAAGACACACAGCAGCAACAACTTGCTTTATAACAGGAGTGGGCAGTCCTTTGGTTTGGATTACAACTCCCATACTCTAGCCTACCTAGGAGATTCTTAAGAAACTTCAGTTTCTTCTTAGTAAAATGTCTCCTCATTGTAGCAGTGCAAGCACTTTTTTCTTTCACTGATGTCACCTAAGGCCGTTTTCAGATGTGGTGACGACAAAGATAGTCAGTAAAAAAACAAAACTTGCCTGCCTTACTCTCCTTGCAGAAGGTTTTAAATGTTTTAAGTTTTCAGACTCTAGAACCACGTGGTGCGCAGGCGTTCCATATAGACTAATGTGGTTTATATAGTATGTCCATATGCTGAGCGTACATGGGATGTGTGTTTTAAAATTTGATGTGTGCCATCCATTGTTACTACGGATGAAATCATTCTTCGGAGATGTTTAAATTGTTCCTGTGGTTGATGTGGTTGCCCGTATTGTAAGTGGGCTTGTGATTTGACAGGGCCATTTTACTACATTTAATGCCCACACGAAGGATAACATCAATACAGGAGTGTGAGAAACCCAGTTGGGCGTGAAGACCTTGGAGGACATAAGTGCATAGAGTGCTCCCACCGCTAACAACTAGAGGCCAAGGAAAATGGTTGCTTCTTGAATAATCTTGGGTTGCCAACTTCACTGCTCTTGTGGCAGTCATGGAAATGTGTGGCCTTCCAGATATTGGTGGATTGCAACTCCCAGTAGTCTCAGCTAGCATAGTCATTGGTGCAGCGATGGGAGCGATGGGACTTGCAGCAAAACGACATCCATAAGGGATGCATGAGACGAGATCTAAAAGTAACTTGCACAAAGAGTGAACTCATTCAAATGGTGCCTTTGTTTTTAACAGTGAAAGCAAGTTGAATACATTGGTGCAGAAGCTTCACAACTACTTGGCTCATTCGTCAGAAGACTCTGAGGACGCAAATCCTCCTCCAAGCGTATCTATGAGCAAAGACACAGGTAAGGCTTTATTTTAAGATTGTGTGGTTCTTTGGTTCATGAATAGTTAACTCTGTCATGCCACACTGAGGAATTGTTTAGGTAGGTCCTTCCTCTGAAGTAGAGCTTACCACACCTGGTATTTATTGGCAGTATTTAGGCCACAAGAAAAGTAGCAGTACAGAAATCCATTAATAGCTTTCTGTGAAGATAGTCTCCGTTCAGTCCAGCAGTCTATTCTGGCCAAGCTGTCCTGAGGTGCAAAATTTCCCTGCCAACTATTGCTTCTCTACTTAGTTCGGTTTACAGCTATGTGTTATTTCTTTATTATCATAAAAGTATTTCTATCATGCCTTGTATCAAAAGATACTAAATCTGTTATTTCATAGAATAGTATTCGTTGTTACATATGGCCACTGCATTTTGTGTTTTACAGATAACACTACCATGCCTGGGAGTATTTCATCCCCAGTGGAAAACAACAGAGAGGAGGTAAATTGGGAATTTTTGTAAATATGTTTACAGTAATGTAGTTTATTTGCCCGAGGGAGGCTCAGATTTTGCATGTAAAATAAAGCTTGTATGAAACATGTAGACGTTTCTTTGGTAATTCCCAAGTATTCACTATAAATAAATAATCTTGTGATGAAAAAAAAGAAGTGAGTCACAGCATGAACAAAGTAAATAGTAACTTAGTTTTGTTTTATCATGTGAGTGTCCGAAAGAAAGAGAATGTCCATTTTATCAATATTTAGAATATGCTTGCCCAGACATTTTGCATTTTGCAGAATTCTTTCACTTTGGGTAAGGTTTACGCTGTGACCTTTGATAGACAGGCCTCCTTCTCCTACAATACCTGATCCATGTGACTGAACCTGTTAGTGAAACATAGGAGATTTTTAAGACTGGGATTAATTCTTTAACAAGCAGTAAAACCACGCTGCATTTGATAACTGCTTTTGCCATCCCAGTTTCCTAGCTGGGAAATAATGCATTCTGAGTAATGTCATTACTTCTGCAGTGCTTAAAAAATTCAGCTACCGATGGATAATGTTACTCTCCTTCCCCATGTCTATAATGTTAATAGGGGAAGCACTATATTTTTGGCATAATGAGGAATGGCTAAGCATTATTCTACAAACATTTTCTTCCCCCTCTCAAGCCTGATGGTGGGAGCAACCATCCTAACAAAACTGGACTTTCGTTTCTTTTCTTTCTGGGTAGCTTTTATGCAAAGTTGATTATGCTCCGTGAAGCATCCTGGAAATGCCAATAAGCCGTCAAACCGAGTGTAGGGATCAGCCAGTCTTGGTTCCTCGGGAGTTTCCCAAAGCACTTTTTAAAGCTTTTATAGAAGCTGCGTGTCTCCCGTGTCCATTTTCAGTGGTTCAGATGACGTGGGATGGCACACATGTTCAGTTCGGGTTGGGGAGACTATTGAAAACAAAACAATTCCCCCAAAAGCATTATGAAAGATAGTTAATCATGAGATGTATGTAACAAGAATATGTGACATGCTTCATTTAATAACACATCACAAGTGTTAATAACTTTTAAAAACTAGGTACAGTTATATGCATTTGAAGTTATACCTGTCCTCATCCCCAAAAAATGAATTAGAAGCTGAGAATGATATTGGGGGGAATTGTCCTTGAACCTCATAAAGGATGATGTACTTACTTAGGGATGATGTTCTGATTCTCATCAGTTTCTTCAAATTTTGCATTTTCTCCCCCCATTTAGGGTAGCAGTTCTTCTGAAAAATCCAAATCATTAGGATCATCACGCTCCAAAAGGTTCGTGTGATGTGCTTTGTTCTTGTTTGAATTACCTGCTTCAGTGAGTCAGGAGAACAGTGTGACGAGTGGCATCTTTGATTGGCATGCTAAGAAGCTGTACAAAAGATTTTAAAAAGTGGGGGGAAAAGTCCTTTTCACAGTAGTTCATACCATTTGGTTAGTCTTTAGCTGAGAGCTTAAACTCCCCCCCCCCCTTATATTTTTGAAGCAGGCTTTTATTTCATTTACACTATTCGGAGTTCAGTTTCCTGGAGCATTATGTTTTTGTTGCCTTCTATAATGCCAAGGGATGCTTTCTTACTGTCTGCAACCTGCACTAGGTTCTTTTGTCTTGGTTTAGTAATAGAGTAGTTATTACTCGTGCAAAGCCACACAGTTGGCTAAAGATTCAAGGAGTTTGTACAAAGATGCTGTACTGTACATATTTATGTCATAATTTTTATGACATTATATTGCATAATATGTAATTTGTTTTAATTACTGTAGTAATTTACCCATAGTTCTATTTTCGTGTTATTTTTTTTGTATGTTTTTAATTGTATTTTTTAATGTTGTAAGCTGCCCTGAGTCCCAGTCTTGAAAGAAGGATGGGATATAAATCAATAATAATAATAATAATAATAATAATAATAATAATATTTTGTATTTGCTGCCCTTGCAGGAAACCCACAATTGTAACAAAATATGTTGGCTCAGATGATGAACAAACTTTAGAAGAAACCATGCATCAAGATGTTTCGAATGAAAACTCAGAAAATGAAGTTGATATGAAAAGTTTGCCTAAAGGTAATTGATTTTGAGTCTACATGGGAAGCTGTTGGGACACACTCATTGATTGATTTCAGTAGGCATTGAAATCCTATTCCTATTCTGTCTAAATGATCCATAGTGAGCTTCTTTTTCTTGTGCTGCCTCCTTTCCTTCTGCTTCACAGCAAGAAAGAGAAGCTCGAAAACTGGAATTTGATCTTGGTGTGCTTTCATAAGCTAAACCCTAGTTCTGTCGAGGTCTGAAATGGTTTGTAGAGCAAGGAAAGGTTCCTGTTATTTCAGCTCATGGTCTGGCTTTATGAGAATGTCTGTACCTTTAAAATGCTGGCTCCTGCCATCACATACCTAGCAGTGTCTGCCAAAAATATATTCTGGTTTCCATGGTTCTGGAAATTAAGAATTTCGAAGAGGGGAAAGGTCCTGGCTCGGTATGCTCAATCTGTACAATTTTGGGGGGGGGGGGGGGGGGGGAATGTACTGATCTATAGAATATAGTAAAGCAATTGAGTAAATTTGCTTTTGATAGAGACATTTGTGGTGTCTTATTGCTACTGGTTTATGATCCCTTGGGGGATGGAGGTAGGAAAAAAAATCAGATTCAATTTAGTTTGCCTGAACTGAATCTTTGAAAAACACACAGATATAAATGGAGTGATATTTCAGTGTGTCTAGATACATTAGATACATTATATGTTTGTGTGTGTGTATGCATGTGTAAATAAGGTATATTTTGAATATAACCAAATATATATGTTTTGCTAATAATAATAGATACGGGGGAGGTTAATGCTGAGACTAATGTTTGGATCATTAAATCATATTGGAGGGGAGAACCTGTGGATTCTGTGCTTGGTTCCTGCCACATTTTCCCCATAACCTTTGGTAGTAGCCTTATTAAAATTAGTCTGCCATTGCATTGACAGGATGGCTTTTTTGGCCCTTCCATGCTTGCAAATGTGGGAGGAACATGTCCTTTCCATTGCTTGTGATATTGCCATAGGATTTGTGATGAAATGAAGTAAGACTAAGCTGCTAGTGTGAATTGATTTCAGTGGCGGTGATTTAAATTAGCAAGAAGGGGAAAAAAAAGATCAGTTTAAAGTAAAATTCCCACTGATGGTATTTCATGTGTCCTAAATGTTTGGTGCACATCTGACCACTGAACTACATCACCTAAATATGGTATTACCTGTACTGTTATTTCATTCTTATAACCTGGTCTTCTGCCTCTTAATTGCCATGTGTAGGTTTTACAGGCATTCCTTTATTCCCACAGAAGGAATGCCTTTAAAGTATTCCCATAAAAGTTTTTTCTTCCAACCAGTATCCATAATAATGTGTGAGTTGAAGTGTGGAAATAGAGAAGCCTGTGGACTGGGCAGGTTTTTTGTTTTTACTTTTTCTTCTTTTCAGTAATGGTCCTTTGTGCTTCACTCTGTCTCTTTCACCAAACTGAACTAGCAAAGAAAACATAATCTGTAAAAGCAGGCTCTAATAAATACTGGGTATGCTACAACATGTTGGTTGGCTAAGTGTAAATATTTGTATATTGTCAAAGTTGGTCCTTTACATAGAAAAGCCTTTATAATTTATCTGGTACTGTCCAGTATCACATGGTATCTGGTGTTAATTGTGGTTAGAGAGTAACAGAAGAGATAATATGCTTTTATTGGGATTATTTAAAATTAACGTAGCTACTAATGAAAACAGAAATTTTAAATTTGCAGTAAAAACAAATCAATCTGATTTAATTTTTTTAAAAGCTGTCAGGGTTTTTGTTTTTTGGTCCAGCCTTTGTGTTTCCATCTAGATATCTTACACACAGTATTAGGGTGGTCTGTAGATTGAATAGAGTCCCAACACATTTTTCTGGATAACTGCTTCACTTATCAAAAATAGTTTCAATTGAAAGCACTAGAAAGGCAAAGGCAACCTCCTCCCACAAACAAATCTTGCCAAGAAAACTCTGTGATAGGCTTGCCTTAGGGTCACCAAAAGTCAGAAGCAAATTGAAGGCACACAACAACAAAAAATTGAACATTAGTGTGCAGTCTGTGTTCTGGTTTGTGTATGTGTGTGCATACATACATGTACTGCCTTACTACTAGGCCTCCCTGACGATAAAATACATTTTTAAACTGGGGTTCTGTAATTAATTAATTGTCATCTTCTTAGGTACAGTAGTTGTACAGCCAGAGCCAGTACTTAATGAAGATAAAGATGACTTTAAAGGACCTGAATTTAGGAGCAGAAATACTGCTAAAATAAAACCTGAAACTCAAAAGAAGCGTGGAGGTAAATGCATCATGAATGAAGTTCAGTAATATGTTTAAAGTGTTCCATTTTGGATAACAAAGCATGCGTGTTTTCTGTTGATTCCCAGTATGCCTCTTCTGTCATCTGTTCATTAGGGGAAGTACTGCATATACTCATGAATAAGTCTAGACGTTTTTGTCAAAAAAATCAACTCAAATAGCCTGGGTTGACTTACCTACAGGCCATTGTAAGTGCTGTAACTTGTCTCTTATCAAAAGAGGAACCATCCCCTTTTCTGAATAGAGTGGCGAAAGATGAGAGCTTAGTCCATCCCAGGAGATCCTAAAAGAAGCACCAACCTCCTCGGCTCTCCACCGCAGCGCTGCTTCTGGCCTTTTTGAATGCTTTCTGATTGCCAAAATAGTATTGCCCAAACAGGCAGATTTAGCGTCAGTGCTCCTCTTAAGCTCTTTTAATTATTGGACTCTTGGGATTTTTACCTGGGAGAATGAGATTCTTTCAGGCTATTTTATTAAAATTGGCAAAATAATAAATTTACATATACATGCTTTCTTAAGGAAGGAACAAGCCTTTTCATCATCTGTGTTCATTGTCTTACTTTACATCTCATGTAAGGTATTACACATCTTATGTCATGTTTCTTAATTCCATGTGAGGAATTATGCATCTTGCCCAATGTTGGGCCATTCTAACCCATATTCCATCTGTAGAGGAAACACACAGGCATTGCATTACATTGCAGTATACACACACACATATGTGCGCACATTCGTCTATTCTGTGTATTCAGTTTAGGCATGTTTATATGGAACGAAGAAGTTATCTCCCCCTCTTACTACCATTTCAAGGGTAGTTACCAGCTAGAAACAGCGTCCGCGGCTAGCTTTGTTTGAGGCTGTGCAACAGCCTGACTTTTGTGCATCAAGAAGTGGCTTTTATACCATCTGCAGCCTCTGTTTGTCCAATAAGGGATTGATCTAACTATGGTAGGTCCCATTAAAGCCAGCAGCTAACTTCCCCTTAAATGGGAAGTGAGATTTATATGAAGCTACTTCAGGGAGCAGTCGCTTGAGAATTTTATTGTCCATCCTTATGCTGTCTCTCTGCCAATAGATGACTGCATCAAATTTCATGAGCCATCAGAAACAGATAACGCGTACACCTTTTTGTTCGTTTCATTCTACGGCAGTCATTTGTTTATTATTTATCTGTCAGATCTCTTCTTCCTCATTGCTTTGTTTTAAGTTAAATGGCTTTGTGCCTAGACCAGCCCTGGTGGCGCAGTGGTTAAATGCCTGTACTGCAGCCACTCACTCAAAACCATAAGGTGGCGAGTTCAAGACCAGCAAAGGGCTGAAGCTTGACTCAGGCTTGCATCCTTCCGAGGTCGCTAAAATGAGTACCCAGATTGTTGGGGGGCAAATAGCTTACAATTGTAAACCGCTTAGACACTCCTTAAGGGTATGAAGCGGTATATAAATGAAGCTGTTTGTTTGTTTTGTTTTTAGAACTAGCTGGCAAACCTTCGCTCTACTCAGAGACACATACGTAGGTAGTATTCAGGCTTCAGGGACTTAAATTTTGCAGAATGTATATCTAAATAGCACTCTTGAGTCATTGTTCTCTTTTTATATATTTGAAATGGAAAGCACCAACTCAGAATAATTCAGATGCCTTTGAAATGCATTTAACTTTTTCAAATGCTGCAATTGAAATTCCCAGTCTTCGGAATTTAATCAACTAAACGGGGCAAAGTAACCAGCAAAAAGAAAGAAAGGCGGAGGTTTTGAAGGAGTCACAGCAAATGTTCTGTGGCAGGATAGGCCTTTGGGTGTTTGTTGTTGTTGTTGCTTTGTTTGTTTTATTTTTAAAATACAGTGATTTGATGTCAGTTCTTTATTCTTCTTGAACCTTTTCTACATTTGAAGTGTGAGCCAGGTTCTGCAACTTCTTTAGCTTTCAAAAGATTCTGGATATATGAAATCTGTATGGGGTTTTTTAAAATTACATATTAAAGTAGCACTACTGCTCTCTTTTGAGGAAGCACTACTGCTAGTAAAAGTGGTTAAACTCTCTGTTTTGGAAGTGTGAAGCAAGTGCTTAGAAATACTGAAAAAGTTCAAGAAGTTTATATGGTAGTGATTGAATTCTTTTTTATTGAACTTTCAGATTGTGACCCTGCATGCAAAACTAGCTAGAGTGTGTGTTTATGTGTACGTGTGTTGTGTGTGTATAAGAGAGAGAGAAGGGGGAATAAAGAAGTTTGGGGAAGGAACAAGATTCTCCACTTTTTAGCCTCAGAATTAACATCTCTGCCTCCATGTTAGACAATGTTAAGAAGTGATGCCATTTTGAAATTATGTCGCAAATGAAACAACTTTTGTTCTATATGAATTTGATATCTGTTTGGTATGGGAGACTCATATTGCACTACTTTCCCCCCAATATTGTAGAGGATGGACTGCATGGTATTGTGAGCTGTACAGCTTGTGGTCAGCAGGTGAACCATTTTCAGAAGGATTCAATTTACAGACATCCCACATTAAAAGTGCTTATTTGTAAGGTATGTACATGTTTCGTGTATGTTGAAGTCTCCATACTACATTTTAATCAGGGGTGGGCACAGTGTAGACTGCATTGGTACTCCAGACTGTGGCTCCTGAAGCCCCTAAGCTTCCAGACCACTACCACCCCAATGTAAAAATATATATTTTCCCCAGGTGCTCAAAACTGCTCCGTGGCCTTGTCCTGGGGAGGGGCAAAGGGGCACAAATTGGCCTCTCCTCATCGCCAGTTGGCCACCTGAGGTGAAATGTAACAAATGCCAGCAATTTTCTTGTGTCTTACCTCATGAAAGTGAGGAGGTGAATGATCAGTTCAGGACAAGGATTTTATGTCAGTCTTGTGATGGAGGAGAAAAATTTTATACTACAGAGCAATCCCAAAATGAGATCAGTAACAAAACCGGAGGGAACAGATGATATTTCATACTATACTTTCACTGTTTCATCCTTTGTTTTTGTTGTTAACTGCTGTCAAGTCAACCTTGACTTACGTCAGCCCCATGGATGAAAGACCTCCAAGCCACTCTGCTCAGGCCTTGCAGGCTCAGGGCAGCAGTCGTGGCTTCCTTGATGCGGTCTTCACCTTTTCCTACTGCCTTCTGCCTTTTGTCTTTTCTAGTGAGTTATGTCTTCTCGTGAGATGCCAAAGTACAACAGTCTCACTTCAGTAACCTTGGCTTGCAGGGATAGTTCAGGCTTGATTTGCTCTAGGACCCATTTATTTTTTAGTTATTTTTTTAGCAGTCCATGGTATCCATAGAACTCTTCTCCAGCAGGTTTAAAATGCATGTATAATAGATTCAAACAATATGACTTAAGGTTTCTGAAAAAAATAAACTTTTCTTTGCAGACTTGCTTCAAATATTATATGAGTGATGATATCAGCCGTGATGCCGACGGAATGGATGAACAGTGTAGGTAGGTGTGTAAAAAACCCTCCATAGAATGAAATCCATTAGGGTTAAGAGGAGTGTGGGTGGCTAATGATGTCCGTTTAATCTTCACTCGTATTCAAAGAGTATGTGCCAATGACATGACAAGTAAGGGCTCTATGGGACCCCTGGCTTCTCAGAAATGAATAACATTATTCCCACAAGCAGTGAAACCTGGAGCTTCACTCCAGCTGTTTCATTGTGTTTTCTTATAGGAGACCCCTTCTCTTCTGACAGATCAAAGAAATAATCCAGAGTTTGTTCTCAGCCTCTTTTTTCCTCTGGTTTGTTTGGAGGAAATAACTGAAGAGGGGTCCAGGCAACAGAACAAGCCAACTGTTGCAGTGGTTTGTGTAGCCACTGCCATTGCAAGTGGAAGAGATTGAATGGTCTGCATCTGCTTAGTCAGGAGAAGCCAGGATTTCCTTGGTTTCCTGGCTCCTTGTGTTGTAGGAATGGACCCTAAAGTAGAGAACCAGCATCCAAAGAAACATGAAACTAGTTTCCTACACCCAAAAGAGAAAAGCACAAGGCTGCCCCAGAGCCACACAGCAAGCTTCTCTGAAACTGAGCTGAATTTCAGAAATTGGAAGTTCATATGTATTTAAATACTAAGTTGATTCATATTTCCATTTACTCTTATTAATTGACCTTCCTCTTGGAAAGGTTCACAGGCAACACAGATGGAAGAAAATTGAGGTGAAGAAAATTGGAAATAGTATGTATTTAAGAGTGTGGGACCTTAAGTGTCCTGAGGCAAATACATCATTAGCATTCTCCTC
This sequence comes from Urosaurus nigricauda, assembly GCA_034509955.1. Taxonomy (NCBI): domain Eukaryota; kingdom Metazoa; phylum Chordata; class Lepidosauria; order Squamata; family Phrynosomatidae; genus Urosaurus; species Urosaurus nigricauda. The sequence continues at coordinate 24,800,967 of JAOEGL010000011.1, read as the reverse complement.
AAACCATACCCATGAAAACATCACTAACACTGTAATAATGTGTGCATGGTGAGCTCTTACATAAGCTGTACTGGGTATGTTTGCTCCCAGGTATGCAGATCTGCATCATAAATAAATAGAATTGCATCCAAAGTGTTTCATGTTGCTCCTGTGGTAGAGAAGAGGAGATCTGTGCTTCAGTGAATGTGGCTACAGTCAAATAAGATGATATCATAATAAGTCACCTTTGAATAGAGATGTATACATTTTCGTCTATTAATTTGGTCACAACAAAAAAATTTTAAAACATGTCCAAACTTTAATTTCAGGTGGTGTGCTGAAGGTGGAAACTTAATTTGCTGTGACTTTTGCCATAACGCCTTCTGCAAAAAATGTATATTGCGCAACCTGGGCCGGAAGGAGCTGTCAAATATCATGGATGAAAATAGCCAGTGGCACTGCTATATATGCCAACCAGAGCCTTTGCTGGACTTGGTCACTGCTTGTGATAGTGTATTTGAAAATTTAGAACAACTATTGCAGCAGAACAAAAAAAGAATCAGAGTTGACAGCGACAAAAGTAAAATGTATGACAATACACTTAAGTATTCTTCAAAGAAAAATAGCCCAAGTTGTAACGGTGAAGAAAAGAAAGACCATCCCTATTCTGGTTCTCTAACCTACTCATACAAAGCATTAATGGTGCCAAAAGACCTGCTCAAAAAAACAAAAAAACTAGTTGAAACAACAACTAACATGAACTCTAGTTTTGTAAATTTTTTAAAAAAGGCAACTGAAAACTCTGAAATAAACTCTGTGGTGCACTTACGTCAGCTAAAGGCTTTTAAATCTGTGTTGAGTGACATCAGAAAGGCCCATGTGGCTTTGGAGGAAAGTCTTAATCTGGAGATTCAAGCTCTGGATGTTAAAATGGGGGAGAAAATTACCAAAGAGAATGAGAGTGACATTAAAGTGGATAGCAGTGAAGCAAAGAAGACAGAAGGAAATGAATTGAAGGGGCATAAAATCACACCAGAGGTCAGTGAACAGACAGATCAGAATGTACCAGTGACGGAGCAAACAGGAAGCAAAAAACCCATTTCCAGAGAGAAAAAATCCGGGAAAAGCGATGAGCTCCAATATGAGCCCAATAACACAGAGGCAGAAACAGACATGGATATTGTATCTGTCCCTTCATCTGTTCCTGAAGATATTTTTGAGTGTTGCATGGAAGCACAGAAAGCAGGTGAACAGGGTGTTGCAAACAAAGCAGCAGAGCGAGCAGCAGCCAGCGCAAATACGAAATCAAAAGACAGTAGGGAAGGAATGAAGCTGTCACCATCTTCAAAAGTTAAGAAGGAATTGGTTGTGAAACTGACTCCTGTTTCCCTCGCTGGTTCTGTAAAGTCTGAAGATGCAGATGAAAAGGTAGATCAGAAGGAAGATGGAACAGACAGTCATGGGACTGAAAACCCAACTGCAAATGAAGTCATTACGTTGGTAGAAGACCATGATCTCAGAAGGTCTCCGCGTGTTAAAACGACACCTCTGAGACGTCCGGCGGACATAAAGACCTTAACGTCTAATTCTGAGGGAGAAAGTAATGATGCATACAATGAAAAACATAGGAGAAAACCTGCGCAGTCCAAAAGAAAAAAGGAAAAGCAGAGTTCTCCGGATAGCACTGTTCGTAGTCCTCGTTCGGATACACTTGCTGAGACCAGCAAACCAGACACAGTGGACCAAAGTTCTGATTCTGACGAGGTGCCTGCAGTCCTCCAAGAAGTAGCCATGATGAGTAACAGTTCTTCGGACATCGACAGCAACTGTGAAACGTCAAAGGTAAAGAGGCAGCCTGCAAAGGAAGACAGTGGGAAGCGGAAAAGAAAAAGTTCCAGTTCTGGATCAGATTTTGATGCCAAAAAGGGCAAATCAAGTAAAGACTTAGCTGCTGCTAAAAAGAAACGCCAGAACCGTTCAGATTCTTCTAATTGCAATTCTGAGTTAGAAAGGGAATCTAAAAAAGAGTCTTCAAGAAAAGCCGTGAAAAAGGGCCCAAAGAGTGAGAATGGTGGTTCTTCAGAAGAAGAGCCAAATAAAAAGGCAATATCAGAGCAGCAGGAGGATGAATTGTGCAATGAAGTTGACAATGTAGAACGCTCTGCTGCAGATAGAGCGAAGCTAGATAATTCTTTGGAAGACGCACCAAGTACAGAGGAGATGCCGACAGCCAAGCGAATGAGGGATTCGAAAGAGAGACCCTCCAAAGGCAAGCAGGGTGTGTCTTCTGAAAAAGAAGAGAATACTGTCTCTGGCAAGGAAGGACAGGACTTGACTTCTGATGATGCAGGACAATCTGGAAGTCAAGAGCAGAGTGCAGAGTCTGCAGATGATGCCAAAAAGAAGACTAGAAAAAGCACAAAAGAAAAGAAGAGTGCGAGCCAGAGAAAAACCTCTGCAAAGGGGCAAAGTGATTCCAATTCTGAAGTTGAGAAGCTGTCTGAAAAAGAGAGTGGCAATGCTTCTGGAAGTAACGTCAAGAAGCAAAGCCCTGCAGAAGGAAAAGTGAGGAGGAACCTGAGAGAGCGAGTTTCTAAGAAGCCCCAGGGCAGTGCTGCAGACACTGAGAAATCTCCCCAAGACGAACAGGTCTGTGATACCTCTGAGGATAACCTGAACAAAAAAGGAGGCAATACAAAAGAAAAGAAAAAAGCAAATCCCAAAAGAAGAAATGCCAAAAAAGCAAGAGGTGACTTAATGTCCTCCTCTGATGAAGACTTCTATGAGGAGAAAAAGAACAAAAAAAGAGGGGCAGCCAATAGAAAAGTTAGCCCTGAAGAGAGGCGAAAAGCTGGAGTTAAAAAAACGAAAACGGAAACCGTCACAAGCACTACAACTTCGTCGTCATCAAATGAAGCCGAAGAGGATGTGAATTCAGCAGGTGCCGAAAGCAGCGACGAGCAGAAAATTAAACCTGTAACGGAAAGCCTGTTGGCCTCGACCAAACTGGGATTTTGTCAATCTTCAGGTGTGCAACATATTCTATTTAAACTTGTGGTTGTTATTAATTCAGACTCCCCCCCCCCCCATTTTCTAATAATGTGTGCATGGGGGGGGGTTACTTTCAAGAGCAACATTTCTGTTTGGGTTTGGTGCTGAGCTGCTGGTTGAAAATTCAGAAATTGCTGAAATGTTAGTTTTTCTATAGCACCTACATGTAAGAAAGATGTCATATGTCCTTTCACAACCTTCAAGCAGGACGCAAGGGCAGCAGGCCTTGCCCAGCAGCTTGGCAGTGGTTTTATATCGTGCATCATGCTCAAGGACAACAGCTAGCATAAAGGTTGCAGGAATTGCTGTGAGATGCTCAAAAGAGGTGACTTGTATTAGAGACTCAGATACAACAGGTGGGCTAGTCTTCAGGTCGAATTTCATCAAACCACTCAATAACCAACTTGACTGACCTCCTAGGCATCCATGGGTTAAGGAATCCATGGCTCTGGTGATCATTCTGGTGAAGTGGGATCCAGATCCCAAACACCACCATATCTGAGATAAATTCTTTAGTGTGCCATAGATTTTGCCACACTTTTTAACTGCCAAGTCCCTATATTGGGAAAAAGGCGGGATATAAATTAATAAAAGAATAATCTCTCCCCAAAGACTGCTCAGAGCTCTTACTAGATGATTCCAGTCATGGCAGCTGGGAACAAAGAAATGTTACACAAATGAAGATCCAGGTATGATGACTGTAGGTCATTGAGTATTCAACTGTGTTCAACTCAAGAATTGAGTGTTCAGCTCAAGAATTTGAGATCATGCTTATTTGAGCTTATTTGAGATCATGAAGATGTTAGGCCCAAATCTTTCATGATAATTAGCTTAGAAAGCTGGGAAACAGACCATCAGTTTCCTTTTCAAAAAATGATCTCAAGCATAATTGATATTAGGTTGCAAGGGGAAGAATTCATTCCAGGCAATGAGGAAAGAATCTGCCAAGAGAATATCACATCTGTTGACTTGAGTCAGAGAATTCCATTTCATGAGAAAGGCAGGATATAAAGTCAATAAATAAATAATGAAAAACCATAATAAAATACTGTGCAAAACTTAAAATTGGCAATGACAGGATAGTAAGAGGTCATGAAATTAAATTCCTAGGAAACCTTGTTGGAAAAATAAGTTTTCAGCAACTTTTCAGTGCTTTCAAGTTAACTTTGATGTGATCAGTTTTTTCCATTCTGTAAAGAGAGCTTGGAAGGAGCACATTATAAGTAATGTAGTTTTATATATAACCTGTTATTTTTGAGAAGTAACAAAAGTGTGGTGGTGCTACATTATGAAAATATCCTAAGGAATAGTCTACCCTTTGGGAAGTACATGTGTATATTTTTCTTTTCTTTAACAAAGATTTTTAAGTCTTACGCTATGCTTGACTCAGTTATCTATGTTTTTCTTTTTAAAAAGAATGGGAAGATCCCTCATGTAATGGGTAACGCAGTGAGGTAGTAAGAAATAAATTAAACTTGTACCCATTGATAGTGATGGGTTACTTTGAGGGGCTCTGCACTAAGATAGATAATGAATTACTTGTAAAAAGAACTTTCCAAGGTTTGGTGAACAACTACAGATTTATTTTAAAACAACAGTTGCACTGCCGGTAATGCTGACACTGTCAGTGCTGGAATAGCTACTCCATAGTCTCAGACCTTTTCAGTAATTTGACAGAGGAAATATTGGTATGCTATTAACTCCTTGCCAAGAAAACTCCATGATGGGGTCACCGTAAGTTGGAAATGCCTTGAAGTCAGACAGCAACATTAATTCATTCGGCGTAGGACCCTGCTAGGCACAGAAATGTATGTTTAAAATGTGTACATCATTTCTTTTCTAAAACTGGATTTGGGAGCAGTATAGCAATAGTTTTATTGCTGCACCAGATCTCATCAGATCTTGGAAGCTAAGCAGGGTCAGTTCTGGTTAGTACTTGGATGGGGAAGTGCCAATGAATCCCAGGTGCTGTCAGCTATATTTCAGATGAAGAGACTGGCAAAACCACCTCAGGGTAGTCCTTCCTAAGAAAACCCTATGGAATCCATGGGTTTGCCATAAGTCAATACATTTTGCAGTAAACTCAGAATACTGTCTAAACAAAACTCAGTATGTGGGACCTGCAAGCAAACGTTGCATCATGTTCTCATTCCTTGACAGGGTTGTTCATTCTGGTTCACAGTGCCAGCTTGCTTTGGGATATTGTAAACTGTAAAGGACTTAAGTTTTTGTCGTCCCCCCCCCCCCGCCATTTCCTATGCACATTCAACATTCAATAACCCTATTGAATGTGTAATTCTAAAACAAAATTTAATTATTGGTAATGCTGTTACCTTTTGGTACAGTGTGTGTGTGTGTGTGTGTGTATCATAGGTAACAGAGATTGAGAGTTGGTGTGATGTAGTGGTTTGAGTGTTGGAGTCTGGAGACCAGTGTTCGAATCTCTACTTGGCCATGGAAAACCATTGGGTGACCTTGGGCAAGTTGCATTCTCTCAGCCTTAGGGGAAGGCAAATCCCTTCTGAACAAATCATACCAAGAAAAGCCCATGACAGGCTTGCCATAAGTAGGAAACAATTTGAAGGCACACAAGAATAAGTTCTGTTTACTATTCTTTGCTTTTATGGGTTTAGGTCTTAAGTTTATACAACAGCCATTGCAAAATAAAAGAGATAATTGTAAGAAGCAGATTCATAAAGATAGCCCACGAGAATTCTTGTTGTCATGATTTCTGGATATAACAAGTTTTCCTGTTGGGTCAAATTTGTCTACCTTTTTTTCCTTTCCAAAGGGGATGAAGGCGAGAATAAACCGGCCGCTGTGCCCATGGAAGAGGAGGAAGATGACGACGATGATCCTGAGAATAGGTATGATTCCATCCGTAAGGACTTTAAAAAGATTATAACACACCCTAGGCGTGGGCGCAAACAAGAGCAACGGAACAGCAAGCAGGTTGTAAAAACCGGAAGTGCCTGCCTTGTAAAGACTCGCTCACAGGCTTCCCGCAAGTTTGAACGAGAGGCCAGAAAACAAATCCCTAAATCCAGACCTGAAAAGAAACTAAGAAAATAGATTTAAGTGTTAACTCACACACCTTGCATAGGGTGTGTTATAAATGCGCTGCAGCACTGTCCGTTTTAAGGTTTCCATGTAAAATGTTGATTTTATGTAACTTGTACATTCAGTCACATTTTGGGAGGGGGGGGGATAATTTGTTATTTATGGCTGCCGACAGAAGTAAGAGATGCCGAGAGCCATGACTTAGTATTGTGACAAAACCTTTGTTTCGTTTTTCGGTTGGTGTGTAAATGAGTTCTGATGAACCCTGATAAGAAAGCAGATCCAGAATGTCCCAAATATTCACTTCTTAACTTCAAAAGTGGATATCTGGTGGCACTGGCACAATGACCTCGATTTGTGTCCACTTTCGAATGCATTTTTATCAGTATGGTTTTGCTTTGGAATAAAAGTGCATAAATGTGTATTTTCTATTAAAAGTCAATGTTAAAGCATCACTATAGTTAGATAATTTAGGATTGCAGACCTTCTAAATCTAATAAAACGAATTCTGTAGCTGACCTAATCGCTGAATAGTAAAGTAGAAGAAGAATGAAACAAGTAAAAGAGAATGAGGTTTTTAAAATTTGGTTCAGTTAGGCTGCCATCCTATGCTGATGGATTTAGAGGTAAGCCTCACGAAACCCTTTGGGGCTCGCTGTTGAACAGGCGCCTGTGGGATTTGCCCTTACAGCATTGATCCAAGTCTGTAACGTCAAGGCAAATGTTTATGCTTAAAGTTAGTTACCAGGCAGTTTCTTTTCTAAGAACTGTTTCTTTTCTGGGAACTGTTTCTACAAACTGCAATACAGTATTTTGGAAACAGACATCTTTGACAATGATAGATGGGCAGTTGTCTGAGGGAGGGAAAATAATAAGTTGTTAATCAGTTAAACTGGGTTTTGCCTGCTTAGTTATAGAAGGCAAAGCAATTTTTTATTTTTATCTTTTGGTTTGTACCCAAAGTGAATATTAGCACTTGTCTCACAAAGACTTGGGTACAGACAAGAATGCTGCTAATCTAGATGTTGCTTGCTCTTCACGCACCATGTTCAAACTGATGTTTAATATTGAACTTTAATAGCTGCTTAGCGATTGACAGTTTAGAACGATAAGCAAACTGTTGAAAAAAGGTTGTAAGACTTCCTTTTAAAAAGTCAGTCCTGAGTTCCTTATTTAATTGTTAGATTTTTTAAAAAGCATTTATAGTAGATAGAAAATGGTTACGTGTTTTGCTTGCTTTATTTTGTTACTTAATTACTAAGCAGGTGAATCCTGAAATAATATTTTAATCAGAAATAATAATTTTATTTAGTAACTTTACAGTTCCTGGAATTGCTTTAAGCAGGGGGAAGAGACACCCCTGAATACTGTTTAATCCAGGAAAGAATCGAATCTACCTCTCTTAGAGTTGGTGTTCATCCGCAAATTGTCTTGGTCGCTATGCAAGGTGACATGTATTGAAGCTCTTCATTTCTTTTATCCGGAAGCTTCAGTTAGGTCATTGTTACAGTGGCCATGCATATTGGCTTAGAGAGACCAAAGAGCAGTGTGTAAGAGATCCATGGTCCTGCTCTTTCCTTCCTTCAACCCTTCCCTTGACCGGCAGCTTCTGTGCTAAGGAGGGGTGCGTTTGGGGGGAGTCCCCTCCACCCTTTTGCAAGCCAGAGTGCTTTCTCCCTTCACCTTGAGCTGCTTTGAGCCCTGCCAGGATGAATCCTGTTGGAACGGTCAGAAACTTGCTCCTTGACCCACCAGACCCAAACCTTCAAGAGACGCGCTTAGGGCTTGCTGTTTTAACTGTTGCTCGCTTTTTCTTTTGGGGAAAACACTTGATTTCTGCCAGGCCAAAGAGGGATGCTCGAAGTTCGTAGTAATGTTACAACTTGTGCAGTTGTATCTACAACTTCCTTTTTCTGAAGCCACCATTTAAACATGGCTCTTATTCAAATGTTAAAATGATCTTTCTTTCTTCCTTTTTTTTGCCAAAGTGCAATATTTTAGTCTTAATATAACAGACAGTGCTGTATTTCATTGTGGTGTTGTATTTGTTTCTTATTGGTTTGTCTGAATTTTCAAATAGTGCTGTTTTAACATGTTTGGAGTTATTATTTTTTTTGTTCATTAAGAAGATTCATAGTGTATTCATGCACAATGCCTTTGAAGTATTTGATGAATGCAATAAATTTTTGTAAAACATGTTTCTCGTGCAAGCATTTAATTTTAAGAAATATAAAACACATTTTTGTACTAAAATATACTAGGGAATAACTTATCAGGTTATATGTAGTCATACCACAAGCTTCCTCACATAATAGTCAGCTTACTGTTTCTGTAGTGCCCTATTTTAAAGCTAAAATGTGTTAAATGTGGTACATGAGTTAAAAATTAGTGTCTTGTTAACACATTGTCACCATTTTCATTATATATCTGCTACTTCCAGGCAAATGCAGATGTTTTTGTCAGTTTTTTTAAATTATAAACAAAATTTTTAATTCTAGTTGAAAGAGTTAATACAACCCAGAAAATACTGCATGTATTCAGGATTTTCTGTGTTTCTTCCACCTGTGACATCAAGCACAATTCATGCTCAGGTGATAACAGACTGCTTGACATTTCCCAGCACTTTCCTACCCCGCTGTAAAAAAAGTATTGTGGTGGTTTGGTTGTGGGAATGGATTATGTTGGGCACTGATGCCAAAATTACAGAAGGCTGCAATTGTAAGCATAGACATATTCTTGCATCTGATGCTACACAGTGAGAAACTGCAAGATACTCGAAAGAGGGCAGATCTTGGTCTCTTATTTTAGAAACTTTGCAGATTCTGTAATTGGCAATAATAACAGGGAAAAGAGATAACTAGCTTTTGACTCCATTATTTTGATCACTCGGGAAGTTTTATCTGAAAGAGAACATAAGGTTTATTTTTTCATATCTTTTACAAAAGTAAATTCCATGAAATTCATTTCTTTGCTATCAGAACTGTGATTTAAAACAACATTCTATGGGAGGACTGGCAATTATTTTCCCCCAGTAACTAGTGCCATTGACCGCTGTTGTTTGTATCTTTCCTGGAAATTCACCAGGGACTGGCAGCGTTGGTCCAGCACTTGGAGTAGAACGGATTTTAAACACTTGAGTGTAGAGATGGATACAGAGAGTATTCTTAGTACTTCTGTCTTGGACCCTTCTCCCTTCAAAATTCAATGTCAATCTTCCAATAGTTAGGCCAGTGATGCAGGTAAAGAAAAGCAGGCAATATCATGTAAAACAAAATACACATTTTTTTCCCCAACAAATGGCTTTTCAACCAATTTTGTGGAACAAGGGAGCTTGCATTTATCAGGCGACCATTTCCTATTAAGTTTTATGGTTCTCTTTATCATAACCCTTCTTCATACTCCTTACACTCTTCTCCACAACTTGTGAACCACAAGTCTGAAGGTATGCGTGATAACCCCTGACGGGCTCGACCATCCTGTGTTGGCTGATCCGTTAAGACAGGAAAAATAGAGGCTCAGGAAAAATATTCTAATGTTGCTGTTTCTCTTACTGTGTGACAAACTATTCAAGTAAACTTTACCACAAATGAACATTGTCACAACATCAGTGGCTTGTTGCAGTTCCACCTTGCTGACCGTACAGTGTGGCTCTTTGCCGCACTGATATTTTGACAAAAATAACAACGATTTTTGGTTGGCAGTAGGCACAAAGTAGATATGCGTTTGGATTGTGATATTTTTTCCATCACATAACTTCAGTAGAGCATCAATGAGCATCTTTTACAACTTTTCTCTGTTCATCATATATAAATATCAGGAAATAGCAAAACATACCCAAACAGTGTGCACCGATATCTTATGTCCATGCATCTTAAGCTGTCCCAAATGGTGGGCCAATGTGCCAGGGACTGGTGCCAAATTTGTGCTCATTGGGTACATTTTCCCCCTTTTTTCCTGGAAAGGCACCAGTGACCAGCTGCCCATGGCTTCGTAACTAGCACCTGTCCATGAGCCATTTGTGAAGCTGCTTCACAAATTTAAACATTATCTGAAATTCACTATGTCACACTGCATTGTCTTTTGAAATAATTTCATTCTTGCTCTTCTGCTTACTGATGATGGGAGTATAGGCTTTACTGCTTATATTGTTGGGTAGGCAATGACTACTTTAAAAGAGTATCTCCCATTAACAAAATAAAAAGAAAAGCACAGTGTGCTCACGAAAGTCAAGAACATTTGGGTGCTTGGATGCCTTTTGAAAGCCGAGGTAAAGAAAACCACAAATCCTGTTTGAGGTATCCAAAGTACTTGTGCAAGTTTCCTTTGAACTACTACTGGCCGTGCTGTTTTTCAAACCAAGAGGCCTTCCAGTAGCAAGAACTGATCCCATTAGGTATTCTTAAAGCAGGAGTACTTGGGACATAGTGGAGCATAAGACCTCCTTTAATGTTTTCTGAAAACGTTATTGCACAGTTATAGGACAGAGGAAGGGGAACAGTGAAGGAAGGCAAAGTATATCCATCTTATGGAACTATATCAGCAACAGGTCTGCTATAGAATAGACATCCCCAGCCTGGTCCCCTCCTGATATATTGGTCCGAAGTATCCATCACCCAGCCGCACCATGACTGCTGGTCATCACCATGTCAGGGAAAGTTGCTCTACGGTACCCAGATGTCCTATTGTTAGTGAATTGCCTCATTTCTCCTACAAGCAGGTTGATAGGCCATATGACACTTCCGCTGTCAACGTGTTCCCCTTTCCATTAATCTTGCACAGTCGTAAACTCTTGATCTTGCCTTATCTAATCAGTACAAATTACTTATGTCATTTACTGAATTTTTTTAAACTGGTGACACAATGGAATACGCCTTTTTTGTTTTACTCTAAAGAATTGCCAAGAAAATGCTTTTAGAAGAGATCAAAGCCAATCTTTCCTCAGAGGATGATGCTTCTTCTGATGAAGACTCTGATGATGAGAAAAAGAAGAAAACAAGGCAAACTGGAGCAACAGGTGATAATGGTGAGCACTGGATTAGAGGCTTGGTTTTGTATGAATCTGTTGTAATACAAGACTAATCAGCAAGGAGTCCTGTGTTACAAAATGGCTAACCTCATTGAACTCAAATAGAAATTAGCAAGAGGCTGCTAAGATGGCTCTCCTGCCCATCCCTGGCGCCTAATTTTTGCTGAAGTCTTCCTATCAGTGTCTGAAATCCTGTGATGTTCCCTGAAACAGAATTGGATTACTTCCACAATAACATTAGTGAATTTATTCTTAGGGGTTGCACTGCTGTTCTCAAGGCTTTCATGATGGAAATATTTTGGCCTTATGACAAATAGGAATAGCCAATGGCCATTTCCACCACAACCCCAGACCATCGCAGAGGCTGCATTGCTGCTCGTTGTGGCTGGAAGTGACACTGTATTACAGTCTGTCCACCTCATTGGTGGACTTGCCATCTGAGGATTTAACCATCCATGGATAGCAAGCCTCCGTTTTGGTTAATGGCGACGCACCACCATTAATTTCGAGGAGACTTGAGCATGCGTGGATTTTGGAGTTTGCAACGGGAACCGGAATGGATCCCCCATGGATACAGAGGTCTGACTGGACTTCTAATTCTGGGAACTGGCCGAAATATAGCCAGTTTTGCAGTTTGGTTGATCAGGGGCATTTGTTCCACCGGCTGCTGGTTTGTTGCAAAGTTGTGGTTGTGACCTAGAAAGACCGGCAGAGCCCAGGTCCTGGCCACCTGACAAACTGTAGCTCCTTTATGAGCCTGTTTGGCCCATGAGATCCTCAGGAAAGTGCTGAGGATGCAAGAGCTGGCCTTCTCCATGGCTGCCCTTCGACTGTGGAAATCCCTCCCTGGGGAAGCTGGAACGACCCACTCCTGGCTGTCCCTTCCTCCAGGAGCTGAATGCTTCTCTTCTTCCAACAGGATTTTAGAACAGAAAGTTTTTAAGGGCTTTTAAGAAGGTGCTGTGTTATTTTAAATTGAACTTTTAAAAATCTGCTTCTTTTTAATTTGGTTTTTTATCATTTTGAAGTGTATGTTTGAAAAGGCTTGAATGTTGCTAATAGTTTAATCCTATTTGAGTTTTGACTTGTTCATGTTTTTAACCATATTGTAGTCAATAGTATTTGTTAGCCCCCTTGATTTCCAACCCAGTAGAAAGGTGAGGTATTGATGATGATGATGACGATGATTGTACGGGGGGGCAAACCCCTTACATCACTGATGTCCAAACCTTGGCCCTCCAGATGTTTTGGACTTCCGCTCCCAAAAGCCCCAGTCAGCTTGGCCAACCGTCAGGAATTCTGGGAACTGAAGTCCCAAACATCTGGAGGGCCAACGTTTGGACATCACTGCCTTACACGATACAACTTTAATGCTGTGTCTTTTTTCCCCCGTGACAGAAGAAAATGAAGAGGATGATGACACTGACTCAGATTCAGATTCAGATGTTGAAGAGGCTAAGAAACCTAGATACAGACACCGCTTGCTAAGGCACAAGTTGACCATGAGTGATGGAGATTCTGATGAAGAGAAAAAGGGGAAACCTAAAGACTCCAAGGAAGTTAAACGCAGAAATAGGAGGAAAGGTACAAAATCTGTGTGTGTGTTTATATGTGTACAAATGGGATTATGGAGGCAGCCATTTTACTACACCTTGAGAAAAGGGTGATGCACAGTAATAAATCATGTTTCTCCTCCCAGCTTGAGTAGAACCTTTGGTTTAGTCGCTGAATGGTATGCCAGCACTTGTGTAAACCTCTCTGATTTAATTTGAACTAACAGTTGGGGTTTGGCTATAGGCTCCTTACCTTTATTTAGGATAATGCAGATATCCAGGCTACTGAAGAAAGGAAGATTGCCCCACAAAACAGTTTAGTTGTCTGTCTAGGTTCAGAGAGACAGGCCAGGATCAGAATAATTAATTTAGAAGTGCATATACATTTGAGCATGCCCTGTGAGAGTTGGAGTGGGGCTGTTGAGATAAGGTCATCTTGAATGGCTCCTCTCAAGTTTGAGCTAAAACCCAGAATAATTCACTGCTCCATTGATTTGGGAATTATCACTCACCCTGGAATAGACATATTCTGTTCCAGGGGGAGGGGGAAAAGTATTTGCAAACATAGTTATTCCTGAATGTGAACAAACCCGAATCCTAATTATTTGTTCCATTGTTTAATCTTGGCCAAGGGAGAGATGGCAGAATTTTGCTGAATTCAAGCTTATGGTTCTGTTGTGTAGGTGACATCAGCTGGTTTAGAATGAGCAGTTAAGACCTTTATGTGTCTCATAAGTTATAGCATCTTGTTTCAAATCTCCTTCTTTGTTGCAATTTCCTTTACTTATCTATATTGGCCAGAATTGTCCAAGTTGCTTATGCCATTCTTTGCGTGTTAGCTTGTCCTAGCTTTTAAAGAGATAACATGAAATATATCTCAATATTTAGACATACAAATAACCCATGCTACCTCTTTTTCCTCCTACATAATTCCTTTGCAATAGATATCTGGACTGTATTGGAAAAAAAGTATCTCACAAAACAGCTTTAGTTCCACTTTTCTCAGCAGCCTGTTGCTGCTGTTTTTCTCTTGCGTCTCTGATCCCAAGTCGGAGTTCACCAGAATTCTCCAGTCTCGGTTTAAATACTAAAATTAATGTTTCCTCTTACACCTGCCAGCAGATGGCACCCTTTTCATTTTCCCTTTCATTTCTTGTTTTATTGAGATGCTTGTGAAGGTATAGAGGAGCAGCCCACAGTGTGAGTTATCTATGACCCCACCTAGAGCTTTTTATAGTCAGACTGCACCTTATTTGTCTTCCTTCCTTGATAAATACTCGGAATTTAATTAATGGCAAGCCCAGTGTCGCTAGTAGGTTTTGTTTGTTTAATCTTCAAGTGAGCAGTGAGGATTCAGATAACTCAGAAGGCAATGAATCTGGAGTCAGCGAAGAAGTCAGTGAATCTGAAGATGACCAGCGTCCTAGAACAAGGTACCATTGTTTCCCTTTCCTTGGTATGATGGATCGGTGGCGCTCAGGGTGATGTGTTGTCTGTGGCACTTGTGCTACTGTGAAACACGATTACGCATAAAGGAGCAATCTGTATTTATGGTTAGTGAGCAGGAAACCTTATTCATTTTCCCCCTAGATCTGCCAAGAAAGCTGAATTAGAAGAAAACCAGCGGAGTTACAAACAGAAAAAGAAAAGACGGAGAATAAAGGTCCAGGAAGATTCCTCTAGTGAAAACAACAAGGTATTTTGTAGTCACATTGGTGAGAGCTCTGAGACCCTTGCAGTGGTATCAGTATTTGGCACCATTTCCATGTGGTTGGAGATAGCAAGATTTATTATTTTAATTAACAGTGTGAATGCAATGGTTTCTGTTTTTTCATTAGCAGCTTAATCCTTCATTTGAAATTATTACTCAAGTTGAAAAAAGATGGCAGACTAGCGTTTTCTTTGTGGTCTTTTTTCACAGACTAATTCGGATGACGATGACAATGACGATTCCAAATCTCCAGGGAAAGGCAGGAAGAAGATACGAAAGATTATTAAAGATGATAAACTCAGAACGGAAACACAAAATGCACTTAAAGAAGAGGAAGAGAGAAGAAAACGGATTGCAGAAAGGGAGCGTGAGAGGGAGAAGCTAAGAGAGGTACTTGGGGTTCTTTATGCAACAGGGAAGATTAAGGGATTTGCTGGTATATAATGATTATTTAAAAATAATCCTATTGAGAGCAGGTGGCACATTGAAAGAACTGAAAGGGATGTGTAATCTAATTATAATATAAATACTGTAATATAGTTATAATAGAGACTTTTTAAAATGTACATTGCTTTGTATCCATGTAGCTGTGCAATTGAAAGCACTTACGGTATAACACACAATATTGTTCTAAGTTGATGTCTCATAATTAAGTAGCAGTAAAGTTTGGAAGAAAATGGCTTGGTGATGGGTTTAAAAATAAAACCACTCCTTTAAAAAAGCAAATAATATAGAGTGAGTGGAAGGCATTTAATACACAGAACACTGACTCTATAGCCGAGTTTCCTGGGTGCCACATATTTGGCATTCCATGGTTGTTTCTTTGCGTTTTTTGTTTTGTTTTGTTGTGTTTTTGTTTTTGTTTATTTTTTCTGATATTCTGTTTAATGGATTTTTGTTTTGGTTTCTGTGTTTTGTTTTGTTTTTGTAATTTCATATAAACTATCCTGAGTTGGCCTCCAGCACAGGTTGGCATGCGTTTCACCGTTGCATGTTGCATCATCCTTTCTGAAACAGCTTGATTTATTTGCCCAAACTTTCCTTTCCAGGTTATCGAACTAGAAGATACACCACTGAAATGTCCAATTACAACTAAGCTGGTTTTGGATGAAGATGAGGAAACCAAAGAACCTTTAGTTCAGGTTCACCGAAACATAGTTACAAAACTGAAGCCCCATCAAGTAGACGGTAAGGCAGCGTGACACACATTTTAGTCTTGATATGCTCCATTTCAGTGGGTTTAAAGTTTCAAACCGGTTGGGTTAGAGAGACATCCCCAGTGTTCTGTCACTGTAAACCAAAGCCGTGGATGGGGAATTTGTTGTTAACTGCTAAATTTTTAATGATTTATTTTTTTCCAAAAATATTATTTCTAGGTGTTCAATTTATGTGGGATTGCTGTTGTGAATCTGTGAAAAAAACAAAGAAATCTTCAGGCTCTGGATGCATTCTTGCCCATTGTATGGGTCTGGGGAAGACCTTGCAGGTATGCTTCAGGGCTTTGTGGGCAGAGTGGACCTTCCTCTTTCCACTTTCTTCCAGCACAGGCTCTTGTGTTGTAAAAGGCTTCCATGGCTGATAAATATGTGCTCCCACTGCCTCTAAAAGGAAAAAAAAACCAAAACGCTTCCATGGTACTTCCCATATGAAGACGGTAGAACAATCTCAGTCTTATACATATGATCCCTGGGGGCCACAGAAAGTCCACAGTTCCTGTCTTGCCCATCCCACTCTACCAGCTGAAGTTTAAAGACTCAAAGAGTGTTCGACAGGATGCATATTTCCTTTCTGGTTAGTGTTTCTTCTCCATCCTCCACATCCAGCACAATACACTCACTCAAAACATCTTGGGATGGATTAATATGATATGTACTATTATTATTCAAGTACAGGAAACCAGGGAGAGAGCAAAATTGTCTGGGTTGTATATCAGATACATGCAGAAAGTTAGCATACAGAGTAAATGATTGATGTGTATTTAAAAAAATTAAGAAATATTTAATGTATCTTTAAAATCACAAAAAAAACCCTTTAAAAAGCACAACGTAGCAAAATCAAGAATTACTAACTGAACCCCTCCTTCCACAGGTTCACTGCTACGTACATAACTTTTTTTCAAAGGGAAAGGAGGTTTGCTGCTGATTTATAAAATAAAATAAATACGCAGGCTTATATATTAACGCTCAATTTGCTTGACTTTCTTTCTCTTGAAGGTAGTTAGTTTTCTTCATACAATTCTGTTATGTGACAAACTGGATTTCAGAACAGCTCTTGTTGTTTGTCCACTGAACACGGCCTTGAACTGGCTGAACGAATTTGATAAATGGCAAGAAGGCTTAGAAGATGATGAGAAACTAGAGGTAATTACTGTTCAAGACAGACTTGCTGTTTGATTTGACAATAAATTGCATTGTCCACACTAACAGTAAAATTTGCATTGACTGACTGAAAGATTAATTTTCAAGTACCGTCTGCCCTACATACCCACAGATTCTATGTCCATGGCTTGAAATTATTCCCTTCCAAAAAAATATCCAAAAGGCAAACCTTGATTTTGCCATTTTTATATGAGGTACATCATTTTACTGGGCCATTGTATAGAATGGGACTTGAGCGTCCATGGATTTTGGGGTCCTGGAACCAAACCCAAGTGGATACCACTGTGTATGCATTTTAAATATTTCATATTGGAGAGTGTATTATTATTATTAATTGTTGCTTTTTTTGTGCTTTAATTCCTCCACCCCTCCAACAAGGTCAATGAACTGGCAACAGTCAAGCGCCCACAGGAGAGGGGCTATATGCTGCAAAGATGGCAAGATGAAGGCGGCGTCATGATCATTGGCTATGAGATGTACCGTAACCTTGCCCAAGGGAGAAATGTGAAGAGCAGAAAGCTGAAAGAAATATTTAACAAAGCACTAGTTGATCCAGGTAAGCAGTCTGTTCTTCAGATCTACCTTTTGCTGCTGGTTGGACTACGACTCCCAGAATTCCCAGCCCTCACCGAGTCCCTAATCACGACTGTGTACCTTCTGCATTCCCCTGAAATAGAGATGGTGTTTTTGTTTAGGATTGAGCAAGCTTGACATTTTCCAAATAGGCTCATTGGCCTCATCATGTGATAGTTATACTTTGGCTCCGCAACACTCTCACTCTCAATCTGTAATCTTCTATTTTTATGGATTTATATACCACACCCTTTTATGAGTAAACATTTCCAGGGCAGCTCACAAAATTCTAGCTTGATACAATAACAACAAGGAAAACTAAACAGTCAGAAATTGAAGTATATTTTAATTTTTCCCCCATCAAGTTGTTAATGGTGAAATCGACATAAGCTCTAAAATAACACATGGACAGTTCATATGGGAGAGCACACTCCTTCAGATAACCTGGATGCAAGACCCAATGGCACACAGAAAGAAAAGTGCTGTGTGTGCATTTGTAGCTCTTATTTTTATGCTTTTGTAATCTTTTCATCCACAGTTTGTGGACAGTGCACTGTGAAAGGTGGATTAAAATCAACAGCAACCTTGACTTGAGCATAGTATTTTTAGAGTAAATCACAGGCAGCAGATGACCGCTGTTATATATTGGGTGGAAATGTACGAAGGGCATATTTTTGTAGAGGCAGTAAACAACAAACAAAGTCTTGTTTGCATTCTTTTTTAAAATCCAGGCCCTGATTTTGTTATATGTGATGAAGGACATATATTGAAAAATGAGGCTTCTGCTGTTTCTAAAGCTATGAATTCCATCAGATCCAGGAGGAGGATCATTCTTACAGGAACACCGCTGCAAAACAACCTCATAGAATGTAAGTGCCTTTCAAGGGAGAGCCAGATGCCAAACAGTTGTGTGTGTGTGTGTGTGTGTGTTGTTGTTGTTTTACATAGGTCAGCAATTTCAGTAAAATAAATTAACTAGCTTTTCTGCTTTGGAAATGGAGAATATGCCTCTTTGCATCCTCCAACCAAAGTGTGGTTGAATTGCTGATGGCTTGGAAGGGTTGTTGTTTTGCCAGGAAGACATTGTTTGAGGGGAGGCTCTTTGCTGGGGTCAGTGGGAACCTATGGAGCTTTAATACACACATGGCACACAGGATTGTGGCCCTAGGGCCTGTCAAAGCCAATGGTCACTTTCTTTTGAACATACAGTCCATGACCAGTCGTGCTAAATATTTGTAGCTATACCTTTGCCCTCCTCGATCAAACTTTTTCCTAGGGATTTCTAGGTGTGGGGCAGGGGTTATCCATGGTAGCTTGTTGCAGTAAAAATAACAAAGTGTCTTGTGGCACCTTGAAAGACCAACAAGTTTTATTTGGCATTAAGCCCTCGTGGACTCCAGCACATTTTGTTGGATGCAGTCAGAATCTTCTGACAGAGTGAGCTGCAGTCCATGAAAGCTCATATGCCAAATGAAGCCTTTCTGTCGTCATTGTACCGCAAGGCTCTTGGTTGTTTTTCCTAGGGGTCACCCTGCTGTAGAAAACTAAAGCCCTAGACTTTTCATTTGTGATTCCTCAGACCACTGCATGGTTAATTTCATCAAGGAGAATTTGCTTGGGTCAATTAAGGAGTTCCGGAATCGATTTATAAATCCAATCCAGAATGGTCAGTGTGCCGACTCTACCCCGGCAGATGTCAGGGTGATGAAGAAACGGGCCCATATCTTGTATGAAATGTTAGCTGGCTGTGTTCAGGTATGTCGTTTTTATTATTTCCCTTATTTTGCCCTTTGAGAGTTCGGGGAACTTGCGTTCTGACACTAAACGCTTTTGAGTTGTGAGAGACTTGTTTCTGTTGACAAAAGCTATTTTACCTTGTGCCCCAAAACAGGCAATCTATTACTTCTTATAAACTAGAAAGAAAATAACCTCAAAGCTTTCAATTTATGTCTGGTTATTTTTCTTAAGCTCAAAATGTATAGCCCTCCAGCTGGGAGTATGCCATATGATGTTGAAGCATAGGATCACTAGACGATGCCTTTATGCCAAGTCTTACTCCATTTAGTGTTGTATTGTCAACCCTGACTGCCAATAATGGTCTTCCAGTGTGGGCTTTTCTCCTCCTCTCTCTTGCTATCTTAAGGAGATGGGCAGCTTTCCTTCAGTTTTAACTTAGTCCAAGGCCAAACAAACTATGGCTTGCTTGAAACAAGCCATCTTCAGACCGTGGTTTACAAGTAAACTACTGTTAAGATTAACCACAGTTTAGGGTTTGTGCAGAGTGGTAAACTAACTGGAAAGTTTTGGTTGTTGTTCGATCTGTGTAGGTTGGGTTTCAAAACTGACCAAAGTTCTTCAAGTACTTTCAAAATCTTACTGCTCCATAGCTATCCTCTGGCTACTCTTTTAACACTTCCCTTACAGAGGAAAGATTATACCGCCTTAACAAAGTTCCTGCCACCCAAATATGAATATGTCCTCGCTGTTAGAATGACTCCTCTCCAGTGTAAACTGTATCAGTACTACTTGGATCATTTAACAGGTAAGATGTATGTCACAATTCATCATTGCTCTGTGCTTTCTTTAGCTTGGTTCTGTTGTTGTCCGCAGCTTGCATTGTGTTGTGTGTGGTTGTGGGTACGATTATGTTTAACTGGCTGGAAGATTCTCCCAACATGGGATCCAAGGTGGCATACAAGCTTTTAAAAACCACAATACAGTTTTAAAAGCTTTCAGCACAAAAGTTCAAACACAATTAAATTAATTTTTTATTTAAGAAAAACTAAAAATGCAGGTTAAAAGCAGTTTTTGAAAACATGTATAAGACATAATAAAAACAGAAGCAACATACCTCTACTTAATTAAAAGTTGTATCTGCCACATCTCACGTTAGAAGCCAAAGATCTCCTTAAATAAAAACATCTTTACCTGCCAGCAGGAAGAGAGCAGGAAGAGACAGCCTTCTCATATACCCACGTGAGCATTATATAAATAATGCCCGCCTGTGAAAAACCCACTGTGTCTGTATATGTGGATCACATGGCTGCATCCTACAGCTGCATTAGATCTCTGAATACCAGGGTTTGGGGAGACACAGTTAGCTTCATGCCTTGTTTCCCTGGGAGCACTTGCTTAAAAGAACTGGGTTTTGGGTACAAAAAAGAACTAAAGTGGAAGAAAATGCTAATGCAGTCACAAGTATTTGCTAAAAGAGATGGTGAGTGTGTGTGTGAGAGAGAGAATTGTTTTGCACAAAAGTACATAAAGCTTGAATGTACACCAAGTTAACTTCTTTATTGTCAGGTGTCGGCAACAGCAGTGAAGGTGGAAGAGGCAAAGCTGGAGCTAAACTCTTCCAGGACTTCCAGATGTTAAGTAGAATTTGGACTCATCCCTGGTGCCTGCAGCTGGACTATATTAGCAAAGAAAATAAGGTAAATCTTATCTTTCTGTCTTTCTCTGATGAAAGCTCTTCAGCCTGCCAAGTTTTAGAGAGTTTCTGTGAATTAATGGAAATTTATTTTGATGAATGATAGCTAGTTGGGAGTCCAAGGTTGACATTACAAAGGTAGTAATTTTCTGACCCTGCTATGGTTCTGATTTTTTAAAAAACCCACAGAAATACTATAAAGGCTTAAGCCATAATGGATAGGTTTAATAAAATGCTCTTGTAAAACCATCCGCTTGGTTTTTCAGGGCTACTTTGATGAAGACAGTCTTGATGAGTTCATAGCATCAGATTCTGAAGAAACATCTGAAGTGAGCATAAGTTCTGATGAATACGCTAAGTAAGTTCAACCGTTTGTCCTGAATGATAATGATGCCACCTCAGAACTGAAGGATTTGATCTATTGTACAATTATAATATCAGCAGTAATGTTGGTGTAATGTTCCAGCCAGCTTTTTTTTCATAGTAATGACCATTAAATGTTATGCCTATAGGAAGAAAAAACCCAAAGGTAAAAAATCAAAGAAAGACAGTAGCTCCAGTGACAGTGGAAGTGATAATGATGTTGAAGTGATTAAAGTCTGGAATTCAAGGTCTCGCGGAGGTGGAGAAGGCAATGCTGAAGAGCCAGCAAATGCTCCAGCCGTTGCAAAGGCAGAGGAAGGTAACAACAGTGGTTCATCTGATTTTGAAGGCTTTGAAAATAATGTGGATAAAAGTGACCTGTCTAATCTTGAGAGTTCAAAGACAGGAGTGAGACAGGTATACATTGTAGAAAATGCACCTGAAAACACCAACTCACTGTGCTGCAGCAGTCAGAAGGGCAGTTGGCATTGGCAGCCTGCGGCCCTCCAGATTTTGAACTACAGCTTCCATCATCCCCTCACCATTGAGTAGATATTGTGAGACAGGAGTTGCAGTCTCACAATATCTGGAGGACCATGTGTTTCTGGTCCCCATTTCTGGTCCCCGATCTTATTACAAAAATCACTGGCAAGTAATGAGTAGGCATTGAAACTTGATTGTATAATTCTGTGACAAAAGAAATCAACAAAGAGATAAATAGCATGGAATAAAATTGTCCCTTAAAGTGTGTTATTGTGCTGTGATGGAGCATTTCTTTAAATATTTGTCATTTCCTTCAGTGGATACCTCCCTCTTTATGTTAAAGCATGTCAGTTAGTTTATCGAATTAGCTACAAAGAATTGCGAGGAAATAGTTCCATGGAGCCAAAAGCCGCAAGTAGTAGTGAGATCAAAGTTTCAAGAGGAGGAAGACTTTTTCTGTGTTTACAATAAATCATGGTGTATGAAGGACACTAATAAGTAGAGATTAATACTGCAAACTAATAACATTGTCTGAAGAATGTAGGTAATATAAATAAAGACCCAGAGTCCAGTACCAAGCTGTAAGGCCACAGATAAATTTGTGTATGTGTTGGAAGCCATTACAGTGAAAGGAATGTGGACAGCTAATGGATCTCATGGATTTTCCCAAACAAACCCAGCCAAAGTTGTACATCAAAAAACCTCAGTCGTACAAAGAAGCATGGGTGTGCTGTTTTTTAACATATAACATGTCCTTTATGTATTTTTAAGTGATTTTAAACTAGCATCTTAAATTAGATTAATAGTTTAATGCTTTTTAAACTTTTGTAGCACGTATTGTTTTATTAATTTTGTTTTAACTTACATAATAAGCTGCTCTGAGTCCCATTTTGGAGAGAAAGGTGGGATAAAAGTCAAATAAAGAAGAGTATCTTAATTTGATTTGTAAGTCTCACCTGGGAAATGCAATATATTCTTATTAAAGTACGTGTTTTTTTATTCTTTTAAAAACTTTCCTTAGGTAAAACAGCTCCCTCCTCCAACCCAGGCAGTCCGGCGCCAGATTGGTACAAGGACTTTGTCACAGATGCGGATGCTGAAGTGCTGGAGCATTCTGGGAAGATGGTGCTTCTGTTTGAAATCCTTCGCGTGGCTGAGGAGCTTGGGGACAAAGTGTAAGCCATTCTTCCCAACTGAAAAGGCTCCAAAGCCACCCAAACATAGTGTATATGTGCTTTAAATTGGTTCAGTTTTTCAATTTTATTGTTACCATCAAGTTGACTTCCGCTTCTGGAAACCCAACGAATAAGAGACCTGCAAGTCTTCCTACTATCAGTAGCCTTCTCAAGTCCTGCAAGATCAGGGCTTTGCCTTATTTGATTGTGTCTGTCCATCTCTAATGCCACCTTCCTTTTTTGCTACTGCCTTCTATCTTACCAAACATGCCAATCCTTTCCTAGTGAGTCACATCATCTCCGAAGTATGGCAGTTCAATCATTTTGGCTTCTAGGAAGCGTTCATGTTTAATTTGATGTAAGCCCCATTTATTTGTCTCTTTCATCTCTACATTTCAAATGAGTTGATTCTCTTCCTGAAAGCTTTCTTCACTGTCCTGTGAATTGATGATTCCATGATTTCATGTTTACCTGAAAATCACCATAAGGCTGCCATCCCATGAGAACACTTGGGAAGCTGGAGGTCCCCAAGGGTGAAGTCTGCTTCTTTTCTGCCAACTGCACAACAACAGACAGACAACACCTGGTTGTACCCCTGTAGCTAGTCAGTAGCTGGAGAGGAGACCGGGCTGTACCCATTTTCTACCTAGATGCTGCTGTGGGATCACATATAAGACCTTGCGCAGGGAGGCTCTGGATGCCTTCTTTTGTAATGTCTGAAAGAGAACTTAGGCTGGGGATATCCCTCATCAGTGACCAAGAGGATTCCAGCTTCAGCTGTATCTATCAAACCTGGCTTTTTAGAGCTTGTTTATTTAGATGAATATGCTACCTTTCAGACCTAGAGCGATGTGACGATGTTAGCAAGGAAAGGCCAGTCAATGTACTACTTAAATATGTTCACACTGTGAAATACTTTGTCTTTTCCCCCGCTTTCAGCTTAGTGTTCAGCCAGTCTCTCATATCGCTGGATTTGATAGAGGACTTTCTGGAGCTAGCCAATCGGGACAAAGAAGAAGGCAAACCTGTAATATATAAAGGTCAGCATAAAAGGGCCAGGTTTGGAGATCTTGGGGACTTTCTTTCTGTTTGTTTTTTAAAGCATTTACATCTTGCCTTTCCCCACACAGTTCACAGTACAATATTTTAACACTTGATAAGCATTTGGTGCCATGTAAAACTGTTAGAGCACAAACAAACATTCTTGTACCAACTTAAACACAAAAACTGCCCCCTGTTTTGTTCAAGGCATGGCATCTTTGGATCCAAGCCTTGTATTATTTTTTGTAACATTATTACATTTGAAATATGTTTTGATAGATGATATATAATGTGCATGATATTTTAAAAAGGAAATGGAAACAGCTGGTAGTTTATCTCAGTGGCATATGACCATTTGCACTTTGAATTCCCAGGTGAAGGGAAATGGTTCAGAAACATTGATTACTATCGTTTGGATGGTTCTACTACTGCTCAGTCAAGAAAGAAGTGGGCTGAAGAATTTAATGATGTAACTAATGTCAGGTAAAAAAAAAAAACCTCTTAATTTGGCATATAGTGATTAGTAGATCCTGTAGCCCTTGATAGGTTCATTGACTTTCAAAGGCAATACTCTTTCAAGAACTGCAATGTCATTAATCAATAGATGTATCAGCAAATGAAGTCTTGTGAAGCAACCTTTGCTTATCTCATGAAATGTATTCTCAAAAGCTATACATTCCATCTAGAGTGGAATCCCAGCATATAAAATACTGTACTCAAAACTAGACACGCCTGAAAGTACCAGTGTCTACATAATGAATATGATAGAAACTAGTAATAACTTGTTTGGAAATCTCTCATAAACATATAATGCCTGGTATTATTAGAGGAATTCTCCCCAAATCTTTATCTGTTTTTGTATAAGAAGGACCTTTACTCATCTGATAAGATGCAGCTTTGAAATGTAATAAATACAGTATTTAGGGGAGGCATTCTATTCCATTCCAGTCCATTCTTTGATGCTGTTATGTGCCTTCAAGTCAACATTTATTGGGATGAGTGTGGTTTGGCCAAGGTCCACTAGTGGGTTCCCACGGCCGAGTGGACATTAGAAGCCTGGTGTCCGGGAGCCCTAGTCCAACATTCAACCCTTCCTCCGTAGAAGTGATAGTAGGATTCAAGCGTGCCTAAAAGCCAGGGTTTAGGGTCAGCCCAGCTTGAGAAAGGCTGCTCCACTGGTCAATAGTGAGTGGGAAGAACTGTGCATTCTAGCCTTCCTTCCATTATAACCTCTGGCTTTTGGAGAATTGAGGGTCTCCTGTCCTTACCTTTCCAGATGCGTTGCAGGCTGCCATCAATAAAGTTGTGGCCTGTTTTTGGACTCTCGGTTCTTTGGCTTCTTTTTTCTCTGCCCTTGCCTCAGCTCCCGCTGTGGGTACAATTAGGTACTTCCACTCTTAATGAGAAAAAACGCATTTGATGTTAGGATTTCATTTTAAAAGGGGGGGATTCTGCCATTATGTTCTAGGCTTCCTATGGAGTTTGTTGATTATAGAGGTTTGCCTTGCCACATGTCCTACCCTTTGATGTGACACTTTTACTGTTCTCCACACATATTGTGTAGATTTAGACAATTTCTGAACGTAATAAATAAGAACATCTCACTATTTTTCTGTGGAATTTGGATGTTGAGCTAGAAAGTGCCTCACCTAATTATTACTCTAACTTCTGAAGGGTTTTCTTTTATTATTGTTGGTTTCATAAAGCCTTGTTATATTTTCTAAATTTAAGTTGGTAGAGTAATCAGTTGAACAAACATGATCTGAAAAAACAGAGTAATCAGTTGAACAAACATGATCTGAAAAAACAGTACATGACTTGATTTTTTTTTAAAGGTATTCCTTTGCTGCTCAGACAAATGAGAATGTGTTTGCTCTTTAAGTTTTGGTGGATTAAGGAACAGCCCTTCATACTGATGTGAAATGAGCATATATTAAATTAAACTTTTGCTTTTTGCAGAGGTCGTTTGTTTATTATCTCCACGAAAGCAGGCTCCCTTGGGATAAATCTTGTGGCTGCAAACCGAGTAATTATCTTTGATGCTTCTTGGAATCCATCCTACGATATCCAGAGTATATTCAGGGTTTATCGTTTCGGCCAGAATAAAGCAGTGTTTGTCTACCGGTTCTTGGCTCAGGTAGGTCAGAACTGAACGTTATTTGAAATTCTCAACCGGCCTGTGCTGATAGGGCATAGCTGAACAGGTGTCTTATAGACTTTTGTACAAAAAAAAGTGTAATGTGTTTTCTTTTAAAGGGAACGATGGAAGACAAGATATACGATCGGCAAGTAACTAAACAGTCACTATCATTCCGAGTGGTTGACCAGCAGCAGGTTGAACGTCACTTTACCATGAATGAACTCACCGAACTCTATACCTTTGAGCCAGACTTACTGGATGATCCTAATTCAGAAAAGAAGAAGAAAAGAGATACACCTATGTTGCCCAAAGTGAGTAAATATACACAGCTTTTATCTTTGGTTGCACATCTTGATCTATCACATTTCCTAGAATATTTATAAATTCCCTAGAATATTTATTTAACTAGCTGTTTTTTTCTGTGTCAGCTTTTTAAAAAAAAATCCTGAGTCCTTGCTAGCAAGTTGGAAAGCGAGTTTATTTATCGTTGTTGGCTGCTTTTAAAAATCATTTTTTAAATAGAGAAGAGCTTAAATATATTTCATCGTCTTTATTTCCACTTTATTTGAGTAGTATCTGCCTTGATTAGGCTCCCAAGATATCATTTGCTCACAGGAAAAGGAACAAGGACACTGTTCGACATCTTTGTTGAGACAGTGATTTTATGATAAAGTTCGCAAAGTTTTTCTGTTAGAAAATGCAGGCGCAATGCAGGTGCCTTAGTGTATGTTATGTCATAGCTTTAATTGCTTTCATTGGTACTTTCACACAAATGGGCTTTGGCAAGGGATCTATAGATTTCCTGCTCTCTTTTAGTTACTAGTGCGTAGAGTAATGTTAGCGAGATTCTGTGAAAGTGAGATGGTTGTGACATGAGTATAAACAGCAACATCCCCTGGCAAAAAGTCTTTGTTTCTGGCATAAATCTTTATACAAATCACTATGGAAAAATGCGTATTTTGAATTGTTCAAGTTTGTTATATTTTTTTCCCATGAAAATGGAAGTTTTTACTTTTTAAAAGACCTGACCTTTATTGAATACAAATTGCATTTCAGACACTTAAAATGCCAGTTTACCCTGCTGAATATAATTTAAGCCACATTTGGATGACTGCATTTGGCACAGTGTATATGGATTGAATTGCACTGTATTCAACAGTATGGTTACCATAGGAACTAATGCACACGCATGTCACTTTAACCCTCTTCTGTAGAATGTAAGAGAACCTTGCTTGTGTTAATTTAATTTTCGAATCTGACCTCCATGACATCTACAAAATAGTACCAGCCCAGTTCTTGTTTCCCTCATATATTCTTACCTGTGCCTTTCACATGTGAAGGTGCCAGATGTGGCATCCATGTGCCCTGATACATAGAGATGTGAGATGAGATCTGCCCAGGAATGTCGTACATGCTCAACAAAATCCTGATGAAGTTCTATGTATCAGGGAAATGGGGATGTTGAGGAGGCAAACGTCCTTCCCTTCTCTGTTTTCTTTCTTCCCTGCCTGGTGAGACATGTCTCTCCTCAAAAAGCCCCAGGCTTTGATAATTTGCCTTAGAGAATGTCGATGGGTTCTTATTAACTTGTTGGCGTTCTTGTTCGTCAGGATACGATTCTAGCGGAACTGCTTCAGATCCATAAGGAACATATAGTGGGCTATCATGAACACGATTCTCTCCTGGATCACAAAGAGGAAGAAGAATTGACTGAAGAGGAAAGGAAGGCAGCTTGGGCTGAATACGAAGCAGAAAAGAAGGTAGGATGCCTTAAGCCCTTGAGTAGTACCTTTTTGCAGCAATAGTATTCAGTAAAACAAGCCATTGTTCTTCCTTAGAGGCAAGGAGCTGAGGCCATCCCAGTATGGCTGGACAGCCACTCCAGGCATCCAGGGTACTGGCTATGCTGGCTGTACCTGATGGGAGTTGTAGTACAAGTCCAGCGCATGGAGGGCCACAGATTGTCCACCTCTCTTCTCCATCTTCAGTATTATCTTCATTATTATGGGGGAGGGAAGTACGTCTCAGAATACTATGTCCTCGAGCTTCTAGCATGGACAGACTTTTGCAGATGGATCCTGGCGTTGAATCAAAATACATCTTTATTCAAGGAATCCTTGTGTAATTTGGTTAAATGTGAAGAACGCTTATTGTTTCCACTATGATTTCAGCCCCATACTCCTTATTTGTCAGCAGATTAGCAGAGAAATACAGTTCCATAAATATTATTTTGGAAAGAAATCCCAAATTTAAACCACCACGCTGTCTCTCTTCTCCTCAAGATATTCTAAAGCCCCCACTCTTGTATTTTCAGGGCCTGACTATGCGTTTCAACATGCCAGCCGGGACAAATTTGTACCACACCAACTTCAACTCTCAATCACCATACATCCCCTTCAATCTGGCAGCATTGTCTGCTATGAGTAACCAGCAGCTGGAGGTAGGTGGGAGAACCCCGAAATACTATAGAGCATGATATTTGGTGCCCTCAAAGGTGATCTTTCATGGCTGAATTATTACACCTCTTTGAAATGACCGTAGTTATAGTGGGAGATTAGAGGAATACAAGAAAATACATTGTGAAGTACAAGGACATCTGAGAAATATAAGGAAATGTTCATTCGTGTTGGAAGAGTTATATAATTTGTTGTTGTTGCTGTTAAGTCTCAGTTTCCTTTGTCTCAGAATGCTAGTGCTGGTTTGTATGATGCTGGGTCCGAGATCAGGGGGAAAAGGTGGGATATAAAATAAATAATCATAATGACAACAACAAAATCAGCAGCACCAATAATACTAACATATTGCAAAAGAGTTGGTAGTGCATAATAGCTTGAAGAGAAATGAACCGTAATACGTCGGAAATCTGTAAACATGCTTCAGTGGACTAAGCTCATTTGTTAGTCACAGTAGTGAGATTTACATAAAAGTGTTCACTTGCATAGCGGTTAGTTGGGCATATTCTCAGGCTGTCTGATATGGAGGATTGGCAGATTTTTCTTTATGTGTACCAGGGGGCCAGTGTCAGATTTGTTCCCATTGGCTACAACTATTTCTTTATTTTCAGCAAACTCAGCAAGGATTGGCAGCTAATGGTTTGTTTTTTCTTCTGATTCTCTCTAGGATCTCATTAATCAAGGCAGAGAAAAAGTCGTAGAAGCAACAAACAATGTTACTGGAATAAGAATTCAGCCCCTTGAAGACATCATTTCCAGTATAGTGAGTAAACTGATCGGTCTTACGAGCCATTTTTGTTCTGATCTTGCATACAGTTTGTAAAAATGCATTAAGGATAGGCTCATGATTATGAACTCTAGTTAGTCACTTTTTGTTCTGTTTATTCAGCAGTACTGAAACCACAAATTAATTAATTGGCTGCAAAGCTGCAGTACATTAACCCTTTTAGATATATTTTTATCCCATTCCTTACTTGGAACTTATTTTTCTATAGGGAGCTGCATTGTACATACCTCAGAGTGGTGCATACCTCAGAGAAGCCTGTAAAAGATTGCAATCTGAATTTGTGCAGTATGGTCCCAGCCTGGGCCAAATAATCCTTTGATTTGTTAAGAGAAATTCCAAAAGAGCCCAATCTTTTAAGCACTGATTTCTATCAAAGTAGCATGTAGTACATCGCTGCTAGTTGTCATTTGTGGCGTAGGATTTCTGAACACACAATCCAGCCTGTTTTATGTTCCACTGAAAACCTGACTGTCACAAGATGAAGCTGTATTTGCGTAACTGTTACATGATTGTGTTTATTATTATTATTATCACTTTTGGGAGAGGTCATTGGCCATTGGCTTCTTAGCCTTCTCACAGTTGGCACTAGCCTGGTCCCCTCTGTGCAGCTTTACTCCCTCATCACACTCAGTCCTAATTGGTATCTTTCTCATTTGATCAATAGCAGACCCTTATTCTTTTGTATGAAAAAGGAAATTCCTTGTGGCTCATGTTGTAGCTGAATTGGAGCAATGTCTTGTTGCAATGTCTCCTCTGATGTGTGTCTGCCTGTTTCCTGGAAAAGGAACCAGGACTCTGTTGCCCCATTTCTGAGCAAGGTGGGTCTCCAAGAGGAACGCTTCTCAAACCCCTTGTGTTTTCCTTTGCAGTGGAAGGAGAATCTGACCCTCACAGAGTCCCAGGTCCAGGCCTTAGCGCTAAGCCGGCAAGCAAGCCAGGAGTTGGACATAAAGCGCCGAGAGGCCATATACAACGATGTCCTGACAAAACAACAGATGGTAAGAGTGCCCAAGTATCTCTCGGTTTTCTTGGCTCATTTGGGTACATAGAAATGGCAAACGATGTAATCCTACTTAATTCTTTTAAAAAGTGAAGGTGATAAGCAAATGATTCTCAGTGATTTGATGGCATGACTCAGTGCTGAAAATGTGTAAAGTAAAAGAAGAGAAGGAGGAGCAGGGAGCTAGTATGTCCCCCAATTCAGATATCACCTCTGCTATGGGTTTGTTAGGAAGAAATGGTTTCAGTCTTACCCTCATCCCTGTCTGCAGCACTATAATACCACTCAACCTTGTAGCATTGATTAAAGGACAGTATAAATGCTACACGCTTTTCATTGTAACATGGAAATCTTATTTTGATACGGCTGTGATGATGAGAGGTATGTCTGCGACACATTTACATACAAACCTTATCTACCTGATTTGCAGTTCTAAACATCTCATTCTTTTAGAAATCATTGCACAGATTTATAATCCCAATTGAATGAGGCACAATTGAAGTCATCCTGTGCCAGGCTTCCTGCCCTCCCCGCTCCCCCTCTGCACCAAGACATTAACGTCTCTTAACATGCGTGTTAGTCCAAGCCTTGAAGGGCTTGAATGGTTTGATATTATATTGCGAAACCCAAAACTTTCCAAGGAGGAGTTCTCATGGGTCGGGGGTGGGTTTTTCCCTCCTCCTTTGGTGCTGGCCACAAAATGTTTTGTTTGGTGCTTCCTGGTGGGAAGAGTTTCTAAAGGGGTGGCAAATGAGACCAGAGTCCTGTAATGGATCCAGGGAGAGCAATTTCACAGGAGATGTCCATCCCCATGGCATGTGGGGGACCGTGATCCTAACCGATATTGCTCACTGGCTTGCACCAGCTTGCAAATGCCACCACATTAGTGCTGGCAATAGCGGCGCTGCAAGTATCAGGTTTAGGGTTTAAAATCAATTGGTCAGGGGGACCGTGGCTGAAGGAGGCAAGTCCTCTCCCTTGGTAACAGCTCCTCTTTCCCTCCACAGCTCATCGGTTGTGTCCAGAGGATCCTGATGAACCGAAGGCTTCAGCATCAGTACACGCAGCAGCAGCAGCATCTCTCTTATCAGCAAGTGGCTCAGCAAGCTGCCATGAGTCACCTGATGATGCCAAAGCCTCCCGGTTTAATTATGAATCCTTCCAACTTCCAGCAGATAGATATGAGAGGGATGTATCAGTCGGTTGCCGGTGGGTTGCACCCCCCACCTTTGCAGCGCGCCCCTCCCTCGCTGAGTGGCAAAAATCCAGGACCATCCCAAGGGAAGTCAATGTGATTTTGCACTAGAAACCTAAAGAGGATTGTTAAAATCAGATAGAAAAAGAGAGAGAGAGAGAAATAACTTTTTTTATTTTTTTAGGAATCAATGGCTTAACAGAACTCAACTGTATAAATATTTTGGGTGATTTCGCGCCCACCATTAGTTGCCGCGTTCCATTGTAGTGTTTCCACTTTGTTTTAGTAAAATGTGGTGTTTCCCCTGCAGGAAAAAAAAATGCCTGGATATTTGTCAGCGAAGTTGCCTAGAATCTTCTTACATGTGTTGAGTACAGGAGATAATCCAGTTGTTTTCAGTGAAAACAGGTCCTTCTATAACCTTAGGGGCTGCACAGGTTTCCTGTTTAAACTCCTACACCTGCTGTTAATAGCCATAAAAACAGCCCCCCCAAATGGGAGAAGCTTAGGGAAGTTACACAGGTCTGTATATTTCAGTCATCACACACAAAGGTACACAGCTGAGTTCTTGGTTAAAGTTGATTCCTCAAATTATGGGACTTTTTTTTTTTAATATTCCTTCACAAAATGCAAAGTAAGTCAGGAAAGGACTGACATGGAGGTTTATTCTGCTGTACTCGTTTGTGATGGAAAAATAAAACTTACAGGAAAAGGATCTTGAGCTAAGAACAGAGTGCAATATTCCTAAATACTACTGCTCTGAAACTCCTGAGTCGTGCAGTTTTCTGCAAACTGTGTCCGCAGCCTTAAGTTACAGCCTGAGAAGATGCTGTTTTTCTCTAGCCTTCTGCCACTTTTATCTCATCTTCGTGATGGAACTGACATCAGGTCACCTTTTGTCCTTTGCCGATGTATTTTCATCCCGTGCTGATTCCGATGCAGAGCACATTTTTCTGTTGACTCCTTTCTCCTGGTGCTAGTGTCTCATCCTGTTGCCGGCAGTGGGATGGGGAGCTAAGCGAGATGTATTCCTGGTACCTCGGGACTTAAAGATATGGCAGCAGTGGTTGGGATGGAGCCCTTCTTAGTAAACGGCGAAGCGACGGAAACGTTGCTCTCTCAATGTGTAAAGGAGCGTGCTTTCACAGAATTGTGAAATGCAGCAATTCCTTCTTATACAGATAAGTGTCACTAGTTGTTACCCTGTGTTCCTTCCCCATCCTAATTCTTTCCGCCTCTCATTCCTTTAAGAATATGGAAGCGCAGAGGGGGAAAACCAGCTTGGTTTTTCTTTTTGTTTCAGTCTTACAAAAGTAATTAAAAGTCTGATGAATTGTACTTCGTAAACAGCGACTTTGCAATGTTAAAAGTGGGATGGTCATGACCATTTCCTATGGTGAGGAAGTTCTAAGTTGGCAACATAAAGCTTTTTTTTCTGTGTGTTAGCGTAGCTGATGGTTTCGGAAAATACGTTTTCGGTTTTGTTTCTGAATGTGGGCATAAAAAGAAAATGACAGGTGCCTTTGAAGTATTGAAAGAGGAGCAAGGAAATGGCAAGAGCATTCTGGGGTCCAAAAAAGCTGGACAGAGGGACCTATGCCAGGCAAGATTGAGCAAAAGGCAAGTGGAGCCCAAACCTTTGGCTTCTTGAATTATTCTCGAAGAATAATTGGTTTTTCTTCTCCTGTCGGTATATGAGGGGCAGCATCCGGACAATGATAATGCTGGGAAACAGTTCATTTTTACGCGATTGCTCTTTTGTTGGTGGCTGAGAGGAACATAACTTGGTATTTTGCGGCATATTTAATCATGAGTTGTTTCATTTCTTTTTGTGACGTGACGTGCGAGGCCCCCTCTCCAGCCAGTGTTGTAACACACTATGTTTGTTTAGTATGGGGAGAAGGGGGGGAAAAACTCAAAAACCGGTTGCGTTCGCTTCAGAAGAAATTAAACGGAGGCTTCCTGAGACCAACCTCTGAAGGCAAATGCGACTCCTCCCCAGGACATTCCTATCGATTTCTGAATAGAGCTGGGATTTTGAGTGGCATTTTTACAACTCCAGAGACTTAAGCGTGGAAGTTTTAGGCAACATTTTGAAGACACATTTTTTTCTCACCCTCGACAACAACAAAAGACAACTGAAAAAAAGCGTATGGTGACGTCTTGGTGACGAGAAACATTGGAGTAAAACTTGGACCATTTTGCATACATATTTCTCACTTTACCTTATAGATGCATAATAACGTGCTTTTGAGTATAACATCGAGCTTTAACCAATATTTAAAGACAGAAGATGGCATCCATAACATAAAAAACTCATTTTTATATTTGTTTTAGATGTTTTACCTAGTTGAAACGGCTTATATAAGATGATGAATAAAAATGTTGCTTGTAATACAGTTTTGCCTGCTAAATTCTCCACATTTTTGTAACCTGTTTATTCCTTTGGATGTAAAGCGTTTTTGCTTAGTATTGTGATACTGTACATGTTTTTGTCCCCGTTGTATAGTACCGTTTCAGTCCCCTCTACCAGCTTTGGCTGCTGAAATCATACAGCTGTGAAGACTTGGCCTTTGTTTCTGTTTAGACGGCTTTTTCTTTCCCCCCCAGTTATGTATTAAATACCATAAAAAGTACTGTAGAAAAGATGTCACTACTTCCTATAAGGCTGTTTTGTAAAATATATATTAAGGACTGGAAACGTGTTTTTAAAGAGGAGCATTCAAGTATGACAGTATGCTATCTGTGTTTTCACCATTCAAAGTGCTGTTTGGTAGTTGAAACTTAAAACTATTTAATATCTCATTTAATAAAGTGACCAAAATACACGAAGGGTGTGTTGTTGTGCTGCTTTACTAACATGGCAGGCGTGGCTCTGGTGTGGCGTGTCTAATCAATACGAAACCATTTTGATGGAACTAAAAGAGCCATGTTGAATCAGACCAAAGGATTACGCAGTTTTGGATTTTGTTATATGTGGGGAGCCCTAAAGTAGGACACGAGTAGGTTTTTCTATTTGTGAAAGCCTCCCCACCGCCACCATCGACTAGCAATTGTCCCAAATGTTTGTAAGTACAAAATAAGTGCTTGAATTCTGAATTAATGTATTTGTAACTGATTTGTGTTCACAGTCCCTGCATCTCAATAACGCAAGGTATACGTAAGGATGGTAGAAGTCCCCTTTTCCTGACTTCACTGGCCATCAGCTGCTGCAAGCGACAAGGGTCTGTTTTCCTTTCAGTTGGGACACAACTGACATTCCCACCTCCGCCTGCAAATGATTTACAGTGTGAGGAGGAATTGCGGCATTGCTTATGACTGGGACATCGTCAGTGAAAATATCAGTCTGCTGCAAACCGGTCAATGGAAGAACGGAGCACCGTCGCTCGCTGCAGCTGCTGTCCAATAAACCAGGAGGATCAAGCCGAGAGATGCTACCAAGTTAAGTGTACAAAGTAATTGATGTAGAATTTCTGCAAGGGTTTTGCATGTTCATGTTCCTAATTGACCCTATATGAGCTATGCACATTATGGCCACAGACAAATCCCCAAAACCTCAAATTTGGCTAAGGACAGATCCAGTGCTTAGGTTTTCCTAAACTGAGGTTTTTAAAAGTTTGATGTGTTATGTAGACTTGAATGCTAACTCATAGTCCTGTAAAATTCATTGCAACGGCTTCTAAATTCAAGCAGTTTTTTTCCCCCAGCCTTATCCAGATTATTTGTCCCAGTAGAGGTTATGGAAGAGCGCATGAAACTTAACTTCCCAATCTGGACATTATTTCAAAAAACAGTTTCTGGCGTGACTGGCTGATAAAGGGACTTTGCTGGATTTGGATAGAAGGGATCCTCCAGGTCTCCTCCTTTAGAAGAACTAGTACTACAGATTTAAGGTAAGGGGTGAATTGCACCCCAAGTATATAATTCCTATGAGTCCCAAAATTCATGTACTGAAGTACGGCGGGCCCTTTTTATCTGCTGGGTTTGGTACCAAGAAGCGCACGGATATCAAAATTTCTGGATGCTCAAATCCCATTAAAATACAGTGGCATAGGGAAAGGGTGTCCCTTATGTAAACAAAATCAAGGTTTGCTATTTGGAATGTATAGTTATTTTTTAGTATTTTCAAGCCATGGATGCTTGAATCTGTGGATACAGAGGATTATATCAGACTATAAATGCTGCACTGTCTATATGCATCTTGTGTCTTCTGCAGCTGATAAGAATTTTGCAATCGCTTTGATGAAGTCCAGCTGTTTTTCCATTTGCATCCACCTTTTAAAACAGCCTTCTGCAACCTAGCACCCTCCAAATGATTTGGTCTGGAACGGTCACTGGTTTGTCACACCCTAGCGTTTTAAACCATTCAAGATTCATGTGTCGGCTAGCGTGGTATCGTGGGTTCGAGTGTCGGCCTTGGACTCTAGGAGACCAGGGTTCGAATCTTCACTCCTCCCAGGGCCGACCAGCACCCACTGCTGTGTTCTGGTTCTTCACACACTTTGTGACTCACACAAATAATTTATCAAAGCCTGCAAGAAAGCAGACTAGAGTGATGGCAAGGCCCTAAGAAAACGGGAATAGTTAAGATGGGTGCCCCCCTGGATAAATGAATTCATGAGCCAGTGTGGTGTAGTAGTTTGTTTGCATGTTGGATTATGTCTGGGAGACCAAGGTTCGAATCCCCATTCAGCCATGGAGGGTAAGGCACAGTAACTTGAAGGATGGCAATGGTGACTCCCCTCCACCCAAATCTTGCCTAAAGCACTAAGTCAAGAGTCAACTTGAAGGTACATAACAATGAACAGCTCATCCCACTCATAGGCAGGGTGGCCAGGCGTGGTCCTCCTTTTCCAGGACAGGCCTTACATTTCCACCTTGTCCTCAAGAGGAATTTCAAAATGTTTTCCATTTGGGGCATAACTAAGGTGCTCAAATTGTATGGAGAAACCTTGCCAAGAAAACTAGGTACGCTGTTAAGTCGGAGTCAACGTAAAGTTACCGAACAACAAACCTGGAGGAAAATAAAGGGCATAATGGAAATGTTTAAAAGTATTTCATCTGGAGAAAGTTCCCTGCTTAGAGCAGAAAGCAACAGCGACAAGAAGAAAAATCACAATTTGCCAGCAGTGATAAAAACAAAAGGGAAAATTGTCCTCTTTCCAGGGATACACACACCTTCCAAAAAATAGTTCCCTGCCCACAATGATGGGCTGAAATGATTTAGTCCTTGCTCTTCTGTGCCAGAAGTGGAAAAGGATGCTGAATTCACGTGGCAAAAACCTTGGCCTGGGTTTCACATATTTCAAAATTCAGTATTTATGGGACTTGGCCCACTCCTCTGGCAGCCTTTCTTTGGGGAGGAATAAGGGGGGAGCTGGAAGGTAAAAAATGAAGAACTTATAGATTGAGAAAGCTTTGCATGGCGAGGGTTAGGTGATGGAAAATATGTATATATTTACACAAACACACACATATAATGAGATTTGGCCTTGTAATTAATAGAATTGGAGGATTGTAGGGTTAGATAGGATCTCAAGGGGCAACTATCTAGTCCAAATTCTTCCCCAAAGAGGAATCTACAGCTAATATCTGGACGCCTTTTCAGGAATATCAGTCAGCAATAAGAATTGCCTGAAAAAGCATCTTGCCTGGTGATGAAGGAGTTTTGAAAGCTTGCAACAAATATATTGTGCATTTCGGTAGGCCAATAAAGGTGTCATTGGTGGGTTTTTGTTTGGATTTGTTAAATGGCCAACACAGCTTACCCATGAACGTTTTCTGTTTTGTGAGATACTGCATTGTAGCTGCAATAAGGGAACCATGTGGACTGGGACCATCAACCACGGTAAAACAATTTTTCTTCTTCTGAATTTGGACTGAATTCGCATGTTTTACCTCTACGACACCAAAATGTTCCTGATGCAGAAACTTGTTTCTTTCTCCCGGTGTTGTATATTCAAAACGGTCACAATCTGAATAAATCCGCAGGCCACCCCATCGTATATATAAAGACAATTTTATTGCCGATAAGCTCTTAAACTTAAACCCCCTGCTCCCACCTCTTCTTCTATTTCAGTAGGACCTTCTCATTTCTGACGAAAAGTCAGGCCATAATCTTTCTCCGTTTTTCCTTTTCTTAAAAATAAAATAAAACCTTTGAAATAAATAAATATATAAAATAAATACCGTATACACTTTATAAATAGAGTGGTCCTTAGAGACAGGATCATGTTTACACCGGCCGAAGGTTAGCTCCTGGACTCATCCTTTTCTGCTCTTAGTTTCCCAAAGGTAGGAAACTCACATTCACACAAATGGACACACACACACACAAACCACACACCCATCTCTCAGGACCTAAAGATGTCCAGGTGTCTGATCCGATTTGAATCCGCCGGGTCCTCTTTTTGCATTCATCCTACCATGGAAGTCTATAAGAAGACGGCCAAGGTTTTCGGCCTTGCAAAGCCCATTTTGTGCCACCTTGAGAGAAATCCCAAGTAGCAAATCCATTCAAAGGCTTCTCCTTCATATAAGCAAATGTTTCCACTCTTGGCAAGTGGTCTACAAGTCATTTCCACCTCCGTCGTGCATCCCGCCTTTCCGCAGGCGATTGTCATTTAAAAACAGAACATTTATCTTGGCTCCCCCGGGAGATATATTTTATATTTTATTTTATTGTCCTCTTCCTAGCTCACCAGATCGAAGAAGCAAGAGAAGACACCAACCGGGTTCCAAGCCTTGCGTCCATCTCCGCCTCGTAGGAGTCCGATATACATGAAAAGGGAGCAAAAGGAAAGCCGAGGAGTCCATTGCAAGTACTTCTCCATTTACCTAGGTATTAATGGCGCCGTAACGCTCCGGGAAAATCTTCGTGCACCCAAGCAATATCCCTCTATTATATACACTAGCCGCTCAAGCCGCGGAGAAGATCACCTGTCGTGGAAGAGATTTCGGTACATGGCAGGCGTCTTACCAGGGTCCACCGGCCGGGGCAAAAAATGGGTGAACTTTTGGTGCCTTTTAGTCCTGTGTCCTTCCCGGGGGGAGCCGTCTCGGTTCAAGGCGACGTAATACTGCCGCTCGGAGTCCAAGTGTTTGTACAGAGTCGAGGCGTACGTGTTGTACCAGTTTTCCTCAAATTGCTCGCGGAAAACACACTCCCGGGTGAGCTTCTTCTGCAAGGCGGTGGCGATGGTGATGGTGGTAGGAAAGGAGGGAAAGAAAGACACTTGAGACATTGCCCAACATCCCTTATAACGTATATTCTTTATAAAGTATTGGTGATAGCAGGAGAGGAGAGAAAGAAAGACAGTATGCCTTCCTTACCATAGTATTATAAAGTATGTTCTTTGTATTTATAAAGTGATAGCAGGAAAGAAAGACACGTGAGGCATTGCTCAACATCCCATCTTTAGTATTGTAAAGTATATTCTTTATACATAAAAAGTGGTGGTGATGGTGATAGCATGACAAGAGAGAAAGAAAGACATGGAAGGCATTGTCCAACATCTCTTCTTTAGTCTTATAAAGTATATTCTTTATAAAGTGATAGCAGGAGAGAAGAGAAAGAAGGATAGGTGAGACATTGCCCAACATTCCTTCTTTAGTCTTACAAAGTATATTCTCTATACTTATAAAGCGATGGTCATAGTGATAGCAGGAGAGGAGAGAAAGAAAGACCCACGAGACATTGCCCAGCATCCCTTCTTTAGTCTTATAAAGTGGTGATGATAGTGATAGCAGGAGAGGAGAGAGAGAGAGGTGAGACATTACCCAACATCCCTTCTTTACACTTATAAAGTACAGTGGTCCCTCCACATTCACTGGGGTTAGGAGTGAAGAACCTCCTTGAATGTGGAAAAACTATAAATAAAACTAATATTTTTAACTCTCTAAGAATCTCCATGTCCTCGAGTGCAACTCTATGGTCAACATCTGCCAGAAGCTGATCACAGAATTACGCTGGAGGAACCTGCAAATGCCTAGAGAAGCGTTTTCTCTAGGAACATCTAGGTTCTCCAGCACAACTCTATGGTCAACTTCTGGCAGAGTTGCGCTGGTGGAGGACCTAAAGATTCCTAGAGAGAGCGTATTAATCCGAACCGCAAATAACCAAAGCTGCAAAAACCGCAAATGTGGAGAGACAACTGTATATCCTTTATACTAACGAAGAACCCTCCTGGATCCAAGGGCAGCCAGTGGCTTCCATATCAGGCGAATCTACTCTGAGGATTAACCTGAACTTCATACAAACTGTCCATGGTGCTGAACCTATTTTAAAGCCTAGTCCAAAACCTGGAGTGGATTCATTGCCCCACTGACACAGAGGGATGATGGAAGCCCCCAGCCTCCCCTGTGATTCTCAGCCCTTAAAATTAAATTAAAATAAAAATATCATGGCTTTCCTTTGAGGCTGAGAGGGTGTGACTCACCCAACGTCACCCAATGGGTTTCATGGCCAAGCGGGGAACCAAACCCTGATCTCCAGAGTCGGGGTCCAATGCTCAAACCACTGTGCCATGCTGGCTCTCTATTCTACAGGGAAGTCCTTATATTGAATGGGGGAGCATTCGATCCAATGAGCCACACACTGCAAAATGAAGCGATACAGCCCCAAAACAGGATTATGGGATTATCCTTGGGAGAATTGGGCCAAAACCGAAAAGACATTGAGTATGGGCTCTCGGAAGCAACCCTGTTCTAGGGAACTTCATTACAGAAAGCTGAGCAAAATGACCCCGGAGCACCGTAATTCAAAGAAGCAACACAACATAACCGACAACTGAGGTCATGCCCCAAGTCCGTAACCAAACCCTGAGGCCGAACACCTTAAAATAGTTACTCCCAGGATTAGTTGGTTGTCACTGATATCGTGGAAGCAACTCCAAGAACACGGGCCAGACTCCGGAGTGTGTCCCTAAACGTGGAACCGGTCTAATTTGCTCACAGATCTTGCAAGAGGTTGAATGGTCAAACTTCAGGGATTGCAAGCTATTCCATTTCTTAACTGCCTTTCAAGATCACAGTCTCCCCAGAAACGCTTGCAGTATCTAAAAAAGCCAAACACCCTACGTAACAAAATCAGATTAAACTGATTTGTTTAGAAATCCAGTTTGAATTAAACGTAATTTTAAAATCTAGTCAGTGAATATCGATGAAAAGTCCAGTTGAAAGTTAGAAGGAAGAAAGTCCTCTTCAAAAAGAAACTCCAAAAGCAGCCACAAATGGGCCAGCCATATCCTTCTCGGGAGAGAGTAGAGCAGTTGAATCAACACATAAGTAAATCCAGTTGGTTCCATGGGTCTACTCCATGGTTACACTTGTGGAACCCTGCTGACACAACCACAAACTGAATACTTGCATTGACCAACAGCTAAACAACTGCAGCCGCACATGTAAAGGGACTTAACACAGGAGATTTCCATCCCTAAAGTTGTTGTTATCATCATCATCATTTCCACAGAGATCTACCTAAAGAATTGCATTGAAAGCACTGAAAGAGCTTTTCCGAGCAGAAAATAATATTCTTGCAAAGTATTTTCTCTGCAGGGAATGCTATTTTGTGTGCAAAACAGTGAATTGTTGCACATTGTGAACATGGTACCAAAACTACATCATTTTTGAAGACTTCCTTGCAGCGGGAAGAAAATTGGTAACACCATTTGTTGCTTCCTCCGAGAAGAAACTTAGCGATGAATTATATCCCTATAAATAGGTCCCAGAAACCTTTTGGGGCTCTATGTCAGTGGAAAGAGGGTTGTGCGAATGGTTTCAAAGAGGTTGCCGAGCACAAGTTGTGACTTGTGGCTTCCATTTTCCCGGAGTTGTGAACCCACTCAGGATTTAAAGGAGCTATCCAAGTCCTGAAACGATCTGGTCAGACTCAAAGGAAAGGAACTATCCAAGTGCTGAATGTATTTTGTGGGTCAGGTTCACCATAACGCACACAACCCCTTCAAAATATAGGGATTTAAAAACAGAGGGGAGATTCGCTGGCTTCCCTGACCTGGAAGACAACACTGACCTCTGAGCAAACTTGCATTTTGTCTCCTGAGAGATGGATGGCCTTTAAAAACTCACCATACTGGCCATGATTGTGAGCCGCCTTGGGTCCCTTTTGGGGAGGAAGACGGGATAGAAATAAATAAAATAAAAAAAGAACAACAGAGCCAGGGGTGATTTCTGTGGCTCACCTGGATGCACAGCATCTTCACATTACGTTCACCTGTCCTACATATTTGTTGTTATTCTGGGCCACACTTACCGATCCGTACAGCTCTCCTCTTTCGTTCATCCCGAGGTAAAGTCCAGAATCGACTCCGCGGATGCTGACCAGTCCTACGGCCAAGCTAATAAACTCCAAAATCCCTTTTAAGAAAACAGACAGAGAGGAATAAAAAACAGTTCCTTAAAGAAATGCAGACCATCTCATCCTTGGTGGGCATCGTTCTGCTAAATGGCACCTTTCCCCCACTTGCTAAGACTTTACTCTTTAATCATATTGTCAACCAACAGATTTGGCTCTTCTCTTTCCTAAAAGGTGTGATGATAACAGGCAGAAAATCCTTTCTACATGAAAAACAGAAATCTTAGGAAGAAGGCAGTGAACGAGAGAATATTGCAGAGGGATGTGAAATGGT
Source organism: Urosaurus nigricauda (assembly GCA_034509955.1). Lineage (NCBI taxonomy): Eukaryota > Metazoa > Chordata > Lepidosauria > Squamata > Phrynosomatidae > Urosaurus > Urosaurus nigricauda. Next base: position 24,758,923 of record JAOEGL010000011.1, on the reverse strand, counting down.
TATTACCAGAAGGTACAGCATTACCCCTCCAAGTAAGACTTCGGCCCCCAAATGAGGTTTTCCTTCAGTTCCCAATTCTTTTAGCATTGCAGAATGAGAGAGAGATCTTGAAAATCATTCATCCCAATAATTTTTCTCTTTGCTGTCTTCACATTCCTGACATCTCTTGGCTTGACCTCTCTTCTTGGGATGCCTAAAGTCTACTTGTTAATGCTCGCCTGAAGTTTTACAATATTGCAGTGCATGAAATTTGAAGGAAGATTTCATTTGGGGTACAGAAATCTTATTGGAGAGGCAGTGCCCTCATGCCCCACTTTATGGACTATGGCTCTGCAAACCCCCTCTGAAGAAACTTGCCACGAAAACCCGATGATAGTTTCGCCTTAGGGTCACCGTAACTCAAAAATGATGACTTAGAGGCACACAACAATATCCAAATACAATTACTTTCCATAAGACAAGCCTTGCTGTAGTGTGTCCAAAGTGGTTCGCTCAAACCAGGATCCCAAAAGGGCAACTAGCCATCAATTGGCATCCAAATACATTGGGTCCTTGGGATCTGCTGGGGTTTGGTTACCAAAATCTGTGGATGCCCAAGTCCCATTAAACACAATGGCACAGTGAAATGGTGTTCCTCATATAAAGTGGCAGAATCAAAGTGGGCTTTTTGTACTTTTTTGGAGGGGATATTTTTCCAGGTTGTAGGTGGTTGACTCCATGGATGCAAAATCTGTGGATACAGGGGACTGGCTAGATTAAAAAGCAAGCCATGGGAGAGAGGAGCACAAACCGAAGCATCACCCGGTTATTTATTTATAGACCTTCACGAACACACCTGACCCATCTTGGCTGGGTTACAACACCTGCATTCCAGTTTCAAGCTTCTCCGAGTATCGTTTGGAGAGACTTGACATGGCTTGGCGGACTCTTGGCTTTGGAGAGGAGGAAAGGCTTGTTTCTTCAGCACATTACGAAAGATCCCTTTGGCGCATAAGGCAGAGCAGCAGTTCCCATGCTCTCATTGCTATACATAGCACAAGTCCAGCGGAACAACCTCCAAGCTTTACGGTGACCCTAAGGTGACCCTATCGTGGGGTTTTCTTGGCCAGATTTGTTCAGAGGAGGTTTGCCATGGCCTTCATCCTGAGGCTGAGAGAGTGTGACTTGCCCAAGGTCTCCTAATAGGTTTCGTGGCCAAGCAGGGGATCGAACCCTGGTCTCCAGTCCAACACTCAAACCACTGTGCCACTATTTACAGATCTTTTATTTTAAAGGGAAAAGTGAGGATGGCACGGAGAGGTGAAGGCCACTCTGCCCAAGGTGGAAGGAGGCACCTTGGGCCATGAAAGCGAAGGGAAATAAATCAATGATAATAAAACGATCCTCCTGGATTCAGGCCCGCAGGCCTCCTTCCCCCCGGACTGGGAGTGTTTGTTGGGCCCTGGTCAAGAATTCACTTTCTGACTGGAGCGGAGCACTTCTGTAGCCAAACAGGATTTGTTTTTCCAGCCCTTGTCTTTCCTTCCATGGCACAGACAGGCAGAAAAAAAAAGGAAAGAGATATTCCATTTCTGTTGACTTTTTTTTCCTGAGTCTCCCCAGATCGCATTCTGGGGAGATTTGGCTGGAATTTCTGATGTCTGCAAAAGGCGCGTTATCTTGCAAACCTCCCCGGCGAGGAGCAGGCAGCCTGCCAGTCATTGTTATAGTACTAAAACAATTGTTTGGAGACCCCTCCAGCTGCCTGCACCTGTCTCTGGTTCTCATAGAGCCCTATCCAGAGCGGGAGAGCTTTGCAACAAGGAAGGAGGTTGTTGCCCTGCTATCTGCAAATCTCACATTTGCAGCTCATGCCTTCCCTTCCCAGCTTCTCCAGCAACTGTTTGGAAACAGGTGCATGGTCCTGGGTGTGCGCATGCATGTCCAAGTCGGTCATATCCAGGACCGCAGAGACTTTTGGAAAGCAATCGTTCCTAGGCGTCCGTTCTTCCATGTTCTCTGCCCGTGAATAGAGGTTTCTCAGGGGGGCCAGATGCCCTCACATTCAAGGAGGACAAGGCACTGCAAAACGGAGGGCTTCCAAGAACAAGGGAGGCATTCCCAAAGAGAAGCCCAAACTATGAAGTTGAAGGCTTTCATGGCTGGCATCCATAGCTTTTTGTGGGTTTTTCGGGCTCTGTGGCCATGTTCTAGAAGAGTTTATTCCTGACGTTTCGCCTGCATCTGTGGCTGGCATCTTTATCTCTGAGGATCTTTAAGATGCCAAAGCCACAGGAAACTCTTCTAGAACGTGGCCACAGAGCCCAAAAAACCCACCAAAAAAAGCTCAAAATGCTCCTTGCGATGCAAATCCGTGCTTCTCAGTCCGGCTCAAAACAGAGGACATTCAAAGGTGGTCTCTCACCTTTGAAACTGTGCAGCTCTTTTGCAGCGCAAGGCCAGCCTTGTTTACTCAGAAGTAAATTGAATGGGATTCTTCTGCAGGAAGTGTGTTTAGGCCTCCTGCCCAACATAACAGAACTCCGCACAAAACCCAACAGGAGAGAGAAAAACCCATGGATCTGACTCCGAGCCTATCTGACCCGGCAGCATCCTGTTTTCAAGGGTGGAATTTGGGATCTGCAAGCGTGAAGCAATGAAGCCAGCCCGCCTCGCTCCTGTTTATTTGCCTGGCATCTGATATATAGAGGAATATTGCTGCTGCAAGGCATGGAGGTTCCCCATGCACAGCTTGGAAGCGACGTATTTTGGGCAAGAAAAAGCACAGGATCACTTACCAATGTATCCCTTTTGTTTACCTGCCTAACACCTGGGATCTGGAGTTTGTTGGAGCGACCAGAGCTCTCGAACAGGGAAGGTGCAATACCTCACAAGACTCCAAATTCCAGAACTGTAGCGCAAGGACCCACAGCAGAGTCAAAGCGGTGTCAAACTGGGTTAATTCTGCAGTGTAGATGCAGCCTGAGTAACCTCTCCTGACCTGACTCTTTCAAAACCTGCTGGAAACGTCATTCGCATCTGCTCCAACCGCCAGCAGAATGAGCCTTGCTGAATATGGAACTTGGGCTGCATCTGCACTTCAGAAATAATCCAGTCTGACACCATCTTAACTGCCATGGCTCCATGGTATAGTGGTTTGTGTATTGGGCTAGACTAGGGTTTGATTTCTCCATTTAGCCATGGAAACCCACTGTTTGACCTTTGGAGAGTCACACACTCTCAGCTCCAGAAACCCCCGCGATAAGCTTGCTTTCCAGTGGTTCCCAGACTTTAGTCTTCCAGATGTTTTGGACTTCATCTCCCAGAGTTCCCTGACCGTTGGCCAAGCTGCTTAAGGCTTCTAGGAGCTGAAGTCCAAAACACCTGGGGGACTAAAGTTTGCGGATGAGTGCTTTTGACCAATGCTTTCCAAACTGGTTTCCCAGATATTCTGCCCTTCAGGTTGCCAAGATTCCTGTTGGCCAAACTGAGTGGGGCTTCTGGGAGTTGAAGTCCAAAACACCTGGAGGAAGACAGTTTGGGAACGCCAGTTTTAGACTCTCCACTTGAAGGGACACAAAAACCACAGCAATCCTTAACTGAGTAGCTTAGCTAGACCCACTTTGCCAAGCAAAATCCCAGGTTCTTTATAATGGAGCAAGTGGAGAAATGCAACCTTGAAGCTTCAATGCAAGAAGATGCCTTTAAACCTGGAAACTCTATCCTGGGAATCAGCATCACCTGCCCCTCCATCTTACCTCCCAACACCTGGGTCTACCTCCACCTGAGGCCTCCATCTCCAATGGCCACAAACAGCTTTTTCTTTTACATTGCCCTCGGGAGAAGCCCTGCCGCAGAGATCTATAATATTTTATACCCTGCGCCTGTTCTCATTTACATCACGGGATGCCAAACTCCAAAAATGCGAATATTTCGCTCTTTAACTCTTTGCTTCCAGCTTCCAAAACGAAGCAAAAAGAAGAAAAGGGGGGAAATGAAGTGAGTAGAGATTGATGCTTTTTGCAACTTTTAAAAGTCCCATTTGAGTCCCAAGAAGAAGAGTCATCCGTTATTGCAAGCCCGGTTTATTTCCACAGCTCTGCTTTTTTTGCAGAAATAAGATTGGATGGAGCCCAACGGTGCAAATGGTATCGGCCCTCCAGATGTGGACTTTGCAACGACTGTGATTTCCATCTGGCATTTATTGCATTTGGGGCTATGGACTAAAATTACTCCAACAGACTTTGAAATGAAAGGTGGGGGGGAACTATGGGAAGCAAACCTATTCTATTTTACTAGGTGTTGCTCATTTAAAAGAGCATGTCCCACCTCGCAGGACTGGCGTAAAGGCTGGCAGGGGATTCTGGAAGTTATAGTCCCCCGGCCACCTTTCCAACCTTTTGCAGCTGCCCTGCACAGACCTTCCTTTGCATCCGCCTCCTTTCCCTGAAGACTGTCTCAAGGTGTGGAAAGATGGAAAAGTTACACCTCTTTTTGTGTAAGTGAAAAGACCACAAACTTCAAGTCCTCCAAGTGTGGTCAGAGGAAGACTGGAAGTCCCATCAGGCCCCAGCCAAGGCTGAGGAGGGATGCTAGGAGCTGTAGTCCAACCACATCTGGAGGAGGAGAGCACCTCTGCTTCAAGTGAGTAGAGATAGAGATAACTTGGGTTCCCTTGAGTTGCTCTTTGGCTCCTGTTTGTATACAGTGCTTTATTCTCTCTTCCTTGGGGAGGAAACAAAGTAGGACATAGGGATTTCTAAATTAAACAAGGATATTTAGCCAAGGAGAGACTGTGAGCCCCAGGGATGGCAAGGTTTCTTTTAAGCAGGTGCCCACACTGCAGTTTTATATATATATCTTCCATATATATGTGGAAAATCCTTCCTTCCTTCCTTCCTTCCTTCCTTCCTTCCTCCTTGAGACTTCCAGTCTCTCTTTCTCTCTTTCTTTCCTTCCTTCTTTCATTCCCTCTCTCCCTCAGACTTCTATGCTCTCTCTTTTCTTCCTTCCTTCCTCCCTCCCTCCTTGAGACTTCCAGTCTCTCTCTCTTTTTTCCTTCCTTCCTTCCTTCCTTCCTTCCTTCCTCCTTGAGACTTCCAGTCTCTCTCTCTTTTTTCCCTTCCTTCCTTCCTTCCTTCCTTTCTTTTCTTTTCCTTCCTTCCTTCCTTCCTGAGACTTCCAGTCTCTCTCTTTTTTTCCCCTTCCTTCCTTCCTTCCTTCCTTCCTTTCTTTTCCTTCCTTCTTTCCTTCCTTCCTCCTTGAGACTTCCAGTCTCTCTCTCTCTCTTTTTCCCCTTCCTTCCTTTTCCTTCCTTCCTTCTTTCCTTCCTTCCCTCTCTCCCTGAGACTTCCAGGCTCTCTCTTTTCCTTCCTTCCTTCCTTCCTTCCCTCCCTGAGGCTTCCAGGCGTACTCTCTCTCTCTCTTTCTTTTTCTCCTTCTTTCTTTTTGAGCCCTATATCTTCCATACAGAGTGTGTATGTGTGTGTGTGTAGGAGATCTCCCCTTCTTTCCTCCTTGGGCTTTGCACCTGCAAAATGGTTTTAGCAGCAGGAGAGCCAGGGATGGAAAGCTCCCTGGGGATTGGCATTTCTGGAGCAGCGATGATGATGATGTGGATGATGGGCTCATGAGTTCTGCAGGTGGGCTAGCAAGGAGGAAGAGGAGGAAGAGGAGGAAGTCTTTAGCAAGAGGGAGAAAAGAGAAGCCACTGGAGGAAGGGAAACTGGGGAAAGGAGGACAGTTTGCAAGAAAGGTCCCCCTTCCCCAGATGCACCAGTTAGAGGAAGGTAATACCAGTACTACTACTACTATTTCATTATTACAATCACCTCTCCTTATCCACTAATTCCTTTACAGATTCAAGCACCCACAGCTTGGACCTGTTTTTAAAAGTATAAATTCCAAAAAGCAAACCTTGATTTTACCATTTTATATAAAGGACACCATATAGGCCCTGCTCCTTCCTCCCTCCTTAAATATATACATATAAATATAAATAAACATTATTATTATTATTATTATTATTATTCTGCATTTCCAAGGGGGCCACCACTAAGAAGGTCCTGCTAAGCTCTCCTTCCCCCCCTTAAATATACATATAAATAAACATGATTATTATTATCAATCTGCGTTTTCAAGGGGGCCACCACCAAGAAGGCCCTGCTCCGTTCCCCTTCCTTCCCTCCTTATATATATAAATATAAAAATACATCATTATTTTCAATCTGCATTTCCAAGAGGGCCACCACCAAGAAGGCCCTGCACCTTCCTCCTCCCTCCCCGGCCCTCCTTCCCTCCTTCCCCCCAAGACCCCCTTATTCCCTGGACCCCCTTTTTAGGGGGGGACGCAGGGGTCTCCTCCTCCTCTTCCTCACCGAATCGGCTGTGGTCGTGCCTTGTGCCGTGGACAGTGCCGTTGGGGAAGATCTCCAGGTGGAAGCCGGTCCGGCAGTAGAGCTGCCTCCGCCGGAGGATGCCTTTCAGGTGGGCAAAGTCTGTGGGAGATCCTCGTTGGAGGCGACCCTCGATCTGCCCCAAGCGCTCCGTCAAGAGCCCCGGAGAGTCCCCCACCGCCAGAGAGGCCGAGAAGCCCTGGTGCAGGTGCAGGTCCCAATCCAGGGAGGAAGAAGAGGAGGAGGAGGAGGAAGAGGAGGAGGAGGAAGAGGAGGAGGAAGAGCCCACCAAGCCCTGAGGGTGGCCCACCTCCGCCATCGGGGACAGAGGGAAAGAAAGAATGAGAAAGAAAGAAAGAAAGAAAGAAAGAGCCTGGAAATCTCAGAGAAGGAAGGAAGAAAGGAAGGAAGGAAGGAAGGAAGGAAAGAAAGAAAAAGAGAGAAAGAGCCTCGAAGTCTCAGAAAAGGAAGGAAAGAAGGAGAGAGAGAGAGAGAGAGAGAGAGAGTGCACCTGGAAGTCTCAGGGAAGGAAGGAAAGGAAGGAAGGTAAAAGAGAGAGAGAGCTTAACAGGGAGGGAAGGAAGGAACCTGGAAGACTCAAGGAAGGAAGGAAGGAAGGAAGGAAGGAAGGAAGGAAGGAAGGAAAAAAAAGATCTGTCAGTCTCAAGGAAGGAAGGAAGGAGAGAGAGAGCCTGGCAGCCTCAGGGAATGGAAGAAGGAAGGAAGGATAGAAAGAAAGAGAGAGAGAGAGAGAGAGCCTGGCTGCCTGGCAGCAGGGAGAAAGGAAAGAAGGAAGGAGAAAAAGAAAGAAGAAAGAAAGAAAGAAAGAAAGCCTGGCAGACTCAGGGAAGGAGAGAAGGAAAGAAGGAAGAAAGAAAGAAAGAAAGAAAGAAAGAGAAGGAAAGCAAGGACTGAAGGTGGGGAGCTGGAGGGAGCGATGGAGCCTTTCTCTGGGTCCCTCTTTCTGACGGCTGCTGCGCTGGCTGCTGCCTTCCTCTTGGCTTTGGCTTAAGCCTGGTGGGCTCCTTCTCCTTTTTCTCCTCCTCCTCCTCCTCTTCTTTCTTTCCTCCTTCTTCCTCCTCCTCCTTCTTCTTCCTCCGGCCTCCTCCTTTTCCTTCTTCTTCTCCTCCTCCTCCTCCTTCCCCCTTTCATCGCCGCTGGATCTCTCTCTGGCCAGAAGAAGAAGCCAGGCTGCCTTTTATATGGGTCTGCTTCCACTCCTCTTTTCCACCGAAGGAGGGAAGGAAGCCCCTCCTCTGCAGCCCCAAAAAAGTCAAGAATTCCACCCCCCAAAAAAACTTTTTGCCTTGGAGATGGGCCCCATCCACATGGCAGAAATAACCCAGTTCCAGACCACTTTCGTTCCCCATTCAGCCAGGGCAGCTAAAGTGGTCTCAAACCGGATTGTTTCTGCAGTGCGACCCAACCAAGAGGGTGTCTGTCTCTCATTTTGGGGGGCAAAAGGAGTAGCCAGGGTCCCCCCCCCAGCTTTTGACGTCCGTCCCCGGCTTTTGACGGGGTCTCCAGGGGAGAAAAGGAGCAGGAAAAGCCCACCAAGGAGCATCGGTTCTCGGTTTGGACTGAACGTCGGCAGAGCTGCTCTGTTGGCAGCAGCTCTGCCGAGCTTTTGGGTGACTTTTTTCCACCAAAGAAAGGAACCCGGTTCTTCTCCAAAGGCAGATTTATGGGTTGGGGGTTTAGGAGAAGAGGACCCCAGAGGTCCTTCTCCCCACAACCTTCCCCCTTAAAAAGTCTGAGGTTTTCCATCTCTGTCGGCAGCAGCTCTGCCGAGCTCTTGGGCGACGTTTTGCCCAAAGAAAAGTACCCAGCTCTTCTCAAGGAAGGATGGAGAAACATCAGATTTTGGGGGGCTTGGGGCTTTATGAGATGAGGATCCCAGTGTGGACTTCTGAGGCTCAAACAGGGTCTCTTCTATTCCCCCCCCCCTAAAAAGTCTGAGGTTTCCCATCTCTGTCGGCAGCAGCTCTGCCGAGCTCTTAGGCAACTTTTTACCTAAAGAAGAGTCATTCTCAAGGGGGGCAAATCTCAGATTTGAGGGATTGGGGTGGGTTAGGAGAGAAGGATCCCAGAGAAGATTTGGGGGGCTCAAGCAGGGTCTCCTCTGCTCTCCCCCCAAAGTCTGAGGTTTCACATCTCTTCCGGCAGCAGCTCTGCTGAGCTCTTGGGCAACTTTTTGCCTAAAGAAGGGGACACAGTTCTTCTCAAGGAAAGAGGGAGAAACATCAGATTTTGGGGGAGTTGGGGCTTTAGGAGATGAGGACCCCAGAAGGGACTTGGGAGGCTCAAGCAGGGTCTCCTTTGCCCCCCCCCCCAAAAAAAGTCTGAGGTTTCCCATCTCTGTCGGCAGCAGCTCTGCCGAGCTCTTGGAAAACCTTTGCCTATCGAAAGGGGGGAATTTAGGAATGAGGGGGGATTTGGGAATAGGAGGGTTAAGAGATGAGGACCTCAAAGAAGACATGGGGGGCTTTCAAGCAGGGTCTCCTCTGCTCCCCCCCAAAAAAGTCTGCGGCTTCCCATCTCTGCTGGCAGCAGCTCTGCCAGCAGAGATGGGCAACTTTTGCCGAGCTCTTGGGCAACTTTTTGCCTAAAGAAAGGCACCCAGTTCTTCTCAAAGAGGAGGAAAACAAGAGATTTGGGGGGGGGGGTGTAAGAAAAGGGATGCCTTTCTAGGTTCAAGCAAGGTCTCCTTTGTAAACCCCCCCCCAAAAAAAAGTGTGAGGTTTCCCATCCTTGAACCCTTGGACTTTGATTCAGGGACCCTTTGTTCTCCTCCCAATCTGAAGGTGCAAAAGTCATCTGAGAAGCAAGAAATTTGGGGTGGAAGGAGGGGGAAAGGAGGGCATTCTTTGCCTCCCCCCCAACAAAAAAATAAAGGGAGCTCTATTGCTGGGAGAAGGGGAATGGAGGAACTATACCTGAGGCAGGGCTTGGTTTTGCCTTTGCACTATATTTTCTTTTTCTAAAAGAGCCACTGCAGAGAAGGGGGGGAGGCACAGGGCTGCTTTTGGAGCTGGTTGGAGGGGGGTTTGAGACCCTCCAAGGGGGCCACTTTTCCACCACTTTCTCTCCCTCCCTCCCTTCATGTTGGGAACAGGTGTTTCCTTGCTTTCTTTCTGCCTTTTCTCTTTCTTTCTTTCTTTCTTTCTCCTGACACTGTATCTCTGGCAGCAGCTGTTTGCAGACAGACTCAGAGACAGAAGGAGGGGGGGAGAGAGAAGAAAACTCTTTGCAAAAAAAGAAAGAGAGGGAAGAGAGGGAAGGAGAGGAAGGAGGGGAAGGGACCCCAGGCTGGGAACCACCAGTTTGCATGCAGGAGAAATTCTAGGCTGCGTTCACACTGGAGAAATAAACCGGTTTAAGTGCCATGGCTCAATGCTGTGAAATTCTGGGAATTGTAGTTTGTTGTGGGGCCCAGAGCGGAGCGGAGCTCCGCTCTGGACCCCACAACAAACTACAATTCCCAGAATTTCACAGCATTGAGCCATGGCACTTAAACCGGTTTATTTCTCCAGTGTGAACGCAGAGAGTTTTCTCAACCTGGGAAAAAAGAAGGTTCCTGGCTGGGACCTGTCTTTCCTGGCTTGGCCACGAGGCGGCGCTGTTGCTCATGGCTTGGAGGGGTGTCTCAGTCTCTGCATCTTCAGGATTCCTCTCCCCCCAAAAGGGATGGCATCCTAAACTTGGACCACTCCAAACAGTAAGAGACGGCAGCTTTGGCAATGCCACCCGACTCCCTGCGTGCAATAAGCTAGAGAGCCATGGGATCATAAGAGACCCCCAAAAGGGCCCCGATCCTGTCCAAGCCTGTTCTGCCATGCAGGAACTCTCAATCAAAGCACCCCCATTTTGAGAGAGGGCCGTCCAGCCTCTGCTTAATGACCTCCAAAGGAGACTCCGCCACGCTCCGTGTTTCCATGTTAATCTGTGTAAAAACAGGTACCCTCTTTGCATATCTTCCCACCCTAAGGCCTTGGCATTCAACAACTGAACAATACACAGATTAACATGTAAAACACTCCTTTCAACCTAAGTCACACAGTACGTGTGTGTATATAAAATATATATACCCCACTCTCTTCCATGCCAGCATTCTCTGAAGATGCCAACCGCAGATGCCAGCAAAACGTCAGGAACAAATTCCTCTAGAACAATGGCCACAGAGCCCGAAAAAACCCACAAAAAAACTATGGAAGCCTTTGACTTCACAACTTCTGGCACAGTTGCGCTGCAGGGCCTAGAGATTCATAAAGAGAACGTATTGATCAAGTCTGCAAAAGTCAAAGCTGCAAACGTGGAGGGTCGAATGTAGATTGAAGTCTACCAAAGCTCATGTTGCCAACTTCATTCTTTTGTTTAGTCTCAAAGATCTCTTTCCATACTGGTTTTACAGACTGACACGGCTATATCTTTGAATTCTAGTGACATGGATTGCTTTCCTTCCTTCCTTCTCATATTGGTTCTACTCCACACCTGCAATGTGATGGTGAGGAAATGCAAATATATGTCCCATCATCCCCAGCCATTTGAAAAAGGACGATCCAGAGAGCTATTAGATCCTTCACCACTTCTGGGTACAAAGGGTCTCTTGTACAGTTAGCCTTCCATATCCACAGATTCAACAATCCACAGCTTCTATAAAAGCTTATAAAATTGATTTTGCCATTTTATATAAGGAATACCATTTTATTGTCGTCGTGTGCTGGTGCCTCACCAAACTACACATCCCAGGATTCTGTAATATGGAGCCCAAGTGATGTCAAACTGTATTATTTTGACAGTGCAGATGCACCCTGACTCTCACAAGTATTCTGACATAAAACACAATTAGGGCTAGGGAACCGTCTTCATCCCAGCCTGCCCTACAGGGGTGTTGTGAGCCTAAAACTGGGGCTGGAGAAAGAGAGACCCTTAAGTAGGAAAATAGAAAAGTAGCCGGTGAACGAGCCGCGCGACCTCAGTATGCTGTTGCCATAGAGCAGAGGTGCGTAACTCAAATTACAGTAAGGACCCGTTTATATTTTATTGACTCCCAAGGGCCACCTTGCCATGGAAACCATGTAAAACAATTTCTGGTAGGAATTAAGTGCAATTCCTAGCCCCCCTTTGAGCCCCCCTCCCACTTCTCCCATCTGCTCCCAGGATTCTCATGTTACTCCGGAGCTGGGTTGCCGTTACTGCTGTTCCACCAGCCTGATGCGAAAAAAGCAGAAATGTTCTCTCTAGAAAGGAGAGAAAAGGACTGGACACACACACACACACATATACACACATGCACAACATTTGGTATGGCACCCACTGGGTAGCCTTGCAAAGCAATTGCCCTCTTCCTATGTCTCGTACTGGGAGAATTCCAATAAATGACATAGAATATATCGCATAAATATTACACACTGATTTTGAAACTTTTGGGAAAGGCCCAGGATGCAGCACGGGGTGGGAGTGTGCAGAGAATATTTGTACAACCAAAGATTGTACAACTACATAGGTAATGCCATTGTAAGGCTTCCTTACTAGGTGATGGTGCATTTGGATAGAGTTGGGAGTTTCCTTACTAGACTCTGGTGCATTTGGATAGAGTTGGGAGCTTTCCGTATCTGGCCTTGTTTAGGAGACCGGAAGAACTTCTTGTCCCACTTCTGGAGCAATGTGTTTTCTGATTCTGTCAAATTTTGAATCTACAAACTTCCAATTAAGGACCTTATCAGACAGGAGGAATTTCTCTTTATTGCGAATGAAGCCAATTGGAGCCAATTCGAATTCACGTGAATTCGCTAGTTTAGCGAATTTATGTGAATTCCATTTGTGTTGGGAATGCATTCAGAATGACTTCCCATTGCCCGAAAATGACCCCCCATTGCCCGAAACTGCGTGAGATGCTTTAATTCGCAATAACGTAAAACCCATGATTGCGTTCGGAATGACTTCCCTTTCGCCCGAAATTGCGTGAGATACTTTAATTTGCAATAACATGAAACCCCGTGATTGCGTTTGGATTGCCATTAGATTATACTTCCAATTTCCAACGTCTGATAAGCTCTAAAGCTTGGAAATGGCAAAGTTCTCTGCACCATAAGAATCCTTCCCTGTACCTCGTAGATGACAAGATGACATGAGAAACATAGGCATGAAAAGAGGTTGTTTTTTTATGATGCGATTCTCCTGGCGCATTCTCAGAACCGTATGCCTCCTGCCCCAACTACATCATCTTAAACTTCTTCCAGTCTCCAAAGACAGAATAGCTAGGAAATGTCTTTGGTTGCACCAGGAGCCCTCCATCTCGGAGCACCTTGGTTTGGGTGAATGAATCCACGAAACAGTAGAAATAGTTGAAGCAGACGTTTGGAAAAGTACAATTTCACTCCCCATGGAGGATGAATGGTGACAGCTAGTGGCCCCCATGTCAGCAGATCAGTGCATTTGCTCCAGGTTTTAGCCTGAATTTTAGAGGACTTCTCCATTTGATCTTTCTGAGGTGACTATGCAATGTGTCCTCTTTCCTCCTCATACAACGAAACCAGTTCTTGTTTCTTTTGTGTTAGAAGAAGGCAGCCACACTCTTGCTGCTGGTCAAAACACTTCCAGGTACAGAAACCAGCTTCTTTATCCGAATCTGGAAGGTTTTTCTTCTGTACCAAAAGTTGCATTACGCATATAGAGTGATGATGATTATGATGATGGTGATAGTGATGATTTGGACAATGCACACCAATCATATCCAGTTGACAGTGGCATAAGTAGGGTTATGTATATGGTACCATTACCTATAGGTCAGCACATTAAAGTAGCCATAGTTATGTGTGAAAGTGCCACCCAATGGGTTTCACGGCTGATCTGGGAAGTGAACATTTGTCTCCAGAGTCATAGTCCAACACTCAAACCACTACACCACGCTGACTCTCATATATATATATATATAAAATTCAAGCATCACTGTCCATAAAACCTCCCTCCCTTACAATAATGTTAGAGGTCAGGATGGTTGCTGATCATGGCCTAAATCCTATTGTGATTCCCAGTAGTGTAGACCCACTGAATCACTGGGATTTACGCAACGGTTCACTCGCCGTCCAACAACCGAGTCTGTGGTTGGGATCTTGGATCAGAGACAACTGGATCATAGAGAAAGCCCATGCCTTTGGAGGTATTCTTTGTCCTGTTTGGAAAGTTCAGAGCCCTTGCGTGATGCCACGGTTGCCGACTTTTCCCCAGCCGTCCGTCCTCTCCTGTCTTGCTAATCACATTATATGCTGTTTAACTTAACACCGCGAAGCTTTTGTCTGATAACACCGCAAAAAATAATAATAATAATAATCCCATTTTATTGTAAATTAGATTATTCAAACCTCCTGGACACTTAGGTCAGTTCTTGCGGGAGGTCTTTGCTCAGAGGTCTTTTCCTCCTTTGCACCCTTCAGCAACGCTGCTTTGCCCTCAAATTGGATCAGGTTGCTTTGCTTTTTAAGACACAACAGTGTCCGTGTGTGTGTGTAATGTGTATCTGTACTTATATTCTTAGCTATTCTCTATGCTGGTTCCATTGATGTGGCCCTTTTCCTCTTTTCTCCTCCGCAGATCAAACTCCATGGGGTTTGTGTTGCCTCTTTTGGAGGTGCTGGGTTTCATTACCATCTCCTTGTGGGGCAGAATAGACTTGAGACCTCCAGCAAACCCGGCCAGGGTTGAATCGAAAAGGCGATCCGGTTACGCCTGTCATGGGGATGCCACTCAAAACGGCGCATAGACATGCACAGCGTGGGCTCTCCTCTCCAGCCGCCCACCCGCTGCTTCATTTGGGACCATTTACTATGGGGTGTGATGCAAGAACATGTGCGAGATCCCCAGAGGAGGTGCAACTATAGGGGAAGGGGCAAAAGGAGGGCATCGAACCCTCCGAATAAGAAGATTGCCCCTTGCTGAATGAAACCTTCCTTTAGTCCCCACATTTCCAGCGTTGCAGCAACTTAAAATTTCAGTAGACCATTTGGAGAGCCAGTGGGGCAGAGTGCTTTTAATGTTGGAATATGATTTTTTTGTGTGTGGGTTTTTCAGGCTATGCGTCCATTTTCTGGAAGAATTTATTCCTGATATTTCGCCTGCACCTGTGGCTGGCATCTTCAGAGATAAAGACCTTCAGAGATAAAGATGCCAGCCACAGATGCAGGCAAAACGTCAGGAATAAATTCTTCCAGAACATGGCCACAGAGCCTGAAAAACCCACCAAAAACTATGGATGCCGGCAATGAAAGCCTTCGACTTCACACTGGCTGTGAAAGCCTTCTACTGCATGTTGGACTATGACTTTGGAGACCAGGGTTCAAATCCTGGCTCAGTCTAGAAACCCATTGAGTGACCTTGAGTGACACATGCTCTTAGCCTCAGGGGAAGGCAGTGGCAAACATTTGCTGAGGTTGTATGCCTTCAAGTTGTTTCCAACTTATGGCGACCTTATCTGGGGTTCTCTTGACAAGTTTCTTCAAAGGAAGAAGGCTCTGAGGCTGAGAGAGTGTGACTTTCTTGAGGTCACCCAGCAGGTTTCCATGACTGAGCAGGAATTCGAATTCTGGTCCCCAGAGTTGTAGTTGAATGCTCAAACCACTATGCCATGCTGTCTCTCTCCTCTGAACAAATCTTGCCCAGAAAACTCCATGATAGGTTCTCCGTAAGTTAGAAATAACCTGAAGACACACAACAACAACAGCTGTAACGGATGATGGGATCTACTAAGAATTATTTTGTATAAAAATTCTTAGACTGACAGAGCGAAGGAGACAGTGGACCCAGAAGTCTGATTGAGGACTCAGGTTTATTCTCTTAGTAGAGCCCATCATCCGTTACACAGCAGCAACAACAACAACAACAGACCATTTAAAAGTGCAGTTTAAGTATCACTCCAAACTGGTTTGCCCAAGGGATGCAGATCCAGTAGATATCAGTGTTTTGGGGGTGAAGCACTTCCAGGATCGTATTCTTTGCAGTGCGCAAAATTGTCCAGAGATTGTGCGTTTCAGTCTACAGCCATAGGCACAAACACAAGTTTGGATAGGCATGCTCTTTTGGTATTTTCCCCCAGTACCAGGCTACTTGGAATAGAAAGTTCATATAGTACCAAAGAGAGAGACAAAATAAGTGTGTGTGTTGTGTGTGAGAGAGAAAGAAAGAGGTGGAAAGGAGAAAAGTCCCTTTTGGTGGTTTTCCAAGCTGCTTGCATAATGGAGATGTCATCACCTGCCTAATGCACCAATGATGATAGAATCAATGGCTTATTGTGTTGCAGCAAAGCCTCGCAAATGGACCTGGGCTGAGCCTGGACAAAAACGGAGGAGGACGAACAGGAGGGGATGTTTCCCATCCCATAGAAGTGTACCGAGGGCCCTTTCACACTACACAACTATAGCAGTATGGTTTGCCAGTGCAGGGTTATCCCAGGTCCTGAGGTTTCCGCACCCAAAACCTGAGACCTTGGGACGGTCCCACAAAGCTTTACGGTACCCATCACAATTGCTCATAGCTTGCCGTTCAAACACACAAGACACAAACCAAGAGAGAAAACATATTTTCCTGTTTGAAAATTAAGACAGAAATCTTCGGAATCTTTATTAAAGAGATCCAATAAAGATCAAGATGAAATTATTGTTCTTTCTCGCTTAAGGGGACATAATAAGGGACCTTTAATCTGGCCTATTTGCTTCTAGCCAGAAGGTGGATGTTGAGCAGAGCGGAGGGTGAGATCTTGTGCCACATAGATTGAGAAAGAAAGAAGAAGATAACTAAAGAAATAAATAAACACCTTTATTCGGAGTCTTTGCAGCGTTGTGTCTATGAGTGTTGTGTGCCTACAAGTCATTTCTGACTTATGGCAACTCTAAGGCGAAGCTATCATGGGGCTTTCTTGGCAAGATTGGTTCGGAGACAGTTTGCCATTGCCTTTCCCCCGAGGCTGAGAGAGTGTGACTTGCCCAGGGCCACTCAGTGGCTTTCATGGCGGAGCTGGGATTCGAACCCTGGTCCCCAGAGTCCCAACGCTCAATATATATATGGCATCCAGGAAACATATCCTCAAGGCGATGGAGCAAGTACCTCCAAGAGTGTTAAATTTTGCTACCGTAGTAAACCTGTCAGGCCTGGTTCTGGAGAAGGTGCTGGTGGTGGCCTCCTCCGCTCTCTGCTTTCCTTCTCTGGTGCAGGGAGTCCTCCCTGGCTTTCTTTCTAGGCCTATGGCACTTGGCTCAAGCTTGCAATCTATCAGCCTCGACGGAGACAAACGTTTGGCTTTCCCTTTCCGAACAACCGTGATTTACTGCCCCGGGCCTCCCACTTTGGTCGGATAAAACACACAGAGACACATTCCTCCCCATGATAACTCTGCAGACATCCCAATGGTCTCTGTCACAGGAAGAGACGCCTGGCCCATAAATCCCACCCCGATGGGTTTCCCATCACATCCAAAGCCGCCTTGGCCTTCTCCACTTACCCCAGGGGCGGTTTCGCATGGAGACCCCGGCCACCCTCAAGAGCATGGCTTGGCCCCTATCAACTTGCAAGTGTTTTCTTAACAAATTAACCCGCCTTTCCATGACAGGTAAAAAAATAATATATGTACCACGTTTTTGCCAGGTTGTGTTTTTGCTGTTGCATCAACCCTGATGTATGGTGACCCTATCACACAGGAGTTTTTTGGGGCAGGATTTATTCAGAGGGGCTCTGCCATTGCTTTCCTCTAAGGCCAAGAGAGTGCAACTTGCCTACGGTGATTAAGTGGGCTTCCATGACTGAGCAGGAATTCGAACCCTGGTCTCCAGAGTCCTATCCAAAACTCATATAGCTAAACCATGCTGGCTTCTCAAAGAGTACAAACGAACTTCAAACCAGGCCTCACACTATGAATTTTGTTCTTCAAGTTTGTTCCCAGAAATCATTTAGAGTTACTATTGTAACTACCATTGCAACAGCCTATGAAGTCCTGAGGACTATTTAGAATACTCAACCAGAGATCTCTAGTGCCTCACCAAACTACAGATCCCAGTTTTCCATAGCATATTGCCATGGAAATTAAAATAGGATCAAACTAAGGTGGTCAGAGCTCAAGGCTTGGCCCAGTAACCCAGAGGAAAAGAGTGAAAATTCTCCAGTTTTGGTGGGCATAGTGGTTTGAGTGTCAGACTACAGCTCCGGAGACCAGGGTTCGATTCCCAGTTTGGCCATGAGAGCCATTGGGTTACCTTGGGCATGTCACACTCTCTCAGCTTTAAGGAGGAGAATGGCAAACCCATTGTTTAAATCCCATTGATTCAGTGGTTCTACTCTGGTTGGATTTCACAATAGGATTTAGGCCACGGTCAGCAACAATCAACGGACCTGTAAAATTACCAAGAGGAGGAAGGCTTTATAACAACAACAACAACAACAACAGCAACTGTTATGTACCTGGTCTGCCTTGAAGTGTGGTGGACTCTTCCTCTTTGGGCCAAGGTTGGAGACCCTTCTTTCAAGATTGTTGTAGTTGTGCATTCCTGCAAGGAATAGGGTTGGAATAGATGGCCCTTGGGGTCCCTTCCAACTTTAAAACCCTATTACTCTCTTTATCACTGCCTCACGTGATTCACTGAAAGTGCAAAAGAAACCACTGTACGTTATTCCCATTGCGCAAGGGGAAAATCACATTGCTAGATACACAACCAACTATACAATGTCGGGGTTCAGGAGAAGGGTAGCATAGCAAAACCAGTGTGTTAGCGTGAGTGCAATGCGGGATCTTGTTCATTTTATGAGGTACGTGCCAAAAAGCGCTGTTGAATGCGAGCACCATTATAAAGTTTTCCCCATAACATATCATGATGACACTGTGTAGACCCACTTAAGGATCTTTTTCTTTTTTAAAAGAAGAAGAAATATCAAGAGTGTTCAACATCAGCAGTTGCTTTTACTTATGGGTCTTCCAAGATATAAAATTTGGAATGGGTTCTCCATCGTGCCAGTCCACATCCCCTCGACTGTCTGATGCAGCCCAGATGTTTTAACAAAAACAGAGGCTGGAGGAAGAAGGATGGTTTACCCTTCAAACTCACTTTCGTTAAAAGGAATCTGCCCAGCCGAGAAGGGGACTGTAAATTAGTCTTTGCACTAAGCCTGACTCTAATGAAAGGCTCCTGTAAATTACCCACCGGGCGAGCACTTAGGAGGTAACACTACGGAGGCCGGCCGGGGAGGAGGTTTACTTTGGGATGACCTGACCGGGAGCCTGATCATTCCTTCAGCTGCTACAATCATTCCTTTCGCTCTGCTAAATGCCTTGGCATGGAATATACAGTCACTTCTTGCAAGAGGAAGGGAGAGGAACAGTGCGGTCCTTCCAGGATCTGTCTTGGGACGGGTGCCTTTCAACGGGTTCGTTCAAAATCCAGAGTTAGGGTTGAGGATGAGGCTAAGGCCAGTGGCATCCCGATCAACAGTTATGAGATTGTAAACCGGGCTTAACGCTCTTGTCACTTTGAGGATTTGTGTTTATGGTCATCAGTTGTAACCCACGTCCCTCTGGTTGCGCCTCAGCCAAAGGGTTTCTCGGTTTAGTTCTATTTTAATGTGCACTTTTGGCGTGTTTTGAACTGTATCGCTCTTTTAAACTGTAAGGTGCCTTGAGTCGCCCTCCTAATTTGGGAGGAAGGTGGGATACAAATAAATAGGATAACAACAACAACAACAAACCCTAAGGTAGGGGTCTATAGGATGATTTACTCAAGTTGTTTTCTTTCTTATGAAATGTAGCCTCAGCCGACCAGATTCATGATCAGCTTGCTTTTTGCAAGAGAAAACATATCTCTGGAATTAATATTTATTCACTCAGCTTGGCCCAGTTTTGTTTCAGCCATGCACAAAAGTGATAAAAGGTGAAATCTGTATTTTCCCCCCAACCCTGGTCTCCCCCAAACCGTCCTCCTTTGGTCTGTCCTAGGCTGGGCCCAGATTTCGTATCACAGGTTAATGTGATTTCTTGCATTAATTTTATTACCGGCAGAAGAAGGCCTTTAAGGAAGGGGGACCTCCCTCGGAGAAGGACTTTTCTTGATTAGAGTATTTGTTTGGTAACGGGAGATGAGCTCACCGCTGGGAAAGATTAAATACAGTATCACCACTTGGCTGGCCTTAAAACAACTTCTCTCCCAATTCTGTTTTGAAATCTCGCAGCTTACATGGGGCTCGGTAATTTGAAGAGATTGCCATAAAGTTGTTTGGAAGAACAAATCCTTTTCGCCTGTCGAGTGTTACACAGAGAGAGAGAGAGTCCTAAAGGTGATGTTTTCGCTTTGAAGCCCACCAATGTTAAGAGGGAAAACTAGGTCCAGACAATGACATTCTGGCTGAGGTTATACAGTTGTAGAACCTTAGAGTTGGAAGGGACCACAAAGACCACCGAGTCCAACCTCCGTCCTCCCATGCAGGAATACACAACTAAAGTGCTCCTGAAAGATGCCCATCCAACACTTGAGTCGGCCCTCCATTTTTGCAGGGGAGTCATTCCGGACCCCCTCCCCAGCGAATACGGAGACCAATATTGAAGCCCCATAGGCTTGAATGGGGCGCACACATTGGGAAGAACGTCCTGACGGTAAAAGCTGTTTACCGTGGAAGACGCATTGGAGGGTGACGGAGTCTCCTTCTTTGTTAGCTGTTAGTCAGAGGTTGTCACAGGGAGGACTTGAATGGTGTCTTCCTGCGTGGCATAATGGGTTGTACTGGATCGCCCCTTGGGGCTGCCTTGAGTCCCTGTACTGGGAGGAAGGCGAGATGATAACAACAACAACAACAACAACAACAACAACAATAATAATAACTCTAGGATCTAGGAGTCTATGCTCCATAGTCATTAAGACCATATAAATGCCCCCCAGCCCACCTTAATAGCCAGTAGCCACATCAACTGAAGGAGTTCAATGGGTTTTTCAGGCATTGTGGATGTGTTCTGGACATTTTGCCTGCAACTGCGGCTGACATCTTCAAAGGGTCATGGCATGGAAGAGCATGGGATACACACACACACACACACACACGTCTTGGACCCTTGTTTGGGAAGAAGTGATTTATCACATGACACATATCCTCCACACAACACACCTCCAGGCTTCAACACTGTACAACACACAAAGTAACTCCACCATTAACACGTAAAAACCACTTCTCCCCAAACCAAGGGTCCCACAGGTATATATACTTCATGCCCTTCTATGCCCCCAACCTCTGAAGATGCCAGCCACGGATGCAGGCGAAACATCAGGAATAAATCCTTCCAGAACATGGCTACGTAGTCCGAAAAACCCACAGAAAACTATGGATGCTGGCCGTGGAAGCCACTGACTTCACATTGAAGGCGTTCTGTTCAACTAACAATCAGGGCACAAGGAAGGAGGAGATTTTCAAGGCTGCAACTATTAGAAGCAAGAGCCCTGTTGCAATTCCTTGTTGCAGTCTCACTTGCTGGTGTGACCCTCCATGGATACCCAAATCCACGGATGCTCAAGTCCCATTAAATGCAACAGCATAGTAAAATGGTGTCCCTTATATAAAACAGCAAAATCAAGGTTAACCTTTGGTTTGTTTGTTTCTTTGGTGGGGGGAATATTTTCAAACCATGGATGGTTGAATCCGTGGTTGCTGAATCCGTGGATATGGAGAGCCGATGGTATTTTGTGCAGAAT
Organism: Urosaurus nigricauda; assembly: GCA_034509955.1. NCBI lineage: Eukaryota > Metazoa > Chordata > Lepidosauria > Squamata > Phrynosomatidae > Urosaurus > Urosaurus nigricauda. The sequence goes on along the minus strand of JAOEGL010000011.1, from coordinate 24,737,838 downwards.
AAGTCCTGAACTGTGAAGATTCGCTCCTGTTTATTCTCCTCACTCTCAAAACATCTGTCTTTCAATGGCTTTTGAATATCCTTTCCATCCCTACCATTGCCAGACGTGCTCCAAATGACAATGCCATCTGAGGACTGAAATTGTGCCACCGTAGCTGCCCACGGTCCTCTCCATATTAGATACAACTCTTCATTAGAAGAGATGTCAAAGAATACGAAGGTGACACAAACTCCGGCATGCCAGATCGTGCCAAGCATTTCAAAGCAAACCTCTCCCTGGTATTTTGGGAGGAAAGGTCTGAAAGATGTCCGTTGCCACTTGGAGAGGGACAGCGTTCGGAGGAGTTCAAAGACCAGGCCAGCTAAGCCAACCCTTTCTTCCTAAGCCACATGCAATGGAAAGAGTGCCGACGACGGCAGCCGTCCATCCATTCTTCTGGCCTGGCCAGCAAAAATGACCCTCCCGTGTTGGAAACACGATGCTCTGGAGGAGAGAGAGGAAATTTAATCTCTGAGCTCCCTTGGCCCTAGAACTTTCTGGGTAGAAAAGATACTCCTGAGTGTACAAAACCCCTGAGGGTACAAAAGTGACAAATAATTGTACAACGTTCCTGTGGAGGAAGAGGAGGAGAGGGTTTTAAAAAATTAAAAACTGGACACAAGGAGGGCAAGAGGGCAGGCGGCACGGAAGCCATACACTTTGCCTCTGCTATTCTTGGAGACTTTTGGAGGGCGTCGAGGCAAGCGTGTTTTGGTTTTTTTTTGATGTCGTTTTTACAGTAATCTGTTTCCTTCTATATTTTCGAAACATCTGTTCCAAAGGTACTAAAAAGTTTGTGGTGGCTGAGAACTTTTCCACTGCAAAGGCCTTGTTAAATTACGACACGTTTCCAGACCAGACCTGGAGAAAAGGGTTTTTTGCTATTCCCATTATACGAATGCTTTGGCCATTCTCTTCGCGTCGCAATGCAGCTTTCCACTGGACGTCTATATTTAGACTTCAAAGGTTATATTTTTGTAAAAAATCTTTCCTATTTAGGAGAGAATAAGAATGACTTTTCTTTTGCATCCAACTTTTCTTTTTTAAAAATACAACAGTCACATGTTTAATTTGGAGTGGCCTTCTTTCCCCATTTCTAATGATGACAGTAGATGCCATCGAATACTGGAGATGTTCTAATGATTTTAATAGATTTGGATTTCGTTGAGCATCACCTTTTCCCAACTTGTCTCAAAGCAATGTCATTTTAATGGGCCAGACCTCATCCTTCAAAGTTTTAATTCACAAGAACCTCAAAGGTCAACGGAGTATAAATAGGTGGAATTTTGAATTGAGACATGGAAAAACAAGAGCTGAAACCCAGCTAAGCAACTCAAGTTTGTTCTGTCACCTTCCATGTTGTTCAAATGAACATTAAGACTTCCAACGAACATTACGGACGCAATGTTGTTGGTGTGATACAACTGTCACACAGTTGTAGTCCCTTCATGGTTGCACAAGCGGAGTCGCAGGAGTGTGACCCTCCCATGTGGACATGAGTCTTGACTTAGGATGCATCTACGCTGCAGAATTAATGCAGTTTGACACCGCTTTAACTGCCATGGCTCCATCCTGTGGAGTCCTGGGATTGGTACTTTGTTGTGGCCCCAGAGCTCTCTCTGACAGGGGAAGCTAAATGTCTCACAAAGTTACCAATCCCAGAATTCCATAGCATGGATCCATGGCAGTTAAAGTGGTGCCAAACTACATTACTGATGCCGTCTAAAGGAAAACCATTGCATCAATGGGACCTAGCCCATTGTTTTAATTGTGAATGCTGTTTTTAAATTATGCTGGAATCCCGCCTCGATCTGTGGAGAGAGGAGGGAAATAGAAATAATAATAATAATAATAATAATAATAATAATAATAATCCTATAGGAGAAGGGGAAGGAGAAGAGAGATTATTGTTAGTTGTGTCAAAGAAATAAAAGGCAAGACAACAACGCCAAAAAGACAGTGAATTTCGACAGCTATCAGGAGAGAAAAACAGGACAGAGAAAAAGTCAGTCCTGGAGCCAACAATTGTTCTTTCTTCTTCTTCTTCTTTTTAAACTCATAATAATGATTAATATCATGGCAACACCCTGCATTTTGAGGGTATAAAAACACAATCCGTTCCCAAAAGCATGACTCAGTCCCCTCGCTCCCAACTATCTGTGAGATTCCTTGGAAAGAATTGCGGGCTCCTTTCTGCACACAGCAGCCGTATCTTCCCAAAAAGCTGTCAAATCTTTCAGTGCTCCGTGGGAGGAAACGGTCCAACACAATCCCACACCTGTCGCTGGGTCTCATGATAGCTGCAATCCTGGGGCTCAGAACGCGCCTCCGACTTTCCAGCCCGGCGTCCAATAATCTCAATCATTGTTCCCAAGAATGCGATAGACAATGTTCAGAGCCATAGGGGGGAAACCAAGGGAGTTGGATCCAAAGCCTGTGGAAATCAACAGCGAGGGACCTGCGGAGGCAAAGGCTGGGAAGAAGGAACCAACTGCTACAAGTTGGCGCATCTCCTTTATCACCAAATATCCATCCATCCATCCGTCCATCCGTGGCCCTTTCATACAACATGCGTGGAACAGTTGGCCCTCCGTATCCACTGATCCTTTACCCACAGATTCAACTCTCCGCAACTTGGATAAAACAAATGATTTGGTTGGAAGTTTTTCAAATGTTGTACGTAATGTTAGTATCGTTAGTTAGAGATACGTTTGTTGGGTCCGTATGTCCAATGTTACCCTTTCTTTTGTTGTTACGTGGATGTTCGACGACTGTCTTTGTATTGTTTTGTTTTGTCTGTTTTTTTTATCAATAAATTTAAAAATATATATACCCCCCAAAAATACATTGCAACCAGGAAACCTAGATTTTGCCATTTTACGTAACGGAGACCACTTTGCTCATGCCATTGAATCTATATATGTGTGCGTGTATGTGCGTGTAAATATATATATATATATATATACATGCACACACACACATACACACACACACACATATATACACACAGTATACACACAATACACACACACAAACACACACACATATATATATACACATACAGTCGCCTCTCCATTCTCGCAGACTTGAGATCCGCAGTCTTGAATATTCACAGAGAGGCGACCCGAGGTGGGATCACTTTTCCTGTAGCTTGAACCCATTGCTCCCTTGTGTCCTATTCTCTGGAGCAGCTGAAATCAAGCTTGCTCCATCCTCAACATGATTTCCCTTCCAATATTTAAACATGGCTCTCTTATCACCCCTTAACCTTTGCTTCTCCAGGCTGAACAGACCCAGCTCCCTAAGAAAGAGAAGCAGCCGTTGCAGATCCATCTCTCTCGGTTAAGCATCCGTTGTTGCAATATCGAAGGCCAGCCAGTATTTTCAGTGCGGAAAATGAACATGTCCTGAAATGCAATTTTTTATTTTTATTTTTGAAACGGCACAGCTTTCCGTGAGTTTCTCACGGTTATCCATGACCTTTTCACTTTCTGACCAAATCAATTGTTGAATGGGGAGTCAACACTTGATGCAGTGGGTCTACTCTGCTTGGGATTCAGGCCATAGAGTATGAAAATGTAAGAACCTACGTTCCAAAATAATCATGGCCTTTCTGACCTGCGTTAAACACACTAAAATGACACTTTAATTAAAACAGTAAAAAGCTTTTTAAAATACAACATACAAAATTTAAAACATACAAGGTTAAAAATAATCCAAATCAACCATGGATCCTAATTGGAAGGAAGCCTGGCATAATAGTTTGAGCGCTGGATTATGACTCTGGAGACCAGAGTTCGATTCCCAGCTTAGCCATGAAACCCCGACTGGGTGACCTTGGGCAAGTCACACTCTCTCAGCCTCTACGGCAAACCTCCTCTGAACAAATCTTGACAAGAAAAACCCAGGACAGGTTCACCTTAGGGTTGGCATGAGTCAGAAAAGACTTGAAGGCACACAATAATAAACAACAGCTATTTCTACAGGACCAAACTGAGTATTCAGGGAAATGCACATAAATTTCTGCAATAAATTTCTTTGTCCTCCCACAATGGGATTTCCTCAGAGATACGTGCCGCAGCGATCTGACTTGCAAATCAAACCTCTCCTTCCGATGACCGATCACAAAACAAAGCATAAAAGATGCAAATTATGTGAGCGAGGCAAAGCACATGCTATGACAAACATGCCTTTCACACTTGTGGTATCAACTTTGTTAAATGCGTGTAACTCTACCATTTAGTTTGATGCTGAAGTCTGGTTGTTTTGCTAAGGAGAAACAGTGATTCAGCCCAAGTACCTGTGCTGACCTAGTATTTTTAAGGAGAGTTTCATGGTGTCACGGAATCAAATTTTGTCATGCAAAACGATTTTGCTGAATGTTAAGCATGCTTCTCCGGGAACGATTCCTAATGATTCCCTATTGCCCAGAGCGGAGTCGGTTCTTTGGAGCGAGTTGTTTAGCGTTTGCTCTGGAAAAGAGAGAGAGACGGAGGGGGGAAAAATTTATGTGGAATGTGGCAAAAGAGCTTTCAAACCACCTGCTCCGCTCTCAAAAATGTTACATCTGTCTTCACCTTATATAAGAGAAATTTGATGCTTTGATGTTGCGAGGCCCTGGCTGCCTATCCGAGTTATTTTTAAAAAATTTTCCATTAAAAAAAAAGGGGGCAGGTTTTAAAACGATGCAAAAATGCCAGGAGAGGGCAAATCTCGACGCATTAAGGAGTAAGCGTTTTTATATGTCTTAGCAGTACGTCAGATGCCTCCAGCCGAAAACATGTTCAAGGTTTCTGTGGCAAATACCAGACAATTTATTTCTCTCTCTCTTGAAATATGTTTTTTTTTTTCAAAAAAGGCATGGTATTTCTTGCTGTTACCATAGAATTGTCTTCTTGGATTTGTATAACTTTGGTAGTCAGCGGGGAGGCAACCTGAAAGTAAAGGCTAAGTTGTATTTATAGGAACAAAATAATTCCAGTTCCCCCCCCCTTTTTTTTTCTTTTTTTGGCTAGACAGGCTCTTTTTCATTTAGTAACCTCATATTCAGCTCTAAAAATTCATTACACAGGTCCATAAACAATTTATTGGGAAGCCAGAAGGTCTTGCCATTATCAAGAGGAAAAATATATCTTTATATATATATATACATACACACACACATATATATATATGTGCCCAAAGAAAGCAGGTGGCTGATGGAGTTGCAAAAGAATTCTTCTTTACGATGGTGAAGATCGAGGGCTGCGCTTACTCAAAACACGTAACTTAGGAGTTTATCACACGGGGGCTAATTTCGGCATTAAAAAGAGATTAAAGGTCATTTAAAGCATCCCCCAAATGGCGGGTAATTGTGCAAATGATTATCACATGCAATTGTTTAAATAAAGTGACGTCAGAAATGCATATTTGATGAAATCCCGAATGTAAAAAGACGTGCATAAATGCTTCTTTCTGACCACTTTAATGGTGGGTTTTGTGCAACACCGTGTGAAATCGTTCCCTGTAATTACACGATTTTTCCAGGATATTCGCAGGATGATCACCTTCGTGTGATAAACTCCATGATTCTGTATATTATTGAATGGCAGAAGGGGTTGGACTGGATGACCCTTGGGGCCTCTTCCAACTCTAGGATTCTATTCCTGCATGGCAGAAAAGGTTTGGACAGAAAGACCTCTTTCATTTCCATGGTTTTATGTTTGCCTGCATTGAGGAAGAGGGTTGAACCGGATGACCCTTGGGGTCTCTTTTGTGCCCAGGATTCTGTGTATTCCTGCATGGCAGAAAGGGGGTTGGACCACATGCTCCTGGAGGTCTCTTCCAACCCTCGGATTCTATGTATTCCTGCATGGCGGAAGGGAGTTGAACCGGATGACCCTTGGGGTCTCTTCCAGCTCTAGGGTCCTATGATTCTGTATGCAAGCCGTCTCCTTTCGGGTAGAGAATGGGTGAGGGATCAAGGAGCATCATCTTTAAGAGGGAAGAGGTTGAAGGAGCTCTCTACCTAAAGGCAGCAAGCCTGAGTATGTCTGTCTGTCTGTGTGTGTGGGAGATTGAGAGAGACTCTGTGTATCCACCTAAATGCACCTCGAAGGAGGAGGAGGAGTGTTGACCTTCTTCTTCTTCTTCTTCTTCTTCTTCTTCTTCTTCTTCTTCTTCGGTGCCACCCGGTGTCTGCCTGCCTGCCTGCCTCCCTTTCGGCCTGAGCAGCCCAATAAATCAAGGAGGGGAAACCCCACTTTGGCTCCAGTTTCTCTTCCATTACTGCCCTTGCTCTGGTTAATGTCTCCAGAGGAACCATCCCATTCATCAGAGTTGCAGGCAGGGGATTGTTAATCCTTTGATATGGCTCTCTTTTCTATGGTCTATACTCCCCCCCCTCCAATGCATTTCTTTGTTGGCATTGGAACTGGGTAAAGAGAAAAAATTCAGAAAGCCACAGTTGCAAGGATCTTCCTCCCATCCGCCTTCTCCTTTCCTACTTTTCCCCAAAATTTTGGAAGTTGTGCGGCAGTTCAGTTCGAGGGGGGTGGAAAGAGACCATTTGCAGGGCACATTCTCCATTTCGCACAGTCCTTAGTTCAAACAGTATAATCCAAGCTCAGTCTGTGGTGGGATCCAAAGGGAGATAACCATCTTTTAGAATAATATTTGCTAACTAGACAAATTGCCTGGCTGTTATTGCAAAGCTTTCTGCCCTGGCTATGCCTGTCAGGGCTCATTTCTCTACACACACGCATCCACACCATGGCTAGGAATTGGATTTCGTATAATTGTTGGCCAGATGTGGCAGAGAAATGGGATTCCACCCCCTTGAATTAAGCAAGGAGTACAGGTTTCTCAACACACGCACAACTGGAACGCAAACGTTCCCTAATCTGCATTTACATTTCTTTATGTTTCGGCATTGTTATTGAAAATACCCTCCACATTTGCGGTCACAAAGAAGCATTAATGCGCATCTTTTTACTTCCGGGCTTTCGGCGACAATGCATTTCCAATATCGATTTATTTGCCAAATTGCATTGAACCGCTGCGCCACCAGGGCTCCTTTTAGCCTCTGTTTAGAAATCTCCAAAAAGGGAAACTCCATCACACTCCAAGGGAATGTTTTCCACTGTCTAACAGCTCTTACTGTCAGGACATTCCTCCTAATGTTGAAATGTAATCTTTTTCCTGCAATTTGCATCCATTGTTCCATTGTGTCCTATTCTCTGGAGCAGCAGAAAAGAAGCTTGCTCCCTCCTCAATATGGCATCCCTTCAAATATTTGAAAAGGGCTATTATATCACCTCTTAACCTCATCTTCTCCAGGCTGAACATTCCCAGCTCCCTAAGTCACTCCTCAGAGGGCTTCATGGTTTCAAAACCATACACCGAATCCAATCGACAACGCGTCATGTTTGCATTGAACCAAATTATTTAAAAAGATGCACTAAATGTCTTGGATTCAGAAAAACTGGTTTAACTGGGTTTGGCGCTGGGGCCCCTGCAAACTGCATCAGAGAAATTCAGAACTGTTGTGAACAAGGGCCCTTTAAAGTGGTTCAAACCCATTTGAAAACCAGCTTCTTATGTAGTGTGAATGGGGTCATAGCCGCTCTTCCAAGTCCTAGCTTTCTTCTGATTTTCTTGACTGCAGCCTCTATTTTGATTAATGGGCAAATGATTAAAAATATCATTTGGCACAGTTTGAAACATGGCTTTGCACGAAGGCCTCTGGATTCATTGTGGAGCCCCAAGATGGTCTTCTTTCAGACCCGGCCATTCTGAGATATGATTTCTCTGGAGAAATAACATGGCATAGATGGAAACCTCATGGGAATGAAACCATTCTGCCATGATTTAAGGGGGGGAAAATCACATTTGGGACATCATAAATTTAACAGTGGTCCCTTGCACCAGATTATAGACCGTTCTCCTCTTCCGCAAATGGCTTCCCATTCTACGACTGCCATCTTTGGGAACGTTCCCTTTTAAGCGAGATCTTCGTAAGCCGCCAGATGATTAACAGCGTTTGCTGTAATGTAGACAAGCCGGGCTGCCTCTGGAGAAATCGACGTTGTTTTTGCTACTGAAATTTCCAGTAAAGCTTGGGTCAGGATTTGAAACGGTGTCAAATGATGTATTTTGTAGCTTTAAATTAAAATCAAACCTGCCAGACGTTCCTCGATTGAAAACGTTGCTAGCCGAGATGCTTTCGAGGGGATTCCTCCCCCTCTTTCATCAGGGTTTCTGCCAAAAAGACTGTCCTTTTCTTTTCTCCCCCCCAATGTGAATTCAGAGAAACCAGGATTGGTTTTCTAACTGCTGCCAATGTTCGAGAAGCGCTTTGAAAAGCCTGGCATCTAAAACGGGGCCTTGCCGTCACTCTTCCAGAAATTAATTTGAAATTTTTATTAGGAGAGGGGTGAAACCACAAGTTGAGCAAAAAGAAGAAGCCTTCTTCGGTGAGGCTGACCATCTTTGAAAAAGGTCAATGTACTTCACCATATTTGTATGGTTTTTGAGGGGATAAAGCCAGGATCACAAATAGGAAATGAACATACATACATACATACATACACACACACACGGCTGTTCATCCCCCATTTGCAACCCTGGCTTGACATACATATGGTATGTGTATATGTATATATAGATATATAGATATTTATATATGTGTTTTATATCTATGAAGAGCCAGTGTGGTTTGAGTGTTGGACTATGCGTCTGGAGACGAGGCTTGCCTTAGGGTCACCATAAGTTGGAAATGACTTGAAGGTACACAACAACAACAACACAATACATATATACATACACCGGGTTGTTGGTTCCAGACCTTGGACGGATTCTTCTCTTCAATCCATGATGTTTTTTAATGCTGGAGCACGCGGTGAACAATGCATTTTAATCCTCCAAATCTTCTCTGTTTCCCTGTGTGTTTACACACACGCATTACTTTTTAAATGACCTTTTATCATTTTGTGGCAAAAGATCTATAGTAAATCCCTTAATAGCCACCAGGCCCATACACATTCCCTCCCATTGGCCTGAATGAAGCCTTTGTGCAGGTGTTGAAATGGGAGTGAATTAATAAGGCCTCCATTTGCTGAAATTATAGTTCGTCGTCCTTAGCGAGGATAAGTGCTGGGAGACTTGGGGGGGGGAGGGAGCTAGCTTTGGACCTGTAACCAAGTGGGAAAATGAAAAATAAAATAAAAATAAAACCTTTTGAGATTGCTCCAAACTCTGGAGGGTCACCCAAAGGCAAGGTAACTAGACATAGTTGTGCTTCTGAAGTCCTCTTGCTCCACAATTGTACAACCAAAACACGATGAGTAGCATTGTAAATCAGGGGGAAATGGGCTTACAAATGACTATTAAGAAGATATAAACAATAACAGCAGACAGGATGATGATGATGATGATGATGATGATTATTATTATTACCCCTCCTCTCCAATGAGATCGAGGCGGCTTACAACAGTATTAAAAATCATTAAAATACGGTACCCCATGCCCACCCACTATAACCAATAAATCATAAAGGTTACATAAAGCAGATGATAAAGATACTGACATTTTTACAGGTTTATCAAAGTGGAGACTGTGGGTGAGAAAGTTGTGTAAACCCACCTTGAACCTCATCGTGGAAGAAAAAGAAAGGCAGGATATCGATCCTTGAAATAAATTTTGAAGCAACAAAATCAGGACCTGTTGAGGAGTTTCATCTTCACAAATGGACTTAAATATTGGAGAACTGGGCAGTTCTACAATGTCCATATCCAGTAAAGGGCTGCTGTTATGTTACTACTTGGTGACCGATGTGCATTAGGAGTGATGCTCAACAGGACCAATGTGCATTAATGCTTTTGTGCATTTGGACTCTTGCGAGGGAGCGCCGATGCACGTTGGTGGAGGCAGATGCACAACCGGCCGCTCTTGTCATTGTCGTCCCATTATGCATCTTTGCAGACACAGGGAAGGAACCGAAAATGGATCTGTAGGTTGCCTGGACCGCTCAGCTGGAAAGGGATTAAGGACCGGTTGCGGTTTAACCGAGGGCTGCTTAGCAGTTCACCCCTCGGAGGAGAAGGGGCTGCTGGAGTTTTAAGGTTATATAAGCAAAGTCACTGGTGGAATGTGAGGAATGTACACACGGAGGGTGTGCCTTTTGGAAAGTCAAGTGTAATGTGGCTGGAGGGAACTGGCGAAGAAGCCACACGGCTGGATCTCCCTCCGTCTGCAGGTTGGGCGATTTAAACGGCACACGTTGGCCCCACGCAGGGATGGGTATGGACAAGTCAAAAGGAGAGGGACAGGTTCAAAAGGCTCTGGGAAAATGGGAATTGTTGTGTAGGATCAGGAATGTAGCTTCCAGGGAAGTTTCCAGGAAAGAAAGGAACAGTTGTAGCCGATGGGTACGAGTGTGGCACCGGTCCCTCGCATATTGAGGGAAACCCTGCTGGTCTGCCATATCATAGGAAGCAACGCACAACATCCTCTTTCTGTGAAATAGCGACATTAATCTGCTCATCGTGTATCTGCCTATGTGGCAAATGCATAAATTGCAATTGCATAATGTATGATGGCAACACACAATGCACAACTGCCACATGTAACACACCGTATGCCACGACCATGGGCAAAGATAAGGCAGAGAAGAACATTTTTGAGCAACAGGTGCCAATGGCAAATATTCCCTTGGGCGCTATACAAAGCCACAATTGCAATGCCACAATATAAGATGTGTAACCCACACCGCACAGTGTACGAAGCACAACCACAACATGCAAGGTGAAATTTCAAAGCGTAAAGACAAGGCACAGAGGAACCTGCTGTCTGCGCAACTCTGGCTCAGCTACTCTCCGCAGAATATGTCTATTGAGCAGCGGAGACATTGTGGCCCTGCATGGGTTGTGTGACTCGTGTGTGTATGTGTATGTACCTACATGTCAGCTGTTGACTTTGGTGACCTCATCAATTTCCTAGGGTTTTCTTAGGCAAGGAATCCTCAGGTGTGGTTCTGCCAGTTCTTTCCTCTGAAATATAGCCTATAGCACCTGGCATTCGTCGGTGGTCTCCCATCCAAGTACTAACCAGAGATGGACCTGCGCAACTTCCAAGATCAGATGAGATTTGGTGCCTTTAGGTGACTGACACTTTCTTATCTCCCTAACTGAATGCCAGACGTCATGTGCAATGCATCCATGACAAGGTGGTTCATGCACCATCGTGTTAATGGAAGGACATCATGGAAGAACCATGGAAAAACATGTGAGAGTTTGGCCACGGCAGCAGGTGGTTTCCACATAAGTCGGATGTTTGGATCTGTGCTTCACCTCTCCCTATTTATTCTATTTTTGCCAGCAGCAAACAAAAACGACCTCTCCCCACCTCACCCCGAGATGTTTATACGCGGATCATTTTGTGCCCAGCTATTTACAGCGACGTGGTCATCTAGGACAGGAAATATTTTCTCTCTCCGTTTAAGGGGGAAAAACAGAGAGAAGGTGCTGAAAAGCCATTTAGGTTTTTTGTGCCGCAAAACATGCTAAAAATAAATTGGAAACAAAAGAGGTTATCTGCGGTTTTCGCGTCACTCCCCCACTTTTCGCTTTTCAAGACATGTGTACTCATAAAACTTAATGGAGTGGAATTGTTTGAGCGTTTCTTAAAATAATAACGTTCTGCAGCGGCTCTTCTGTGCATATGTGAGCAATTTGAATAATAATAATGATGATGATGATATATACAAAGAAAAAGTAACAGAACTGCTAAGGTTTGAAGTTGATCATTGGTACTGAGCAGACGGACTGGGGTCTACTTTAAGGCAAATAAATAAATCAGCACCATCTCTGTAATGTATAGCTTGGCTTGGCATCTGCGGTTACCGTACACCTTCCTCCCCCCCGAGTTGCAAATTCAGAGCCTTTCACCAATAATGCCGAACGGCTCTGGGTTTATATTGTTTGCCCTTGAGTTAGAACAGAGGACCACCTGGGCGAAAGCGATGTGAAATGTTATGCGCGGCTTTGTAATGGAGAGGACCGGAGGACCAAGTCTGCAAATATTTTACTGAGCAGATCATATATTAAGCAAAGCGCGGAAAAGGAAAATGATAAATGGTGATGTCATGCTATTTCGAACTGGTGTCCAGGTGGTGAAAAGGCTGAGAATCAGGAGTGGGGAGTGTGTGAGTGTGTGTGTAGTGTGTGTAGTGTGTACATGTGTGTGTAGATAGATAGATTTGCAAAATAAGTTGGAGCATCAGCTTTTGTAGACTAGGGCTCCTTCCTCAGATGCATGCGCTCTGCATCCGAGGAAGTAAATCAAGTCTGCAAAAGTTTATGCTAAAACTTCTTTTGCACAGTTGGTCTCAAAGGTGCCGCAAAGTCCCTTTGCATATTAATAATAATAATAATAATAATAATAATAATATTTTATTTATATCCCGCCTCTCTGTCAACGACAATTGAGGCAGCTTACAAGTTCAAAATGACATATAATCCCACGTCCCAATATCTCACCCTCCCCTAAAACATCGATGAAACAATTAATAATTTAAAATCATACATTAAAATAACAAATCAAACAAATACAGTGAATTCAGAGGAGTGGTAAATTTGGATATAACCTTTTAGGTTATACGGTTGGCCCTCCACATTCGCGGCTTTGACTTTTGCGGATTTGATTATTTGCGGTTTCGAATCTCTAGGTCTTCCAGTGCAACGCTGCCAGACATTGACCATAGAGTTGTGCTGGAGAACCTAGAAATCCTTTCTTTCTTTCTTTCTTTCTTTCTTTCTTTCTCTTTCTTTCTCTCTCTTTCCCTGCTCCGCTTTCCCATTCCCTTTCTTCCCTTAGCAAAGGCAAAGGGCTCCACCCTGAACCAGATGTTGGGAGTCTATAGTTTAGAGTTTTTGGGAAAGGGCCCAGACTTTTACCTATCTTTTCAGCTATTTACGTGGCTTTTATTTCTCCAGCTGGGCTCGCCTTGATCCTGCCCAGTCCACAGACCTGTTAAAGCGGGACTCATTAGCGTTCAGGAGTTACAGTAATTTCAGCCGCAACCGAAGGCCTGGATGGGAGTCCTTGGGGGGCTTTGGCTCGATGAGCCAAAGGATCGGGCTTTCATGATGAGTGCAAAGAAATCTGCCACGGATTATGATAACCAGGAGTGGGGCGGAGGGAGAAAAAGGAGTGTAGGGCCTTTCTTTTTCAGGGTTTTGCAGAGAAGGAGGATGCAGCTGTTGCCCCATATGGAAGGGTTGTGTGTCTGCCTGGGAATGATGCCCTTTGTTCCTACCAGACTAAACTTCCACTATATTGTTTGGCTGCAGCACTCGTTTTTTGGTTTCTTGGCCTCTTCGGCTCCCTTTCTTACCTGGGCTGCTTATATACTGCAGAAACAATCCACTTTGACGCCACTTTTAACTGCCGTGGCTCAACGCTCTTTAATCCTGGGAGCTATAGTTTGCTGCGGCACCAAAGCTGAGCAGGTCTTTTGTAAAACTAATGGGTCCTAAGCTTTCCAAAATACTTTGGTTTGCAACAAGGACAGCTCATCACAATACCTCGTTGTTAGGATCCGGAATAAATTTGGGAGGAGTGCTGTTGGTTTGGTTTTAAATGGAGATATGGGTGCACGTGTCCACATGTGTGTATTATCTAAATATTTATGTTATATATTTTACTGACCCTTCAGTATAGGTTTTAATCTGCATTGTTCTTAATGATTTGTAAGCCACTGATGACGATGATGATGATGTAGTGAATCCACTGAAAGCAAACAACAGTGACCACTACTAAAAACAACCATGACCACAACAACAACAACAGACACTTTCCCCAAATGTAATGCTTCTACTGAATAATCTTGGAAAGCAGAGAACAGAGACTACTACTACTACTACTACTAATAATAATAATAATGGAAAAGGACACTTTCCCCAAATGTAATGTTTCTATTGAACAATCTTGGGAAGCAAAGAACAGAGACTAATAATAATAATAATAATAATAATAATAGAAAAGGACAGTTTCCCAAAATGTAATGTTTCTTCTGAACAATCTTGGAATGCAAAAAACAGAGACCGAAGATGATGATGATGATGATGATGATGATGATGATGATGAGTCTCTGTTCATTGCTTTCCAAGGTTGTTTAGTAGAAACATTACATTTTGGGGAAGCGTCTCTCCCCTTCTATATCTGGTGTAGCAGAATCCATTCAGGCCCATTTCGTTTCTGATGAGATTTTTGTAAATTTTCCGCTGGATGCATCTCTGTGGCCCCATTTCTCAAAACCATCCCATATGTATGTGTTTGTTGTTTTTTAACTGATCCTTTTCTCAATCTCACTCCCCCAGGAATATAAAATGAACTCATCCAAGGTGTAAATCAGTCAAGAAACAACCTGCTCCGTCGGTGCCTTATTGTAAGCGGCCAAATAACAGAACGGGGCCGGGCGTCCTTTTAATTATTTCAAGAACGGGCCACCTTCTCCTGGCAGCAAACATGTCACGAAATTACTGTAAAGTTGCACGAATTTCTGGCCGTAAATCTTACTCGCCTTGACGAAATCTCATTCTTTAATTCGCTGGGGGATAAAGTCCCGCTTACATTACTTTGGAGTTCATTTCATCAGAATGAAATGACTTCAGAGGGCAATAATTCCTTAGGCGCGCTCGCTTTGATGTGACACCAGGCTACTAGTATGTGGGCCCAGCCACCTTCCTCCACCTTCGGATGCAACCGTGGTCAACGCCGGCCCTTAGGTAGCCATGCGCTCTTGTTACGTGCAACACCTGGGTCACAGATGTGGCCGACAGGAGGACATGACATCTTTCTAGATTTTCATTACAGTTGGTCGAAACTATTTTGCAAAATAACTTAAGGGGCAGAGGGAGAAACCTGTTGCCCCTAAGAGGATTGGTGGCTTTCCAAGGCAGTAGTGGCCTTGGTGGCTGGTGGGTTCTGGGTGTTATTTATTTTTAAAATTTTAAAAATATTTTAATACACACACACACACACACACACACACATACATACAACATATCACCCACACGTACATACAACCCCAAAACAATAAACAACACCTGCAACAGACAAGCATCAACTATCAGACATCACTGACACCATCGACCCCTTTTTCCCTCCAAAGAAGTAATTGTCTTGCCTCAAATCTGCCCGAAATTTTTAGGAAATCTGCATTTGAAATTTTTAATCAACTCTGTTTTATCCCATTTGTTGTTTAATCCCTATTTTATTTTTTGATTAATGTTTTTATGGTTGGGGGAGGGTTGGGGTGTGGGATTGTTTATAACTGAATTCTTATTTTATGATATTTTATTATCTGTACTTTTGTTGTAATCTGTCTTGATTCCCTGGGAAAAGGCAGAATATAAATAATAATAATAATAATAATAATAATAATAATAATAATAATAATATACAATTCTTGATAAAATGTATTCTTCTTTCTTTCCCTGTTAGACTACCCTTCCTGATCCATCCCGGACACCTTTTTAATTCATAGATTCAAAATTACTATCTCTAGATTCTTCTTACTTCTAAATTCCTAAAATGCCAATAATAATGCTTCTTGCACCTTAATCCTCCTAATATTCATCCAAAATAAAGCATAATTAGCTACATAGCAGAATATAATTGATTGTATTTCCGAAGGGTCATCTTCTTCATTTATTCCCCCCCGCCGCCCCATATATATTCATATATATTTAATTAATCTAGTTCATGTTCCATCCTTTATTCTCACCAAAAGTTTTAACGCATAACCGTTCATTTTCAATTATTTTTCTTTTGATATTCCTCCCATTAACCGCAGTTAATAGATCCATTTCTTTGGTTTCTATCATTTTCACAATCCATTCTTCCTCTGTCGGGATTTGATCTGATTTCCAGTATTTGGCAAATAGCATCCTTGCCACTGTATTCCTATAAAGTATGATACTTGGAAATTTACCTCCGTTCATCTTGTGTCTATTTTATTTGTCATATTTAATAAAAATAATTGGGGATCTAGTGGAATTTCTATCTTTAATTCTGGGTGTTATCGTTCAAGAAAGTAATTTTCCCAAGCTCTAGGAGGACCCGAATCCCATTGATTTTGTCCCAAGTAGAGTAGACTCATTGACTCATTGAGTATGTACACAGACTCCATGTTAGTTGGGACGAACAACAGAATTGTGTTGCGGTTGGTTGTGATCTTCGCTCTATATTTTGTACTCGGTTATCTCTTTCCCTCCAACTCTCCAAAAATAAATCACTTTGAGTCATTTCGTGGCACCTTTGGTCAAGCATATTTTATAAATAGTGATGCTCCGAAGCCAAGGCCGGCTTATCCTCGGTGTAGAAATTAACTTTATGGAGGGCCAGGGCCTTTCTTTCTCCTCTTGAAATCTTAGAAGACCTCCAGATCTTGGCATCCCTCTCAATAGACTCGAAGCGGGGTCCATTTCAAAGCCCAAGTTGTAGGCGGTGGGTCCACAAATCATTTTAGCAAATCGAGGGAACCTATTTTGTACGTGACCTCTTGGCTACGGCTTTGAAAAAACGTAACCTGCGAAGATCTGAAAAGTCCTTCAGTCAACACCCTTTGGGGGGAAAAAAAGACAATTTATTATCCTGCGGTAATAAACCTCTCTTTTTGTTATCTGTGCGGGCAGGAATGAAAGCAAAGGGGGATTTATGGCTGCACGCTTATTTATGGACTCGGGGACACTTTCGGTCAAAGCTGACCTCAAGAGGATGCGGCGAATTGGGTTTTGTGTACAAGCCATTTCGCATCACAACTGCAAGGTAAGTGTACATGGAGTTAAAACCACATATATATATGTATTTAAAGACAATCCCACCATTGGGAAACCCATTAGTCAAGGTTCTAGGTTCCCCTACTTCTAGGGTTCTAGGTCCATCATCAGGGTCATTCCATTTCATCCTAATGTTCAGGGAACAAAGGCAGAACTACCGCTGAAACCTCCATACATCCAAAGAAGTTCATTGTATGAGCAAGTTTTACAAAATACATTTTATATCCTTAAAGCAAAGTTGCAAATTCTCAACAAATTCATTTTTGCATACAAGGAAGAGAGAGAAAACAGTCCGTCTTAATGACTCCTTCTCCCTCGTCCTCCTACATTTTATTTTATTGTGAAAGAGATTAACCTGGCTACCTCTTTGAGAACAGAAAGATCTGTAAAGGGCACTTTAAAGAGAAAACAAATCCAGAGCTGTTTTTCAGTTCCCAAATTTGTGGCTTTGAAATTTCTGGACATGCTAGGCATCTTACGATACCGTCAAAACAAATGATAAAAGTCAGTAGTTAAATCAGATGAGAGCAAGTGGTTCTTTTAAGACATACCGGGAGAAACACATTAAATCCTGGAACAACAACGATCCCCGAGAAATGTTTGGCTAGAAAATCTTGGCCATGCTTTAAAGCTGAGAATTTTTGGAATAATGTTTGTGCGTCTTCCCTCGCATATAATTTTTCGACGGTAAACAGGTGCCTCCCTTCTCCTTGCTCTTCATTAATCAGTTGTCTCAGGACCATTTTCTGTATTTTACATTCAGTTTTTATATATTCTTGCTTAAAACAAGGAAGGAGAAAATGCACATCTTTACCCTCTTGGCAAGAACTTATTCCTCTTCTTCCATAACTAGCCTGGTTCGGTTTAATGAAGATCAGAGATGGATGAGAACTTTGGTCAGCTCACTGGTTGGCAAGAATAAATTAAAATTCAGATATTTGTTAACTTTAATTAAGATCCTGCCTTTATTTTGATAGGGGACCAAGGACAGGATAATAACATTTGTTTATATATATGTTTGATTCAAGCTAAACTTTAGGAAGGATTCTCTTCACTGTAAGAGCTATTGTGAGTTGGAATGAATTGCGTCAAACAGTGTTGCATTCTCCCTCTTTGGCGGTCCTGTCTTCTTGGGCCAAATATAATAATATTTAATAATAATAATAATAATAATAATAATATCATGTCCCGCTCCTCCAAACAATTGAAGCAGTTTGCATTAGAATAAACCAATGAAATACAATAGCAATATAACCCTACCCTTCTCTAACCTTCCCGTCAATAATAATAAAGTACTGTACAATTAAATTATCATTGACCAATCTCCCCTCGAATCCCACCTTTTAGCTCCTGCAGTCCACTCCAAAATGCCAGTTTGCTGGCCATTGGAGAAAATGAAAACAAAATGAATTCAAATGATTATCATTATGTTTATTTGTATAGCGCCATAGGCTTTACATAGCCCTTTACAAAGGAGAGAAAACAACAATCCAAAATAGAACCGAAAGCCTGCCTAAAAGGCGCACAATCCAAAACCACAAACAAGAATATGAAATTAATTTAAAAATTACTATAACAAAGTATAGTAATGAAAAAATTACTATAACAAAGTTAAAACAATACTCTAAAAGTGTAAATTAATCCAAATAATCTATCGTGAAATTTGGAGTCATAAATTCAAGACAAAAGTTGGAAGGCTTCCCCGAATAGAACAGTCTTTCATTTAGACTGAAAGTAGTCTAAGTCTTAGTCCTTGTTCAAGGCCTTCTGGTTTAGTGTGCATAAGATTTCATGGTGAGTTCATAGGAGAGGCGAGATTCAAACCAGGGACTCGCAATAATTCATTGTTCAGCCGCTTGAATAAACCACTTAGATTAGAGCTACGCTTGACAAACAAGATTAATTGATCATAATGTGATTCTCATTCCTGCCCTATAAGCCTATCGCCTTTCTCCACCTTCCATTAAGTGTCCCCTTTCGACATGTTCCTTAATGCCCCATGGATTCTTAATGCGTGCTTAAGTTAACACACAAGTTAAAGGTATCTATCCGGACACATCATATATTATCCCTCCTCCTTAGATGTAACTTCGGCGATCGCAAGTTGGCAATTCTATGCCATCCTCCTGAAATTCAGGCCATGAATACGCTTCGCCGTCAAGGTAATGAAAAGCCCCTTCTTAGGAGATTGGGTCCTTGTTAAGTTGCAATTTGGTTAAAAAATATAATTAAAGTCAGGAGCCATTTAGGAAGGAAGGCTTAAGCAACCGACGCGGTTTGTATCTGAAGGAAATTAAAGGCAGGAAGCCCCAGGGGCATTGCGCACTTGCCGTGCAATTATTATTAAACAAAACAGACCATTATTTATGGAGCGTCGTAAATTTTACTCCACGATTCGCGCAAATAAGATATGAGTCCTGGCAAAAGGTACTCGCATGCGGAGGTTCAAGAATGGGGCTACTGCGTTTCATCCTATATAAGGTCCAGTCCGAAGGATTTGTGGGGCAGGAGCACCGGCCGCTCACATGGAAGGTGTGCAAAGGTGCCATTACGCGAACGGATCTTGGGGCATCTTTGAGGATAATGGTGCAAAAGAAGTTGTAGCTTAAACCTTCGCAGACTTGGTTGACTTCCTCAGACGGATGGAGTGAAGTGTTGCCCAGGAAGGACCTTGATAGTGAGACTATATGAATAGCAACACTTCACGCATCTGAGGAAGTGGACCAAAGCCCACGAAAGCTTATGCCCAGTTCGCTTCATGCATCTGAGGAAGTAGACCAAGAATATGAACGTTTATGCCCAGTTTATGCACCTGAAGAAGTAGACCATATCTATGAAACTTTATCCCCAGGTTACTCCATGCATTTCAAGAAGCAGACCAAGTCTGTGAAAGTTTATGCCCAGTTTATGTACCTGAAGAAGTAGACCAAGTCTATGAAACCTTATGCCCAGTTTACTCCATGCATCTAAGGAAGCGGGCCATGTCTACGAAAGCTTAGGCCCAATTCGCTCAGTGCATCTGAGGAAGTCAACCAAGTCGACAAAAGCTTAGGCTACAACTTCTTTCACACAGTTAGTATACCTTATGCTTTAAGGTCACTGTAAGTCAGAAATGACCTGAAGGAACACAACAATGAAGAATAGAGTAGAATAGGACAGGACAGGCCTGAATAGGCCAAGGCCAATGTGGTGCCATGCTTTGAGTGTTGGACCGGGACTCCAGGAGACCAGAATTCAAATCCCTAGTCAGCTATGGAAACCCACTGGGGAACGTAGGCAGCTCACAACCCTCTCTGAAGAAATTTTGCCACGAAAATGCTAGGATAGGGTTGCCGTAGTCGGAGATCCAGCATGGTGTGGTGGTTTGAACGCTGGACGAGGATCCAGGAGACCACATTCCCCGTCCTTGCTCAGCCAGGGAGACCTATTGAACAACCTTGGACAAGCCACACTCTCCTCTCAGCCCAGGAGGAAAGCAATGGCAAACCTCCTTTGGGATACTAATACTAATATCTTCTATTATTATATCTTGCCAAGGGAACCCTAGGAGGCAGTCGCCATAAGTCAAGGTGGACTTGAAGGCCCGCAACTTCAGCCGCGAAGCCTTTTATCTGCTAAGGCCCATCTCTTCTTCTTGCAAGAAGTCCACCGACGGTCCTTCCCAGAAGCTTGCAAAGGCCGAGCGCAACGTGGGAAAGGCTTCGACTGGGATTCCCCCATCAATCCACCAGAGAGCACTCTCCTAACATTGGTAAACTTCCATGGCTGAGAAACTGTTTAGTATCAGCCTAGCAACCTCCCAGGAGGATTTGATGGAGAGTGCAGCTGCATGGCGAGCGTGCTTCGAGGAGGGCAGGCTCAGGTTAAGAAAACATTGACTTATGTCTGCAAGTGGTTCTAGGGTCAATTGCTACCAAGACATTGGGAGGAACAGCGACTGTATCTTCCGGAAAACAAAACACTCGGTCGGGCCAGAAAGGCTATGATTTGCTGGACTCACTATCTTATATACAAAGCGCACACTGCAACCTGCTTTCTTATTTGGATCAAGCCAATGGCCATTGCGGTTTTAATCAGTACAGTACAGTACAAGCCTGCTAATACCAATATCACATTTTTTAAAAATGATAATAAAATCTTATGATATGATAGTATTATGTTGCCATGCTAGAAATTCTAGCCAATGGACATTTGCAGTTTTAACAAATACGGTTAATACTTAAAAACATGACCGGCATATAAGTCTGCTAATAGCAATACTACATTTTTTAAAACGATAATAAAAATCTTATGATATGACAGTATATATTGCCATGCTAGAAATTCTGTAATTTGAGGAATCACTAGGATGTAAGTAGTCCTTATATACACATATGAGCACATACTGCAATGCATTTCTTTATTTACATCAAGCCGATGGCCATTGCAGTTTTAACAAATATAATTAATACCAAGAAACTTGACCATTATTTAATACCAAGAAACTTGACCATCATATAATACTAATTTAATAAAATAAAATAAAATTTTATATCACATATATGATGATATATATTCCTAGAACTCAACTACTGTTTGCTGTGCCGTTTCTGACTTACAGTGATCTAAAGGAGAACCTATCATGGGGTTTCCTTGTCAAGTTTCTTTAGAGAGGGTTTGCCTTTGCCATCCTCTGAGGCTGAGAGAGTGTGACTTGCCCAAAGTCACCCAGTGGGTTTCCATGGCTGAGCCGGGATTTGAACCCTGGTCTCCAGAGTTGTAGTCCAATGCACAAACTGCTACACCATGCGACACTGAACTACATATCGACGATATCTATAAATGGCCTTGGGATGTGTATAAAATAAATGAATTTGTTTAAAAATAAAACTATGATCTGCAAAGAGCCCGCATGGTATTGTGGATTGAGAGCTGGACTAGGATTCCAAGAGATCAAGGTTCAAACGACTTCAGCAAGTTACATTCTCTCAGCCTCAATGGAAGCCCATGGCAACCCTCCTTTGAATAACTCTTGAGAGCTAATGAGAGCTAATTGCAGTACGGAATTAGGGTTCAAATCCCTATTTGGATGTGTAAACCCATTGGGTGACCTTGGGCAAGTCACACTCTCTCAGCCTTAGAGGAAGATCATGGCAAAAAAAAAAGTCCCCTATGAATAAATCTTTCCAAGGGAAAACTCCATGAAAGGGTCGTGATAGTGTTGCAGGAGTCAGAAATGACTTGAAGGCAACAACAGCATCAACAACAACAACAACAGGACAAAACCAACTTGCGTTCAACCTTCAAAAAAGTTTGATATGATGTTATGTGAAGGCTGCATGAAAAACCAGCCAAAAGAGCAAAGGGGTGCCAAAACCTATCATCCAAAATTGCAGGCTTCGGAGCCTGCTTCTCATTTTTTAAGAAGCCAAAACCCCAAATAAAGCTTCAATTTCATGCCGTTTGAGTCTAAAACAAAGATAGTGCTGCTGCCTGTGTGCTTTCTTTGATTTCGGAGCCACCGATTGTACCTAATCCCAATGAATCAACAGAGAGAAACAAGGCCCAGAAAGACAAAGCGTTGGAGCCAAGCCTGTGCAAAGCAAAGCTCAAAGGAAAACCGTCAGTGCAAACTCGCGGAGGGAGGTTTTGATCTCCCCCAGATGCCAACGTCTCGGTCTTCTTTTCTCAGTTCTGCTGCTAAAAACGAAGCCAGGGCGCATCCTTCAAAACGTCAAGAACGGTTGTCTCTCCCCACAAAAATTTGTCTGAAACTTTAATGTGCCTTTCTTTTTTCAGTTGTTTTGGAGAGAGCAAAAGAAGCCACATCTGGAGTGCCCCAGCTGCCTGTTGAAGGTCAATGGGAGTTGCAGGTGGACTCGGCTGGCTCTCCGTGGCAGGACGGCGACGGAGCCAAAAGGCCCATTTCCCAGAAGGGGAATCCATTAGGGGTTTGGGAGAAGCCACCTTGCCAACACTGACACTCCATTGGGAAGGAAAGAGCTTGGGTCCCAGACCCTCCCTTTGCCAATATCGATTTCTCTCTGAAAGCTGGGTGTATTTCATGAGCTTGGCACATGCCCTCTTGGAGGAGGATGATATAACTCCGGTTAGGTAATGCCTCTTGCATAACAAATGGCTGGGTACCAATTCGATGCATGGCCTTGCCATCCAGTCTTCTGGGCACACAGCCTTCCTCTCTCCCCACACTCTTCCTCATCTTTCCCCCCATATTTCTCTCTGGCCTCTCTGCCCTTTTTCTCCCCTTTCTCCTCCGCTTAAGGAGCCCTCATGGGGCAGTGCTTCAATGCCTCTCCTGCAGCCACAACGTTGTGAGTTCGATCCCAGGCAGGGCTCCAAGGTTGACTCACCTTTCCATCCTTCCGTAGGTTGGTAAAATGAGGGCAATTGGCTTACGGATTGTAAATGCTTAGATAAACAGTATAGAAATGTCCATGGTGCTATTGCTATTTCTCTCGCTGCACCCCAATATCCTCTCCATCTATTCCAGTACTTATTTTGTCCCATTCCAGTGCTTCCCCTGGCAAAAGCCAGTGTGGCTTTCATTCCCAGCTTACCCATGAAACCTATCTTGGGTAAGTCACATACTCTCAGCCTCCTCAGGTGAAGGCAATGGCAAACTCCCTCGGAACACATCTGGCCAAGAAACCCTCGTGAAAGGCTTGCCTTAGGATCACCGTGAGTTGGAAACAATTCAAGGCACACCACAACAATAAAAAATGTGCTTCCCTCCCCACTCCAGTGCTTCCCTTTCCCATTGCAACGCTCATTTTCCTCAACCCTGTGCTTCCTATCGCCACTCCCGTACTTATTCGTCTTAACCCAGGAGTTTATCCTGTGCAGAAACTGAATTTAAACTGCAAGCAACCCACAAAAGCGGGTAGATTTTCAGACAATGTCGGGGGTTAACCTGAACAGAAAGGGGACAAAGCCTGCAAAAGCGGGTTGATTGTCACACAACTTAAGTGTCAATGAGCAATAACGGGACATTAACCCGAATGGAATGTAGAGAAAACCCTCTCCTTTTGACACTCAGAAAATCCCGAAAGTAAAAAGGAGAGAGGTTTGTCAAGTTTCCATTCGGGTTAATGTCGCATTATTGCTTTTTAACTCTCATGTGTCTGAAAATCAACCCCCCTTTGCAGGGGTTCTCTCCCTCCCCAGTCCCTCCTTCCTTCTCCCAGTTGGTACTGGAGATCCCAGTAGGTATCCGTGTGCCCAAGAAGCTCTCTTGTGCCCCACTCCTCTGTCTGACCAAACCCTCCCAGGCCTCCGGCAAAAATACACTTTGCCAGCACCGAATAAGATCTGAGCCGTAGCCTCAATGTTATAATATCAGGCACCTGGCGCATTCCTGTCATGATGAGATTTAGATTTCTTTTTCATGACTAATCAGACGGGAGGAAAAAAAGAAGGCAAGAACGGGGCGAAGGAGGAGGGTGAGCTGTAGGCCAGATGTTCTTTCAGAACGGCACAACATACATGAGAGGCGAAGCAAACGCTCGACAGGAATACAAAGTAAAAAGTGGTCCTCTTTTTCGGTGGTCCAGAAAGATCGGCTCTTTCCTCGCCTGTACGAGACTCCGGAAGAGAGAAGTGGGCAGAACAGAGCCTTTGGAGACAAAATAAAAATTAGTAATTGTGGTGTATGTGTGTGTGTGCAGACTACTAAAAGAAAGTACATACGCACACTTCAGACAAACAACTACACTTTGGTTGGTCAATAAATAGCATCAACTTCACATCTGTTTTAGAAACCTTCAGCCACCTCTTTCCATCGCACCCTTAAGATGTCCATCTTCTTATTTCACGCTTGTATGCAAAAAATGAATAATTGCAAAGCTTTTCTCCCCATTGGATGAAATTATGAGCAATCTGGAACATTGTTTGATGATTGATGATGATGATTTTGTATTCTAGGACCTTTGTGTCTGTCATCAAAACCTTTGCACCGAAAGACCATTCCCTCCTAGAAAATACTGCATTCTGTATGAAATGCGCACAAAATGCATTTTTACACAACGGTCCCCTTTTTTGCATAAAGAATGCAATGCTTGCATATAAACTACTTATTCTCTATTTTTTTTTAAAAAACCTCAAAATATCAAGCGTCTTGCAGTTATTGACGGGGTTTTTCCATGCATTGAAAAACCTGCACCAGTCTTCGTATCATCACAACCAATGGTGGCCAGGGTTATGTAGACGTTTAGGAACGATAGCGAGAGAATTCACGCCACGCGCAGGGGTCTAGTTTGTGGGGACCCCCAAAGCAAAGTGGCCTCTGCTCCACTCCTGGTGAGGCCAAACAGCTGTGTTCACACTGGAGAAATAAACCAGTTTAAGTGCCATGGCTCAATGCTGTGAAATTCTGGGAATTGCAGTTTGTTGTGGGTCCCAGAGCGGAGCAGAGCTCCGCTCTGGGCCCCACAACAAACTACAATTCCCAGAATTTCACAGCATTGAGCCATGGCACTTAAACTGGTTTATTTCTCCAGTGTGAACACAGCCGTATGTTGTCTGGAAGGTCACAGACCAAGATCTCCAAGAGTGGAAGGGAGCTGTCCAGCAAAATCCCCTCCTGAAAGCTGTATCTAGGAATCAATGGTCCAAAACACACTGCAGAAATAACCCAGTTTGAGACGGCTTTAACAGCCCTGGGTCAGTGCTAGGGAATCCTGGGAACTGTAGTTTATCGTGGCACCAGAGCTCTCCGACAGAGAAGGCTCAATGTCTCACAAAACTACAGAAATCCCTAGCATTGAGCCAAGGCAGTTAAAGCAGCCTCAAGGTGGATTATTTCTGCAGAGTGTTTTGGACCAATGTTGCCCCAGCAATGGCTTTCTAGATCCCCCCAACGGCTCTCTTTCTTTCTATTGTCCCCATAGGGTTTAAAACCAGAGCAGGTTTTGAATCTGGGGAAGGACTTACAGAGGAGTTTGCGTTTTTGGTTTCAATCTTCTTTTCATACATGCCGCCATCTCTGCCCGGGAGATTATTTTGGAAGGTCTGGAGATGGCAGATAGGACTAGTCATGAGATGCATCTACACTATGAAAATATTGCAACACTTTATGTGTAGCTCCATCCTAGGGAACATGGGGATTTGTAGTTTTACAAGGTCTTTAGCCTTCTCTGCCAAAGAGGGCTGGAACCTCGCTAAATTACAGATCCCAGGATTGTGTAGGATGGAGCCATGGAAGTTAAAGTAGCATCAAAACTGCATTATTTCCTGGGTGTAGATGTACCCATGAGCATCTGAGCCAGTGTGGGGGCATAGTGGTTTGAGTGTTGGACTATGACTTTGGAGACCAGGGTTCGAATCCCAGCTCAGCCACGAAAATCCACCGGGTGACCTTGGGTAAGTCACACTCTCTCAGCCTCAGAGGATAGCCATGGCCAAACCCCTCTTAAGAAACCTGCCAAGAAAACCTCATGATTGGTTCGCCTTGGAAACAACTTGAAGGCGCGCAACAACAGCAACAAATTAAGAAGCCAATGTAGAACATTGGCAATTAAAAAATAAATTTCAAAATATCTTTTTTAAAAAAATCAAATGACGCACTTGAAATCCCAAAATGTGAAGTCATGCCCAACTATTGGGGAACGATTGTTCTAAGACTATTGTTTATGGCTGAGCCAGCCTTTCTTAGCCAGACTGCATTGCTATCATTTTTTCCCTCGATAAGACTTCAGAAAACATTACAGCTTTCCTCCGTGGCTATTGAGGGTTCGGTTGCAAACATGCATCATTTCACATTCCTTCGCTTAGAAGGTCGAGATTTTGGCAGCCGAGGCTGTTGATGTCTTTACGGATGGAACATTTCGGTTTTGCGTTATATCACATACCTCCCAAGATGCGATATTGGGATTCAGGGAATCTGAACTTTTGGAGAGAGAGAGAGAGAGAAGAGAAAAATCTCTTAAAGGAGGGAGTTCCTCTCTGAGGCTGCGTTCACACTGGAGAAATAAACTGGTTTAAGTGCCATGGCTCAATGCTGTGAAATTCTGGGAATTGTAGTTTGTTGTGGGGTCCAGAGCGGAGCTCCGCTCCGCTCTGGGCCCCACAACAAACTACAATTCCCAGAATTTCACAGCATTGAGCCATGGCACTTAAACCGGTTTATTTCTCCTAGTAGACTTTTGGAAAAGATCTGGGACCATACGCCAGCGAGGAAAAGAGAAGTGAAGTGAACTCATTTCTGCATTAACACTGGGGGGAAAAATACAAATATATAGGTTTATCCCATGCAATTGAACAGCTGTCGGAGACTCATTAAAGAGAGACGCGAGGAAATGGAATTACAACATCCTTCCCTTTTGGAAGATAAAGTCTCTGTACCAGCAAACTACTCCCAAATTGAGAAAAAACACTCACATTAACCTGCCCCTTCCTCGGAAACTGCAGCCTCCTTCCTTCCACATTCACCTAAATTTTATTTTTTTTATTTTTTATTATATATCAAACACATAGACGAGGAAAAACACAAAAACACAAATAGGGTGAAGCCCTTACATACGCTCATAGGTACGTACGCAGACCATCGAACAAAAAATCTCTATGAATGATCACTATTACAATTTCCTATATACCACATCTTCCAAGACTATTGTTATTACCTACATAATAAAGGCTTATTTACTATTAAATTCCTTTTCTTATTAAAGATTAGTGTCTCTGTATTGGCTTTTGGGTTTTTTTTCATTGATAATATCTCAGTTGGGTAAAAAACATTGTCTATAAATCATTCTCATTTCACAACTTATGTCTATCGCTTTCTAAATTAGAAAATTTTAACTAAATATTTTCCTTCCACAAAAGTTCTTGGAAATGACACTGTAGCCCTTCCGAACTCTCTTTAGATTTATCTCTCATTGCAGCAGATAAGATATCCATATTCATAGCTTCTTGCATTTTTATCATCCACTCTTCATCTGTTTGAAGGAAACTTCTACCAAGAGATTTGGGGTATGTGTCCATGTTCAAGAAGAGTTTATTCCTCTGAAGATGCCAGCCACAGATGCTGGCAAAATGTCTGGAATAAACTCTTCTAGACCATGGCCACAGAGCCCGAAAAACACACAAAAAACTATTTTGGGAAAAGGTTGCATAATAAGGAGTAGGTTAATATGTAGAGAGACCTTGTCGCACCTTTGAGACCAACTGAAAGAAAGAAGTTGGCAGCATGATCTTCCGTAGATTAAAGCCTACTTCCTCAGATGCGTAAGGAGTAAGGTTGACAGGTTCGAGGAGGGTTGCATAAGGAGTCGTGTCAACCAGTTTTCTGCAGTGAAATACTGGACTGAGTCCTTTTGCTTGCCAGGCCAGCTGAAGATTTCAACCAGTATTTCTTCCCATCCTACTCCAGATGGTATCCCCACACTTTATGACTCCATCGGTTCTGCGTTTTTGCAACCGGCATCTTGCTGGTGTCTCACACATCTGTAGGTTCCCTTAATAATAATGATGAGAATGATGGTTAATCTTTGATGGTTGCAATGGTTGGATGGATGTTTTTGTCCTGTGCAAACTTCCGCATTTGGTTGAAGGCCTTGGGAGCAGAGTTGTTCGTGGACATGTTTAATCTTGTTTTGGGGGGAGAGTTGGGGATGTGACATATGTTATCACATATTGTATGTTGAATTGGTTTTATCATAAGCCGCTTTGATGGTTGTTAAGAGAAACATTTTTATTTTTATTATTATTTATTATGTGATGGCGTTGCCCATCACATATGCCCATTGCCCATCATGTGTTGCACATGTGGAAACACACCACAATGCTTCACTTCATATTCGTTTGACTTCCAATTTACTCTATTGCCGTTTGCTAAGGCACAGTTGTTCCAGACAGTCGCCGTCTGTCTCCTTGATGCAAAATGTGGGCTTGTGTATCGAAAATTTGTCACCATTATTACACTAGAAGTGTGTGGGCCCAATAAAAGAAAAATAAACACAATTCCAGAACAAGACACAGTTTTAGGATGACCCTGTTCCCAATTTGAAGGGGTTGCATCTCCCTCTGGAAGAAGGGTTTTGTGATCAGGGTTATTTCTCACCCTCCTGCGCTGCTTTTTAACCTCAAGGAGTCAATTTCCCTGTTCTTTTCCTTTTCTTTCTCCTTCTTTCCCTGATAATTGTTTTCTCGAAATACTACCTCGTTGAAGGGGGTTGTTTGCCTTAAGAAAACCATTGCCGTCATCCTGGAGGAATGCATCCAATCTGGTGTCAATAAGCTTAATTGGTGTGAAAAGCTTGATTGGTTTTGGGGACGGAGGGGTGGGGGGCAACCCGATGTGGATTTTGCCCCACGCCGAGACACAACGGGTTTTTAAAAAATCAACATGGGAGGATGGGAGATTAGGAATCGGGAAAGGTGGATAATAATAATAATAATAATAATAATAATAATAATAATGAGTTGCCATAAGTCCGAAATGGTTTGAAGAATACTCTAAATAACTCTGGACATCAGGGTTCAATTTCCAGATTGACCATGAAACCAACTGGGTGACCTTGGACAAGCTGCACTCTCTCAGCCTCAGGGAAAGGCAATGGGCAACCTCTTCTGAACAAATCTTGCCAAGAAAAATCCATGATAGGGTTGCCCTAAGTTGGGAATGGCTTGAAGGCATGCAGCGTTGGGTGTCCACTATCACACTTCTTTAACAGGGTACCAGCCCCAGCGCAAGATGTGTCCTCATCGCCAAAAATTGCCCCAGGAGCAAGGAGCAAGCGCTTGTGCATGATCCATTTGGGATTGTCTTCTCCCCCCAAACCAAAAATAAACTGTTTTCTTGCAAAATGCCTTTTCCGTCACACTTTTCGGGCCTCACTGCGGGAAGAGATGAAAGGAAAAGGCCATGAAAGATCACATTGTGGAGCTGGCTCCGTAGGGAGAATGGTCCACCCACCCGTCCCCAAAAATGCAACTCAGGACGGCCAGCACAGAGTGTTCAGATTACACATAATCCACCCCTTTATGAAAGGACGATTGGTGCCAAATACCCTCCAGGGAAGTTTTCCATTTTGGACAGGTGTCCCTTTCTTCTGTTTTCAGGTTTAACATATCCACCTGCCAAAGAAGTCAAGAAGGGGACATTCCACTCCGGCCAACATCCTCCATCAAAAAGTAACTTGTATCGCAAGTTGGATGCTCTCAGTCTCAGAGGAAGGCTATGGCCAACAAACCTTGCCAAGGAAACCCCATGTTGGTTTGCTTTAGGGTTGCCATAAGTCCGAAATGGCTTGAAGGCACGCAAGACAACACACGTTGCAAGTCAGACCCTTGGCTGGTTTTTGCCATTGCTGAGCACCATGAAGAAATTGTTGTTTCTAACTGCTTTTAAGTCAGCTTCGACCTATGGAGACTATGTGAATACGCAACCTGCAAATGGTGAACAAGACAGCGTTACCTTTTTCCAGTGTAATGCCAATTAAGTTTATCTAAATAAGTTAAAGATGGTGGCCAGGAGGAGGCAGCAAACAGGGAAAGGGATGGGAAATCACTATCTGATTTTTCATGATCTTCATCAAGATGGCATCACAGCATTATGAGCTAACTCCAGCAATTTTTGTACATTTCTTTTCCCTGCAAAGTTTTCCATTTTTCAAAAGACAAACATACCTGTAAAAGCCGTTGGCTACTCAAGCTTGGCAACTGAGAACACAAACAAAATTTTGAAGTGTGATCCGGTGAAAACAATGAGTAAAATTAAATATCCCAGCACAATTGTTTTTAAAGTTTAAACTAAAAGCAGAATGGTTTTGGTATCCTGCTGACATGGAAGCCATCAAACCACTTTTGGAGGAAGGAGTATCTTGCCACTGTCTTTTCCACCATGGCTTGGTGTGCTTTTAAACACTGGCGATATAAATTGTTGTTGCTACTTAGTACTGCCTTGGAATAAAAATTGCTCCTTTGAAAAGGAATAAGGTTACCGTTTCAGTATTTCAATAATAATAATAATAATAATAATAATAATAATAATTATTATTATTATTATTTCTACCCTGCCTCTCCAATAAGATCAATATTTCAAGATTACTGGCCAAAATCCGAGACCTAGGAACAGCCCCTAGTAATCCAAATTGACACCACTTTAACTGCCGTGGCTCCGTTCTATGCAATCCTGAGATTTGTAGTTTGTTCTTGCTCCAGAGCTATCTGAAAGAGAAGGCTAATTATATCACAATACTACAAACCCCAGAATTCCATAGCATGGAGACGCGGCAGTTAAAGTGGTGTCGAGCTGCATTATTTCTGCAGTGCGGGTGCAGTCCTAATTATACGTAAGTAGCTCGTGTAGATTATCGGCGATCAATAATAGGCATAAAAATAGCAAAGAGGAGGACATCCTTTCCCCAAAACCACTCCGCGGCATCATCCTCGCGACCGAGAAAAACTCCACGCATGGACGATGACGAAGAGCGTGGCTGGAGGCATCCTTTGCGGTCGATTCGTTTTCTGCAATTTTCTGATTCGTGTCCATTTCGAAGGTGTTAATATAATTACTACTGAAAGCAATCTGACTTTTGACCCTGCGGGGCTCTTTAAAAAGGAGAAAGGGACCCTGGCCAGAAAGCTCTTACTAGTACAAACACTCCAGCCCTTTTTACTGGTCAGGTAAAGGCCTCAGTTGTGTTGCTAATTAATTTTATATTTCCTTTGGCTACCTCTGACCCCCCCCCCCCCCAAAAAAAAGAAAATCTGGGGCTGTTCAACATTCTTTGAGTAACTGAGTATTTTTATTTTTATTTAAAAAAAAGAGAATTGGCTGAGCATTCAGGAATGCTATTAAAGCGCAAGCCAACCAAAGAGCTGAGCTCACGCTTCCTGTAAACCGCGCACCAATTTTTTTTTTTCACACGCGTGTGCACCAAATAAATAAGCCATCGTGTCAAATGCAAAACATATTTGAGATGAACGGGGAGGGAGTTTTGCAAGGGTCGGTATCCACAGTAACCTAACAGAAGCCATTAAACAAAAGGGGATATATATATATATATATATATATATATATAGCAAGTGTTAGTTTATAAATATATATTAGTTTTTGGGGTGATGGGAAATATTATAAAGGCCCAAATGATAGCTGAAAGTACAGAAAAGGTTGGAGAGGTTTGGGGAAAACATCAACCCTTGTTGGGTTTGTGTATCTTGCAACACATTCACCCCACGCTTCGTTCTTTCGCGCATACCAAAGAAGCTGTCTCACATGTGATTTTCATCTGTTTGCCATAATTAAAAACAAGAGATTGGGTCAGGCTTTCAAAGAGATCTGTGCGCAGGGAGGTGCCATATATATTTCTGGGCCGAATGGAAAATGCCATGGAAGGAGACAAGAGAATCGGAGGAAGAATAGACGGAGCGCCTCGCCGGCCAAGAATCTCTCCCTTTGGAGTGCCAAGGCTGGATTTTGGAACGTGGAAGATTGCGATCGTTGGCAATAATCCTGAGCATCTACAGTTTAGAAAGTCAATATTGGGCAGTCGTTCTGTCCTTTCTAAAGGGACTTAATGTACACAAAATTTAATTGAGCCATTGGGTGACATCCATATTCACCCAGGCGGATGGTTCCCAACTTTGGTCCTCCAGGTGTTTTGGACTTCAACTCCCAGAATCCCTGGCTGTTGGCCAAGCTGGCTGGGGCTTCTGGGAGTTGAAGTCCAAAACACTTGGAGGACCAAAGATTGGGAATCACGGACCTAGGTGTTGCTGTGATGTTGCAAAGCATGGATATCCATGCGCACTCCATGATGTTCATCCAGACGCTGGCTAGACGCTTGATGCACACCAAATAGAGGTTGGATAGCCATTTATTGGGTTGCTTTACCTGTGGATTCCTGAATGGAGTAGATGGTTTTTGCAATCCTCTCCAACGCTACGATGCTCTGATTTTATTATTTAAAAGTATCAAAAGTTTGTGTATCACTTAAATAGTATCTTATTTTACTGGTCTTACTGGCCAAGCCTTACAGGCAAAGCATGGCTACGCAACCTCTATTTAAAGACCTCCAAGGAAGAAGAGTAAGATGCTGCATAAACGAAATACTTTAAATCTAGGCACGCAAAATTGCATGGAAACAAAGGAAAAGGAAAAGCGTCTATAAGGAAATTGGAAGGAATTCCGACAGCAACAAGGAACATCATAAAAGAACTATGTTTGTTTTAAATTTTAGTTATTTATTTTATTGTAACCACATTCTATGAGAGTAAATGGCGAGTTTATTGATGTCACCGTGAAATCAGACATTAGAGTTAGATTTTTGTTTGATTTCGCAGTGACATCAGTAAACTCTCCATTTACTCTCATAGAATATGGTTACAATAAAATAAATTGCGCGGGGAAAATAGCATGTGCAAAAAACAGGGGTTTGAATTGGGCAGGAAACCGCAAAAGCGGATCGATTTTCACACGACATCATTGTTAAACTAATGTTAACCCGAACGGAAAGTGGAGGGAAAGTAGACAAAAGCCGCTCCTTTTTACTTTTGGAAAATCCCAAAAGTAAAAAGGAGCGGCTTTGGTTTACTTTCCGTTCGGGTTAATACAAGTTTAACAACAACGTGTGTGAAAATCAACCCGCTTTTGTTGGGTTTTTTTCTACCTATTAAATACCTTTTTTTGCAAGGGATTTTCCGCGTGTGATAAATGCCATTGTTATGTTAAATGAGATGAATTAAGCAAGTGTATGCAATGCTATAAAATAGGTCAGTAGGTTATAAGGATGAAATGCGGATGGCTACTAGGAAAAGACGGATTCTGTACATTTGCTTTAGATAATATAAATAAATATTATATATATATATCAAAATTTTGGATAACGTTTTTCTGACCATATCTCTGAGTCCTTTGACTGCATTCAGATGAAGATGAAACCCAGAGATTGCCATGTGGGGTTCCCCGCAAGAAACGGACCCCAAATGCGCCGGCGCACAGCACATTTGCTCCGATTTCCTGTCTCACGACCTGCTCGCATCGCAACGTGCGTCTGGGGTTGGAGGCAAAGAGCGCCGGTTGCCAAAAACTGCACGGAATGTGGCAGAGAGGTCAAGCCTGGGAATTTGTATGTTTCACAGCTATTTTGGAATTACGGGAAAGGAACTTGGCTCCTGGCGGAGCGAAGTCAAGCGCGGCGGTCACACAGGTGTAATAAACCAACAACGCGTTGCGGCATTCAGCCTCGCAGTTACGATCCGGCCTTACGAGGAGCTGTGAGAATGTCTAAATAATCACAAAGAACTGCTGAGAGATTAATTGGTTTGCAGGGAGGGAAGGAGGGAGGGAAGGAGGGACCAGAAGACTCTTTCCATCCGTGTTTGCTTTACAATATTGAACCTTGCAAAGTCAAAGTGACATTATCACACACCTAAGGCGTATATGAGTCTTGTCCCTGGCTTGCCGCTTCACCAAATGCATCTGAGGAAGTAGACTGAAGTCTAGGAAAGCTCACGCTGCCAACTTCTTTCTTTAGTTACTGTATATAGTCATGCATGCATCTAGAAATTTTAGTCAACAAATTGACCCCCAAAGTGTGAAGTCGAAGGCTTTCATGGCCGGCATCCATAGTTTTTGTGGGTTTTTCGGGCTACGCTGCTATATTCTAGAAGAGTTTGTTTCTGACATTTTGCCAGAAATGTGGCTGGGGAATGCATGTTCTGCAGAGATCAGCCACAGACGATGATGATGATGATGATGATGATGATGATGATGATACCCCACCAAGCTCTTCCAAATTGGGCTGCATCCGCACTGTGGAAATAATCTAGTTCGGCACCGCTTTAACTGCCACGGCTCAATGCTATGGAATCCTGGGATTTGTAGTTTGCCGTGGGCCCAGAGCTCTCCGACGGTTAACTCCATGTACCTGAGGAAGTGGACCAAGTCTAGGAAAGCTTACGCTGCGACTTCCTTCTCGGAGTTAAGCGCTCCAAGATATTTTGCGTACAGACTAACATGGCAATGTCTCCAAACTCAGTCCCTATATCTGCCTGGCTCTTGCAATGGGATCCTAGGGTTTTCTTGGCAAGATTTATTCAGAGAAGGTTTGCTGTCCCCTTCCTTTGAGGATGAAGGAGAGGTGACTAGTGGGTTTCTATACCAAAGTGATGATTTGAACCCGGAGCCTTAGGCGGACACCAAAACCACTGTCCATATCTCCAACCTCCATGTAAGCAGACCGGGCGAAAGGTTTTCAGTGGCCTTGCGGCTCCCAAATTACTACCTTTATTTATTTATTTTGCACTAGAAACTATTAATTGTTTTAAGTTTCTACCAATTACGGTCCCGTTTATTTATTTCTTTGGAAAGAAACCAGGGCCTTTTAAAAGTTTAATGCCGCTGTAACTCTAAATGTGTGAATTTCTCCGGCTCAAAATCCCGGTGCCTTTGGGCACTCCTGGAGTTTGTGCCACCCTATAACTTAATATTACTGCAGTTCTTAAAAATTGGTGGAAAAATATCGGGGAAATGAAACCCTTATGCTCTCCCTGGGGTCAAACATTATCCGTCCAGTTAACTTAAGCTCCTGATTTTCATAAACCGCTTTTTTTCTTGTTAAAGTAATACCACATTTAAGTCATTGTGTGTGTGTGTGCGTGTGTGTGTATGTATGTATGTATTTTATATATATATATATATATATATATATACATATATATATAGTTAAGAAAGGGAGCTTTACCTTAACCTTTTGGATATAAAATGGTTAATTCCGAAAATACCATAATTATACCATCAAAATATTTAGTGTGATATTCATTCTGACTGTACTTTGTATTGAAAATGAACAACCATATTTCAAATTATTATTATTATTATTATTATTATTATTATTATTTGAAATATGATTGTTCATTTTCAATACAAAGTACAGTCAGAATGAATATCACACTAAATATTTTGATGGTATAATTATGGCATTTTTGGAATTAACAATTTTATTAATAATAATAATAATAATAATAATTTATCTTTTCCTGAGGGAATCAAGGAAGGAAATACAATAAAATTCAATATAAAATATACAATATAAATTTCTCATTTTAAAAAGAAATCTCCTCCCACAAGCTCCCTCAATCATAAAATAGCAAACAAAAAAAATGCAATAAAATTAAAAGATTAAAATAAAAATAAGATGTTCATTAAAATTAAAGGTGGTTTGAAGCGGGGCATCTATTTTTTAGGGGGATTATGATATGAGATATCTCATCCCTGGTCTTGGAAGGAAGGTAAGAATCACTATTGAAGGTTAGAATATGCTATGAAATGCTGGGATTTGTAGTTTGTCGTGACACCAGCGCTCTCTCACAAAACTACAACCCCCAGAATCCCATACCATTGAGCCATGGAAGTTTAAAGCCGTTTCAAACTGCATTATTCCTGCTGGGCAGATGCAGCATCGTTGCAGTTTGGGGGTTTTATTCCGTGCAAAATTCACGCATCTTTGCACAGGAAACAACCTTATGCGGAAATATTGTTTCCTGCACAGAAAATGCACAAAAAGCCAAAACTGGGGCTTTATTCTGTGCAAAATTTGCACGTGGTTGATTTGCATGAGAAATAGCATCTTCTGCCTGGGAAACAGCATCTTTGGGTGCAGGAAACATGCACAGAAAATGGAAAACGCCGCACAACTATGTGCGAATTTTGCACACGATAAGTGCCGTCGTGGTTACACTCCGGTATCGTTCGTCTCCCCGTGTTTTCATCCATGAAATGTGCGTTGGACCGGGGGGGAGGTATGCATCTTGGCTTGGGGGAGAAATATCATGCCCCGAAACGGCATCCCGGCCATTGCTTCTGAGCCAGAATCCGGATCATTAGCCTCCCTCATTACTTTGCCTTGAGAGCCAAAGGCAAAACAGGTGCACATTGCCCAAAACCGGGAAGCAATCCCTGCCTTGTTATGGGAATCCAAAGACTTTGGGGAATTTTTCACAAAGGAAAGCAATTTTTTTCCCCTCCCTATTGAGAAACTTGCCTAGTTAAACGCAGGCATTAAAAGCTGAACTGTGGGCCATTGATGCCGTCTGGAGGCTTAATGCGCTTTCTCTGGCACATCTATGGCACCCAACGTGTGCAACTTGCAAAGCCCGACCGGCGTCTTACAGGCCATTAGACCTTCATAATGCAACCTCTGACCGTCGGCGGGGCTGTATATTAGCCATGGAAAGAATACCGGCCTTTCCCGGCAAAGTCGTGGGTTTCCCAAAAACATGCCGAGAAGAACAGCGCACACAGAAGTCTGGTTCTTTCGGCCTTTGCGAAGCCTCTCGGAGGATGAGGCTGCGCGGAAATATCTGTGGTTTTCCTTGTGCAAAAAAATCCTTTGCAAAAAATCCTTTGCAGGAAACAGTTTGTCAAAGTCCAACTTTGGGATTAGGGTTCCCAGATCTCAAGGCCTGGACCCACTTCTCCACTTCTCAGGTTAAGGAGGAGGAATCATAGGGTGAGGGTACTGTCTTAAAAAAGAGTCCGTAAATATATTTTCCGGATGTTTTCAAAGGAATGGCTCAGGGCGTTAAGTTGTTTATAATGTGTTTTAAACTACTCAGTTGCCTCCCGTTGACTACTCCTGCTTGCTCTGTTTAAACAATTTTAATTGTATTGTTTGTTATAGTTATTAATATTAATTTTGGGTTTATGATGGATGGGTGGGTGGGTTTGTGGGAGACTTTATTGCATTGTAATTATATTTTAATGTTGTAGACCGCCTCAATCTCATTGGAGAGGCAGGGTATAAATAAATTATTACTATTACTATTATTATTATTATTATTATTATTATTAAACATTTGCTAAAATCTTTTAAAAACTGGATTTGATATTTTAACATGCAGTTTGTTTTAATATTGTAGGAATTTAATTCTGTCTTAATGTATTTTGTATGTTTTAATTGTACTGTTTCTTTTAATACTGTAAGCCACTTTGAGGCCCAATTTTGGGACAAGGGCAGGATATAAATAAATATCATCATCATCATCATCAATCATCATCATCTAGTTACCAATATTTTGAAGCAGCTACTTGGTTCCATATACATAACCAGGGTTGCATCCACACTGCAGAAATAATCCAGTTTGACACTGCTTTAACTGCCACGGTTCAATGCTGTGGGACTCTGGGATTTGTAGTTATGTGAGATATTTAGCCTTCAGACAGCTCTGATGCCACAATGAATGACAACTCCCAGGATTCCATAGTGCTGAGCCATGGCAATTAAAGCGGTGTCAAACTGGATTATTTCTGCAGTGCGGATGCAGCTCAGGTAATGTTCCCTGAACTGCAAATCTAAGGCAGTTTTCTTGGACAGTTTGGAAGGTGTTTCTTGTTTAGAAGGGGTTTGCCATGGCCTTCCTCTGAGGCTGAGAGTGTGTGACTCATCCAATAGGTTCCTATGGCTGAGCAGGGTTTTGAATTAAAAATAAATGTGAACGATAAGGTCAGGGGGAAACAGCCTGTTGTAAGGGACCTACCAATATCAGGATCAGAGTTTGGAAAAGTTACTTTCCTGGCCTACTGCTCCAATCTCCCAGCCATCTAAAGGAAAAGAAACCTTTGCCAAACCGGACCCTCTTGTCTATCCCTTATTGTGCCGAACGATGCCAGGAAACTCAGTCTGATTTCCAAGACCCAGTTCAAATAAATAAATATACAGCGACAGACGAAAACCGAGCTCATCGTGGGAAGGTACAAAAATAAGTCGGAAAAACCGAGAAACTTCAAAGGGTCAGGTGGTGCCGCGTTCCTTTTTCTCAATAACTCTTGCCTTTATGGTCAGATGGTGTTTTGAAAAGGGAATAAAAGGAAACACCCTTGCGATGCAGACCGTAAATGTCCTTGGGTTATGAAAGAAATTGTCTGACATCACAGAAAGACTGTTCCGAGCACCTTTTTTAAGGAAAAAGGAGTCTGACAGATGTTTTAGCATTACAAAGTAGGCACATGTTTTGGTTTCCTGAAATAAAAAAAGGGAGCACGCATCACTTTTGCAGCCTCAAGGTTTACCTTTCATGGCGCATAAGAATAAAGAAGGGTTTTCTGCAACGGGAGCAATTCCTTCTTGTATTCTTGCATGGGTCCCTTTTAGGGATGCCAAGGGATGCCATCTTGAGTTCCCAAACTCTGGACCTTTTCCAAGTGTTTTGGGCTTCAGTTCTCAAAATCCCAGACTATTGGCTAAGTGAGGCTTTTGGGAGTTGAAGGCCCAAACACACCAAGGACCAAAGTTTGGAATCGAGTCCAGCTCTTTGCCATAGAGATGTACGAACTAAAGCACTCCCGAAAAACGACCACCCGAGGTTTAAAGGCCTCCAAAGAAGGAGCGTTGACCACTCTCCAAAGCAGTCCATTCCACTGTCCTCTTCCCATTTCACATGGTCAACGTGCTTCTTTGGTCAGCAAGGATGGGAATGATATCTGACACTCCTCTTTCGGTATTCTTGATTTCTTCTGAAAGTCGCTGCAATGACCAGAGAAGATTGGGATGCGAAAAGTCCCAGCAACAACATAGGGATGCGAGTGGCCAAAATGTGCAATACCTTCCCAGGCCGACCAGAATGCACAAGATGTGCAATACCTTCCTTGGCCAACCAAAATGCACAAAATGTGAAATACCTTCCTTGGCCAACCAAAATGCACAAAATGTGCAATACCTTCCTTGGCCAACCAAAATGCAGAAAATGTGAAATACCTTCCTTGCCTGCTCAACAAAATACCACAATGAATAAATCACATGTTGTTTGTTCTATCTCTTAGAGGGACTGCTTCTAATACAAAAGCAATTCCTCTTCTGCCAAATCAAATATGATTTTGAGCTGGGAAACCATCTCCTTGCCAGATCCCCTGGTCCAAAATTGCTTGATGAAAGTAGAAAAGGAGAAACAATTGCACCCCTTTCGCTCTCTTCCCCCTTTCCCTGACCAAACCAAGAGACATAGGACAACAGATAGCAAGATGTTCCCAGTGATCTCTCCCAAGAAAAATGCAAATATATATATATATATATATATATGATACTGATATATATATATCAGTATCAGATCCCGAGAATTTGCATTCCCTTCGGAGAAGAAACATGCCCTTCTCCGTAGATTCAGGCAAAAGCAAACTGCAGCAGACTCTCCTCTAGTTTTTCTGTTCTTACCTCATTGAGATTTATTATTACGGTCAATGACCAGCATAAAACAATATAAAACAGTACAATATTATACAATGCCCAATAGAAAAAAAAACAATACAAACGGTACAATACAAATACAATAGGGATACAGCTCCTGACATTTTGATGACGTTCGGATGTTGCTTGGCCATGTGTGTCTTAGGCTGTGAAATGTTAACAAGTATACAATTTTATGCAGCGTGCAACTTTAGTAATAATTTTTGAGGATCCCAAAGCCAGCTCCGAACACTGTGATGTCTGGTCGTTCCTGATAAAAGTATTTAAAACCCATCCAGAAGCTCTCACCGCGACGGAGTAGTCCCTCCAGACGCAGACTGGCCTTGACGGAGTAGTAAATCAAGGAGTACCTTCCTTTCCTCCTGCTCCCACTCTCTCAACCCACACAGATTAGTCCAAAGCGCCAGGCCTTGCCAAGCCCAATAGATTAGAACAAATCTGGCATTTTTCGGCGAAGCCATTGAGGAGACATGACAAGCCAGAAAACATTCAACACGGGGCAGGGAAATGCTCCGAAGGTGAGATCATTTCTGGGTCCCCAGCGATTTCTCTGATCTGCCTTGAACTTTCTATCAGACTTCAGGGGAGAGAATGGTTTTATTTGGGCCACATTTATTTTAAAAAATGCAACCGATGCCAAGGTGATAGCTGGGGGAAGCCAATCTCAGAAGCAGCTCTGGAGATATACACGTACCTATCTTCTATACTAAAAACACACAAAGTATATAGAACACAGTACAACCCAGTGTAGTATTGAATGACACTTCCCTTCCCCTTTCCTTCTCTTTCCTTCCTTTTTCCTTCCCTTCCTCCTTTCTTTCTTCCCTTCCCCATTCCTCTTCCATCCTTCTCCTTCTTTTTCTCTTTCTCCTTCTCCTCCCTCCCTCCCTCCCTCCCTCCCTCTTTCCTTTCCTTTCTTTTCTTTTCTTTTCTTCCCTTCCCTCTTCCTCTTCTTCTCCTTCTCCTTCTCCTTCTCCTTCTCTTTCCTCCCTGCTTTCCTCCCTTCTTTTCTTCCCTTTTCTCTTCCCCATCCCCATCCCCATCTTCATCTCCATCTCCATCTCCATCATCTCCATCCTTCCTTCCTTCCTTTCTTCATCCCTCCCTCCTTTTGTTCTGGTTTTGACAATGCTTCTGGCTTAGAGATGCAATAGGATGTTCTTCCTTCCTTCCTTCCTTTTTCTGGTTTTGATGATGTTTCGGGCTTAGAAGTGTAATATGATGGCCTGCACTTTGAGAAACGGAGAGAGCTTTGAAAACCTGAGAGAACTCAAGAAAACCTGGAGAAGCCAAGAGAACCTTGAGATTGAACCAGAGGGAAAGGTTGATGGTCTATAAATCTGGGATCCTGAGAGGGCCTAAGAGAAATTTGAGAATCTGAGACAACACTGAGAGCCTGAAAATCTGAGAACTTGAGAGAGGTCAGGAGAACTTGGAAAATCCGAGAGAACGTTGAGAGAACTTTAAGAATCTGAGAATGTGGGAGAACCTGGGAAAAACAGCTTCGAGAGCCTGAAAATCTGAGAACCTGGAAGAACTCAAGAATACTTGGACACTGCGAAAAAGGTTTTGAGAGCCTGAGAAACTGAGAACCTGGGAGAACTTTGAGAAGTTGAGCAAACTTGTAGAGCTTAAGAACCTGAGATACTGGAGAGCCATTGCTGCCCACCATCAAAGTAGACAATCCTTGATCTGTCAGTATAAAGGTATTTTTCTATCTTCTTGGTGGATGAAAGCAGCCTTTTGGATCTGCTATGCAAAATGAGTTACTGCTTTCAGTCTCTCAAGGCAGCAAATCCTTCATCTCGGATTTATCCTCATGATCTATGTGAAATGTCCTGTTGTTCTTTGGGATAGTTTTCTTGTGAGAGCATGCGGATGGCCTCTTACCATCCGAAGGCCTCCGCTGACAAAAGCTTTTGAAACAGGAACAATCCATAAACATTTATGGATGGGTGGCAATTCTCCTGGACCAGAACACAAAACGCATTTGGCTTCTCTCTCAGCTCTCGGTTGTGTGAGCCTCTGCACCGCTTGCTATGTCCTGAGTTTTATGGTCTGAAAATCAGATCCACAACGTTTCTGGAGCCGTGTGGCAGCAGCTGTGTCCTGGCCTTCACCTGGGCTTGACTAGGAATGGGAAAGTATTCAAGAAGTATTGCCAACCGCGCCAAAGAAATAGTTCCATCCCCAAAAATACCCCGATGATTTCAGATTTTCCCTCTGAACTCCCTCCCGTTCGTACCATTCTGTTTTATTCTGGACGCGCCGGTTAGAAAGACAAAAGTGTTTTCTGGAGAGCGCAAGGCTGCTAGGCACAGAACAAAACTTTCCATGAATTCCTGCTGGTCCTGGATCCACAGCAATATTGATTCAGGACAAATATAGTCTGCTGGCTGGACTCCGCAGCTTTCCATAGATAGCTGCTAATCCACCGGCCAAAGCAAACTGTACTCACATTGAAACGAATGCCATTCTTCGCACAGGGAGATAATGGAAAGCTTTGAGAAACCGGTGCGGGGTAAATATACACACTCAGAAGGGCCATATGCCTAGTAAATGGATTTGTCCAGCATTTCAGGATGTTACTGGATCATTATTGGAATTTATCACACGGGTGGAATTTCTCCCAATTTCGAATGGAGCCAATTCGAATTCATGCAAATTCGCTAGTTTAGCGAATTTACGTGAATTCTAATTAAATTTGGAATGCATTCAGAATGACTTCCCATTTCCCGAAAATGACCCCCCATTGCCCGAAATTGCGTGAGATACTCTAATACGCAATTATGTGAAACCCCATGATTGTGTTCGTAATGACTTCCTTTTTGCCCGAAATTGCGTGAGGTACACTCATATGCAATAACGTGAAACCCCACGATTGTGTTTGGATTGCCATTGCATTATACCCTCAAATTCTGTCGTATGATAAACTCCTTTGTTTCACCTGTGCTGCTTAACCTCGGTCAAATTTAATCTTCGCTAAACATTGGTGATGGCTAATGTCTTCCCTGTTCAATGATGGTGCCTTGCGAGCAGTAGATTCTCCTTCGTTGGAGGTTTTCAAACAAAGGTTGGAGGGTCTACTCCCAGTTGTGCTTCAGTTGCGTATTTTTGTATGGCAGGAAGCTGGACATGCTCTTGTAACACCTTCTAACTTTATGATACTACATGATTCTATGTCAGTCGGGTCATGAATCCACAATGAGTTATCCAAAGAGCTGAACGCTGTTCTCAAAAGCAGGTCAGCTTGATCGAAACTGGAGCTGATTAAGTGTCCCACTGAGATCAGAGCCTTTAGCCGCCAATATATTTAAATTATGTGCTCTTAAATATTAATAAATATCAAATCTTTCAGGTCATGCTCACCTACTTGAATGTCTTCTTCTCCAACACTCCAGAAGCATCAATCTCGACTCGCAGTTTTCCATATCTTGGATCAAAATCTCCATACCTTCTCATGATTCCTCATCCACCAGATCATGAAAAGGCTGCAGGGAAACTCTGGTGCTGCAACAAACTACGCCTCCCAGAATTCCATAGCACTGAACCATAGCAGTTAAAGTGGTGTCAAAATGGATTATTTCTGCAGTGCGTA
Source organism: Urosaurus nigricauda (assembly GCA_034509955.1). Lineage (NCBI taxonomy): Eukaryota > Metazoa > Chordata > Lepidosauria > Squamata > Phrynosomatidae > Urosaurus > Urosaurus nigricauda. The sequence goes on along the minus strand of JAOEGL010000011.1, from coordinate 24,694,201 downwards.
TGCAGTTTTTGTCAAAAGAAGCTTCTTCATCATGCTTGTAAAAATAAATGAAAGAAGAGGGGGTTCATTGACCATCCACACTCTTGATGATGGCATTCATTATTCTCTAGAGATCCGGATAGTTGTTCCATATGGGATTGTTTGGTGCACTTGCAACCAAAAGTCTTGTGGTTCCTGAAAGATTAACAGGTTTCATTTGGCAGAAGCTTCATGGACAGCTGCTCAGTTCATCTGTTGCAGATGACGGCTATGACAGTTAAAGAAGAGTCAAACTGCAATATTTCTGCAGTGCAGATTAGACCTGAGTCTCTTATGTTTGATTTTTATGCCCCCACCTTTAAAAAAACAAAGACATTACTTCTGAGTTTTCCTCTCCAAAACGTCTCTCTGAAAGGTCTGAAAACTCCAAGGATGTTTTATGAATCAAGAGATGTAGAGATTTTTCCCCTCCTTTACTTCCACTCACTGACCACAAATCAGGCATGAAATACAGCACAAAATTCGCACTGTGGCACAGACATAACCACAGGGGTGTATCTACAAGGGAGAGGTCAAAAGAAAGGCAGTTCCCCCTCCAAAATAAACAGTCAGCCCCTTCTGATGAAATTTTCCTCAAATTTCTAGGATCATAGTAACTTAAAACTTAAGTTGAATACTTGGAAACCATGTTTAGGCATCCAAAGAGAAGGGACAGGCCAAGGGTGCATTTGCAGTGCAGAACTAATGGAGGTTGGTTCCACTTTAACTGCCATGGCTCCATCCTCCAGATTCCTGATATTTCTAGTTTGGTGAGGCACCAGCACTCTTTGGCGGAAAAGGCAAAAGACCTTGTGAAACATCAAGTCCAAGGACTCCATAGGATGGAGCTACAGCACCTGAAGTGGCTGCATTATTTCTACAATGGAGATGCAACCCAAGTGACCAAGGGAATGCAAACACAGAAAGGTTTTTAATGCCTCACCTTTTGCAAGGCTAGAAATTTGGGGAAATTTCATCAGAAGGAGCAGAATTCTTACTCTGGAAGGAGCAATGGCTTCATTTGACCACCCACGACCCCATAGCTATCCCACAGCATAACCATACCCTTGTTCCCCATTGCTCTGCATTATGGATCCTGAGCTTCCCATCTCCACTCAATGGAAAATGTGACGCTTGGTTCGGATGCAAGTAGCCCTATAAAAACATCAAGTGTGACCCAACCCTGAAATCATGTGAAATGGGCATTCCAGCATTTGGCGCCATTAAAAAATTGCTCCAGCGGGTCAAGTGTATTAGCCCTAAATTGGAGCAGGAGAGACAGCCGTTAGCTTTGTTCCTTTGGCCTTTGTGGCTTCCAGTGATGCATTGTTTCCTTTCTTTTTAAAGATTTTCCCTAATTAATCACCACTTCAGGAAGGAATAAGTCTTTTGTTATGTTTTCTTGGCTGCAGGAGGGCCCTCCGGTCGGCCTTGTGCATCCAAACTGCACACAGAAGACCGTCCTCCAGGCCGTCCACACCCCTCCCTCGGTTCCCATTTTCCAAGGTTGCATGGTAACTAAACCATCAACTCCGTCCCCCAAACGGTGGGATTCAGATGTGAGCCGAACAGTCCAGAGCACTCCTTGCTCATCAAATCCTTCTGGGCCCATTTGTTGCTAGCGCGCATAGATGGGCGGCTCTCCATTTTCCATGATTCGCCACACACAGCTGGGTGGATGCACACATCCGGCAAGCACACTCACTGGAGAAACATCCAGAGCTGCCCTGGCGCATGGAGACATCAGCCCATCTCCAAGCCTGGCTAAACCTCCTCTTAAGTATTTCTCCCTGTTCCTTAAGATAGTGGTGAATCACGGTACAGCTCTCTAAATTGTTTCCAACCTTTCTCGCCGTAATTCTAGGGCTGTTTACAAGTTTCCTTAAATTAAGGACCATTGGTGTGGTGGAGACTTTCTGGACTGAGACATGACCACCTGCGGGGTTCAGATGTGACTTAAACTCCTGAGGTTTTCGTGTGAGTCAGGTTGCTTGGTTTCCCTCTGACTCAGTGGCTTTTAATCTATAAAAGGGCAAGCGGAAGAATAAAACCAAGGTGATAATTCTTATTTTGTCAAGACGACCCTGGGCAGAACGTTTCCAAGACTCGTATTTTCCATGGAGCTGGATGAACAATGATCTCAAGCCCTGCAAAGAGGAATACTCTGGGATACACCAGAGGAAACGCTGGTATTCCCAAGGTGGTGTTTTGTTTTGAGCATTTTGTTTTCGAATGTCAGTAACCATACAAAAATGGCATGCACCAAGACTCACACATTTAAGTTCTCTTGGTTCGGCCACCATCCCAACCACATTTGGTGAGGAAATGAGAGACAGGGCCTTCTCAATGGCAGCACCAGGTTCTGGAACTGTCTTCCTTGGAAGGTCCGGTTGGCCCCTCCATCTTATCTTGGCACCCTCCCTCCTATCTTTCCTATCTTTGATTTAGGGAAGCATTTGCATTTTTTAAAATATACTATTTCAGATGGAGTTTTCAATGGGGGTGTTTGGTTTTTACCATGTTTAAAATGTGTTTTAACTTGCGTTATTTAAGTGGAAGCCAGGTTTAATTGTATTTTGTTACTGTTCTTGTCGCTGTGTGCCTTCAAGTCACATCTGCATTATGGAGACCCTGATGCGATCCAATCGTGGGGTATTCTTGGCAAGTTTCTTCAGATTTGCCATTACCCTCCTCTAAGGCAGTGATTCCCAGACTTTGGTCCTCCAGATGTTTTGGACTTCAACTCCCAGAATTCCTGACTCTTGGCCAAGCTAGCAGGAGTTTCTGGGAGTGGAAGTCCAAAAACACCTGGAGGATCAGAGTCTGGGAATCACTGCTCTAATGCTATCCTGCAAATGCAGATTCAAACCCTGGTCTCCAGCATCTTAGTCCACTATGCTTCAGAGACATATTCCATATTTAAATAATAAAAGATACTCAGTACACATCCTTGTATCCCAACCAATTGAAGGCTGAAGCCCTGTTTGAATGGAACCGTCTCTACCTGCTGGAGAAAAGACAGCAGAGATGGGGCCAAGCAAGCCTTCCTTGGGAAGGATATCCATATCTTAGGGGCAACCACCAAAAAGGCTCCTTCCCATGTCATCCCTAGACAACCATGTTGGGGTGGTGCAATGGAGAGATAAAGCCTTCCCTTGAAGACTGCAAGACTCAGGCAAATTCATATAGGGAGATATGAGCTTTCAGGCTGGGCTTTGACCATATAGATCAGTGGTTCTCAACCTTCCTAATGCTGCAACCCTTTAATACAGTTCCTCATGTTGTGGTGACCCCCAACCATAAAAGGAGCGGTGTCTCGGTTCCTAAGACCAACAGAAATATGTGTTTTCCGATGGTCATAGGCGACCCCTGTGAAAGGGTCGTTCGACCCCCAAAGGGGTTGTGACCCACAGGTTGAGAACCACTGATATAGATGCTTAGGAGGGCTAAACCTGGGGCCTTGGGCTTGCAGGGCATGTGTTCCACCATCCGTATTTCCAACCGTGAGCTCATTGCAATTCCTCGCAGAATGGGAATTACTCAGCCAGAGGGAGGGAGGGAGGGTGGGAAGGGAAATTAAAGAGGAGAAGCTCCCAAGGTCCCTATTAGCCTAATCACTCCCATATTACTGTTTTAACCTTTTCACCTTCATAAGAAAGATCACTGGAGATAGCATGTTTGTGAGGACGGCCTATAAAAATACCTCCTTGCTAATGGCTCATTTTCCTCTGCTTTGCGCAGTGCGCTGGTTGGAAACATGCAGTCACGCCTTGGATGGGACCCCGTATTTATAAGTTTAAAAAAAAAACCCTTGCCCTTCATTCTTTTCTGCTTTGAACGGCGGTGTTGGATGACATTCCACCGCGTGTAAAATCAAAACTCATTAACATTAACAAGAACAGGCTTTACATGTAAGGGATTAGTCCCCCCCACCCCACCCCACACCCAGCGTATTAAAACTAGATCCAAATGAGGAGTTGCAGACTGGAGGGATGGAGACTATGGTTTGTCTTGGAGCTTCTTCAACCCTTTCGTCTTTCCGACGTTCGAAATCTTGAAGGAATCTGCTCAAAACTGAAAAAAGGCTGGCTGAAAAAACGCGATTATTAACTCAACCACCCACTCCCTTTTCTTTATAAAATAGTGTTAATTGTAATCAGGAGTGGCAACGTATCAGTTCCCTGCACTTTCTGAAACTCGCCGCGGAGAAGAAGCAATTAAAATGTAAGCTTTGTGCTTTAAATCTGTGCTTATTGTGCATCATCCTCGGTGGCTAGCTAACCAGATAGGATCTTCCGTTGACATTTCTAGGTGTTTCTCCGAATGGTAGCCAATGGTTTCCAATGGCAGTGGTGATTTTGCTGTCGATTTTATTCCAAACCTTATAAGAGATTCAAACCAAAACCCATAAGTGATACCTTTATCGGCCAACCGAAATACACAATATACTTGTCGCAAACCTTTGAAGCTCCTTGGGCTTTTTCATCGTCAGGCAAGATGTTACAAACCAAACAGGAGAAGAACAAAACAATTGGAGATGTTAGCCAGATGTCTGCATGTTGTTTCAGTCCATAGTAAAGATGGAGGATATCTTTTGCAGGCTTGGAGCAATAGGGAGATTTCCAAAGTCGAGGAAATTTAAAGTCCATTTGCATCTCAATGGGGACTCCTCTTTGGCAACCCAATATGTCTCAAATCCAGTGAGGTCACGGATCTCTTTGTAGGCAGAGAACCTTATAGGAGATTATGAGAGTCATCCCCTGCCCCACAACTGCTACCAATCATTAAGACCTTCTTCTATCCCACGATTATGGCATCAAATGTGTGGACCTTCTAGATGGCCTTAAGGTTTCCATGTGAAGCTTTGTTCACCGAATCCCACCACTGGACACTACCACCCTTGAATAACTGCTCCCACCAATGACACCATGTGTCCGAACTCACCCACGTCAATAACATGACTGCACCATTCTCAGAGACACGGATGTATAATGCAAACATAATATGCGGAACCAATGTGCAACATGCTGTTGTTGTGTGCCTTCAAGTCGTTTCCAACTTATGGCGACCCCAAGGTAAATCCAGTATGGGGTTTTCTTGGACGGTTTCTTCAGAGGGGGCTTGCCATTGCTATCCTCTGAGGCTGAGAGTGTGTGACTTGCCCATGGCTGAGCCAGGATTCAAACCCTTGTCTCCAATTCACAGCCCAACACTCAAACCACTACACCACACCGGATCCCTAATGTTCAACATAAAGATTAGTTAACAAAGCTAAATCATGACTGACCATAATTAAATTCCATCTCTCCTTCCTAATCCTAACTAATCCTGAGTCTACCTAATCTTTCTCTCCGATCCTAACTCTCCTAACACCTCTAACTCCTATTCCTCATTGCCCCATTGATATATATAACAGCACGTAAAACAAAACAAGCACACAATGCACAACACAAATGCATAGTTACAATGCTGACTACCCCAATCTATCCACCCCCCTTTCTCTACATAAAAAGCATAAAAGAGTTGACTTCCCACCCACAAATCAAAGACAATATAATAAAAATAAGGCAAACTTCTCTATGCTACTGGACTATACTTTTATCTTCTGACTTAGAGTCTCGGAGAAAAGAAAAAGAATACCTCAATCCTCTTGTTTTTTTCCAGATCGCTTGAGCTACGCTTGCACTGCAGAGGTAACCCGGGTCGACACCACTTTCACTTCTGTGGCTCCATGCCATGGAAATTCTGGGATTTGTAGTTTTGTGAGACATTTGAACTTCTCTTTCAAAGAGCTCTGGTGCCCCCAACAAACTCAGTTCCCAGAATTCCATAGCACTGAGCCAGGGCAGTTGGAGTGGTGTTAACTTGGGTTATTTCTCCATTGAGGACAAAGCCTTAGTGTATTATATTTGCTACATTTTACTTTAATTTCTCAAATGAACACAATTTTCTCCCCCAAAGTCCATAATATCGCAGAGCTCTCCAAGGTGCTGAATGCTGTCCCACTAACAAATTCAGAACCATGGAAAGCTCCTATAGAGCCTGAATTCAAATTCACAGCCATTTCACTCTTTTGCTTTGATATAGCCATGGCTACAAGTTAAAATACCCTTCTTTAATCTTAATATTCATGTCTACTCATACGTAAATACAGTTAAGTCTTACTTCCAAGTCAATGGGTTACAGGTGTTCAGCCTTACAATGTCATTCTATGTGTGTTTATTCTGAATTTAAGTCTGCCATGTTCAATGGTACTCAGTTCCTTGTACGTTTTTTAAAAATTAATTTTAAATTTCATTTTATATTAAACCATCAAACAATAAGTAATAATAGGCAATTAACAGCAACATCACATTTCAAATAAAACAAATGTTGTCTGCTTGTTTCTTTAATTCTCATTGTAAATATATCTCTCTATTTCAAAACACATCTTGTCAAAGATGACTCATTTGACTTGGTACGGGTTGAGTCTCCCTTATCCGAAATGCTTGGGACCAGAAGTGTTTTGGATTTTGGATTTCTTCCCCCAGATCCTGGAATATTTGTATATACATCATGAGATATCTTGGAGATGGGACCCAAGTCTAAAAACGAAATTCATTTCTGTTTCATATATTCCTTATATACATAGCCGGAACGTCATTTTACACATAATAGTTTTAATAATTGTGTGCATGAAACAAAGTGAACACCGAACCAACAGAAAGCAAAGGCACCCCTATCACAGTCGCTTAGGAAAATAGTTTTTTATTTTGGAGCATTTTTAGATTTTGGAATTCTGGATAAGGGAGATTCAACCTAAGGTCCTATTATTTCTGCCTTTGCATTTACATAATGAATAAACGGGTACCATACTGTGCAAAATTTGCCATCCATCCTATTTTCAAATTAATCCTCTGCCAGCAATAACTGGGACTCTCTTTGCCAAATCAGGGCAGATGGAGGCTACGGATTTCTGGGAGCCATAGTCCAAAAAGCTACTTTTCCAGACTTGGGGTCCTTTTCTTGCTTTGTTTTTTTGGGCTTTTTAGAAGCAGCCTCATCATCTGTCTGGCTCCTATTGGAGACAATAATGTGCTCATCCAGACAGATGTCGGCCTGATCTTGCAGAGAGCTCAATATGTTCTCCGTTCCGGAGCAAGGAGTCCAGATCAGGCCCTTCATTTGGCCCAAAAGGCAGAAGAATCCCCACCGTCGGCTTCCTTCTCATCGCGGCAAGACTTTGTTTTGATCACCATGGATACAGAAAGCTTTGTCTGACTCTTTCCCCTAAGTACTTTTAATTTTGACTTTCTTTTTTTTTTTTAAAGAAAAGAGAATTTTCAGTCCAAGGAAGAATCCCTTCTGCAGACGCCATGACACCCCAGGCAACTGTGTTTACTGTGTGTTGTTGATGTTACTTATTATTTGGCACCATCAAGTGGAAAACACAAATACAATGGGGCCAAGGCGGCCAAATGATACCCTTTTAGCACTCTGCGCTGGCTGCTTTTTTGATCCGGCTAAGAGGGGCTAGCTTATTTATACCTTTCTATGGTTTATTAAAATGTTTATTTCACACCCTGCGTGCAAAGATTTCCAAGGCAATACTACAACGTTAAAGTTGTAGAACAGAATAGAATAGAATAGAACGGGGTAACCACTTAGAACGGGGTAACCATTTAAAACAGTTCAAAACTATGCAAAACAGCACATGCAGTATACAGTATAAAACCCACAATGAAGCATGCTGACTGGAGGATCCTGGGAATCGTAGGCCCCAAAGGCAACTTTTCGAACTAGCAACTACCTAGAAAGGCAGTCTTATGAAAAGAAAAACCACAGCATTTTCTTTTTTGTTTTTAATAAAGTTTTCAATAAACTCATGAGAGGTAATTCTACAGGGCTCCTGAACCTGATCTCTGAACCTGATTTCTGTTCCGCCGACTGGAAGATAGCCACAACTTTAAAGCAATCCTATCCCCTTATCTTTCATTTCTGTCTGCCTGGGAACAGTCCGTCCTGCAGACCTGGCAACTCTCATTTCATCGCTCCAGCCTCAAACTGAACCAAATGTTGCCTTTCCTGTCCCAAAGCAACCCAGATGGAAAGCTGCACATGCAAGTCCTTAGCAGAAAGAGCAGGGTGCCTTCCTTGGTATCCGTTGCCATTGCATCGCTGCAGCGACTGAGTTAAGACGAAAACCTGACTCCGTCGTGTTGCTGGCATAGCTTGGGTGTCAAGTTCAGAAATGCTCAGATATGGATTTTTTCTTTAAAAAAAAATAAATCTGGCTCTTGAAATGAATTGCTATGCCATCTACTGAACATTATTGGTATCAGACATGCGGCTTCCAAGCCAATTCCAGCTACTGAGGTTTTGTTTAGACTAGAAGAAGATGAGTGTCTGCAGAAGTCGAGAGCCAGTTGCAAAAGAAGGGAATAAACCCACCGATCCCTTCCTCTGCTCAGCTCAACATATACAGTATGCAGGGCCAAATGTGGGTCTGGAAAAGTTACTTTTCCCCCCAGAGTGCAGCTCCCAGGATCCCCCAAGCACGATGCCTCCCAAGCCACAGCTCCACCTGGAAAAATGAGGCACAATCCAGCCAGAATATGAGCTAGATGTGACATAATGTCACTTCCAGCATGTTGCCAATGTGCCATTGGGGTCTTCCATGGAAAAATAGGGTCAAAACTAGACCTTTCCCCCTTTCCATAGATGTCCATTCCATAGAGTAACAGTTTCCAATTACTTTGTCACTCCCCCATGTTTCAAATGGGAATTCTTTCCCAGACTTCCCTGGAGATCTCTCATGCATCCTTCCCATGGCCTCCCATCCTTGTACCAACCAGCCCCAGCCCTGCTTAGCTTCCAGAATCAGATATGATCAAGTGACCATGTGGCAGCCATATTCAAAACAACAAAGACCTGGAACAATTGCTGAAGAAGGTCAAAGTAGAAAACGCAAAGGTACGTTTATAGCAGAACATTAGATAATGACCACAGATGACTTACTTCACTTTAAAGCAGATGATGAAGATATTGAAATAGTTCGGGATTTTCCATACTTTGGCTCAATCATTAATCAGAGTGGTGACTGCAAACAGAAGAAGACTAGGACTTGGAAGGGCAGCTATAAAGGAACTAGACAAGATCCTAAAGTGTCAGGATATATAACTTAAAATATAAGTTAGGATTGTCCATGCCATGGCATTTCCCATTTCTATAGATGGTTGTGAAAACTGGATGTCAAAGAAAGCTGAGAGGAAGAAAATTATTATTACAGTAGAGTCTTGATTATCCAACATAAACTGGACTGGGTGAATTTTATAAGTCCTTTGGCATCATTTTCCTTTGCACCATCCTTTACGTGCCCCTAGGTTTAATCCTCGACTTATCCATGGGTCATATCAAAATCCAAAATTTTGGCCCCCAAACCTACCCTCAACTTATACATAGGGTCGACTTATAGTCGAGTATGTACAGTAAGCAGCCAGTGTAGGATGCTGGTCACCATCTTTTGACATCTAAGACGCAGCTTGTTCTGGAACGGGGCAGACTTTTTGCTCCCTTTTCTCCGCAGGGACGACCAAGACCTGCTCCTGAAGGATCACCTGTTGCAGCTGCTCTCCAGAGCCAAGGCAGCCCTTCGGCAGGTGCTGCAACGAAACCCAGCCAAGGCGACTCACGCTCCCATTTCGGTGGCTTCGTTGGGTAGAATTCAGCTCAAATATCACTCTATAATCACATCACTTCCCCACAAGTGGTCTCTCCTGCCAGAAGATTTTTATGTTACATGCAAAGTTTTCCACATAAAAGATTGGAAACAAATGTTCTTTACGCTTTTCTCTCCTCACCCCAACACACTTTAAAAAAAAAAATTAAACACAAGGCATTGGGAAAAATACAAAAATATAAAAAGGCAGAAGGTAAAGGAAGGTTGCCTTTTTCATGTAATTTGTCTCCACTAAGGTTCATTTCAGAAATTGGATAAAATGGGTGGTTTTTCTGGATTGGATGTCCGGTGTCCGTCGGAGGCTGGTGACTTCCGTCTCAGTAGAGGGGTGAATCCATTCTGAATTTGGACTGAATTTCTGAATCTAGGATCTATTACAGTCCAGCATTCAGCACTCTGGAGATCTCCTAAAAACCTCCAGATTTGATTCAATGCACCCAATCAATACGATTGCCCCATAACCTTCCATGTCAGGGGTCCGGAAAGTTCTGCCAGACAAAACTCCACCATGAGAGCCGGGGGAGGTGGGTTTTGACAATCTGCAATTCCTCTCAAAATGGAAGCATGACGTGGTATTGCGTCACTTCCTGCCACCATTTTGAGAGGACATGTGGGAAAAAATGGGGGTAGTGTAGAGTTCAGAGATGTTCGTAAAAGTGGTGTGGGGTGGCATCCCCTTCCCCGTTTTTCATATTGGGTGGAGTCTGCAATGTTGGGGGTGTAAATTTCCCCAAAACCACACAATTTTTTTACGAAAATTGAGGTGGAGAGACTAGCGGAAAGCTTCAGGGGCAACAAATGGGGGTCCAGGGACTACCTTCAGTCCACAGGTTGCAATGGGTCCATTCCTGTCCTATCTAGGGCCCCTTGACATGGCAATTTAGTGGTCCCGAGAGAGCAAGGGGCAGACCCAATGTGTCTGCCTATGTTCCTACACCTGGACACATGGGAGCAAGGTCACCCTCCAGGTCTTCATTGGTGGCCTTAGCCCTCATCTCCCATGGTCACAAAATGTCCATGTGGGATGTGCAGGATGAAGGCACTACATATGGGGTGGTTGGTATGCTGAGAAGATAGCAAAGACCTACTCAAACCCTGGCCACGAAGGGACATACAGGGGTGTTATGCAAAATTACCCTTGTATGTGTCACCACCCAGATGCTAGCCAAAGCAAAGGACTTCTTCTTTGAGGTTAAAATGCAGGGCTAGAACCTACTTAAAAGATGAATTGATGCTTCTGGTTGCTTCCAAGAGAAACCATCCACCCAAAGGGAAGGAGGACAGTAAAAGAACAGTCCAGGAGTCTGGAGGGGTTTTGCTCTGGCCATCCCCCATGTAGGGACCAGATGTTACTGTCGGAGAATTATTGGCCTTTGATTAAAAACTTCACTCCCCAGAGTGCACTGGGGCAACCAAAGACAATGACTATGATTCCAGTTCAAAGACTGGAAAACCAGTCTGCAAAGGGATCTTGCAGCACCTTGTGAGACTAGCTGAAAGAAAGAAGGTGGCAGCATGAGCTTACAAAGACCTGAGCCTACTTCTTCAGATGCATTTGTGGAGTGGAGGATCCAGGGACAGACCTATATAACATTTTGTGAGTGAGAGCATCCATAGGAATGCAAAACTTTGCAAGTGTGCAGATGAGGTGCCAAGTTCAGTTTTCACATCATCATCTCATCTCCACACCCACAAAGTTTTGCATCCTTATGGACATCCACATGGACTGCTATATAGGTCTGTCCTTGGGCTTTCCGCTCCAACAAATGCATCTGAGAAAATAGCTCAGGTCTACGAAAACTCATGCTACCAACCTCTCTCTTTCAGTTAAAGGTGCTGCAAGATCCCTTTGCACGTGATTCCAATGATGATGATGATGATGATGATGACTGCGGCCACACATTACTCCTCATAGGAATACCATGCAAAAAAGAAATTATATATTTCTTGAGATGACTTGAGGGCTCCTTGCTTTTTTAGCCTTGCCTCCCGGTTCCCAGTATCCTCTATCTGCAGTAATTAGATCTACGCAGAGTAGCACACAATGTCAGAAGCATTTCTTTGGCAGATGCTGTATCTCTTGAAGATATCTGATACCCACAACGTTTAAAACCATTACAGCGTCCCTCTTGAGGCATCAGACTTCTCCGGTTTCACCCGGTTGCCAAGAAATGCTATTAAAATTTGGCACGAGCAAAGCATGTCCTGCATTCATGACATTTTACTAACGCAACAGGTCTCCGGCTGACCCGCACACAACTGATTTAATGCCAGTGCCTTTGGTGGAACCGACCCAGGTCTGTATCAACCGAGATCGGCATCGGGCCGAGCATATCTAATTTAATTTACCGGATCTTTGCACTTGACAGTTTCAGCTGTCTTTTTGAAGTAGTGTCAATGGATGTCTGAAACAATCTGTAAATCAAAAAGAGAGAGGCTTTTCCAGATGAGTTGCAGCTGAATTCTTGGGGCTCTCTTTCCTTCCCAGTAACGCTATGAGACTTCAGCCATCTTGAGAAGTTCTTGGATTGGATCAACCAATGTCATTTGGAAGGGCTTTTTGTGCGGTTTTAGGTTCTGAAATCATCGAATCATAGAACTGTGGTGCTGGAAGGGCCCACAAAAACCATTTAGTCCAACCCCTCGCATTGCAGAAATACGTAGCTTAAGAGCTTCCGAAAGATGGCCATCCAACCTCTGCTTAGCAACCTCCAAAGATCGAGCATCTTTGTTGTTGTTGACTGCCATCAAGTTGACTTCGACTTATGGCAACCCCGAGAGACCTCCAAGTCACCCTGTCCTAGAAAGCCCTGTTCAGCCATGGTTCTCTCCCACGGGATCCTGGGATTTGCAATTGAGGGGAAAACATTTAAAATCCTCAGCCAAAGCCCTGTAGCATCCCAGATTCAATAGGCACACCATAGCAGGGAAAGTGGAAGAATAATGCTATAACTCTGTAGTGCAAATGGGCCCTGGGCCTTCAGTACTTAAGAGGGGAAACGTTGAAGCAGAGAGATGCAAAGTGGAACATTTCCCATTATACAGAGCATGGCCACAAAACTTAGTCATAGCTGATTTCTGACCGTCAGTCCTGTAGATCTTAAAATCCCATCGTACACTTTTGCTATTTTGAAAACTTGGCAATACTAGTATCCGTACTATGGTTAGTGCAGGGTGATAGAAAGTTTATCATACCCTCCTTCAAACATCACTGCCTTTCTCTTTCCATTCTGTCCACAATCCCTGTTCAAACTCTGGAAATGAGGAGAGCAGATACCCAGAGGAGGTATTGTAGAAGTGAACTGCACAAGCAGGGCAGAAGGTTACAGCCAAAGGTGATAGCCATCTCTCCAGTTCACTGAATAATCTGTAAAATATCTTTGACAGCTAATATGCAATGTCTGGCCTAGAATCTCTCTCCCATGAGACGGCAACAGACCTGTTGCAAATGAAGGAGATGCTTGCTGTAATTCGACACTTGTACCTGCATGCGTTCTCTAATAATAAAGGAGAAGAAACTCAGTCCAGGAGCTTAAACATCTGTTCCCGGGTCTCTTGGTATGTATGCATGGGGGCTTTTTTTGGGAGGAGATGGAGTAACCCCCTCCCCTAAGAAATGTTTTCTTAAAATTTCCTTAAACCAAACGCTCCTCGCCCACCAGAAAAACCTCTCGTCCGACTGGTTCTTTTCCAAGTATGACATGGTCTGCGTCCATGTGGTTTGCATTAGGCCCAGGCCTTTCGCAGAGCTAAATCAACACGGTGCAAAATGGGAAAGTCAACCCGAGACATGATTAGGGTGTTTAGCGAAACCGCAATCATGATGGCAACGACGATAAAGGCTGATAGGGAGAAACCAACGTGTTCCTCAAGTAGTTGCAGCGTTTCGCAGGACCCCAAACCAGGAGCAGACGCGCTGGGTTGCAGCCACCTTTTATCACTTGTAAAACATATATAGGCTGCCACTTAACATATCGCTCATACGGCTCAAGGCTTCTAATCTTTCGCAGAGTTTGCTCCACAGCAGGAAGGCTTGCCATGATGTGGATGATGAAGGGAGATCTTGGAAGTCTGTCATCCATAGGTCTGCCATGCTTTGAAATCAACTTGGTTGGTTTCGATTTGGTTCAGACTGACTTGGGAGATTATCACACTGTCGGTGATAGCACAAAGCAATTGGCATAGTTCTAATTTGGCAACAGTCCCGACTGCATGACGCAACGTGCAAACCACTGTTACCCTGCATTAAATCTGCGGCTTTTCATTCACAGATAGTACTTGGGAGATTATCACACGTGATAACACAAACCAATATAGTTCAAGTTTATGTAATTGCAGTAATAGAACGCGTGAATGTCCAGAATTACACGATAATGCCATGTCCAGTGACCGACACAATCACTGGATGCGCCATCCTTGCACGACCTCACAAGTTTGTTGGCACAACACTTCACTGCTCCCTCCCTTCTAGTGATGTCAAAATTGCACAGTTACCCATGCACAGATTTTTTTAAAAAGTCTCAATCTCGATAATGCAGTCAGTTCCTGCAGCTTTTAGCGTGAATACATCCCAGTTTTCAGAGAAAAGTGCAACCTAACGCACAACTGCAGCACTAAGGTAGCGGCTTCATTTATTTCGGGTTGCCAACAGGTTAGCGTTGCTGCAGTTCTTTGCTGTCAGGTTGACTTCAGTTCATGGCAACCCTTTGAATGAGAGACCTTCGGAGGTGAAGGAGCATGCACAAAGATCACCAAAAAGAACTATAGTTCAAGAACCACAACAACAAAACCCAAATCATTTTTCCCCTCCAGTATACTTCCAATATGTTTGGCTGTCTTTCAATGAACTAGAAACAAATATGGTGACAATTATAAAACTGTGTGCACAAAACAAGAGAGCAGCGTCCCACCTCACATTCTGAGGCTGGCCATTTCAAAGCAGGCAAAAGTTTCCATAACAGCTTCCTTTCAAAAACAAAGCCAGGAATTCTGAAAATTTGGGAAATATAACATGCCACCAAAGAACCCCGACCGATGTTGCAAGATTCAACGGTGCGGCTTGTACGCATGGAATCCGTACAGTCTTTCCAATAGAAAAACGTGGGAGGAGGTGTTTTGTCACTTTGAAGTATTTTTAGACTTGTGCACCAAGTTAGACTGCCTTTGGACGGTCAAGGGATGTGCAGGTGCCGCTTGGGAAAGTTGGTGCTTTGCTCTTTTGGCTACTTGGCAAAGGATGGAGAGACTTAATGCCATGCGTCTCCCAAGAAAATAGGGGAAAGGATGGGAAACAGAGCAACACAAAACAATGTACATGTAAGATGGAGTTTCTTTAGCCTGATTCATGCTCCTGGAACAGTTGTAGTGAAATCCATCTTCCTTATGGAATGAGCACCATGGGATGACGTTCCCCTGAGATTTCATTCTGTACCAAGATTTTAGGCTCCTTTCTGTTGTGAAGCTAAGACCAGGTCTTAGCTGGACAGATCTGGACTGTTTACTGACGGTCAAAGTAAATGGTACCCACACCACGTCATTCAACATGGAAGGCATGTTGCATGTACAGTGTATTTAAAGTCTGTAGTACAGTCCCCATGGGGCTACTCTGCAGGAATGTTTTGGAAATACGAAGGCACGCAACAACATTTGAGAGCCAGCGTGGACTAGTGGTTTGAACGTTGGACTATGACTCTGGAGACTAAGGTTCAGTTCCCAGCTCAGCCATGTAAACCCATGGGGTGACCTTGGCCAAGCTGCATGCTCTCAGCCTCTGCGGACAGCAATGGGAAACCTCCTCTAACCAATCTTGTTACGAAAACCCCATCATTTTAGGATTGCCATAAGTCCAAAACGCCTTGAAGGCACGCAACAAGAAGTACAAATTGGGAGAAATCTCCAGAGGTCCCTAAATCTTGGGTGTGACTACATCAGCACCTAGATTTTGCTGAGTGCCCTGCCCTAGGAAGAAGGCATCCACACAGAGCATTTCCCCTTGTCAGTATTCCTACAATGGTTTTGTATGGGTCTAATCTACCATCCTTCTGTGACTCTCAATGAGTTCCACCTGAACAATCTTACCAGCACCAAAGTGACCTTTATGACTCAGATTATATAGTATCCATGACCAGAGAGGATATAGACAGGTGGACAGAGAGGCATAGAGACTCAAACGCGTTGATATCTGCATGCATCTTTAGCCAAAGATGACCAAAATGGCTTAAAGCAAAGACCAATAAAATTTGTCCCTGGCACCTAGAATTGCCAGATCTCCTTGGCTGCTTCCACACTGCAGAATTCATGGAGTTCAACATTGCTTTAACTGCCACAGCTCAATGCTATGGGATCCTGGGATTTGTAGCTTGTGGTGGCACCAGAGCTCTCCGACAGAGAAGGCTCAATGTCTCAGAAAACTCCAGTTCCCAGGATTCCATAGCATTGAGCCATGGCAAGTGGGGCAAAACTGGATTATTTCTGCAGTGTGGATGCAGCCCATCTCCTTAAATGTCTCTAGTGTTCAGGACAAAGAAGAGGAATCTCAGGGTGAGAAAACTGCCCTGACAAATATAGGATTGGCCCTTGCAGAATGCAGTAGTGAAAGAGGGAAACAGGAATGGTTAAATGTAGGCACACATGGAATGAAAAAAAAGGCTGATTTTGTTGGAAAGAAAGGAAAAGAGAAGGTGAGGATGAGGGAGTCGGAGGCCAGACTGAGCACCTTTTTGCCTTGTTTTGGAAACTTTGGCACATTTTTCGAAAGCAACATTTTCCATTTGGCTTCGAAAGGGCACAGACCGTCACTCCTTTGCACAACTAAATGATTTTTTTCCCCCTTGCATCGCGTTCAGCGCTTGTTTCCCACTCTGCCTTGAGTAGCTATTAGGCTTCTCCAGCGCCTACATGTGGGCCTTGCAATTTCTAAGACTGCCAGGAAAAAAGTAATAACTCCTCTTAAACAGAGCATCGCTTTTAAAAGTTAATGAGAGGCATTTGAAGCCTGACAGCGTTTCAGATTTGGGAGGGAGAGGAAAGGCCAGCCGCGTCTGATGTAAGGAAAGAGCAGGGGGCCCTTGGACCAAATTCTTCTCACAAATACCAAATGAAGCAGGTGGAGGTTCAGGCCATAAGAGGGTACGTCGAGAAGGCTTTCGTCACCTGTTGCAAGGAACCCGAAAAGGGTGCAGACGTTTGCAAAAGCACCGCAAAGCTTTTGAGAATTGCATGCATCGGAGGAAGTAGACCAAAATCTACCAAAGCTCATGCTACGACTTTTTTTGCACAACTGCGGTAGTCTCAAAGGTGCTATGGGATCCCTTTGCAAACTGATATTCCAAAATTTAAGATGGAGATGGGAAAGGATGAGTTGCTGTGGTGCCACCCTCACTGTCATCGCAACTTCCTAAGAGATCCTGGGATTCAATTGCACTTTAGGGAGAGGTGTTTAGGTTTTTCTGCCGGAGAGCTCTAGTGACGTCCCAAACTACAAAACCCGGGAATCCATAGAAAGCAGCCTTGGCAGTTCCAGTGGAATCGTAACACTATTGCTGCCTTATGTGAAAAAGACCTTGGTAGAAATTCATGGGGTCAGATATAGGCCTTCTCAACCTAGCCAATAAATCCTGGCTTTCTCCCCCCGTGTATGTTTGTCTCAATTTTGCGATGCATGTCTCTCCTCCCACCAAACTTTTTCCAATTTTAACTGATTCTGTATTGCATTTTATTGTTTTTAATTCTGATTTGTTTAACTGTAGTTTTAACATTGGGGAGGGGGGTTGGGCAGGGATTAATTTGCATTTTATTGTATTTCCAATGCATTTTCACTGTTGTAACCTGCCCGGATGATGATGATGATGATGATTTCTCCTGGTATGACTCCTACAAGAAATGGGGTCTGTGTATAAACACAGTGTCCGAGAATTTCTGTTTCTTCAGGGTCTCTTGTCCATTTCCATCTTCTCGAAGTCTAAACTGGTTTCAGGGGCATTTGCAACCAGACGTCGTAACTGCAAAGGAGGACAAGGTACCGTAAAATATTGGGCATTCAAGAAAAATATAGGGCATTACAACATAAAAGCTAAAAGCACTCATATAAATATAAACACGCTTCTTAGTCATGTTCAAAATAGAGGACATTTCATAATTCCTTCTGGACAGACGGTTGAAATGTAGAACAGGTCCCAGAAAAGGAGGATGTCTGGGCACCCTGGCTCTTGCGTTTGACTCTGGGTACTTTAAGTACAATATTTACAGTGACCCGTAGATAAGTCGACTAAGGTTTTTTGGCTCATTTTTTTGACTTAAATTTCTAGACTTATACGTGAGTTATATATAGTATGTAGTTTCTCTCCTCCCCTTCCCATAAGCCAAAGATTTTGGAGGAAAGAGGGAAATAATATTCCTAAATAAGCCCATCTTCCAGAGAACCCTGGTGGCTTCTTTCCTACTGGTCTTATTTAAAAAATAGAATAAAAATCAGATTTACGTATGCTACCGGAAACATTTCCTAACATTCTGTAATGGGAACAGCCTAATTCCCAGTACACCTTGTGCGTACAACTGGTCTAACTTCCTCCTTGCGTACCTTGTTCCCACGTTCCCTTTAGCCGTGTTTGTCATGAAAAGGAACGTTCTTCCTCCAAGGTCCGTGCCTAGATCCAATTAGCACCGATAATATGCCATTAACCAAAGGAAAATCCAGCCGTTGGGTGCCGTTGGGTGAAGGCCGAGGGAATCTTCCATTGGAAAGAGAGAGCTGGAGAAAAACCCTCTTTGGCCAACAACACCTTTTCTCCTTCAATCAAGACGCCGTCACTGATATTAAGCCATTTCGTTGCAACTATTTTCCTCTCGTAAACACCTTTGAAACAAACTGCAACCGTCTAAATAATGGCCTTTTCCTTAACCTGGTATTTTAAAAAAAGGACTTAAGACGGATTCCATCATTTGCCGACTCCTTCCATCTCTTAATCCGGGCTTAGTCACTCTTTCAATCATTTCCCCCATATATATATATATATATATATTCTGCTTTCCATTATTATTTTTACTGGGTCCACACAACTAATGGGATCTATTTGGGGACCATTATTTTTGGGTGGAGATGGAATTGCTTGATCGTTAAAAACTGGGGGAGGAAGCAACAGGTTGGAGGACGGAAATTAACAGTTTTGCTTTAGGACTGAGCGTTAGTACCGAAAGGAAGGGAGAACGACAACAATGACTTTGGGTTGGGATGGGGTGGAAAGTGAATTTGGGGTTGGCTTTTACATACACAATTTGCAGGAAATTCAAGTCTTCCGTGCCAAATAGTGGCCAGAATCCATGTTTAAAGGTCTCCAAAGATGGAGAGTCCCATTAGGCAGTTCCATTTCACTATCAAAAAGATCTTACACTTAAAAAGTTCTTCCGGATGTTGATTTGGGATTTCTTTTCCTCTACTTTGCATCCATTGCTCCATTGTGTCATTTTCTCTGGAGCAGCAGAAAACAAGCTTGCTCCATCCTCAATATGACAACCCTCCAAACATTTAAACACGGCTATCATGTCTTCCTATCATTTTTAGGAAGGTGCATCATCTCCAGCTCCTTAAGCTGTTCCTCACAAGGCTTGGTTTGATGTTGTTTTAATGTATGCTTTTAAATTGTTAAGGTTTAATTGATGTTTTAAGGGGATGGTGGGATTGGGGATATGGGATAGTATGTAAGTTTTAACTTGTAAGCCGCCTTGACCGTCATTGACGGAGGGGGGGGGGGATATAAATAAAAGTTTTATTTTATTTTATTTTATTGGTTTCCAGACCTTTCACCGTCTTGGTCGCCCTTCTCAGGACCCATTCCAACTTCTTGATATTCTTCATGAACTGCGGTGTCCAGAACCGGACTCTGGAGTTCTTCAAGTGAGGTCTAGCCAAAGCGGAATAGAGTAAGACTACTACTTCCCTGGACACTATACTTCCATTGATGCAGCCTAGAATTGTGTTGGCTTTTTTGGCTGCTGCTCCACACTGTTGGCTCACGGTTAGCTTGTGGCATGCTTTCATTTTCTTTATACGTCCACACATGAAAGGACAAGAGAGGGCTGAACATCCATTAGAAGGAGTCTCGACTTTTGCTCCGTGATGGTTACGTTCCTCCAGCTTGATTCCGTATTTCTTTATACAGAACCAGTGTAGAACAATATTTCGCTCATGCACAAACTGCCAGAACCTCACTTGCCATCACAAAAATGTTGACCTCCTTGTGCGTTGTGTGGTTTCCATTTCTCAAGACAGGTTGTCGGTGTGTCCTCCTCCTCGGTCCTCCGTTCCCACCCCAAAAGTACACGAATCCTCCGTTTAAAAGTCAAAGCACTTCCTTTGGTAGTACTGGCACCTTTCCAGGAGTAGTTAAAATGGTTTATAGTCTGCATACGAATGAGACCAAAAAGAAAGAAGAAAGGGGGGGAGGAAAAAAAAAGAAGCCCTTTAAAGCAAATGGAATATAAATAGCTGCATGCTTTTATTTGAGCTTCCTCTCTTACTGAAGCCTTCCTTAAGAAAGCAATAAAGCCATTCATCTTCTGTTGTGGTGGGTTTTACGGTCTATTTGCAGACCAGGGAGACGGCTAGCTCTCCATTCCTTCTTCTCACTGGGATTCTTTCACATTACGTTTTAGGGTTTGTTCTCATAGCCACTTCCGTAGAAGAATGGCTACTAGATTCTCATAGAGGGCCAGTTGTAATAAGAGCTTTCCATGCGCTCTTGCCAAACCTAGACCTTGTTGGGGGCCATTAGCTTACAGTTGGAAACCACTTAGAGACGGCTTAGTGCAGGACAAAGAAGTACTGGACTAAGTACTATATGAATGAAGGTGCTATTGCTATTGCTACTAGGGACAAAATTGCGAATGCCATCCAATGCTAAGATGGTGCCACAAGTCACTTTTATCCGCTCCAACAACGGCCAGGTATCTGCCTTGCAAGCACTTCTCCGACAATCCCATTTTGAGGCAAAGTCAAACACAGGAAAATATGCATATCTTCTATGATTTTTCCCATCTTTTTCAATATCTTGCAATATCACACTGGGGCTGATTTTGGCCTTAAAGAGCGATTAAAGCGCATTTAAAGCATCCTGCAAACGAAGTGGAAATGGCAAGCATTTGTACAAATGGTTATCACGCACCATCGTGCAAATGAAGTGATATTGGAAATGCATTGTTGCTGAAATCCCGAAAGTAAAAAGATGCATGTTAATGTTTCTTTGTGACCAAAGTGTGCAACGTTGTGTGAAATTGCCCGGCGGTTTTCCATGGCCAAGCAAGGACTTGAACCCTGATCTCCAGAACTATAGTCCAACGTCCAAAGCATTACACCTGTTTCAAGATTTTGTTGTTGATGCTTCTTTGGTATGCTTCGTGGAACTGAAATAAGTAAGTTTTATAATAAGAAATATCACTGCACCACACTGGACTTTTTAAATACCAACAACATTTAAACCCATTTTCAAGCATATGGTTAGAAAGGATTTTTAAAACAGTTCCAAAAATCAGCACAATTCAAAGAATTAAAAACAATATAGTACCTTCTTATAAGCCCTGACTATTAAAAAATACCCTTCCCTTCACCAAAGCCTGTCAGGATAAAACTCTCCTGCCTGCAATTTCTTTTTTTGCAATCTCACATTCTTTCCACTGTGTTTCTGGAAGGGCTTTGTGAGTTTTCCAAAGAGGGGGGGAAATTTGATGAAATTTCTCCCGATCCGACAAATTCTGGACTAGATAGGACGTTTGTTCGAATCCAGCAGCAAAGCTTCTCTTGACGTTCTCCTGTGGGATTTGGGAATACGGTCAAGGCTTTGAACATGATGTACTCGTTCGCTCTCCAAGTTTTCTGAAAAGTTCTTCATGTTTGGACACAGCGCGGATCGGGTGTCAGGGATTTCTGGGGTGGAAAGAAATCCATTACGGGAGGGAGAAACGAACAATGTCTTGACTCCGAAGGGGGGGACCTTTGAGACGAAGGATGGAGCAACTTTCCTCTTGGCGGCTTGGAAGTGTAGGTGGGCTATTAAGATATATATTCTCTCCCCCACCCTTCCCTTTAAATGCCTACAGAGCCTGCGATCATTAAGAGAAAAGGGCAAGGATTGTTATGAGAAGCAATTACATAGAGTCATTTTTTCCAATAGGTACAATGTACTCGAGTTTCTCAGATTGTTGCACTCCGTGGATGATGAATAACACTTGGAAGCAGATGTCAAAAGCGTCGCCGCTTGGTCCAAAATACTACATATTTTTTTGTTCCGTTGAGGCTATATTAAAGAGAAGAAGGCAATTAGGTTGGATAGGTCAGCGGTTGGGTCACCCTTGTGCGACTTTATAGAAACGGTCACCGTGTTCGGAGGGCAAGGTGTCACAGAAGTGTCCACTCGTTGGTCATCTTCCTCGCTTGACCCTTGCAGGGCGGTCCAAGGGCCTGGATTTGGCGTTGGCTTAATCCGAAGCCACCGCGGGGGCTCTTCGGCGCGATCCCTTTCATCTCTGAGCGCTCCGAGCCTCTTTAAAGGCCCCACGGGAGCCATTCTGATAAATGTGTGTTTATATATAAATATATTTATGGAGGGATGTGGTGTCCGCAAAAATGCCTATAAAAATATTTCCCTTGCATCTGTTAGTAATAACTGTGCGAGTTATTTTTTTATATATATATTTAAAAAAAGGGATGAAAGAAAAGAAAGAGACATTAAAAATAAAATTTGGTATTTTTTATTTCTTTCTTTCCATTTGCTAACATTTTTTCCCCTTTTGCTTGCAAATTTCTTGGAGCCGAAGGCCGACAGAGACACGGTGCTATGTGATTTCCGAATGTTGCTTAGATGGCTGCAAAAGGCAGTCAATGACGTCTTCCGCATTGTTGCTAATTCTCTCCTTCCTATTGGTACTAACCAGGTTAGTACTAACAAGGGTCATTCCACTAACCATGGTTAGTTCCTCCAGGACACAACCTCTAATGAAGAAAAGTCTTATTTTTGATGGAGGAAGGTTTTTAATGAGAGATTTGAAGGCTACCTCTCCAGGGATGAATATATGTGTTGTGTGCATGTGTATTAATTGTTTCCTTAATAAAAATATTTTTAAAAATCTATTTGGATTTACCTCTGGAGTTCTGTGCAACCTGGTATAGTTATTTATTTATTATTTGTTTATGGTATTTATACTCCGCTCTTCAGCCCTAAAGGCTATCAGAGCAGCTTACAATTATTACAATTATTAGTTGGGTTGGTCCCTAAGGCTAGAATATTATTTTATTTGAGTTGTTATTAAAAAATTCCCCTACAAACGTATTAATTTCTAGGTGCCCTCCAGCATTTTGGGTAACAGTGGGTTATACCAACAGTTGTGCTGGTTGCAGATGGTGGGATCTATAGTTTTAAGATGCTATGGTTAATCATCATCATCATCATCATCATCATCATCATCATCATCTTTATTTCTAACCTGCTCCTCTGTAGGACACAATTGGAGCGGGGTACAACAAGATTAAAACATATGAAGTTAAAAATACATCACAACCCATTTCCAACCACCCGCCCCTTAAAAATATATTAAATCAACAATGAATTAAAAACACTAACAGATTAAAAACATTATACATCCTCGGCAGATCTTAGGTGAGGAAAGGTTGGTACTGGGTTGGCATTCTCTAATCTCTGAATTCATCTCTGACGGAGATAAAAATGATCCTGAAACCACAATCAAGATGGACAATGAAGCCCATTACCCTATAATCCCAAGTGCCCCCTTCTTCCTCCATAATCCTGCATTCTTGATTCTCCTTTTCTTTTCTAACTAAACAACAACAAAACGCTGCAGCATTCTTTTCAAAGAAAGTCCCAACAAAGATCATTCTTGTGGATTCTCTGCAAAACAAATTCTCCCTCTTGGCTCAGGACGTCTAAAAAGGCATTCCAGGACATACATACTTATGACTGAGTTACAAACCCACCCGCCCGGCTTTCTGCTCCAGAATGGGACAAAACTCCTCTCGGTGCCTGAAAACAAAGTGTTTAGCCAAGTTCGGAGGATCACCTCGAGGAACATTCGCTACAGAACATCATCGGGGAAATCTGGAGAGGGGCCCCGACCAGAAAGATGACCCTGAAGACTAGCAAGCCTTGGGGATGACCATTGAAGGGAAAGGTCCAGAAGGCCAAAATGAGGCAGAGTCATACTAAAGTTGAGAAAAGTTTATCTTTAAATATCTGAAGGGATGTGACTTGGAAGATGGAGCAAGCTTGTTTTCTCCCGCAGTGTCTTGGCTGATGAAAAGTGGAAGGGACTGCCTTGGACAGTGGTGGACTCTCCTTCTTTGCAGGTCTTTTAACGGAGGTTGGATGCATCAATAATGCTGTAGTTGTGTATTCCTTCAAGGCAGAGGGTTGCATTAGACGGTCCTTGGGGTCCCTTCCAACTTGAGGGTCCTCTTATTCTATCCTGAGTCAAAGAAACCTTGATTCAATTAGACCATTAATGATCCTGAGCTACGTAAGCATTGGACTATGACTCTGGAGACCAGGGTTTGATTCCTGGCTCGGTCATGAAACCCATTGGGTGACCCTTGGACAAGTCACACTCTCTCAGCCTCAGGAGAAGGTAATGGCAAACTCCCTCTGAAAAAAACCTGCCAAGAAAGAAACATGGCCTTATTCCCACTGCCTTTTAAACCAGATCAACTTGAACTGGTTCAAATGACCCTAGTTCCCACTTGAATCAATTGAAGCAATTTGGAGAGGGGGGCCATGCGCTAGACCCATTTAACACATGTATTTTTTACGCTGATGTTTTTTGCGTCTTTTTGATAAATCAAAAAAAGTGTGAACCAGATGCAGATCGGAATCAATTTAAATTTGCCCTTCGTCCGACTGGAGCGGGTCCATTTTGACTTGATTCATGCATGAATGTGAACCACAAGTGAGTTATTTTACAGGAGAAAAATGTGATCAGGGCAAATGTAGTGAGAACCACGCTCTGCTATCAAACCGATCCATCGATTTGGATCGCACACCGATTTATCCGTAAGTAGGAACGAGGCCCATGATAGGTTTGCTTTGGGGTCAGCCTAAGTTGGAAATGCCTTGAAGGCACACAACAACAAAAAGTGGAGGACTCTGTCCCAGTGCTGAAGCAACCTTCAACGGCCAGTCCAGTTTGGAATAGGTGTGTGTTTGTGTTGTTGTTGCCTCAGGTGGCCAAATATCTGTGGGCGACCCTGATCCATGTGCAAGTGCCATCCAAAAAGTGAACCAAGCTTCCTTCACAGGTGACTGGGAAATGACCTCCGCAGCCCCAGACTGTTTGAATTTACATCTTTGCATGGAACAACTCCGACTGTCCGTCCCATCCAAGAGCAAACGATTTTGTTTTATTTTTAAAAAATAATTTGGTATGGAAAAAGGGCTGCTTGCTTACTCTTCCCTCCCTCTCTGACAATGTTGGCCCGTCGGCTGGAAAACTAGCCGTCCATGTGGAAAATACTTGAGGCATCGAGGGACAAACACATGATGTAGGAACACGCTTTTAGTTTCGGGCAGAAGAAAGAGACGGTGGAAAAAGCATTGGAAGGCCTCCTGAAAAAAAGGGAAAGTCAGTGCAGCTTAGGCCCGATGTGGAAGCGAGAGCTAAAAATGTAATAAGCTGAAAGGGGAAAAAGAAATGTCAAGATGGAGAGGGAAGGGAAGAGAATTGGCCTATCTAGCTCTCAATATCTAGAGGCAATGGGTCATAATGGGTAGAGCTCTGGACTAGGACTTCGTGATGTTGTTGTTGCGTGCCTTCAAGTTGTTTCTGACTTATTGCAACCCTAAGGCGAACCTATTATGGGGTTTTCTTGGCAGGTTTTGTTCAGAGGAGGTTTGCCATTGCCTTCCCCTGAGGCTGAGAGAGTGTGACTTGGCCAAGGTTGCCCAGTGGGTTTCATGGCTGAGCTGGGAATTGAACCCTGGTCTCCAGAGTTATAGTCCCACCATATATAAGGGCAACAGAGTAGTTTAAGGAGTGCAGGTCAACCCATCTGCCACACGCTTTATCTACACTGTTTCCCCGAAAATAAGGCATCCCCTGAAAACAAGACCTAGCAGAGGTTTTGCTGAATTGTTAAATATAAGGCCTGCCCCAAAAGTAAGACCAAGCAAAGTTTTTCTATATAGGGAATGGCCTTGAGCAAGTCACATTCTCTCAGCCTCAGAGGATAGATACTAAAGGGCAAACCTTGTCTGAACATATCTTACCAAGAACACCCAAGGATAGGATCACCTTGAGGTTGCCGTAAATCTGAAACGACTTGAAGGCACACAACAACAACAACAACAGATAGCTTGAGTTTCCCGTGTGTGTTCTTTTTAATCTGGATTTCATCATTTCTCGATCTATTGCTTTGGGTTTCTGTTTTTGCTTTTTGAGTTTCTTGGCTGTTTTATTGTTATAAACTGCTTCAACGTTGTGCCAACCGCTCACAAACAAATAAGATCCGAGGCAGGTCGTGACGTGGCTCTTTCTCCCTCGGTCAGAACTCCGCTCGCATCCAATATCACATTTTCTGCAAAGGCTTTTTAATTCATCATGTACTTTCTTGCAAAGGAGATGAGCCAGAACAGTGTGTCGACTCCAGGGATGTGATGCACCGTCGAAGGAACAAAGTGTGCACAGGGTTGTGCCAACCCAGATCCGAACCAAAGGCTCACGGTGGGCACACTGTCCTATAAAACTAACACTTTCCTGGCCAGCTGTTCTTTATCTCTTTCACACATCAATCTCCCTCAAAAGTAGCTGATCATCTTGCAAGCACTCCAAACCCAGCCATCCCCAAAAACACCGAATTCTGCAAATATTTTTATATGTAGGAGCGAGGAAGTGTGGTTCATGGGCATCATGCAACCTCCACATTTGTATCCATGGCCCCCAAGTTCTCTAGATATTTCCAAATATCTCCCGGACACCTCATTCTCAATTTTTTAAAAACAAATGTTGCAAAAAATAATTAAATTGCAAGCCATTGCAAAAGCAGCCTAAAATGCCATGGTTCGGCTCTATTTCCCAGCAGGTTAAACTAGACAATATACGTACAGTGTATTTAGAAGTACTCCCTCGACTGGTGAAAGACATTTGTTTGCCATAGTATTGTATTACACTCACGCTAAATGCAAGCTACACAGTAGAGGAAATTCATATGCTATCACAATTGGACATCTTTCTCTGTTCGGGGAAAGTGATGAAAAATGTCTGTTTGGCATAGCTTTCCTCAACAACACATTTTGCATTGAGCCTTCTTTTGTGAAGATGAACACTGATTTAATTTGCAACCCTTGTTGTTATGGCCCACAACAGAACATATGTTATTGCTGTCGCAACTACTGAGCAGGCCCAGTGCAACACACAACATGATCATTTTTTAAAAATGCATCTAATCTATAAAAGTGCAAGTAAAATTAGCAAGCAATTTCTCAATTGTTTGCACATAGATTTCTCTGCTGAAGTTGGCTGCAGAGGAATTACTGCAAGACATCACAGGAATCCGCCTTGAACTGATTTTTTTTTTTTAGTCCAAGGTGCTAAAAAAGAAAAAGATAGTCGGAGGTTGGGAGGCATTAATGTCTGTGCTTCAAGCTTTAATCTCTTTCAGACCTATTCAAATGGTCTTGTTTCCCAGCCAAGGATGTCTGGAAGTCAACTTTCATGAAGTGCTGATGAAAGATCTCCAGAAGGAACGCTCCACCGCTTGACAAAACTCTGGTTCACGACTGAAGGAAGAAGGCACAGTGGTTGAATTCTTTTCCAGTTTTCAGTTTTGTAGTTTTGATGCACTGCAACCCAAATCATTATATATATATATATATATATATATATCTGGCTTTTCTTTGCTAACGAAGATTCAGGAAGGACTCATCCCACGCTTACTGCAAGCGCGTTGATGACTAAAAAGGCCGATCCGGGATAAGCAAGTCCGGTTACAAAAAGCACAGCAGAAAGTCTCCTTGGGTGATGTTTCCAAGTTGTGGTCCTATCTGCGTTGTCATTTCTCTTCGAGACCCGTTCGGCGTGAGTTCTCAAAAGAGGCTGCAGCATTGTGGATAGTGCATTGTCTCCATGCCTCCCGATGTGAGGCCAGGGCAGACCATTGTTGGGGATCCATTTGGCCAAGCTTGAGATGTTGTTTCAGGGAGTCCTTGTATCTCTTCTTTGGGGCGCCCCTCTTTCGCTGACCCGTGGCTAGTCCACTGTAGAGTGCTATTTTGGGAAGGCGGTGGTCCTCCATCCTGGAAACATGCCCTGCCCAGCGCAGCTGCGTTTTCAGTAGCATGGCCTCAATGCTGGTGATCTCTGCTAGCTCCACCCCCACTGGAACTTTCTAGAAAAGTCCAGAAGGGCTCTGAGACTGCTAGCTCCACCCCCTGATGACTCACAGGTTTGACTCACAGAATCTCCGCCCCCAGCAACAACACACTCTCCCAAGAGTTTTCAAAAATTCAAGTCTCACCCACTTAAAAATAGCCACCCAGAACTGCTCTCCTCCTCCTCCTCTCCGGCAGGAACTGGTGTAGCTGGTGTCATATCCCTGTGTAATTCCTTTCCTCTTGCAGTTGCAACTTTTGTTGTTGTTGCCTGCAACAGAAGTATTCTGTTCATAGTTCCTCGAGTGGAGCTCTGCAAAGGTTGAGATGTTCTATGGTTAGTCCTAACTAGCAATGGAAGGACCATCCAAAATTATGCTATCATGTTCCTGGCATCTCACCGTCTTCAGATGTACGTTTTCCTCCTCAAGTTGGAACTTCTTTTGCAAAGCTGGTGTTTGGGGTGGGAAGCCTTGACATACAGTGGGCCCTTGGCATTTGCTGGGATTTGGTTCTAGGGTCCCAAAATCCATGGATGCTCAAGTCCCGCTAAACACAAAATGGCATCCCTTATCTAAAACGGCAAGATCAAGCTTTGCTTTTTGGCTTTCTATGTTTTGTTTAAAAATGTTTTCAAGCCGTAGAGGTTTGAATCCACAGATACAGAATCCGTAGATAGGGAGGGCTGCCTGCATTTGCTTTGCATAATCCCCCACCGAAACCTCCTTCATTGTCATGTTCCTTGCAAACCTTTGCAGTTATTTGCCTTGAACCTGTTGGGAAGGAGTTGGAAGCGACAGGTCAATTAATCAAGAGCAGCCGCAAGGAAGAGGGAGACTTCCAGGGTTCAAACCGAGAGTCACACTTGGCCAGGCCATTGCATTTTGGGGTTTTTGTTTGGCGAACTGGATGCCTGTTAACCCCAGAGGACTTGTGTTGAAACGTTTACGCTCGGCCGGCCGGCTGCCAAACTCTTGCATGCCGACGATGAAGTCATGCCATACCTGTCCGTCTGCCGGCCCTATTGCTTTACAGTATTTGGAATCGAAACTGGATTTCATATAATTCCTGGTGACATTGTTTAGAGAGAGAGGCCATTTGTATGTGTCAGAGTGAAACGCAAATCGCCCCTTCGCTGGTACCTGGAAGTGTGATTCCTTGATGGATATTTTGTAATGCGTGATTGTTATGATGGCGACTGGGTTGTATACCGTCCTGCTCTCTTCCAGGGGAGCATGTAATGGAAAATGTAGCCGGAGCAATTATACACAGATGGTACCCACCGTCCCCATGATTTCACCTCTCCACAAAGCCGCTTGTATTTCTTAGCATTTGTATTACAAATTACATTTTTGCTGTCATTGCAAAGGCAGTGCTCCCAACCGTGGCTCAAGCACAGTTCAGCTTCTGAGTGAGAGGCAATATGTTGATTCTTTCTTTCTTTCTTAGAAATTGCATCCATTGGTTCCCAACCTTTGGTGCTCCATTTGTTTTGGACTTCAGATCCCAGAAGTCTCAGGCAACTTCACCAACAGTCAGGCATTTTAGGTGCCGACATCCAAAACATCTGGAGGACCAATGGCTGGGAACTATGGATAGACTTTTTTGGTCTCTTTTGCGGA
This sequence comes from Urosaurus nigricauda, assembly GCA_034509955.1. Lineage (NCBI taxonomy): Eukaryota > Metazoa > Chordata > Lepidosauria > Squamata > Phrynosomatidae > Urosaurus > Urosaurus nigricauda. The sequence goes on along the minus strand of JAOEGL010000011.1, from coordinate 24,664,481 downwards.
GAATTGCAGCACTTTGATACAATCGCCATGGCAGCTTCCTATGGGATCTTGGGGTTTGTCGTTCAAGCAGCCTTAAATCCCAATATCTGTCTTGAATCCCATTTTAGGAGAAAGGTGGGATGTATATCCAAATAAATAATAATATTAATAGTTTAGTGAAGGACTAGAGCTTTCCAACAGAGAAGTCTTTGACTTTGGGTTAAAGTGGTTAATGGAGAAAACTGCAGACAGTAATAACAGAGTGAGAGCTTTATAGCACTCTGGATTGACTTTGCACATGATTTGGCATCCACTTATTGTATATATCCAGCAAAACTTGGTTTCTAGACATCCCCCAATTAGATCTAAATTTTTATGGGAGAAAGTTGGGATGTACACATCCAATAAATAATAATACTAATAGTTTGATGGTGTGCTAGAGCTTTCCAACAGAGAGGTCCAAATAGCTCATGAAACTACAAATCCCAGGATCAGATAGGACGGAGTCAGAGCACCCAAAGTGCCACCTATGGCATTCCTGTGGGTTTGTTTTATATCCCACTTTTCTTGCGGAGGAAAATACAGGGTTGGCATCATAGTCGGGGTACCTATGGATCCTTTTTGCAGAGAACTTAGTTCTGTGTTTGAAGGCAGCATCTCTACAGCACGGTCCAGTTGAAATCTGGCTTAAATTTTTAAGAACTTTAAGACGGCGGAGCAAAAGCTGACCATCAACAGTTAGCAGCACCTGGATTGCAGATGGAGGATCAGCCCGAAAGACAGATGTGGCATTATGGTTTTTGCGTATTCTCTAAGGTGGTGAAAGGAAACAGTTTGTCATTGCACATGGTTTTCCTCACCTACGTATTTCACATTTAGCGTGCTTTGTTTTGTGTTTGGTCATTAAGTCAAGTGCTGCAAAGTCATGATGACAGGTACCAAACACACTGCAGAAATAATCCAATTTGAAATGGCTTTAACTGCCCTGGTTCAATGCTAGGGAATTCTAGGAACAGTAGATTTGTAAGATATTGAGCCTTCTCTGTCTTCTATTATCATCATCATCATCATCATCATCCAGCAGTCAAACCAACACAGCCCACAATGGCTTTCCATATTATGTTAGCACCAGTTAAAACGTTGGTAATTTTTTTATACAGATATTTCTCCATCACAACAACAAAACGGCTCTTCCCATGACCTCTATTTTCTTCTGGGATCCCCCCACCCCAAAATGATTGTAATAAGGATGCCTTTTTCCAACTCTTCCAAAATTTTCTTTCTCTTTGCACCCTCCTTCCAGAAAGAAAAAGAAAGATAGAAACCAATTTGACTTTGTGCAGAATTCGGCTTGGTGGCATGGAAACGGTACAAAAATGTGCCAGAATGGAAAGAGAGGTGGATCCCATATATATATATATATATATAATAAAGTTTATTGTTTCCCCTCCCTAGCTTTGCTGAACAAAGGCAACGATCCAAGATTTTTGTGGATTGTTTCAAATTATCACCAAAAGGAACTCGAATCCGTAGAGAAAACTCGGTGTGCCTTGTTTTCATGAGAACTAGCCATGGAAAGGAGCCAGAAAAGACGGCGACCCAGGGCCAAAACGTCTCTTTCTCTTTTTCTACCTCTTCTCCTGGGAGTGAATGTTCAAAGTCAGACACAAATTCAAAGAATTCGAATGTAGATCCAAAGTTTCTTTTTCAGCTGCTGAACAAGTCCCACAAAATTCCTTTTTCCCCCACAAAGGTCATTTTGGAGGAATCTGGGGCTGTTGCGCATGCTCTCGCCTCGTTTTGTTGGTTGTTGTGTGCTTTCAAGTCATGTTCGACTTATGGAGACCCTAAGGTGAAGCTATCACGGGGTTTTCTCTGCAAGATTTCCTCGGAGGAGGCTTGCCATTGCTTTCCCTGAGGCTGAGAGAATGTGACTTGATCAATGGGTTTCATGGCCGAGCCAGGATTCGAACCCTGGTCTCCAGAGTCATCGTCCAACGTTCAAACCACTATGCCAGGCTGGCTCAACTTGTGCATTGGTGCATCTTCAACACTGATGTGCGAGGCGCATTGTGCATTTGGAAGTGCAGTTCACAAAGTTGTTGTGCAACTGCTGCACAACTCCAGGAGTGTAAAGTTATATTCTGTCTCCTGGAGGTAGGATTTCGGCTGGATTTTTAAAAAGATAAATTAATGGAAAACAATATAAACACATGTTACCCAAAATGCCAGGATCCCCAGAAGGCCCCCATAATCAATATTTAATTGGGGAAATTATTTGCTTGCTTAAGGTGGCTGAGAGGACTTTGGGCGAAATCTAAAATACTGTATTCCAAAAAACCCAAAACTTTTTGCCATGAGTAGCTGTGATAGTGACACCTTTCCTTTCTGACGGTTCAATGTATCCAAACTTTGTTTCACGCACAAAACTAATTTAAAAAATCTTGTACAAAATTCCCATCGGTGGCTGTGTTTAAGGTGCATATGAAACAATAATGAATGTTTGCGTTTAGATTTGGTCACATCTCTAAGGAGTTTATCACACTAGCGAAATCCTGCTGGGAAACGGGATTTAAACTAGATTTAAGTTAGAAATGCGGGAAGTTTATCACATGAGGGAAGTTTCTCACATTTCACTGTTGATGTGAAATAACATGAAGTTAAAGCGAAGGTAAAATGGAGAATTGCGGTCAGGGATTCTGCACCAACAACGTGCATGGAGTCCATTTTGGCCGGCGACAACCAACTGCATCAAATGCCAATTTTGTACAAAACAATGGTTTTCTATGATGGCTTTCTGCTGTACCACAGAGGTCTAACCAAAACTTGTGAAACCGTGCCGATCATCCATAAAAACTTCTTGAGAAACCCTGGATGCTTTCTGAAAGGATGCTCGCCGTGGCTGTGTCTCCCGTCCAGCTGCGTTGGAAGCCTTTGGGCATGTTTCGTACCCGGGGGCGAAGCAGGCGGATCTGAGAAGCAGCTGCAAACAATTTCCAGTTCTTTCTGAGTTTATACCTGGGAAAATATGTTTATTTCTTTTGATCCGTAACCTTACCGCTTTTCCAGCAGATGTGCTCACACCAAAGGAATGAACGGCGCAGTGCATTCCTGCCATCGTTCCAGCTTCGGGACAGAGAGCAAGCATGGCAAGCTTTGCACCGGGAGCTGGCCTACTTTTATCCTTTGGGTTTGCTGGTCCCAAAGCAAGTGGTCCAAATGGGTCGGAAGGGGATCTGGGATTCGCTCGGCCTTTGAATGAGCCATGCCTGGGAGAACTGCTTTGTCGGGTCAGCTGGACTATGGCTGTGGTTGTGGTTGCTTTGTGCCTTTAAGCCAACTCTGAGTTTTGCAGTTGACTTAGAGGCACCAACTCATGACAATCCTATCACAAGGCCTTCTTGGCAAGATCTATTCATTGGAAATTTTTCCATCATTGTTTTCTAAGGAGTGGGTCACCCAAGGCGGTTTTTGCGGCTGAAGAAAATAGAGCAAGCTTGTTTTCTGCTGCTCCAGAGAATAGGACCCAGAGCAACGGATGCAAACTACAGGAAAAGAAATGCCGCCTAAACCTTAGGAAGAACTTTCTGATGGCAAGAGCTGTCCAATGGTGAAAGACAGTGGTCTTGCTTCTTCCATCATATTGAGGATGGAGCAAGCTTGTTTTCTGCTGCTCCAGAGAACAGGATCTGTAGCAAGGATGCAAACTATAGGGAAAGAGGTGCCACCTAAACATTAAGAAAAAACTCCTGATGGCAACTTTTGCCCCGGCTGGTTTCTACGGCTGAGCGAAGACTCATAACCTGGTCTCCTAAATTTCTAATCCAGCACTGAAACTGTGACACCATCCTGGCTTTTGTGACCCGATCCCTATGGTTTTCTTGGCAAGATGTCTTCAGAGGAGGTTGGCCATTGCCTGAGACAGTGTGACTTGCCCAAGGGTGCCCAATGGGTTTCCAGGGATGATCAGGGATTCGAACCCTGGTCCTAGTCCAACACTCAAACTAATACTCCTTGCTGGCTCCATTGTCGTTGTTGTTGTGTGCTTTCAGGTCATTTCCAGCTTATGGAGACCCTACAGTGAACCTATCATGGGGTTTTCTTGGCAAGATTTCTTCAGAGGGGGTTTGCTGTTGCCTTCCCCTGAGGCTGAGAGAGTGTGACTTGCTCAATGGGTTTCATGGCTGAGCTGGGAATCGAACCCTGGTCTCCGAAGACCTGGTCCAGTGTTCATGGCTCCACTGTAGCGTGCCTTCAAGTCCATTTTGACTTATGGGGTCCAACCCTTGGGTTTTCTGGCAAGATTTCTTTGAGGAGGGCTGGCACTGCCTTCCACTGAGGCTGAGAGAGTGTGACATGCCCAAGGTCACCCAGTGGGTTTGCATCGCTGAGCCAGCCATCGAACCCTGGTCTCCCAGAGCCCAGCTCTCAAACCACGCAACCACGCTAGTCCTCATGATTTATTTCAGAGGAGGTTACCACCGTTGCCCTCCTCCGAGGCTGAGAGAGTATGACTTGCCCAAGGCCGCCCATCCACGACTGATCAGGGATTCGAACCGGAGTCCTAGTCCAACTCTCAGACCACTACATCATGCTAGTTTCATGGTTTATTCTGGAAAAGTTTCCCCACTATTGCCTTCCTGTGAGCCTGAGATGGTACAGCATGACAGGGGCTGTGTTCACACTGGAGAAATAAACCGGTTTAATTGTCATGGCTCAATGCTGTGAAATTCTGGGAATTGTAGTTTGTTGTGGGGTCCAGAGCGGAGCTCTGCTCCGCTCTGGGCCCCACAACAAACTACAATTCCCAGAATTTCACAGCATTGAGCCATGGCAATTAAACCGGTTTATTTCTCCAGTGTGAACACAGCCAGTGTAACCGATTGGGTTTCCATGACCGAGCAAGGATTCGAACCCTGATCTCCAAGACGCAAAACACCGTTGCTGGTTCTCATCCCACCCCGACGGCAGAACCGTATATGAGTGGCTGGTTTTGGGAGTTATAACCCAGAAAAGGAGCTTTTCCAAGGCCCCCCTTCATCAAGACGAAAAGAAAGGCCATAGTCTTGGTCTCGTTTTCCTTCTGACTTTCTGGCTTTGGCAATGCAGACCAAGATGCCTTACGACGTCTTCCCTTTCCCTTCGGTGCCACATTTTGTTCTCTCTTTGTTTAAAAGCAGCCACCTGCGCCAGTCTATATCCCTCCTAATCCCTCCGGGTAAAGATGCCAGCGCACAGGGCTCCTAACAGGCCAGGTGCAGCGAGGTTTTGCAGAATGTTAATAATGCTGCATGCATTTATATATATATATATATATATATATGTGAGAGAGGGTCTTGATGAAGAACAAAAAATAAATAAGCCCATAAGGGAGGAATGCTGCCACCAGGAAATTAAAAGAAACGAACCTGCAAATGGCAAACCTTGCCCGCCTGTGCCCACGAAAGCGTTTCTCATCCCTGAAATAACACTCACCAAATCCATAGGAATGCGCAGCAGGTGTGGGGAGCCCAGAAGAAAGAAAGAAAGAACGAACGAACAAAAGAAAGAAAGAAAGAAAGAAAGAAAGATCCAAGTCTTTGGATAGTGGGACATTGCTCACATGGAAGTCAACGCACAAGTTCCTAATAAATGCCGTTTTGTTTGCGCGCTCTGGCTTTCGTCATTGATCATGTTCTTTTAAGTCTGTTTAAGTTGTATATTGCAAGGTGGTTTTAAATTCTTATGTTGTGAATTTGTTGACTTTTTAAATGTGATTTTATACATAGTCATTTTAATTGGCGTTATATTTTATAATAATTTTAAATTGATTTGACCTGTAGGCCGCCTTGGGTCCCTTCGGGGAGGAAGGCAGGGTATAAATGAAATTAATAATGATAATAATAACAGATTTTATCTGTAAGTTGCCTTGGATCTCTTTGGGGAGGAAAGCGGAGTATAAATGAAATTAATAATAACAACAACAACAACAACAACAATAGTAATAACCAAAGGCCCTTTCACACTAGACAATTGCAACACTATTATTCCACTTTAACATCATGAGTAAGACATATAATTCACATATATGTAATTAACATGTGTGTGTGTGTGTGTTGCTATATATATAATTAATACATATAATTACCATAATATTTATTTTTTGGACAAACAAAGCTTGAATTCGGAATGTTAATACATATAATTAAGACATATAATTAACGTGTGTGTGTGTTGCTATACGTATAATTAACATATATATGTGCGTGCGCACCTGTGTTTTCCAATACATATAATTAAGACGTGTAATTATCGTATCTCTATCTCTATCTATCTATCTATCTATCTAATTAATTAATGCAAGCTGCAAGTAAACAGGTAATGAACGCTGTGCTATGTGACCGAAGTAAAAGAAAAAGTTATTTTTCGAGACAAAATTAAAATGTTTTGCTAGCAGCTTTCTTTAGGAGACGTCTGACATTAAGCATCCAAATGGGACATGGAAATGTGGATTTTAGAAGGCAAAGAGAGATTTAATTTGATTTGAAATCAAGGGTTTAAAGAGGGAAAAAAAGATTATTGTGTGGACTCCAGTCCCCTCTAGTGGTGTTCCAGTTATAATTGTTTTTATTTCATTTTAGTAGCCAAAGCAGGGCTCTGTGATGATAGAAATACCAGAAATCACTGAATATTTGTCTGCATAGGATGTCAATATGATGCTTAAGAAAGAAATGCACAGCCGTTGTAAAATGCTGAGATAGGCCACTGTGTTGATAGGCATTAATGCCGCTGCAACTCATATATTGTTATTTCTTTTTTCTCATCAAATCACAAGCGAAAACAGCCGCTTTTGGCACGAAAACGCAATGCAAACTTTGCTGCGTCCGGATGATTTTCTTTGATTCCTGCTCGCTGCTTTTGGGAGACCTGGAATTTGTTCCTCCAGCAAAAGGCAGTTGCAGTTTTGTTGCATAGGTTGCAACATTTCTGCACAAAATGCATGCGATTTCCTGGACTAAAGTCTACTTCCTCAGATGCATTTAGATACAATCCAATAAATAATAATAATAATAATAATAAGTAGAGAGATCTTGTAGCACATTTGAGAC